>LR738710.1:129060857-129145577 GCA_902687465.1 Secale cereale | reverse complement strand
GGCATCTTTTTGTTGGGCCTTGTACGGCGATCGGCCTGGTAAGTGGGCTGGTGATCGGCCTGGTAAGCGGGAGGGTGATCGAGGCGGGTGGTCGGCCTGGTAAGCAGGAGCGTCATCGACAGGATATGGTATGGCACATTTCCTATCGCGCACACTGTTGCCAAATAATTGTTCATATGTTTGTAAAGTTTTACAAATTCAAAAAATCTTAATGAATTTGAAACCAAATCATGAATATGAAAACATAATGAAAATGTTAACAAGTTTTAAAATGTCCATAAATAAAAAATGAAAAATAGAAAAAAAACAAAAATAAAAAACACAAAATAAACAAAAAAGTTAAGGGATAATTGGTTTTGTGACCCTAGTTAGGTCACACTCGGCTGGTTTACCCCTAGTTTCCGAAGTTACGTGTTCTTGCCCAAGCCACCTTGCTTGTCTTATGCCTTTTCCCTTTGACTATTTGACCATTATTTTGAAAACTTCATTAAAAATTCATACTAATTCAGAAAAAATCAAACAAGATATCAAAATATTCAGAAAAACATCACCAATATGAGCTAAAATTGAGACGGAGACTTTCGAAGAGGTGCCACTGTAGCAATGAATAGTTTCACCCCGTTCGTGCCACCGCACGTAATTCCGGTGCCCCGCCGATGGTATTTTCATCATTTCACGCACATGGGTATAAAATGGGGCAGCTACCATGGATATAACCCTAGCCGCCTCTCTCCCTCACTCGCACATGGGGTCTGAGTATATGACAAACATTGACATGAAACAGGCACCTTACAAAACATAGACTACTATTATTTCTCCTCTATTACCTTTTGGGCAGCTCACATGTAGTTGGTTTTCATTGATCTCTATTTCAACAGTGAAGATGCAAGTAGTGTGCAATGTGCACTGTATCCACTTGACACCTGCAATGAATCAATCAATTGATCGTAGAATTGTATGGGCCAAAAAATACCTCAGTAAACAAGTAGAAATTTTCTTCAACCGACTTCTCCTCGAAGTTCTCCACCTTTTTCCTCGGGCACGACTCCGTGTCTTGAAAAAACAGTAGAATCGACACAGTAACTTCGATCTGGAAGGTGGAATGTGTTTTTTCAGATCGATGGAGGATCCTGATCTTTCTGAGACATATGACAGTTGCCTTGGTACAATAGCTCCTTCACCGGACTCCCTTGCTCCATGGTCAGAGGCTGCACTGGGACTGGGCGCGACGAGCTGATTCAGAGCAAGCCATTGGTTAGTTCGGGCTACGAACTCATGACGTACGGGAGGGGGATGGAGCTGGCTGACCTTGGTGTTCGCGGTGGCGGTTGAGAAGGACCTAGCGGTACTCTGACTTGAGGTCTCCGGCGGCAGCCGTTGGGGCTCCGGTGGTGGATTTGGAAGTCTGGAGGATTGGCAGCCCCACACTCACGAGGTGTTTCTTTGAGTAGCCGCTCATTGCATCACACAGCCAGCAGCGGAGGCGCATGTGGGGCTAGAGTGGCGGTGGGGCCCGCGAGGCACAAAGTACCTTTTTCATCGATTAGTTTTTTTTCCGAGAGTATGCCAAAGGTGTATCGTATTTTTATAGAAGGGAGAAATAATTGTTTTACAAGAACCCGTGCTATGACGAGAATGCCTACATGGATGCTCCGGCTCCAACAAAGAAACAAAAGACTACTCTCTCACAAATCTATCTAAGCCCACAACTCCTATACCCGCCTTCTTCCAAAGTTTGATCTCCTCGTTGATACGTCTCCAACGTATCTATAATTTTTTATTGTTCCATGCTATTATATATATTCTATTTTGGATGTTTAATGGGCTTTATTATACACTTTTATATTATATTTGGGACTAACCTACTAACCCAAGGCTCAGTGTAGATTGCTATTTTTTTGCCTATTTCAGGGTTTCGCAGAAAAGGAATATCAAACGGAGTCCAAACAGAATGAAACCTTCGGGACAGTGATTTTTGGAACCGTATCTACCCATAAGACTTGGAGTACATGCGAGGGAACGAAGGAGGTGGCCATGAGGGTCCGGGGCACGCCCCCACCCTCGTGGGCCCCCTCTGGCTCCCCTGATACCCTCCTTCCTCCTATATATATCCATGTACCCTGAAAACAACAGAGAAAACCCTAATTCCACCGCTGCAACCTTCTGTTCCCGTGGGATCCCATCTTGGGGCCTGTTCCAGAGCTTCGCCGGAGGAGGGATCTACCAGAGAGTGCTTCTACATCAACACCATAGCCTCACCCATGAGTTGTGAGTAGTTTACCACAGACCTTCGGGTCCATAGTTATTAGCTAGATGGCTTCTTCTCTCTTTTTGGATCTCAATACAAAGTTCTCCTCGATCTTCGAGGAGATCCATTCGATGTAATCATTTTGGGGTGTGTTTGTCGAGATCCGATGAATTGTGGGTTTATGATCAAGATTATCTATGAGAAATATTTGATTCTTTTCTAAAATCTTTTATGTATGATTATAATATCCTTGCAAGTATCTTCGAATTATTGGTTTGGTTTGGCCTACTAGATCTATAGTTCTTGCAATGGGAGAAGTGATTGGCTTTTGGTTCAATCTTGCGGTGTCCTTTCCCAGTGACAGCAGGGGCAGCATGGCACGTATTGTATTGTTGCCATCGAGGATAAAAAGATGGGGTTTATATCATATTGCTTGAGTTTATCCCTCTACATCATGTCATCTTGCTTAAAGCATTACTCTGTTCTTATGAACTTAATACTCTAGATGCATGTTGGATAGCGGTCGATGTGTGGAGTAATAGTAGTAGATGCAGAATCGTTTCGGTCTACTTGTCACGGATGTGATGCCTATATATAATGATCATGCCTAGATATTCTCATAACTATGTGCTATTCTATCAATTGCTCGACAGTAATTTGTTCACCCATCGTAGAATTCTGTTATCATGAGAGAAGCCACTAATGAAACCTATGGCCCCCGAGTCTATTCTCAACATATTGATCTTCCATCTACTTTACTTTGCTTTATTTACTTTCTGTTCTTATATAAAAAATACCAAAAATATTATACTATCCTATCTATCAGATCTCACTTTCGTAAGTGACCGTAAAGGGATTGACAACCCCTTATCGCGTTGGCTGCGAAGTTCTTATTTGTTTGTGCATGTGCGAGGGACTCGTGCGTGGTCTCCTACTGGATTGATACCTTGGTTCTCAAAAACTGAGGGAAATACTTACGCTACTGTGCTGCATCACCCTTTCCTCTTCGAGGGAATACAACACAAGCTCGAGAAGTAGCACTCGTGGATGAGCTGGACAAGGTTAGTGTCCGAGCACACTTGATCATTTCGGTTGAACACTCTTGCGTTACTCTGCTTCCATAGGTGTCACGCGGTCAAGATGACAAGCAAGTCAAAACCTCTCGTGAACTTGACATGGAAGGACTTCCGAGCCTTCTCCCACCACTCCATTAATGTGTCCTCGGGGCTTGGGGTTTGGATGTTGATTTGTAGAAACTAGAAGCAACCACTCCAGACTTGCCTCGCATAAATGCATCTAGCGAGGATATGATCTGCTATGTCCTCATCTTGGCAGAAGAATTTCTGGCGCCGTTGCCGGGGAGGCTTACGCAAAAGTCATATACCAAGTACCTATCACAAACCCTTATCCTTCGCATTACATTTAGTTGCCTCTCGTTTTCCTCTCCCCCACTTCACCCTTGCCGTTTTATTTGGCCTTCTTTTTGCCGTGTGTTTACCGTTTGCTTGCTTCTTGTTTGCTTGTGTGTTGGATTGCTTGCTTGTTACTATGGCTCAGAACAATACCAAATTGTGTGACTTTTCCAATACCAACAATAATTATTTTATTAGCACTCCGATTGCTCCTATTACCGATGCTGAATCTTGTGAGATCAATGCTGCTTTGTTGAATCTTGTCATGAAAGATCAATTTTCCGACCTTCCTACTGAAGATGCCGCTACCCATCTAAACAACTTTGTTGATTTGTGTGATATGCAAAAGAAGAGGGATACTGATAATGATATTGTTAAATTGAAGCTATTTCCGTTTTCACTTAGAGATCGTGGTAAAATTTGGTTTTCCACTCTGCCTAGAAATAGTATTGATTCATGGCATAAGTGCAAAGATGCCTTTATCTCTAAGTATTTTCCTCCTGCTAAGATTATCTCTCTTAGAAATGATATTATGAATTTTAAGCAACTAGATCATGAGCATGTTGCACAAGCTTGGGAGAGAATGAAATTAATGATACATAATTGTCCTACACATGGTTTGAACTTATCGATGATTATACAAAACTTTTATACTGGCTTGAATTTTGCTTCTAGAAATCTTTTAGATTCGGCCGTAGGAGGCACTTTCATGGAAACTACCTTAGGAGAAGCTACCAAACTCCTAGATAATATTATGGTTAACTACTCTCAATGGCACACAGAAAGATATACTAGTAAAAAAGTACATGCTATTGAAGAGATTAGTGTTTTGACTGGAAAGATGGATGTACTTATGACATTATTTGCTACTAAGAGTGCTTCTTCTGATCCTAATGATATGCCTTTATCCACGTTGATTGAAAATAATAATGAATCTTTGGATGTGAATTTTGTTGGTAGGAATAATTTTGGTAACAATGCTTATAGAGGAAACTTTAATCCTAGGCCTTTTCCTAGTAATTCCTCTAATAATTATGGTAATTACTACAATAACTCTTATGTAAATTTTGGTAAGGTTCCCTCTGAATTTGAAACTAGTGTTAAGGAGTTTATGATTTCGCAAAAGAATTTCAATGCTTTGCTTGAAGAAAAATTGCTTAAGATTGATGAGTTGGCTAGGAACGTGGATATAATTACTCTTGATGTTGACTCTTTGAAACTTAGATCTATTCCACCCAAGCATGATATCAATGAGTCTCTCAAAGCCATGAGAATTTCCATTGATGAATGCAAAGAAATAATCGCTAGGATGCGTGCTAAAAAAGAGTGCTTTATGATAGTGTGTTCTTCTAGTTATCATGAAAATAAAGATGAAGATCTGAAAGTTATTGATGTGTCTACTATTAGATCCTTGTTTTCTAGTATGAATCTTGATAAAGATGGGACTGGAGATGAGTCTACTTTAGTTAAAAGGCATCCCAATGATTCAGAGTTATTTTAGATCTTGATGCTAAAATTGTTAAAAGTGGGATTGAAGAGATTAAAACTTTGCATAGTGATGAACCCACTATTTTGGATTTCAAGGGATTCAATTATGATAATTGCTCTTTGATAGATTGTATTTCCTTGTTGCAATCCGTACTAAATTCTCCGCATGCTTATGGTCAAAATAAGGCTTTTACCAAACACATAGTTGATGCTTTGATGCAATCTTATGAAGAAAAACTTGAATTAGAAGTTTCTATCCCTAGAAAGCTTTATGATGAGTGCGAACCTACTATTAAAATTAAAATTAAAGATCATGAATGCTTTGCCTTGTGTGATTTAGGTGCAAGTGTTTCTACTATCCCAAAAACTTTGTGTGATTTGTTAGGTTTCCATGAGCTTGATGATTGTTCTTTGAATTTGCATCTTGCGGGTTCTACCATTAAGAAACCTATGGGAAGGATTAATGATGTTCTTATTGCTTCCAATAGGAATTATGTGCCCGGAGATTTCATTGTTCCTGATATAGATTGCAATCCTTCATGTCCTATTATTCATGGTAGACCTTACCTTAGAACGATTGGTGCAATTATTGATATGAAGGAAGGAAATATTAGATTCCAATTCCCGTTAAGAAAAGGCATGGAACCCTTTCCTAGAAATAAAATAAAATTACCTTATTAATCTATTATGAGAGCCACTTATGGATTGCCTACCAAAGATGGCAATACCTAGATCTATTCTTGTATCGTGCCTAGCTAGGGGCGTTAAACGATAGCGCTTGTTGGGAGGCAACCCAATTTTATTTTCTTTGTTTTTTCTTCTGTTTAGGAATAAATATTGCATCTAGCTTCTGT
Source organism: Secale cereale (assembly GCA_902687465.1). Taxonomy (NCBI): domain Eukaryota; kingdom Viridiplantae; phylum Streptophyta; class Magnoliopsida; order Poales; family Poaceae; genus Secale; species Secale cereale. The sequence continues at coordinate 129,139,575 of LR738710.1, read as the reverse complement.
TTAGATGTGGTTTTGTGTTTTAATTAGTGTTTGTGCCAAGTAGAACCTTTGGGAAGACTTGTGTGAAGTTTATATGATCATGCTGTAAAAAACCAGAAACTTTAGCGCTCACGAGATTAGCCACCATATTTTGCTGGTGAGTGCTATTTAGTTGATTCTTTTTGCAGATGATTAATAGACAAATTCCTCACGTTTAACCATTTATTTCAATTTTTTTGGAGTTACCGATTACTACAGACTGTTCTGTTTTTGACAGGTTCTGTTTTTCGTGTGTTGTTTGCTTATTTTGATGCATCTATGAGTAGTATTGGGGAATTTGAATCATAGAGAAGTTGGAATACATTAGGTTTAACACCAATATAAAGAAAGAATGAGTTCATTACAGTACCTTTGAGTGTTGGTTTGTTTTCTTATACTAACGGAGCTCACGAGATTTTTACCTAAGTTTTGTGTTGTGAAGTTTTCAAGTTTTGAGTATGGTTTGATGGACTATGGAACCAAGACTGTCAAGAGCCTCAGCTTTGGGATGCCCAAGGCACCCCAAGGTAAAATTCAAGGACAACCAAAAGCCTAAGCTTGGGGATGCCCCGGGAAGGCATCCCCTCTTTCGTCTTCATCTATCGGTAACTATACTCGGGACTATATTTTTATTCACCACATGATATGTGTTTTGCTTGGAGCGTCATGTATGATTTCAGTCTTTTCTTTTTAGTTTTCCGCAATCATCATTGCTGGACACACCTTTTGAGAGAGATAAATATGGTTTAGAATTTATTAGTATACTCTATGTGCTTCACTTATATCTTTTGAGCTAGATAGTTTCGCTCTAGTGCTTCACTTATACCTTTTAGAGCACGGTGGTGGTTTTATTTTGTACAAATTGTTGATCTCTCATGATTCACTTATATCTATTTGAGAGTCTTTTAGAATAGCATGGTAATGTGCTTTGGTTATAAAATTAGTCCTAATATGATAGGCATCCAAGATGAGTATAGTAAAAACTTTCACATAAAGTGCATTGAATACTAAGAGAAGTTTGATACTTGATGATTGTTTTGAGATATGAGGATGGTGATATTAGAGTCATGCTAGTAGAGTAGTTGTGAATTTGAGAAATACTTGTGTTAAGGTGTGCAAGTCTGGTAGCATGTACGTATGGTAACTGTTGTCTGACAAATTTGGAGCATGAGGTATTCCATTGAGTGTCATCCTTTGTGTAGAGGTCGGGGGCGCGCGATGGTTAACTCCTACCAACCTCCCTGTAATGCCCAGGATGCGACTATATCTCCTACGTGTCGAGGCACGACTTAAAGACATAAGCGCATTCTGGAATGATCGCAAGCGTGGTATCTTTGCACAACTCATGTAAAAGTTCAGGGATGAAAATGTAAAAGATAGTTGGCTTACACTCGCCACGTCACCAATGAATACAATAACATACATTCATCCAAATAACACAGGGTCCGACTACGGACGAAATCCAAACGAGAAAAGATACCACAACACAAGGCCTGATCGCCCCTAGTAGGAACCACTACTGACTGTCGGGATATGATACATAGTAACGACCACGCTCTTCATCGAACTCCTAGTGAAGTTCTGATCCATCTCCTGCATCGTACTCGGCTGTACCTGCATCTGGTGTGTGTTGTAATATGTGAGCCACAAGGACTCAGCAATCCCATTCCCGGGTATCAAAACTAACAAAGCCTTAGGTGTGGAAGGGTAATAAAGTGTTTGCAGCAAGCACTAAGAATCTAGCTTACGAGTTCAGAGCGAGATGAGAACATGTGCCAACGGTCGCCAAGTTGATCAAGAAGTGATACTAGCTACTCATGCTCATACATAACCCCACCGTGTTCACTTCCCGAAGCCCTTCGGAAAGACACCATCACGGTTACTCACAAAGGTAGTGTATTCTTAAGGATATGGTGTCAAGTTATCTACAACCTGTCGGTGTACAAAAAGAGGGGTACACTTTTTGTACCCCTATGACTGTGCAGGGGCAGTGTGAGTCACGGGCACCACCACACCAAGCATGGCAAGGGAGGTGAGCCGGGGTAAGACCGAAGCTTGACGGAGACTGGAACAACGCCAAGAACAAGACCACAAAGAGCAAAGGGACGAAGCGGCTTTCCCCGGCAAGATCCTTGCCGGGAGCCAGTTTCAGCAGCCCAGGCAAGATCCTTGCCGGGGCCGGCTCTGGCAGCCCCGGCAAGACTCTTGCCGTGGCACCTCGCCCCACGCTGACGGAGCAACTCACCCTTGAGTCCACTACCCCCATGCGGCAAGGATTCGGGAGATATCTCCGTGGTGGCATGCAGATCTTTGTGAAGACATTCAAGAACAGATACACACACTAAGAGGATGACGACCCTTGACGGGATCCCAGCAAAGGAGAACCACAAGACCTCCGGCAGGCACCTTGCCGGGGATGACAGCAGGCGCCGCGGCAAGACCCTTGCCGGGGCCCCCGGCAAGGCCCTTGCCAAGGGCATCCGCGGTCCCACCATCAGGCCCGCGCCAACTACGCTTCCACCGCCCCATGCAACTGCCGACCCAACCAGCTGGGCAGGCACCTGCGTGGCAACATGCAGGTCCTCGTGGAGACCCACCTTTGCACCACCTCAGTTGCCTGCCTTCCTACATGGCACCCGAGGCACCGCTGACCAGGGCGCGTGTCAACACAAGGAGGAGCGGCAACGGACAAGATGGACGTCTCCCCTCGTCCCCGATAAAGCGAGGACACCTAAGCTAAGCGCATTAAATGCGCCTTGTCCTGTAATGCGAGAGATAACCTCGCATCACTGTACCCTTTCCACCTCCTGTGTGCCACTGTGGCAACCCCTTTTCCCTATAAAAGGAGGCCCGAGGCGACCAGGAGAAGGATTCGGCTCTTTAGAACTCCTCGCAACTCGGCTTTTGGAGCTCCTTGCTAGCTGAAGAACACAAACATATAATGCACCAAAGCAGGAGTAGGGTTTTACGCATCCTTGCGGCCCGAACCTGGGTAAAGGAACCGTGTGCTAATTGTTAGATCCGCTCTTCTCTCAACCCCGCGCCCCGCAACCGTAGTAGGGATTCTTGTGATCCCATAGGTGTCGATCTAAATACACCGACATCTTTGGCGCGCTAGGTAGGGGGCGCAGTTGTGAGAACCGGCTCTAGTAGTTGGCCCGACGCTCTCTCGTCTTCGTGGCCCTTTGAGAAGGAAGGAGGCCGGAAGATCTGCGCTCGAGTGACTACAAATAGAAGCTAAGTTACATCGAACCTTGGATATTTCTACCCTATTATTTAAAGTTATTATCCTCGGAGCTGTCATTCTTTGTGCAAAAAGAAACCTGCTTGCAAATGGGGCCCTTGCCGATCGGCAACGCCTTTGCTCTGTTTCGAGTCCGCTCAACAGTTCAAACGGCTGCGTTGGAAACGGTAGGGTAGCCTTCCGCAATTGGCAAAGCTCTCGACTCTGACTCGAGTCAAACTCGATAGTTCGAGCGGCTGCGTTAAGAATGGCAAGGTGGCGGACCCGGCAGCACGCTCGCCCGGCAGGCCAATGGGGACCCGCCCCCAAGATGCCGCCTTGGGTATTTCGCGCCGGCAAGCCTATCCAGTTAACGTAGGGTAGACACACAAAGAGGCAGCAAATAGGAAAATAACATGCATGATTCTAAAGATATTTCAAAGTTATATTACATCATGTCATCGCTCCGGTTCTAACTAAAGATAAAATTTGTCTTGGTCATGAATCCGCAGCGGCGAAGAAGAACGGGATGCCTAATCCCGGCGCTGGCCCTCTACCCTCTTGATTTCGTCAATGCGGCTGATGACGGGCTTGATGCGCTCCTTGAGCACCATGAGGTCAGCATCCTCCGACAAGCTGTCCATTGCGGCTTCGAAGTCGAGGGCGGGGTTCCAGAACGCCATCTTGGTGAGAACCTTGGTCATGACCCCCCGACAAAGCCGCCGGGCCTCCCCAGCGAGCGTGGCCGTTCTGTTGGAGTGAAGATCAGTGAAGGCACCGAGGACGCCCTCGAAGAACAGGGTCAGCTTGGCGTTGACGGACCCGCTCTGCTCAGGGGCGTACCTCACGTTTGACATCCCCATGAGGGCCAACTGTGAGGTAACCCTACCGGCGATGTCCTCCAGCCGGCTGATCCACCTGTTCTCCCCCGCCACGTATTCTCGGTGGGAGGTGCCCTCGTCCGCCGGCAACTGCTTCTCCTTCTCCAGGCTCTTGGCCAAGGCCTCCTCCCGAGCCGAGCTCTCCGCCAACATATTCTCGAGATTCTCCAGCCTCAGCTTGAGATCTCTGATGGAGTCTTGTGCCTTGGAGAGCTCCCCAGTCCTACTGACGACCGCTCCTTGCGCCTCCGTCAAGGCGCAGTTGAGCCTGTTCTTCTCGTCGGACAGCTTGAGGGCCTGCTCCCTCAGCATGTCCCGCTCTACCTACAGCTCCTTCACCTTGTCGGCGAAGACCAAAGCCTGGGCATCGAGCGCCTCCTTGTGCCTCTGCCCCAGCTCACGAGTCCGCCGCTCGACAAGGACCTCGAGCTCCTCATCCTTGCCGCGGAGCGTTGCGGCAAGCCTCGCTTCACGCGCGGAGAGGTCTTCTTCCTGGGAATCGAGGGCTGCTTGATGCTGGTTCCGGGCGGCCTCCGGTGCGGCAGCCAAGTTTGCTGCCTCTTCCTGGGCCTTCTCGATGTCGGCCATCTTCATGATAAAATCCGCATTACGCTTGGCCAATTCTTCCTGGAAGGCCCTCTGCTCTTCGCGGGACTGGTGGAACTAGGTTTGTGCCTCAGCAACGCGCGCCTGGAAATTCACCTCCGCCTCGTCCACTACTGCCGTCCTGGACTTAACCTTGTCCAGACGGGCACGGTAGAGCGCCTGGAGCTTCCGGAAATTGGCCCCCATGGCCCGGAAGAGCTGCCCTTCTAGGGAGCCATCGTCGCTGGTGCCCGGTTCATCAACGACTTCGAGCCCGGTGGCGGCGAGCACCTCGCCATCGAGGACTTCCCCTCCGGCGGGCGATCGGGAGCTTGACGCCCCGGCAAGATGGACGAAGAGGTTGTCGCCCACCTTTAGATACCTGCCGGGGCTCGAGGTCGCGGAGGAAGAAGGCTGATCATCAATCGCCTCTTCCTCGGCTGTGGCCTTGCTAGCCTCCCCGGCAGGCCCACCGCCGGCACCCTCGGCGGCGCCTCTGGCGGCGTCCTCAGTGGCCTTATCCGCGGCAGCCCCGGTAGCGTCCCTGGCAGCCTCCTCGGCGGCAATCTTGTCGGCCTCCGCCGCGGCCTCCTCAACAACTTCCTTGATGACGGCGTCCACGTCCTCCACATCTGTTGGAGGAGGGCCTGGGCAGTGACGGGGATGATGAAGCCAAGAAAAAGGATAAGGGAAAAGCAAAGACAGAAGACAGGCGACTCACCAGTGCCGGGCTAAGAAGCAGAAGACCCCTCCCCATCGGCGTCCGGCGCCGTTGCAGAGCCACCAGCACCCAAGTTCCCTTCTTCCTCCATGCGCGTGGGCTCCATGCTTGGTGCCCTTGCTGGGGACGCCCCAAGCGGAGGCGTGGTCGATGGGTGTGATGCGTTGGGGGTGGCTCCCTGCGGCTCCTCCTGCCGCTGCTCCCGTCCTACAAAACCGGCAAGGTCAGCACCATAGCATCAAACACCTACTGCATGTCGAGCGAGAAGAAGATGACGAACTTACGTTGGGGGATGTGTCGGGGGCTGCCGTCTGGGCTGCTCAACACCACCAGTGGTGTCCCTGAAGCCCCAGCCGGGGGCTGGCTGCTCGCCGAAGCCTTGGCCCTCTTTACCCTCTGGGCCAAAGTCTCTGCGTCCCTGAAGAAGCAAGAACAGATCAAGATGAGTGGCATGGTTCAGGAGGATGGAAATGGCGATAAGGAATGGGATACTTACTCATCGTCCATCTCCTCCTCCTCCTCCGTCGCTTTCCTCTTCCTCTTTGGGCTGAGAGGCCCGAGGTCGAAGGGGAACTCCGCGTCGCCATCCGAGTCGACGTCTGCCGGGGAGGCGAAGAAGGGGGCGGAGTTTGTGCGCGCCTAGACGGAGAAAGGGCTGCCGCCTTCTTCTTCTCGGCGGCTTTCGTCGACCTCTTCGCCGCCGTGGCCCTCGTGTGGCGCCCGGACCCCTCCAGGGCCAATTGAGGCTGCGCAGTCTTGCCGGGCCGAACCGGCTCGCCGGTACAGGCCCGCCGCAGGACTCTCCCTCTTCCCCTGGCTGGCGCCGGGCCGGCCGCCGCGTCCTCCTCCGACGACGACTCATCGGCCGCGTCTTCAACCAGCATAGCTCCGGTGCCGGCGCTGCTAGCCTCTCCGGCGGCCGCCGCCAACTGGACGAACTCCTCCTCCTCCGCAGCCGTGGCGTCCTTGTCTTCCACATCCCCGGCAGTGCCGGCCTCCTTGACAAGCTGCGCCTCCCTCGCCCTGGCGGCGATGTAGTCCAGCTCCTCCTGGGCGGTTTCCCTGACAAGCCACCGCTTGGCGTCAGGATTGACGCACACCTCGACCAGAGTATCGAAGAATTGCTGCACAACATCGTCCGCCGGCTCCTGCCAGCTCGGGACGGGGCCGTGCGCGTTGCATTCTGGCATCATGGCAACGATCTCGGACTGGTGTGAATTGTTGCACAGCGGGACCACCCCCGCTGGCAACTTGAAGAGCTGCCCCTTGATGGCCTTGCCGGCATTTGCGGCAGCCTTCGCAGCCTTGCCGGTCCGTTCGACCTCGCCGTCGCGGCCCACGTCGAGCTGGAAGAGCCGCTGGCAGAAAAGGGCGTGGCCCATCACTGTGAGGTTGTGGTCGAGGCCAGGGCGGAGCCGCATGACGTCGGCCGGGTTCCTAAAGAGCCAGGCTGGGCTCCCCTTCTTGTGTAACGGGGCGATCCGACGGCGAATAAAGTCTGCCCCGATCATCTCAAGAGTCAGCCCGGCCTGAGCGAGCCGGTGGATCCTGGTGGTGGCGACGGTGAGCCTCCCGTCGACGGCGTCGACGTCACCCCAGTCGTTGCCGCGGGCCGGCGGCACCCGGCGGACCCTGCAGAATGTTGGCGGCTCGTCTTCTTTGATCCAGCACCACCGGCCGCGCCATTCATCCCACCTCTCCTTTACGGTGCCCTCCGGGTACTCTCCCTTGGATCTCAGAATCCAGGTGATGCACCCAGAGACGGCACCTCCCGGCTAGATTCGAGGGGTGAAATAGTGGCCGAAGAGCGCCATGTTGGGCTCCACCCCGACGAATCCCTCCCAAAGGTGGGCGAAGAAAGCCATGCACGCCACCGCATTTGGAGTGAAATCCAAAAGGCGGAAGCCAAAGGTGTGCATGACATAGCAGAAGAAATCGGAGAAGGGAGGACACAACCCGCAAGAAAAATAATCGACGAAGAAGGGGTACCGATTTGAGCCAGGTTCGGCGCAAGCAGCCGGAACGATGCGCGTCGCTGGATGACCCAAGTTCTCCCCCCCGTCTCCACCCCCCAAAGGGGTTTGAAGGCAGCCCAGAGCTCGAAGACGTCGACCGACGACGGGATGAAGAAAGCGGCCTTCGTCCGGTCCCCCGTAAACGCGCCCTCCGGCGGCCCCACAGTCCCGGCGCCCTTGGCCACCCCTTTGCCCTTGGCGGGTTTGGACGCCATGGCGTCTGAGTGGGAGGGCTAAGGGAGGGAGATGGCGAAGCAGCGACGGCAGATGACGGCGGAGGCTTCGGAAGGAAGGAAGGGAGGGAACAGCAGCTCTGAGATTGGAAGAGGCGTGAGGAAAATGGAGGAAGTGAGCAGCACGCTCGCGGTTATTCCTCTTTATGGGGGAAAACACGAGCCGCCTCCTTTCGCATTTACTACGACGTGACGCATGTCTGCGGAAACCGCCCCACGCATGCCGCCCACGTCACGCACGCCCCTCCACCCCGCGCCATGCGCGCGGGTCGTGGGAGGCGCAGCGTGTGGAAAATCTTACCATGGTGAAAACCGCCCCGCCTGCCCGTGCACCGTTCTGGGCCTGGCCCAACAACGTGTCGTGCTTATGTGTGGCCCAGGCCCGGGGGCTCCTGTCGGTGTACAAAAAGAGAGGTACACTTTTTGTACCCCTATGACTGTGCACGGGCACTTTGAGCCACGGGCACCACCACACCAAGCATGGCAAGGGAGGTGAGCCAGGGTAAGACCGAAGCTTGATGGAGACTGGAACAACGCCAAGAACAAGACCACAAAGTGCAAAGGGACGAAGCGGCTTTCCCCGACAAGATCCTTGCCGGGAGCCAGTTTTAGCAGCCCTGGAAAGATCCTTGCCGGGGCCGGCTCTGGCAGCCCCGGCAAGACTCTTGCCGCGGTAGCTCGCCCCACGCCGACGGAGCGAATCACCCTTGAGTCCACTACCCCCATGGGGCAAGGATTCGGGAGATATCTCCGTGGTGGCATACAGATCTTTGTGAAGACATTCAAGAACAGATACACACACTAAGAGGACGACGACCCTTGGCGGGATCCCAGCCAAGGAGAACCACAAGACCTCCGGCAGGCACCTTGCCGGGGATGACAGTAGGCGCCGCGGCAAGACCCTTGCCGGGGCCCCCGGCAAGGCCCTTGCCAAGGGCATCCGCGGGCCCACCATCAGGCCCGCGGCAACTATGCTTCCATCGCCCCATGCAACTGCCGACCCAACTTGCTGGGCAGGCACCTACGTGGCAACATGCAGATCCTTGTAGAGACCCGCCTTTGCGCCACCTCAGCTGCCTGCCTGCCTACATGGCACCCCAGGCACCGCTGACCAGGGCGCGTGTCAACACAAGGAGGAGCGGCGACGGACAAGATGGACGTCTCCCCTCGTCCCCGATAAAGCGAGCACACCTAAGCTAAGCGCATTAAATGCGCCTTGTCCTGTAATGCGAGGGATAACCTCGCATCACTGTACCCTTTCCACCTCCTGTGTGTCACTGTGGCAACCCCTTTTCCCTATAAAAGGAGGCCCGAGGCGACCAAGAGAAGGATTAGGCTCTTTAGATCTCCTCGCGACTCGGCTTTTGGAGCTCCTCGCTAGCTGAAGAACACAAACATATAATCCACCAAAGCAGGAGTAGGGTTTTACGCATCCTTGCGGCCCGAACCTGGGTAAAGGAACCGTGTGCTAATTGTTAGATCTGCTCTTCTCTCCACCCCGCGCCCCGCAACCGTAGTAGGGATTCTTGTGATCCCATAGGTGTCGATCTAAATACACCGACACAACCGGATATTAACAAATTCACATATGCCACATAACCGTGGGCACAACTTTCGAAAGATCAAAACCCTGCAGGGGTGTCCCAACTTAGCCCATCACAAGCTCATGATCTGCGGAGTCGTAACTCCAAAGTGAGAAGACCCGAGTATTCTCGGAATCCCGTGCTCAAGATATTTTGACAAAGGTAACACTAATCCAGCAAGACCTCCCGGTGTGCTGACACCCTGATAGTAGCCGCGCATATCTTGTCTCAGGCCACGACCGGATGGGTGATGCTACAGGTAATACCAGATACCTCGGGTTTCCCCAAGGCGGCCCTGTGGGACCCCTAGTTTGGACCAACACTCATGAGGAGCACTGGCCTGGGTTGTAAAATTAAGTCCTCAGGGTCCGGAAAATCCATATGCAAGTTATTTAGTTATGGCAAATGGTAAAACCAATGTTGGGCCTTGCTGGAAAAGCTTTAAGAAGTGCGAATTATCAAGGGGGGCCCATAAACCCCAACCGTGTTAGGAACGCAAAATCAAGGAACATAACACCGGTTTATCGGGTCCTAAGGTGGCATGAGTGGAACAAAACACCAAGCAGAAGGCCAAGCCTTCCACCCATTGCCAATATATATGTGCATTGATTAACATATATATATATATATATATATATATATATATATATATATATATATATATATATATATATATATATTGTGTTATCCCAATAACAAGTTCAAACATGGAGCAATCTTCAAACTTCACCTACAACTAACAACGCTATAAGAGGGGCTAAGCAAAAGCGTACTTAGCCAATCAACGGTTTGCTAAAAAGGCGGTTAGAGTGTTTCATGGCAACATAGGAGTCTGACAAAACATGAATAGACATCAAGGCATAGCTAAAGAGCGAGACAACTAGCATAGGCAAAGATAGAGGTGATATCGGGGAATGGTCATCTTGCCTGGTATTCCGTAAGGAAGCAGGACGAATCCATGAAGTAGTCAAACAAATCCTCACAACTTTGGAACGAAATCGAAGCTAACGAGAGAAGCATATCGGAAAAAAGCAAACAACACGGTAAACACACAAGCATAAACATGTCATATGATGCACAACCAGGTATGATGCATGTCGGGTTTAATTATGCATGGCATGGCAAAGTGCACAAACAATACTACAATTTAAGTGGAGCTCAATATGCAACGAGTTGCATATTGACAAAACACCACGTTAGAATATTTAGTTTGATCTCGTTATGAACCCAAGAAGTTTAAACGTTTTTAACATGGCAAGAGGTGAAGCATGAGCAAACTAGACTGACTAGGCATTTTAAATGAGGCCGGAAATAACAACAACAATTCCGGTAAAACCTCATGTCATATTGAGCAATTTTTAATGCAAACAACCATTTAAACATTTTAATGTTGTTATCATGATGCGGATAACAAATGCAAGTTTTAGCAATTTTAGTTAAAAGTTGACATAAGAGATATGAAGTATTTGTCACCGTGGTGGAAAGAAAGGGGTGCCACGACTGCGATACCGCAAACGGTGCCACGTCAACGTTCTGATGATCCATCAACTTATTGAGATGTCGAGCAAAAGAAGGGCGGCGTGAGCGTATCAAGAAAGAGATAGGTGGGGTGATCTCGGAAACCGGGTTCCCACGTGTCGGTGGCTTGTCAACAAGGAGGAATGTGCAAGCGACAACTCGAACACGGTGCAAACACGTGATTCATCTCATACAACAAGCATTCGTTCACGGGCATCGTCTCGGCGGTATACCTTCGAAGCGTGCATTTCGGGGCGGTTCAAGTGCGTCGAGGGATGTAGCCGTTCATGTTTCGTGAAAGTAGTTGTACACGCTAACGGTAGTTGTACATGGGTCTTCGGCGACGGTAGTGGTACACGCGTTGTCGGGGTACTTGTCGGTCTCGTTTTTGCGACAGTAGTGGAACTTGTGGATCCGAGCTCTTCGAGGGTCGTCGTGGGGGTACTTGACGGATCCAAAGCGATGGTAGTCGTACACGGTCATAGAAGAACTTGTCGTCTCGAAGAGGTACTTGGCGAACAACGATCGTCGTGGGACTTGACGTGTCCGAGAGGTACTTGTTGTCCCGTGTGGTCGATCTCGAGATGTTCTTGGCGAACCCAAAAAAAGCTCTTGATCGAGGAGGACCCGGTCTTGGACTTCGTTGGTCGTGGAGGTGGAGCAGCTCGCTGCAGAGGCTAGGAGGAGGTCATGGCATTGGTGTCCGAGGCAAAAAGCAACGGATGCTGTAGGAGTCCGACGAGCCGAACTTCGTGCGGGAAGACGGAGAAAACCTGGGGGCAGATGGATCTGCAGGAATCTCGTCCAGATCCGGCGGAGATGGCAAGGACGGGCGCTGGCAACGGCGGCTTGAGGCGTCGGGCGACGGGGACCGGCGGTGCTCAGGGAGAGCTCGGACGTCTCAACGCTGGGATGAGGACGGAGGTCGGGGACGGAGCGGCGACAAGTTGATGCACTGGAGAAGTCCAATGATGGCAAGGTCACCTTGGGGTTCGGCCCCGGCGAGCTGCGGCCAGGGGAGCTGACGTCGAGGTAGGCGCAGCCACGAGGTGGCCTCGGGGCCAGATCGGCCGACGGTGGGGTAGAGGCATCAGGAGGCCTCGACGGGCGGCTCCCGGCGACGCGTCTGAGGCGGGGGTGCAGAGGTGGACCGAGACGCCATGGAAGAGGCGAGGCAGGGAGGTCGGCGAGCCGTGGCGAGGCGGAGGAGGGGCGGCTCTCGACGGCGGGGCCGACGTCGAGGAGGAGGTCGGCGCAGGGGATCGGGCGAGGCGCACGAGGGAGAGATCGAGGGAGAGGAGCGAGGCGGTGCGTGGGGGGTGGATCGAGAAGGGGGCTCACAGGGAAGCATGTGGCGGCGGGCATGGGAACAAGAGGGAGCAAGCGAGTAGCTAGGATTGAGGGGCGGTTGGGCCTTGGGCCAACTAGGTCAGCATCTGGGCCTAGGGAAGAGGTTGGGCCTCGCTGCTGGGACCTCTCTCAGATCCTCTCTCTTGTCTCTTTTATTTTCTTTAACAGAAAGGAAAAGGAGAGATAAAAAGAAAGAGAGGGTAAGGGAAAGATTTTTGGAAGGGGTTAATTTTCCTAGACACATAAGAATGAGCTCTATCCAGGAAAATAGAAGTGGGCATGATCGTGACGTTGAACTCAAAATCGTTTGAATTTGATTCAAAAGAGTTTGAGAAGGAAGTGGGTAATTGGTATGTCCAAAAAAATGTTGAGACTTTAGGAGGAGTCTCGATAAAAGAGATAAGAATTGTTGGCGGAGTCTGGGCCACCAAACTTGAAGTAAAAAAGGCCGTGGGAATTTTGCAAGTGTGTTTGGTGATTCCAAACTAACGGAATATCTTTTATAATATCTCCATAAATATTAGGAGGATATGTTATAAAGAGAAGTCCCTCTTCCCTTGATTTAAATGGATCGAAGATCCATACAATTTATTTAGCTGAGATGCAAAGATTAATGACATGATGGAATGATGACATGATGCAATGCAAAATAAAATAGAGCAACCACAAATGAAACACACAGTAAAACCCGAAACATATGGAAGTCTTCTCGAGCATCGGTCTTGGGGCGTCACAACTCTCCCACACTAACAGAGGATCTCGACCCGAGATCCTGGAGATGGCACCGGATAGAAGAGGAAAAGGAAGAGGTAAAACAAAGTTGCTTCTTTGACAAACGAGTGAATCCACAACCTTGAGAGGTTGAACAAATTGAAAGAAGAATACAACGAAGATGAACGAATATGAAAATACTCCGTTAGAAAAGAGGAACAAGGAACATTACGAGAACCTTGTAGGTTGAAAGGCATGAAACACGAGCTCACGGATCATGGAAGAATTTAAACCACTCCGGTTGAATAAAGCTAGAGAAGGAATAAGAACGAAAGAATTCAGACATCACTCCAACTGAAAATGGGAGGAATGAACATGAACTTTAAAAGATGGGATGACCTTGATGAAATCAACAACACACTACCTCCAGAACAAATGAAAGAATGGCACAAGGGGTAAGTAAGATTTCAGATAGCACTCCAGTTAAAAGAGAGTCAAAACTTGATAAGATGAGAGAATTTGAATGGATAATACAACACTCTCGTTAGATGGACCAGAAAGGAAAGAACATGATCTTGACCAAACGAGATGATGGGTCGAAGAGAGCAACATCACAAAGCCTCCGGAACGAAAGAATAGATTCTAGATCGTTGGAAAGAAAAGAACGGAGAAGAGAATGACAACTTCTCCCACAAATGAATTTGGAAAGCATCCTTACAAAGAAGGGTTGAACAAAAGAATAAGCTTGTTGTGGGCTGTCGGTGTACTAAGGTAGGGGTACCTCAGTACCCCAACTTGTGCACGGGCAGTAGCAGCTTCCCGCGGCAGGGCCTACCACGTGCTTGCCGGAGACCTTCCTGCTCCATATAAAGCCATTCAAGAACAAAGTATACAAGACAGAAGATCAAGACCCCGGCAAGTGGGGCTTGCCGGGAAGGCCATCCCTGGCTCAAGGTTACCTCACTAGCACAAGACCCTGGCAAGAGGAGCTTGCCAGGAAGATTAGGCGCCTCAGCAGGGCCCGGGGAGCGACAAGCCTCAGTACCCGACAAGCTCCCGGGCCCGGCAAGGTCAAGACCCCGGCAAGGTGCTTGCTGGGGAGAGTTACGCTGTGTGCCCGCGCTCCAGCTCATCGAACCACGCGTCGCCCTGGGGCCACTCCAGGGACGCGTGGCGGATGGCTGTGCAGCCTGGGGGACACGGTGGCACTCCACGGTGATGAAGCCATCGCCGTGGCAAACGGAGACGCAAGGGCGGGCGCTTTTGGGGTCGACGGCGACGGGCATTAAATGCTCTTGTCCCCCACTGTCAAAGTAGGTGATGACCACTGTTCACGCACTGTTCATCCACTGTTGCTCCACTATTCCCGCACTGTTACAACTACCACCACTATTACTTTTTTACCCCTTTCTCCTACGTTGACACCTGTCGGTGACCCCTTGAGCTATAAAAGGAGGCCCATGCACAACGTAGGGGGGTTGGGAACCTAGATCGCTCATTCGCTCGGTGTAGCTGGTTCTTCAAGCTCCCGAGCTCCCCAACTCAATACAATCTAAGCAGGAGTAGGGTTTTACGCGTCCATCGCGGCCCGAACCTGGGTAAACTGCCCGCGTGCTCACCACGATCTGCTCTTTATGCTCCCTCCGCTCCCTTACCGCAACGACAAGGGGCTCCGGTCCCATAGGTGTTCGTGGAGGACAGTTTCCCCCGACATCTTTGGCGCGCCAGGTAGGGGGCGTCGAGGTTGTGCGAACCTGATCCGGCGTTCACGCGGGCGCACTCTTCATCAACCTCTCCAAGTTCTTCAGCTTCATCAACAGCAGCGCCATGGCCCCGAAGAAGAAGCTTTCGGAGGTCGCGGGCCCGTCTGCGTCTCATCCGCCGCCACCAGAGCCAACGGTGGGCGGAGGGGACGCCGTCAGAAGAGTGGTCGCCGGCGAGGAAACTCGCGCCGCCACCAAATCCAAAGACAAGACGGACGACCGAGCCTCGGTCTCCGTGGACGCGCCACGTCCATCTCAGAAAACGACAACCCAGCAGCGCCATGCCACAGGAGGTGGCATCCGCCTGCTGGGACAAGGGCAAACCGGAGGCTCGCGGGACGCTCCGGGCCATCGTCCTGGCACAAGCAAGGCGCGGTCGCCGGGGCGGGACCCTGCTCCTTCTAACCCAGTTAGGAGTCCGAGCATATCCCGCTCCTCGCACCGCTCGCCCCCGCTCCCCTCCTCTCCAGCAGAAGCGCTCGCAAGAGCGCAACTGCTCCTCGACTTCCCTCCAGCGGCAGACAAGGCCGAAGACTGGAGGGCAACCATCCAGAGCCTGATCGCCTTCGCCAACAACGACTCTCCACAGCAGCCGGCGACCTCGCGGCCGCGGCAAGCCGAGAAGACGAAGGCCGACGGCGACAAAACCGCCGGGGGTGCAACCACCCGGCACTCCCCGCCGCGGAAGCAAAAGACGCCGCCCCGCCGGATCAACGTCGACGACGACTCCACGGCGTCGTCGGATCCGCGGGCTCGTCGGGACCAGCGCCAGGTCCTTGACGACCGGCGACAAGAAGACGCTCGAACGACGATCGAGCGCCGCCGAGAAGCTCGGCGACAATCGGATCAGCGAGCTGGAGCCGCTGTCGATACGCACGCGCCCGGTGAACCAGGCGACTTGCCGTACGCGGCAGGTTGCCCTGCGTTTACCCGTGAGCTGCGGCGCGTCCAGTGGCCCAGCATGAAGAACTTCAAGCCCGACGTACCGGAGAAGTACGACGGCAAGACGCACCCCTCGGAATTCCTCAGCATTTACACAATCGCAGTGCAGGCTGCCGGGGGGCGCGACGAGAAGATATTGGCGAACTACTTCCCGCTCGTGCTTAAGCCGAACGTTCGTTCTTGGCTTATGCACTTGCCGGAAGGCTCCATTTCTTCTTGGGCAGATCTTTGCCACCAGTTTGTTGGCGCCTTCACGGGCGGCCACAAACCCCACGGCCAGGAGAGTGATCTCCATATTCTGGCCCAGAAGGAAGGAGAACCTCTGCGCAAGTACATCCAGCGCTTCAGCCGCGTGCAGCACAACATCCCCGACGTTCACCCTGCTGCGGTTATCAGTGCGTTCCACCAGAACGTACGTAACCGCCGCATGCGTGAAGAGATGGCCATGACCAAGATACGGGATGTCAGCGAGCTTTATGCTCTAGCTGATAAGTGCGCGCGCGCAGAAGAGGGGAGGAGACTCCCCGGGGAAGATGCTGGCGCAGGGGGAAGCGACAGCGACGACGCCGCCCCGGCAAAGAAGAGCCGGTGGCGGAACAACAGAAGGAAGAACAAGAAGGAAGTGCTTGCCGTCGAGAAGTCCGGCAAGGAGGCTCCCACCAAGCAAACACAGGCTGGCGGCTCCGGCAAGGAGCCTGCCCCTGTAGCGGCAGCCGACAAGCAGGACGGCTCCGACAAGCAATACTGTAAAATCCACCGCACCAAGGGCCACGATCTCTCCAACTGCAAACGCGCCGAATACCTCGTCGAGCAGCAGAAGGCTGAGTACGAGCGGCGCGACAAGGAGAAGGCCCAAGGTGGCGGAGGAGAACCAAGCAAGAAGCGGCCGTTCAATGGCCGGGGAGGACGCCGCGGCAAGGCCAAGCAGCGGCAAGGTGACCGACCTCCCCGGGGCCGCGACAAGGACGAAGAAGACGACGACGATGACATGGAGGATGAAGATAACAACGAGCAGGAGTTCCAGAAGGCCACGGAGGTCCTGTGCGTCGACGGTGGCGCCTCTCTGCACACTTCCCACCGCCAACTCAAGCAGTGGGTGCGGGAAGTGAACGCGGCGGAGCCGCCCGTGGAGTCGTGCAGGCTCCTCAAATGGTCCAGCACGCCCATCATTTTTGATCTTGAGGATCACCCTGACCGCACCACTGCGGTCGGGTGCTTGCCGATGCTGGTCTCACCCACCATCCGCAACCTCAAGGTTACCAAAATGTTGGTTGACGGCGGGGCCGGGCTGAACTTGATCTCCTCCGCTGTGATCAAGAAACTCCAGATCCCAGATGGCGAGCTCGAAGAGACCGGATCTTTTCAAGGAATAAACCCGGGGAGGAGCAAGCCCAAGGGGAAGATAACTTTGCCGGTGACCTTTGGCGGGGAGCTCAACTTCAGAACTGAGCGCATCACATTCGACGTCGCCGATATCCCATTACCATATAATGGGATACTCGGCCGTCCCGCCCTCGCCAAGTTCATGGCAGCTTCCCATTACGCCTACAACGTACTGAAGATGCCGGGGCCGATAAGCGTCATCACTGTCCATGGCGACAAGAAAGATGCGCTTGTCTGCGCCGACAAGATCTACCGGGATGCAGCAGCCGCAGCGGAGAAGGATACACTTGCCGCTGAAGCTCCCGGGGGGAAGAAGACGAAGACCAAGTCCGGCAAGTGCTCTGGGGCCCACTCCGGCAACCGCACCTCTTCGGAGTGCTGCGCTGCCGTCGAGGACGTTCCATCGAGCTCCACCGGCAAGTGTAAGAAGGGGATGGCCGCTCCTCCGGCAACCAAGAAGGTGTCCGCCAAGGAGGACGGCACTGGTGGTACCTTCACCATCAGTGCCACGCTTGACAGCAAATAGGAAAGCGCGCTCGTTGCCTTCCTGCGGGCGAATGTCGATGTGTTTGCCTGGCAACCATCTGACATCCCCGGTGTTCCCAGGAAGGTAATTGAGCACAAGCTTGCTGTTTGTCCTCATGCGCGGCCCGTCAAGCAGAAGGTGAGGAAGCAAGCCGTCGAGCGCCAAGAATTCATTGATGAAGAAATCAAGAAGCTAGAGGCAGCAGGCCTAGTTAGAGGTGTGATCCATCCGACGTGGTTAGCAAACCCAGTCGTCGTGCGCAAGGCCAATGGGAAGTGGAGACTGTGTATAGACTTCACCGATGTGAATAAAGCATGTCCTAAGGATCCATTCCCCTTGCCGCGCATTGACCAGATCGTTGACTCCACTGCCAGATGTGAGCTACTCTCTTTCCTTGATGCATATTCAGGCTACCACCAGATCTTTATGGCCAAAGAAGATGAAGAGAAGACTGCATTTATCACTCCATGTGGCACTTATTGCTTCATACGCATGCCATTTGGACTGAAGAATGCAGGATCAACATTTGCAAGGGTAGTGCACACTGCTTTCGAGCCACAGATCCATAGAAATGTAGAGGCTTACATGGATGACATCGTGGTGAAGAGCAAGAGCAAGGATACCCTGGTCCAAGATTTGGAAGAGACATTTCAGAACCTGCGCAAGATACAGCTCAAGTTGAACCCCGAGAAGTGCGTCTTTGGAGTGCCCTCCTGCAAGCTTCTCGGGTTCTTTGTGTCACAGAGGGGGATTGAAGCTAACCCCGACAAGATTAAAGCCATCGAGCAGATAGAAGCCCCGAAGCGCGTCAAGGATGTCAGGAGGCTTGCAGGTTGTGTGGCTGCCCTCAGTAGGTTCATTTCGAAGTCTGCAGAACGCGCCCTGCCTTTCTTTAAGATCTTGAAGAAGGCAGGTCCTTTGAAATGGACTCCGGAAGCGGAGGCAGCGCTGCAAGACTTGAAACGGTACCTATCCTCTACTCCAATACTTGTCGCACCTAGGCCACAGGAGAAGTTGCTGCTATATCTAGCGGCAACCAACCAGGTGGTTAGTGCTGCGTTAGTAGCGGAGAGGGAGGCCGACGAGGAGTCTGCACCACCGGCAAGCGAGTCCAGCGACAAGCAGGGGGCTGCTCCGACAAGCTCTGGCCCCGACAAGGACAACTCTACGCAGGAACAGGAAGAAGTGCGAAAGAAGATGGTGCAGCGCCCGGTGTATTTTGTGAGTTCCCTCTTGCAGGGGGCTAGATCAAGATACTCCGGGGTGCAAAAGTTGCTTTTCGGCCTCCTCATGGCCTCGAGAAAGCTGCGCCATTACTTCCAGGCACATGAGATAACAGTGGTCACTCGCTTTCCGCTGAAGAGGATATTGCACAATCCAGAAGCAACAGGCAGGATCTTTGAGTGGGCACTGGAGCTGTCAAGCTTTGGTCTCAAGTTTGAAAGTACCTCAACCATACAGAGCCGAGCTTTGGCAGAATTCATAGCTGAGTGGACCCCGACACCCGATGAAGAAGTTCAAGAGACAAGTGTACTCGTACAAGAAGCGACAAGTGAATGGGTAATGTACTTTGATGGTGCCTTCTCGCTGCAAGGCGCTGGAGCCGGTGTGGTACTCATAGCACCCACCGGAGAACACCTCAAGTATGTTATCCAGATGCACTTTCCCAGGGAGCAAGCGACAAACAACACTGCTGAATATGAAGGTTTGCTCGCCGGCCTCAGGATTGCGGCCGAACTTGGGATCAGGAAGCTGATTGTGCGGGGAGATTCTCAGTTGGTGGTCCGACAAGTTAACAAGAGTTACCAGAGCCCTTTGATGGAAGCTTATGTAGATGAAGTGAGGAAGCTTGAAGAGCACTTTGAAGGTCTGCAGATGGAGCACGTCCCGAGAGCTCAGAATGAAATTGCAGATGGCCTTTCGAAGTGTGCGGCGATGAAGTTACCTGTGGAACCAGGGACCTTCTTGCTCAAGCTAACTCAGCCGTCCGTTACACCATCAATTGGGCAGACCAAGAAGAGAAAGTTGGTCTCCGGCGACTACTTGCCAGCGGATCTCCCCGAGGCCGCCGCCAAGGCCCCTAAGATCAACGATCAGAACGCTGAGGAACAGTTTGCTCCTGCAGATCCAAGGGTCTGTGCAGTTGAAGCAAGCGTTTCCGACAAGCCTCGCCCCGGCGAGCTTGCCGGGGGACCATCCGCTCCAGCAGAACCAGAGGTTCTTGCCGTGGAAGCTGAGGTCCCCGCAGCGGCCCTCATGCCTTTAGTCCTTGCCGTTGAGCCTCGGGCTCTGGCATGGGCGCAGCAGATCGTCCATTTTCTGCAAACTGGAGAACTTCCCGACGACCCTCAAGAGATAGAGAAGATAACCAGGCAGTCAAGTATGTACCAGTTCGTGGATAACGAGCTGTACAGAAGAAGACTCAATGGTGTCAGGTTGAAGTGCATTTCCAGAGAAGATGGACAGAAGCTGTTGGCGGAAATACACGGAGGCATATGTGGCCATCACATTGGCGCAAGGGCGCTTGACGGGAAAGCTTTCCGGCAAGGGTTCTTTTGGCAAGAAGCCCTCCAAGATGCAACTGCACTAGTAACCAAGTGTGAAGCGTGCCAGTTCCATGCAAAACAAATTCATCAGCCAGCTCAAGCTCTCCAGACAATCCCTTTGTCCTGGCCCTTCTCGGTCTGGGGGCTCGATATCCTCGGCCCCTTCCCTCGCGCTGTCGGGGGCTTTGAGTACTTGTACGTCGCAATCGACAAGTTCACAAAGTGGCCAGAAGTGGAACCAGTGAGAAAGGTGACAGCACAGTCAGCGGTCAGGTTCTTCAGGTCGATTGTTTGCCGTTTCGGAATCCCTAACAGGATCATCACCGACAACGGTACACAATTTACTAGTCGCACCTTCATGCAATACGTCCAAGACCTTGGCGCCAAGGTCTGTTTCGCTTCTGTTGCTCACCCGAGGAGCAACGGTCAAGCGGAGAGGGCAAATGCTGAAGTGCTGCGCGGACTCAAGACAAGGACCTTTGACAGGCTGCGCAAGTGCGGAAGAAACTGGATAGAGGAGCTACCGGCGGCTCTTTGGTCAATCAGAACGACACCAAGTCGAGCCACCGGACAGACACCCTTTGCTCTAGTCTATGGAGCAGAGGCAGTTCTCCCCACGGAACTCGTATACGGATCTCCTCGAGTGCTCGCTTATGATGAGCTCGAGCAAGAGCAACTGCGACAAGATGACGCATTGCTCCTCGAGGAGGAACGTCTCCAGGCTGCTGTACGAGCTGCTCGATACCAGCAAGCCTTGCGTCGCTACCATAGCCGCAAGGTCAAGGCCAGGAGTCTCGAGGAAGGCGACCTTGTTCTTCGGCGTGTTCAGTCCGCCAAGAATTCCAACAAGTTGACGCCGAAGTGGGAAGGCCCTTATCGAGTGAGACAAGTCACAAGGCCCGGCGCTGTCCGCCTTGAGACCGAGGAAGGCTTACCGGTGAGCAATTCCTGGAACATAGAGCATCTTCGAAAGTTTCACCCATAAGGCGCGGTTGCCGTGATCCGCTCCGGCAACCACCTTTTGTACAAGCTTTGCCGCTGTTGCATGTAACCCTTTGTACAAAGCCGGGCGAAGACCCCGTGCATCAGTAAAGCTTTTGTGTTTTGCGCTATTTGCCTTTTCCATGCTTTTCTTCGCTATTTGCATGCGTTATTTGGCATTTCTTGTGCAACACATGTATCCGGTAAGCATTAGCACGCCGAAAGGCCATATACTTGTTTCCCTCTTCTTTTCCCTTGCCTTTTAAGCAGAAGGAATGTTCCTCGCGCACAAGTTTGCCGGGGGGGAAGGAGATGGATGGTGGACCAAGTACTGTTCAAGAAAAAGACCTTGCCGGAGGACGCACAGATCATGAAAGCTAAGTTACCAGAATTTAAGCAGTTCAAATTTTTAAATTTTTAGTTGTCTTCCTTGAACAATCACACTTTGTATGGAAAACCTGTGCGCGGAGGAACCTACCCGTAGCTTGCCGCACCCTTATCTTGTTTTCGAGTACGCTCAATGATTTAAGTGAGCTGCGACAAGTGTCGCGCCCTTACTTCGTTTTCGAGTTCGCTCAGCAAGCTAAGTGCGTTGCGACTAGCCGCGGTAAGGTTGCTTGCCGGTAAGGCCTTGGCCAGCAGGCTGCTCGGAGTCCAGCACTCAGCGCTCGCGGCAAAGGCCCCTTACCGACAAGCTCCCTGGAAGCGTAGGGTGAAAAGCATACAAAGTAAAAGACCAAGACAAGGGGGATAACATTGCACTAATTGATCGAAAATAAGACAAATATCTTACAAGGGATAACTTGTCGTAATGACTAATAAGTTCATCGCACACTATGCAGCAACAAAAGAGATAAAGTAAAAGGAGGCCTAGTCTACGCGGTCGCCCTCGATCCTGGAGATCTTGTTCACTTTGGCGATAATATGGGCGACCTGCGCCTTCAGTGCCTCCATATCAGCGTCGGCCGGCAAGCTGCGGAGAACGTTGGCGAGATTTATACCGGGATTCCGGTATACTATCTTCGTCAGGACGCGCTCCAAAGTTCCCGCGCATAGCTGGCGCGACTCCTCGGCTAGTTGCGTGGGGAGCTTCTTCCGAAGATTTGCAAGTGCTGGCGCGATCCCTCTAAAGAAGAGGCTGAGCTTGGCGCTGTGAGGGAGGTTTTGATCCGGAGAGTATATAAGATGCTCGACCTTCAGCGCCAACAGCTCCTGGTCGATGTTGGATGCAGAGGCCACCAAATCGTTGGTCCATACCTCGACGGTCCGACGGAAGTTCTCAGCCGCAGTGGTGGCGCTCTCCACCAAGCCTCGCTCCCTGCGAAGCTCTTCCTTCATCTTGGTTTCCCGGTCCCGGACGGCGTCGAGCGAGTCCTTCAGCGTGGAAACCTTCAGCTCCAGATCCTCAATCGAATCCTTGGCGGCCTTCAGCTCGTCGCCCTGCTTGGAGAGGCGCACCTGGAGTTCAGAGTTGGTGTGCGCGTCCTTCTCGCGCTCCGAGTTGAGCGCGATGACCCTCTCCGCGCTCGCCTTAAGGGACTCCTCCAGCTGCGCAACCTTGGCCTCGAGCTCTTTCTTGGTGGTCTCCGCGGCAGCCGCGGCGGCCTTCGCCTCTTTCAGCTCCCCGCCAAGGGCCTGCTCCCGGGCGGCAAGGTCTTCCTCGTGGGAGTCGAGGTTGACCTTCCGTTGGGTGAGCTCTCCCTCTCGCCGGGACAGCTCCTCCCCGGCGAGTCGCTGCTGCTCCTCGGCCTCGGCTTTTTCCAGGAGCCACTCCTGGTACTCCCCGGCGAGCCTCTCGCGCTCCTCCGCCACGTCGCGGAGGGCCGCCTGGTTGGCAGCGCGGAGCTCCGCCGCGCGCTTCTCCATGTCGGCGGCGGCCTTGGCGGTGAGGGCCTCCCGAGACGCAAGCTTCGCCTGCCTGGCCCGGTAAAGGGCCAGGAGCCGGTGGAGCAGCTTCTCCTCCTCGGGCTCGTCGCTCCCGCCGGGCGCCTCGACAACCTTCAGACCCACGGAGGCGAGGACCTCCCCATCAAAGGCCTCTCCCTCCGCGGGGGCTCGCGATGAAGATCCCCACGGCACCTGGATGTAAACGCCGTTGGGGGCCTCAAGATAGTAGGCAGACGGCTCCTTCTCGGTGGAGGGGTCGGCGGCCGGCGCAGCGCTCGACGCTCCTGCCGCCTCCGGGCCGGCAGTATGGCCGCCGTCCCCCTCCCCGGCCGCCGCGTCTGCGGCTGGAGCGGTCTCCTCCGCAGTCGGCTCGGTGGCTCCCGCCGTGTCCTCAACGACAGGGGCGTTGCCACCGTCGCCCTGCGCGTCCTCCTCCACGACGATGGTTTCCGTCTCCATCTGTTCTGGGGGAGGAGGATCTAGAAGAAGAAGAAAAAGAAGAAGAAGTTCAAGCAAATATCCAAAAAAGACGAGTTCAAGAAGACAAGATTACAAAACTTACCTTGGCGGACTTCGTCGACGGCGGGCTCCCTCCCCGGGGAGCTCTGCCTTGGCGGGGTGGCCACCCTCGCCGGGCTACTCGCCCTTGGCGGAGTACCCGCCCTTGGCGGAGCACTCTCCCTTGCCGGAGAGTTCGTCCTTGGCGGGGACGGCGGGGCCCGCGGCTCCTCGGGAGCGGTCTCCGGATGCTCCTGTCGCTGCGGCTCCACCTCTGCACAAGACAATCAAGACAAAAACAAGGACAACAAGGTGTTAATATGAACAAGATCCTCAAGTGCACCCAACGAGCGGAAAGATTGAACCCAGACTTACGCTGGGGGCTGCGCTGGGGGCTGCTCCTCGGAGCAGCGCTCGGGTCCGGTAAGCTCGTCTCCGGCACGTCCCCTGTCGCCGCGACGGGCGAGTCGTCCGCGACCTCGACCACGGGAACCTTGGCCTTTTTCGCCACTCACTGGGCCAGGGTCCTGAAATCAAAACAAGAAGCCAAATCAGAATCATCAACAAGAATCAAAACAAAGTTAAAGAAGGCACAAGACCTCAAGTTCTTACTCCTGTTCCTCGTCGTCGTCGTCGTCGCTCAGGGCGGAGAAATCGAACGCCACCTGAGGCGCGTCCGCGCGAGGAGCAGGAGGCGAAGACTCCCTCGGGCGCTTGGCGGTCCCCGGGGCTGGGGGCTGTGAGGACCCGGCCCCTGTGGACGCCGAGGCCCGGGGAGCAGGCGGAGCAGCCGCTCCGCCCTGCGAAGACCCTCCTCCGCTTGGCGCTGACGTGCGGGGCGCCTCTGCCGTGGCCTGTGTGCGGGTCGCTCCCGCCGTGGCCTGTGTGCGGCTCGCCCCCGCCGTGGTTGGTGCGCCGGGCGCCCCCGTCGCAGCTTGGCTCCCCCGGGTAGCTCGCGCCGCCCGGCGAGCTGGTTGTTGTCGGGGCGCCTGCGCCCTCGTCCCCGTCGTCGCCTTGCGGAGACGTTTCAGCGGAGACCGCTTGGGGCTTGCCCGAGGCGGGGAGGTCTCCGATGACGAGGAGAGGTCGTCGGCATAGAGCCCCAAAGACCCGTCGGAGTCCTTGTCGGCCCCGACGTCCTCTTCCTCCTCCTCCTCCTCGGCAGGCTTGCTGGGCCCAGCGCCCTGCCCTGCGGCCGTTCTCCCTCCGGCACCTCCGCCCCCTCCGGCGCCTCCGCTCCCTGCGGCGCCTCTGTTTCCTCCGGCAGCGCCGCCTCTCGCCGCGGCCTCGGTCACGATTCCGGGGATCCCGGAGTGCCTCAAAGAAGGGACCCCGGCGAGCTCGTCGGGGGGAAGCTGCAGTAGTCTGCGGATCTCCGCCTCCTCTGCTTGGCAGGACGCATCCGCAGCCTCTGCCTCATCGGGTGTAAAGCCAAACTCTCCTGCCGCTGCGGCTGCAGCAGCCTCTTCAACCCGAGAAGCTATATAAGCAATCTCCTGGTCGGTGGTGTCCCGGGTGAGCCCCTTGATCTCATCCTTGTTCTTCGGCACCTCCACCAGGTTGTCGAAGAAGCTCATGATGTCTGCTGACTTGGGCGGTATCCATGTGCGGTCCACGCCATGCGAGTCGCATGCGGGCATCATGGCGCGAAGAGGATCCCGGGCCGTGCTGTTGCAGAGGGGCACCACTCCCCGGGGAGCTCTGAACCACTCTGGGTGGGCCGGGTCGTGCTTAAAGAGTTCCCGGACCATCCCCTTCAGCTCCAGCGCCGTAAAGTTGAAGTTTAGCCCCGGGCGCAATCTCATTACGTCCGCCGCGTTGTCGTACTCCCATGCCGGCCTCTTCCTATCCTGTAGAGGGGCAATGCGGCGGCGGAGGAAATCTGTGCCTACTTCTCCGACAGACAACTTAGCTACCCGGAGACGAAGAATTCTGATGAGGGCGACGTTGAGCTTGATGTCGTCCGAATCCAACTCACTCCAGTCCCTGCCGCGCACGATGGCTGTTGTGCGCGGCGCAGTAAAAGGTTGCGGCTCGTCCTCAACTATCCAGCACCAGTCCGCGCGCCACTCCTCCCACTTGCCGCGGAGCTCCCCCGGCAAGTAGGATTCCTTCTTGTTCAAGCGGAAGACCCAAGAAATCCCCCCGGAGAGGGGGGCGCCGGCCTCTACTCTAGGGGTGAAGAAGTGCCTAAACAACGCTACATTCGGATAGATCCCAATATAGTTTTCGCACAGATGTGCGAAAACCGCCATCGTGAGGATGGCGTTGGGGTGAAGTCAAGAAGGTGGAGGCCGTAGGTGTGCATGATATCGCAGAAAAAGTCGGAAAAAGGGGGACAAAGGCCGCAATGAAAGAAAGCTGCGAAGAAGAAGTACCCGCCGGGATAATTGTCCTTGGCGGCGGCGGGATAGGCTCTGGTCCGAGGGTGCGCCTTGGTCTCCTTGGCCCAGAACAAGTAGTACTTGTTCCAGAGCTCCCGCGCGCTGAGCCTCGGCAAGAAGACGACGTTCCGCTTCCGCAGCAGAGTAAGCCTCGCCGCCTGCTCGGATTTCTCCTTCTTGGTCTTCTCCGCCTTCGCCTTCTCGGTCTTCGGGGCCATGGCGGGGGCGGTGAGGGAAGGGGGACGAAGAGTCCGGCGGCGCCGTAGATGCGGAAGACGGCGGAGGAGGTGTGGAGGCGGAGCGCAAAGGGAATCTCTAGAGATGGAAGAAGAAGCAATGAAGGCGTAGGAGGGGAACCGCTCCTGCTTCCTCTGCTTTTATGGGGAAGTGGGGGGCGTTTCGCTCTTTCCATTAAAAGAACGTGGCCACGTCCCATCCCATGATGCCGCAATCGACGCGTGTCGTTACGGAGGGACGCGGCGGATGCGGAAGTGGATTCGGCGCGCCGTGGGCCACACGTGCCCGTGCACTGTTTTGGGCCTGGCCCAACAGCGCTCGGCACCGTGTGTGGCCCAAGCCCGGGGGCTCCTGTCGGTGTACTAAGGTAGGGGTACCTCAGTACCCCAACTTGTGCACGGGCAGTAGCAGCTTCCCGCGGCAGGGCCTACCACGTGCTTGCCGGAGACCTTCCTGCTCCATATAAAGCCATTCAAGAACAAAGTATACAAGACAGAAGATCAAGACCCCGGCAAGTGGGGCTTGCCGGGAAGGCCATCCCTGGCTCAAGGTTACCTCACTAGCACAAGACCCTGGCAAGAGGAGCTTGCCAGGAAGATTAGGCGCCTCAGCAGGGCCCGGGGAGCGACAAGCCTCAGTACCCGACAAGATCCCGGGCCCGGCAAGGTCAAGACCCCGGCAAGGTGCTTGCCGGGGAGAGTTACGCTGTGTGCCCGCGCTCCAGCTCATCGAACCACGCGTCGCCCTGGGGCCACTCCAGGGACGCGTGGCGGATGGCTGTGCAGCCTGGGGGACACGGTGGCACTCCACGGTGATGAAGCCATCGCCGTGGCAAACGGAGACGCAAGGGCGGGCGCTTTTGGGGTCGACGGCGACGGGCATTAAATGCTCTTGTCCCACACTGTCAAAGTAGGTGATGACCACTGTTCACACACTGTTCATCCACTGTTGCTCCACTATTCCCGCACTGTTACAACTACCACCACTATTACTTTTTTACCCCTTTCTCCTACGTTGACACCTGTCGGTGACCCCTTGAGCTATAAAAGGAGGCCCATGCACAACGTAGGGGGGGTTGGGAACCTAGATCGCTCATTCGCTCGGTGTAGCTGGTTCTTCAAGCTCCCGAGCTCCCCAACTCAATACAATCTAAGCAGGAGTAGGGTTTTACGCGTCCATCGCGGCCCGAACCTGGGTAAACTGCCCGCGTGCTCACCACGATCTGCTCTTTGTGCTCCCTCCGCTCCCTTACCGCAACGACAAGGGGCTCCGGTCCCATAGGTGTTCGTGGAGGACAGTTTCCCCCGACATGGGCTTATGGAAAACATCTCAAATTATGAGGTGACAACCGGCCACTGACGAAAACAATTGACTGGATTGAGATAAGCAAGGAGACGAAAGAGTTATTACACCGAGAGGATAAATGAAGAACTTGGGTCATTTATAAGCACCATAATTAGCAACAATCCCAATGGAAGGCTTTAGGTGAAATACATACCCAAGATAACTCCAACGATTAAATTGAAGGGTTGAAAAGATCTCCTGAACAAAGGAAAATGATGGTTTTTAATATCTCATTCTTGATAACTCGTGAATCATGAATCATGACGGAATTGTCAAGAATGACATAACACCACCTTAAAAGAAAAAGGTAGAAAGAATTGCACTTTGGAATGCAAGAAGAAGAATACTTGAGCTCCAACAAGAATCTTAAAGAACACTTGAAGAATGAATTAAATCATGATGAACCACCATGAAGAACTCCGGTAACAAAAGGATGAGAAGAGAAGGATGAAAAGAATAAGATTTAAGCCTTGCAATGATTAGATGGAGCTTTGAAATGATATAATTGAAATAACTTGGAGCTCCGGAAAACAAGATGAACAACTTGGAACCGAGAATATGATATGATGAACAAGCTCCGGAAAAAGAGATTAATCACTTCGAGGAAATAAGAATAAGATTTACTGTATGCTTATCCTTCATCAAATTAAATTGATGAAAACCAATGGATTGTCATACTACTTATTCTCGTTTCAAAGAATTAAAGAGAGGTCTCGCACAAACTTGAGAAAGTCTTCATGAACCACCGGTAGGATTGGAAAGAACAAATGAATTGATACAATAACAACGGAAGAGTAATCTTGAATGAACCACCATGAATATGGAGACGAACAAAGAGGCATCAATTAAGAATAGTTGGAGGACAAAGTTGCAAACTGAGAACGAAGAAATCTTCTGAAATGATGGCCTTCGGAGGATCACAATGGAAAGAATTGATGAAATGCTTCGAATGATATGAAAAGATTCATCGTGATTGAAACAATTATGAGGATGCATGAATCTAGAACCACAAATCTTCAAGAGAAAGGATATGATTTAAGAGAAACTCTTCTCCGGTCTTCAAATGTTGAGAATGAAGACGAGAAATGCCATGAAGAATTTCGAGATACTCCGGACAAATGAGAAGAGAGAAGGTTGAACCAAAGTAGAAAAGGGTTTGAAAGCAATCTTGGAGAAGCCATATGGCTGATGTAAATTCATTCTTACGTCACACTTTGAAAGAATTTTGGAATAACTCCGGAAAAAATTAGAAGAGTCAGGTAAGATCCTGGGAAAATACCTGTGGGTTAGGGCCCACTCAAAAGAAATCACCGTTGAAAAAAAGATTGCTTAAGATATATTGCACCGGTTGAATTAAATGGCTTGTATATGATGACAATCCTCAAAATAGCTTGAACGGATTAAGAATTAAATCACGTATCTTCTGAGATACCTTGTACACTCCGGATATGAATAGGAGAGTTGAATAAACAAGAGAGACTTTGGATAAGAAATTCCGACATGGGAAAACATGTGAAACAAAAAGGAAGAGGTATGATCATGACCGAAGTTGAATTTAGTCCACCGGAGAAGAAAAAGAGAACAAAGAATGATGAACTTGAATCTTCCTGAGCATCTTCCGAGAAATCACCGGATAAGGACATTGAAGGAAAAGAATGAAGAAACATCACATGAATAAAATGGACAATCCATTTGAGAATTTCTGGCTCCGAGAAGAAGAAGGGTGGGAGGGTGGGAAAAACAAAGACAACTTGGGACGAACGAAACAGACACCATTAAGAAAAACCAAGAGTTGGTCTAGCACATATTAAAAGGATCGGGTTAACTTGAAGAGAAGCACGCCGGTTGAAAAAATTTAACATAACAATCTCGATGATCAAGTAGGACTAGCACTCCCATAGAAATATGAGAACACCGCTTAGGAAAGGTATGGAATCAACACTTGACATTGTGGCAACTCGAATACCACAATCAAAACAAAAACAAAGGATAGATATGTTTCAACATAATCTTAACAATATCATTCGAACAGAGAATTGAACGAATGAATTCCATAGCTTAATGGTACATCAACTTATCGAGAAGCCACTTGGGAGAACAAAATGATCGAATAAAACAACAAGGTACAAATGGAACAAATACATAATAGAGGTTTCGTCCCACATGTTCGTGTTGAATGCCCCATGGCATGTGTTACAAAGGTTCTTGCAATCCCCAGATCAGCATAGCCAAGGACCCTTTAAGATGCAACTCCCAATTGGAACAATGTCCATGAAACCTCTTCACTAAATGTTGAACCCCAAACCTCATACCATGCACCCGTTGGAAGATTACCTACGAGCTACTTGAAACACACCTATTAATTCCCGAAGCTTTCCGGTTATGTAATCTGGTGTTGGGGATACACGGGAAGCACCACGCACTCAACTCTAAACCTACATCTAGCCATATCCATCCGTCAACACATAACCAGTCATCTTCGGAAACTATTTACCTCAGAGCTTCGAAACGCATCCACTATACTAGCGGTGGAAATACTCCCGAACTATCCCGCCAGTACTGGGTGACGTCGGGGTTATCTCACCACTAACCGCATAGAAGAGTTTTCGATGTCGGCCGCCTCTGGTATTCTAGAACTACTACAATACATTTGTGACGACAACACCTCGGAGCTCAACTCCCCAGGACACTGCCACAACCCCTAAATGACAGGAGGCACCAAGAACAATATTCTCGTCACAAAGATATCTGAACAATCCAAACAATACCTGTGTGATCCTAAAAAAATTGGTGAAAAATTGGGGATAGTGATGTTAAAACAACGTGAGGAGTCCTCACCAGAGCGACGAAGGGGATGAGGAGTAAAAAGAAATCCTACTCTCCAATATATATATATATAGGACTCAAAACATTTTGTGTGTGTGCCTAGACTCAACCGACATTGGTTCGATCAATCAGGGGGCTCCTAGGTCGGAGAAGGCTCTGATACCAATTTGTAATGCCCAGGATGCGACTATATCTCCTACGTGTCGAGGCACGACTTAGAGACATAAGCGCATTCTCGAATGATCACAAGCGTGGTATCTTTACACAACTCATGTAAAAGTTCAGGGATGAAAATGTAAAAGATAGTTGGCTTACACTCACCACGTCACCAATGAATACAATAACATACAATCATCCAAATGACACAGGGTCCGACTACGGATGAAATTCAAATGAGAAAAGATACCACAACACAAGGCCTGATCACCCCTAGTAGGAACCACTACTGATCGTCGGGATATGATACATAGTAACGACCACGCTCTTCATCGAACTCCCAGTGAAGTTCTGATCCATCTCCTGCATCGTACTCGTCTGTACCTGCATCGGGTGTGTGTTGTAATCTGTGAGCCCCAAGGACTCAGCAATCCCATTCCCGGGTATCAAAACTAACAAAGCCTTAGGTGTGGAAGGGTAATGAAGTGTTTGCAGCAAGCACTAAGCAACTAGCTTACGAGTTCAGAGCGAGATGAGAACATGTGCCAATGGTCGCCAAGTTGATCAAGAAGTGATCCTAGCTACTCACGTTCATACATAACCCCACCGTGTTCACTTCCCAAAGCCCTTCGGAAAGAGACCATCACGGTTACTCAGGTAGTGTATTCTTAAGGATATGGTGTCAAGTTATATACAACCGGATATTAACAAATTCTCATCTGCCACATAACCATGGGCACGGCTTTCGAAAGATCAAAACCCTACAGGGGTGTCCCAACTTAGCCCATCACAAGCTCACGATCTGCGGAGTCGCAACTCCAAAGTGGGAAGACCCGAGTAGTCTCGGAATCCCGTGCTCAAGATATTTCAACAAAGGTAAAACTAATCCAGCAAGACCTTTCGGCGTGCCGACAACCTGATAGTAGCCGCGCGAATCTCGTCTCAAGACACGACCGGATGGGTGATGCTACAGGTAATACCAGATACCTCGGGTTTCCCCAAGGCGGCCCTGCAGGACCCCTAGTTTGGACCAACACACATGAGGAGCACTGGCCCGGGTTGTAAAATTAAGTCCTCGGGGTCCGGAAAATCCCTATGCAAGTTATTTAGTTATGGAAAAATGGTAAAACCAATGTTGGGCCTTGCTGGAAAAGCTTTAAGCAGTGCGAATTATCAAGGGGGCCATAAACCCCAACCGTGTTAGGAACGCAAAATCAAGGAACATAACACCGGTTTATCAGGTCCTAAGGTGGCATGAGTGGAACAAAACACCAAGCAGAAGGCCAAGCCTTCCACCCATTGCCAATATATATGTGCATTGATTAACATAGATATATATTGTGTTATCCCAATAACAAGTTCAAACATGGAGCAATCTTCAAACTTCACCTGCAACTAATAAGAGGGGCTGAGCAAAAGCATACTTAGCCAATCAATGGTTTGCTTAAAAGGCGGTTAGAGTGTTTCATGGAAACATAGGAGGCTAACAAAATAGGAATAGGCCTCGAGGCATAGCTAAAGAGCGAGACAACTAGCATAGGCAAAGATAGAGGTGATATCGGGGAATGCTCATCTTGCCTGGTATTCCGTAAGGAAGCAGGACGAGTCCATGAAGTAGTCGAACAAATCCTCACAACTCCGGAACGAAATCGAAGCTAACGAGAGAAGCATAACGGAAAGAAGCAAACAACACGGTAAACACACAAGCATAAACATGGCATATGATGCACAACCAAGTATGATGCATGTCCGGTGCACAAACAATACTACAATTTAAGTGAAGCTCAATATGCAACGAGTTGCATATTGACAAAACACCACATTAGAATATTTAGTTTGATCTCGTTATGAACCCAACAAGCTTAAACGTTTTTAACATGGCAAGAGGTGAAGCATGAGCAAACTACACTGACTAGTCATTTTAAATGAGGCCGGAAATAACAACAGCAATTCCGGTAAAACCTCATGTTTATTTAGCAATTTTTAATGCAAACAACCATTTAAACATTTTAATGTTGTTATCATGATGCGGATGACAAATGCAAGTTTTAGCAATTTTAGTTAAAAGTTGACATAAGAGATATGAACTATTTGTCACCGTGGTGGAAAGAAAGGGGTGCCACGGCGGCGATACCGAAAATGGTGCCACGGCAACGTTCCGATGATCTGTCAACTTGTTGAGATGTCGAGCAAAAGAAGGGCGGCATGAGCGTGTCAAGCAAGAGATAGGTGGCATGATATCGGAAACCGGGTTCCCACGTGTCGGTGGCATGGCAACAAGGAGGAATGTGCAAGCGACAACTCGAACATGGTGCAAACACGCAATTCATCTCATACAACAAGCATTCATTCACGGGCATAGTCTCGGTGGTATACCTTCGAAGCGTGCATTTCGCGGTGGTTTGAGTGCGTCGAGGGAAGTAGCCATTCATGTTTCGTGGAAGTAGTTGTACAAGCCGACGGTAGTTGCACACGGGTCTTCGGCGACGGTAGTGGTACACGCGTCAGGGTACTTGTCGATCTCGTTTTTGCGACGGTAGTGGAACTTGTGGATCCGAGCTCTTCGAGGGTCGTCGTGGGGGTACTTGACGGATCCAAAGTGATGGTAGTCGTACACGGTCGTAGAAGAACTTGTCGTCTCAAAGGGGTACTTGGCGAACAACGGTCGTCGTGGGACTTGACGTGTCCGAGAGGTACTTGTTGTCCTGTGTGGTCGAACTCGAGATGTTCTTGGCGAACCCACAAAAACCCTCCTGATCTAGGAAGACTCGGTCTTGGACTTCGCCGGTCGTGGAGGTGCAGCAGCTTGCTGCAGAGGCTAGGAGGAGGTCATGGCCATGGTGTCCGAGGTAGCAAGCAACGACGGCTATAGGAGTCCGACGAGCCGGACTTGGCGCGGGAAGACGGAAAAGACCTCGGGGCAGATGGATCCGCATGAATCTCATCCAGATCCGGCGGAGATGGCAAGGACGGGCGCCGGCAACGGCGACTTGAGGCGTCGGGCGACGGGGTCCGGCGGCGCTCAGGGAGAGCTCGGGCGTCTCTGCGCCGGGACGAGGACGGAGGTCGGGGACGGAGCGGCGGCAAGATGATGTACTGGAGAAGTCCGATGACGGCAAGGTCACCTTGGGGTTCGGCCCCGGCGAGCTGCGGCCAGGGGAGCTGACGACGAGGTAGGCACAGCCACAAGGTGACCTTAGGGCCAGATCGGCCGGCGGCGGGGCAGAGGCTTCAGGAGTCCTCGGCGGGCGGCGCCAGGCGACGCGTCTGAGGCGGGGGAGCAGAGGTGGGTCGCGACGCCATGGAGGAGGCGAGGTGGTACGTCCAAAACGTATCTATAATTTCTGCTTGCTCCATGCCACTTTTGGGTGATATTGTTATGATATTCATACACTTCCATACACTTTTGATCATATTGGGACTAACTTACTAATCCAGTGCACCCCAATGCCAGTTTCTGTTTTCGGCTGTTTTTGTATTTCAGGTTTTCACGTTTCGAGAACTGCCTAGAAAAATCTAGAAAAATTATATAAAAAATCAGCGATCCGGAAACAACACTGCGTCCGAAGGGCAGCCTTGGGGGGGGCACAGGGGCTCCAGGCGCCCTGTGGGCGCGCCCCCCCTGGGCCGCGCCGGGGGGGCGCCTGGGCCCCCCGAGGCTCCCCCGGTGCCCTACTTTGGCATATATTTAAAGGGTCCTCCGTAACCCTCAGAACAAGGACTTCTTTTCGCTATCCCATCTCTGTTCCACCGCCGCCACCGCTTCCAAGATCGGGAGCACCAGTAGAACTCTTCCCGGCACCCTGCCGGAGGGGAGGATCACCACCGGGAGCTTCTCCACCACCATGGACGCCTCCCGGATGACTCGTGAGTAGTCTCCCTTGGACCATGAGTCCATGACCAGTAGCTATGTGATGTTCTCCTCCCGTTCTTGTGCTTCACTAATTAGTCCTCGTGAGCTGCCCTACATGATCGAGGCATCTATGTAATCCTTATGCTGTTGCTATGTTGAGTTTGCTGGGATCCGATGGATTATGAGATTATCTTCAGATTGATCTTGAGTAATATATTTGATTCACCTCTTTTATATTTTAGTTTATAAGTAATTCTTGCATGTTCTCCGTTGTTATTTATTGGTTTGGCCGAGTAGTAAGTAGTGACTCCAAGAGGGAACGTTATGCTCGATTGTGGGTTCATGCCCCTCGATGACTAGCTTGAGTGACAGAAACATGAGTCTAGGGGATGTGCTGTTGCCACAAGGGGGAAAACAACGGTGCTTGTGCCCGCGGGTGCAAGGATTGTTTACTTTACGCAAAGTTCTTTTAATGCAGTTGTCTGTTGCATTGAGTTTACACTATGGGTGGGACTCGCAACTTAATACTAGCGAGATGTTCTGGATAGATATCTCAAGGTGGATGATTAGTAGTAGATATTGATGGATTTCTGTCTACTTACTTTGGCGTACCGCCCATGCTTTGAACCTCAACCTTTCTTGCAATGTAATCAGCATTGGTTTGCGTTCGTGGTCCTGTCAATTGCCCAGCTGTAATTTGTTTACCTCACATAGCTGTTTTATCGTCTTTTGGGAGAGAGACATCACTAGTGAACATCATGAGACTCCGGTCCATATTACCATCATTGATCACATCCACTATTTACTTTTCGCTATTTACTTACTATTGCAAAACACTATCCATCACTACTATCATATTACTTTTAACCCTTTGTGAACTACAAGGCCGGAGAGATTGACAACCTCTCTGTACTCGTTGGGAGCAAAGTTATTTGTATCTGTGTGCAGGTCCACGTTGATTGCTCATTGCGCCGTTAGCAATTGACACCTACTTGTTGAACCTAGGAGTCTCTGGGGATTCGATCCTTGATATCTTTGCTAAGGGAAAACACTTCTACTTACTGCATCTTACATCTTCCACTTGGGGTAACCAACGAGGGGTTCGAGGCCCATCAAGGAGTATTTTATGGCGCCGTTGCCGGGGACTCCACTCTTCAGGATAGGGGAGTTGCATGCTATATTTTACCTTTGCTTTTTAGTCTTGTTAGTTTACCTTTCATTTTTGCTTTAGTTCCTTTTATCGAAAATCACAAAAATAGTTATCTTGCTTGCTTGCTACTATGGGTTCTACCAAAAACACTAAATGGGAGGAGTACACCCCTACTTCCATTGCCCCACTTATCTCTGACAGGAAAAAATAAACCTTGTGATTACACTAGTTATGACGGAGAGTTATGACCATGGCATGGTCTTCCAGGAAAAAAGTATGAGCCTCAGTATAAAATTGCTCCTAAGCTTCCCGAAACTTGGGAAGATGTTCAAACTCTTATAATAGAGAGCGAATTAAACAAAGAGGATGACACTACAATTCTGCCCATTAATGATAAAATTGATTTTGATAATTGTATTATTTCAGAAGTTGTCGCCTTTCTACAAGGAATGGCTAAGGATCCCAACACTAGCACGCTTAATCTTGCCTTCACAGAGCATATCACTAATGCTCTTATCAAAGCTAGGGAGGAGAAACTTAGAGTAGAAGCCTCCATACCTAGAAAGCTAGGAGATGGTTGGGATTCTATGATTAAAATTAAGATAAACAACTTCTCATGCTATGCTTTATGTGATATTGTAGCTAGTACTTCCATTATGCCCAAAAGACTATATGATATGCTTAAATTGAAATCTTTTGATTCATGTTCTTTTGGTGATGCTCTTGTTGATTCTTCCATAAAGAAACCTTTGGGGAGGATCGATGATGTTCTTATTGTTGTCAATGATAATTATGTGCCCGTTGATTTCACTATTATGGATATTGAATGTGATCCTTCATGTCCACTTATTTTGGGACGTCCCTTTTTGCGCACCGTTGGTGCTGTCATTGACATGAAAGAGGGTAATATAAAATTTCAGTTTCCTCTCAAGAAAGGGATGGAACACTTCCCTCGTAAGAAGGTCAAGTTACCTTTTGAGTCCGTTGTACGGGCTAGTTATTCTTTTACTCT
Source organism: Secale cereale (assembly GCA_902687465.1). Lineage (NCBI taxonomy): Eukaryota > Viridiplantae > Streptophyta > Magnoliopsida > Poales > Poaceae > Secale > Secale cereale. Next base: position 129,103,249 of record LR738710.1, on the reverse strand, counting down.
TGATAAAACTTGATCTATGCATTATGCCTAGCTTAAAGGCATAAAAGAAAGCGCTTTTGGGAGGCAGCCCACATGAATAAAATTTTTGCTTTTGTTGTGTCTTGATGTTGTTTACTGCTGTAGCATCATCATTGTATCTTTGCTTTTCATATTTGTGCCAAGTATAGCCTTTGATTGCTAGAAAGTTCAAAAGTTGTGAGGCGCTGTCCAGGAAACAGATTCTGTCCTTGGATAGAAAAATTCGTATAAAATCAAAAGATCATCTTTTTGGTCTGAATTTTTTCGAAAGCGTTCTCTATATAATTGTCTTTCGTGCGTCAGTTCTGAGTTTTTTGATTTGAGTTACAGAAGTATCCCGAACAGGTCAATTACTGCCTGCTGTTCTGTTTTTCACAGATTATGTCCTGTTTTGCCTTACCTTCACTTTGCAAATTGAGAACTTGCTTTTTCTTTGCAAAAACCTTTTGGCAATCTTGAGAAACAGTAGAACTTCAAGAATATCCTTATTTCCAGCAAGGTATAATTATTTTATTAAGGGTACTAACCTCGCTAATCAGATTATGATGAGTTGTGTATGAAGAGAGTTTTCAAGCGTGCGAGGGAAGATGATAAAAAGATTCAGGAGTGTCAAGCGCTCAAACTTGGGGATGCCCCCGTGCACCCCCAAGAAATATTCAAGGAGACTCAAGCGTCTAAGCTTGGGGATGCCCCCCGTGCATCCCCTTCTCCATCAACATTATCAGTTCGTCTTTCGTTTCGCTATATTTTTATCACTTCATATGTTATGTGCTATGCTTGGAGCATCTTGCTTTTAGTTTTCTTTTTAGTTTTTCATAACGAGTCGGAACCCAACATTCCTTTATGTGGGAGAGAAACACGCTCCACCTCTACCTAGAACATTACATAGAATTTTCATGTCTATCTATGTTGTGTGTGTTCTTTGTCTTTTAATAGCTACTATCGTGCTCTGCTCTTAGTATTCATGCTTATCTTTTCAAGAGCTTTTATTTAGTTGGTTGCTTGAACTCTTTTTAATTACCATGCTCACCTTATTAAGAGAGTTTGCTTCCGTTGCATGGGTTAATGTGTCTATGATAAAGATGCTACTTTCATGATGGTGCTTAGTAGTTCAGGTTTTCTTTTGGTTAATCTCAAATAGCTGGGGGGGTTCCCAATGTGTTATTGGAGTACCAACTTGGTTTGTTTGCCTATGATGTGGTATGGTTTAGTAATATCTTCCTTCGAGAATTTATTTTGATTGACTTGGCGTATGCTCACGCATATTCAAGACTGTAATGAAAGTCTGTCAAGCCTTGATGATCTTTTGTTTCTAAGTAGCGATATAACTACCATGCCTGATTCAATATTGCTTTGTCGCTCTGCATGATTATGACCGTCATTGCTCTCTTAGTTGGTCGCTCCCAGTCTTTCGCTAACCTCCACCTGCACTAAGCAAACTAACCATGCAATACATAGCTCATGGGAAAGTAGCCTAAAAACTATTGTGGTAAAGAATATGTTGCCTATGTATCTTATTTCTTATAAGTTGCTTGCTGAGCGGTAACCATGTTTCTGGGGACGCCATCAACTGTCACACTTTTGTTGAATATCATGTGAGTTGCTATGCATGTTCGTCTTGTCTGAAGTAAGGGTGATTTACCGTGGGTTGAATTAATATGCATATTGTTAGAGAAGAACATTGGGCCGCCAACCAAAGCCATGCATCATGGTGGAAGTTTTAGCTTGGACCTTAATCCTCGATCTCTCATGAGAATATGCTTATGCATTAAAGAGGAGTCCATCATCTATTTTCTATGTTGTCCCGGTATGGATGTCCTCAAGTTGAGATCTATCAAAAACGAGAAGTCAAATGCGATCTATCTCTTTGGACCTTTGTACAGGTGGCATAGAGGTACCCCTTTGTGACACTTGGTTAAAACATATGCAATGCAATGATAACCCATGGGGATCCGAGCTAATTAGGACAAGGAGCGAGCACTATTGGTATTCGATGCATGAGGCTTGCAACTTATAAGATGTTTTATACATGACACATATGAAGTACTACCACCGTTGACACAATTGCTTCCATGTTTTCAAAATAAAAAGCTTTAGCACTTAACCTTTCTTTTACCTTTATGTTGAAGCACCAACTACTGAGAGCATGATTGTCATTCTGAGTGTAATGTGCATTGTCCCAAAGTAGCATTGTCTTTTGCATGATTGTGATATTGTTTATTCTGAAATGATTGTATCTAGTCATCACTTAAACCTTGAAGGTGCCCTTGCATTTATGTTTTGCATCACTAAAAGGGGGCAAGTTAGATATCACTTTATCATATTTGCACATCATGTTCATTGCAAATCTTTTTGATGTTTCAGTTTCATATTGTAAAACTTTCAGTCATTTGTGATTTTCTCTTGAGACAACTTAATTACTATAGAATCATTGTCTCAGTAAGCTTTTGTCATATGACCATGAGAAATTCCTATATGGTTAGTAGCATGTCACCACAGAAATTATTCTTGTTATCATTTACCTACTCGAGGACGAGCAGGAATTAAGCTTGGGGATGTTGATACGTCCAAAATGTATCTATAATTTTTGCTTGCTCCATGCCACTTTTGGGTGATATTGCTATGATATTCATACACTTCCATACACTTTTGATCATATTTGGACTAACTTACTAATCCAGTGCACCCCAGTGCCAGTTTCTGTTTTCGGCTGTTTTTGTATTTCAGGTTTTCACGTTTCGAGAACTGCCCAGAAAAATCCAGAAAAATTATATAAAAAATCAGCGATCCGGAAACAACACTGCATCCGAAGGGCAGCCTGGGGGGGCCACAGGGGCTCCAGGCGCCCTGTGGGCGCCCCCCCCTAGGCCGCGCCGGGGGGGCGCCTGGGCCCCCCGAGGCTCCCCCGGTGCCCTACTTTGGCATATATTTAAAGGGTCCTCCGTAACCCTCAGAACAAGGACTTCTTTTCGCGATCACATCTCTGTTCCGCCGTCGCCACCGCTTCCAAGATCGGGAGCACCAGGAGAACTCTTCCCGGCACCCTGCCGGAGGGGAGGATCACCACCGGGAGCTTCTCCACCACCATGGACGCCTCCCGGATGACTCGTGAGTAGTCTCCCTTGGACCATGAGTCCATGACCAGTAGCTATGTGATGTTCTCCTCCTGTTCTTGTACTTCAGTAATTAGTCCTCGTGAGCTGCCCTACATGATCGAGGCATCTATGTAATCGTTATGCTGTTGCTATGTTGAGTTTGCTGGGATCCGATGGATTATGAGATTATGTTCAGATTGATCTTGAGTAATATATTTGATTCACCTCTTTTATATTTTAGTTCATAAGTAATTCTTGCATGTTCTCCGTTGTTATTTATTGCTTTGGCCGAGTAGTAAGTAGTGACTCCAAGAGGGAACGTTATGCTCAATTTTGGGTTCATGCCCCTCGATGACTAGCTTGAGTGACAGAAACATGAGTCTAGGGGATGTGCTGTTGCCACAAGGGGGAAAACAACGGTGCTTGTGCCCGCGGGTGCAAGGATTGTTTACTTTACACAAAGTTCTTTTAATGCAGTTGTCTGTTGCATTGAGTTTACACTATGGGTGGGACTCGCAACTTAATACCAGCGAGATGTTCTGGATAGATATCTCAAGGTGGATGATTAGTAGTAGATATTGATGGATTTCGGTCTACTTACTTTGGCGTACCGCCCATGCTTTGAACCTCAACCTTTCTTGCAATGTAATCAGCATTGGTTTGCGTTCGTGGTCCTGTCAATTGCCCAGCTGTAATTTGTTTACCTCACATAGCTGTTTTATCGTCTTTTGGGAGAGAGACATCACTAGTGAACATCATGAGACTCCGGTCCATATTACCATCATTGATCACATCCACTATTTACTTTTCGCTATTTACTTACTATTGCAAAACACTATCCATCACTACTATCATATTGCTTTGAACCCTTTGTGAACTACAAGGCCGGAGAGATTGACAACCTCTCTGTACTCGTTGGGAGCAAAGTTATTTGTATCTGTGTGCAGGTCCACGTTGATTGCTAATTGCGCCGGACACCTACTTGTTGAACCTAGGAGTCTCTGGGGATTCGATCCTTGGTATCTTTGCTAAGGGAAAACACTTCTACTTACTGCATCTTACACCTTCCACTTGGGGTAACCAACGAGGGGTTCGAGGCCCATCACGAGGCAGGGAGGTCGGCAAGCCGTGGCGAGGCAGAGGAGGGGCGGCGCTCGGCGGCGGGGCCGACGTCGAGGAGGAGGTCGGCGCAGGGGATTGGGCGAGGCGCATGAGGGAGAGAGGGAGAGATTGAGGGAGAGGAGCGAGGCGCTGCGCGGGGGGCGGATCGAGAAGCGGGCTCGTAGGGAAGCGTGTGGCGGCGGGCACAGGAACGAGTGGGAGCGAGCGAGTAGCTAGGGTTGAGGGGTGGTTGGGCCTTATGCCAACTAGGTTAGCGTCTAGGCCTAGGGAGGAGGTTGGGCCTGGCTGCTGGGACCTCACTCAGATCCTCTCTCTTCTCTCTTTTATTTTCTTTAACAGAAAGGAAAAGGAGAGATAAAAAGAAAGAGAGGGTAAGGGAAAGATTTTGGGAAGGGGTTAATTTTCCTAGACACATAAGAATGAGCTCTATCCAGGAAAATAGAACTGGGCATGATTGTGACGTTGAACTCAAACTCGTTTGAATTTGATTCAAAAGAGTTTGAGAAGGAAGCGGGTAATTGGTATGTCCAAAAAAATGTTGAGACTTTAGGAGGAGCCTCGATAAAAGAGATAAGAATTGTTGGCGGAGTCTGGGCCACCAAACTTGAAGTAGAAAAAGGTCGTGGGAATTTTGCAAGTGTGTTTGGTGATTCCAAACTAACGGAATATTTTTTATAATATCTCCATAAATATTAGGAGGATATGTTATAAAGAGAAGTCCCTCTTCCCTCGATTTAAATGGATCGAAGATCCATACAATTTATTTAGCTGAGATGCAAAGATTAATGACATGATGGCATGATGACATGATGCAAGGCAAAATAAAATAGAGCAACCACAAACGAAACACACAGTAAAACCCGGAACATATGGAAGTCTTCTCGAGCATCGGTCTTGGGGCGTCACACTCCCCCTTAGGAGCATGCGTGTAGTACTTTGTTTTGATGACTTGTTGATTTTTGCAATAAGTATGTGATTTCTTTATGAATAATGTTGAGTCCATGGATTATACGCACTCTCACCCTTCCACCATTTCTAGCCTCTCTCATATCGCGCAACTTTCGCCGGTACGATACACTCACCATATACCTTCCTCAAAGCAGCCACCATACCTACCTATCATGGCAGTTCCATAGCCATTCCGAGATATTGCCATGCAACTTTCCATCGTTCCGTTGGTTATGACACACTTCATCATTGTCATATTGCCATGCATGATCATGTAGCTGACATCGTATTTGTGGCTAGGCCACCATGCATAAGTTTTCATACATGTCACTCTTGATTCATTGCATGTCCCGGTACACCGCTGGAGGCATTCATATAGAGTCATACTTTGTTCTAGTATCGAGTTGTAAATCAATATAAGTGTGATGATTATCATTATTAGAGCATTGTCCCAAAGAAAAAAATGAAAAAAAAAGAAGAAAAAAAGAAGGAAATGCCAAAGAAAAAAAAGAAAGGCCCAAAAAAAGAAAAAAAAGAAGGAAAAAAGAAAGAAAAGAAAAGGGACAATGCTATTATCTTTTTCCACACTTGTGCTTCAAAGTAGCACAATGATCTTCATGATCGAGAGTCTCTTGTTTAGTCACTTTCATATACTAGTGGGAATTTTCATTATAGAACTTAGCTTGTATATTCCAACGATGGGCTTCCTCAAATGCCCTAGGTCTTTGTGAGCAAGCAAGTTGGATGCACACCCACTTAGTTTCTTTTGCTGAGCTTTCATACATTTATAGCTCTAGTGCATCCGTTGCATGGAAAACCCTACTCACTCACATTGATATCTATTGATGGGCATCTCCATAGCCCATTGATACGCCTAGTTGATGTGAGACCATCTTCCTCTTTTTGTCTTCTCCACAACCACCACTCTATTCCACATAGTGCTATGTCCATGGCTCATGCTCATATATTGCGTGAAAGTTGAATGAGTTTGAAAAAATTAAAGTATGAAACAAGCGCTTGGCTGAAACCGGGGTTGTGCATGATTGGAGTATTTTGTGTGACGAAGATGGAGCATAGACTAACTATATGATTTTGTAGGGATGAACTTTCTTTGGCCATGTTATTTTGAGAAGACATGATTGCTTTGTTAGTATGCTTGAAGTATTATATTATTCTTATGTCAATATGAACTTTTATCATGAATCTTTCGGATCTGAACATTCATGCCACAACAAAGAGATTACACTGAGAATTATGTTAGTTAGCATTCCACATCAAAAAATTCATTTTTATCGTTTACCTACTCGAGGATGAGCAAGAATTAAGCTTGGGAATGCCTGATACGTCTCCAACGTATCTATATTTATTATTGTTCCATGCTATTATATATTCTGTTTTGGATGTTTAATGGGCTTTATTATAAACTTTTATATTATTTTGGGGACTAACCTACTAACCCAAGTGTCGGTATACAAAAAGGGGGGTACACTTTTTGTACCCCTATGACTGTGCACGGGCAGTCTGAGCCACGGGAACCGCCGCACCAAGCAAGGCCAGGGAGGTAAGCCAGGGTAAGACTGAAGCCCAAAACCAAGACCACAAAGAGCAAAGGGACAAAGCGGGTTCCCCCGGCAAGATCCTTGCCGGGAGCTAGTTTTAGCAGCCCCGGCAAGATCCTTGCCGGAGCCGGCTTTAGCAGGCCCGGCAAGACCCTTCCCGCGGCAACTCGCCCCACGCCTACGGAGCGGATCACCCTTGAGTCCACTACCCCCATGGGGCAAGGATTCGGGAGACATCCCCGTGGTGGCATGCAGATCTTTGTGAAGACATTCAAGATCAGGTACGCACTAAGAAGACGATGACCCTTGGCGGGATCCCAGCCAAGGAAGACCACAATACCTCTGGCAAGCACCTTGCCGGGGATGGCAGCAGGCGCCGCGGCAAGACCCTTGCCGGGGCCCCGGCAAGGCCCTTGCCGAGGACATCCGCAAGGCCACCATCAGGCCCACACCAACTAAACCTCCACCGCCATATGCACCTGCCGACCCAACCAGCTGGGCAGACACCTGCGTGGCGGCATGCAGATCTTCGTGAAGACCCACCATTGCGCCACCTCAGCTGCCTACCTGCCTACATGGCATCTCAGGCATCGCTGGCCAGGGCGCGTGTCGACACAAGATGGAGCTGCGGCGGACAAGACAGGCCTCTCCCCCGTCCCCGATAAAGCAAGGACACCTAAGCAAGATGCATTAAATGCGCCTTGTCATGTAATGCGAGGGATAAACTTGCATCACTGTACCCTTTCCACCTCCTGTGTGCCACTGTGGCAACCCCTTTTCTCTATAAAAGGAGGCCCGAGGCGACCAGGAGGGGGATTCGGCTTTTTGGAACTCCTCACGCCCCAAAGCTAGCTAAAGAACACAGATATACAACCCACCAAAGCAGGAGTAGGGTTTTACGCATCCTCGCGGCCCGAACCTGGATAAATGAACCGTGTGCTATCTGTTTGATCTGCTCTTATCTCAACCCCGCGCCCCGGAATCGTAGTAGGGATTCTTGTGATCCCATAGGTGTCGTTCCTAGTACACCGACATCTTTGGCGCGCCAGGTAGGGGGTGTAGTTGTGAGAATCGGCTTTAGCAGTTAGTTCGACGCTCCTTCATCATCATGGCGCCCAAGAAGAAGACGACGGTGGTGGTTGGCCAGTCGGAGGCCGGATAGCCCGTCCCGACGTGGGCGAGGAGCGGACCGGTCCCGGGGCGCTACTCGCGAACACCAACACCGTCCCAGCAGCCGGAGTTTGGGAGGTGGCGAAGTTTGTGCGCCTGGTAACGGGCCACACACTGACAAATCCAATGACGGAGCCAGGCCCTCCGCGGGTGGCACGGGGCCCTCCAGGATCGCTGCCGCATCACCCGAAGGCGACGCAAGGACCTCCAGGACTCCCACGCCGGCGCCAACAGCGCGCTCCTTCCAAGCAGCGCGCGACGAACGGCGTCGTCACGCCGAAGATCCCGGGCGACGCCACGGGAAGAGCCCCGAGCGCCACTCTCGAGAGGTAGAAGACCTGCCCGCCCGCTGAAGCGCTGGTGGAAACGGCATGCGACCGCGGGATCATGATGGAGCTCCTCCTGACATGGTCAGGGGTCAAAGCGCGTCGCGGTCCGTGCAGGTTTCGCTACCGCTAACCCCAGCCGAAGCCCTGGCGCGCGCGCAGTTGCTCCTCGACTTTCCTCCAGTTACGGGGAAACTCGACGAATGGAGAGCCACCATCCGAAGCCTTGTCACAGTCGCCAACAAGGATGAACCAAGTCCAGCAGAGCCCCCAGGTCGACGCTCCGATGGGGTCCCACGCACCAGTGGCGGGAGGACCAGCAGCATCGTGGCCACGGTGCATTCACCTCCTTCTCGCCCGGTACCGCGTGTGTCGACTCGTCGGGACGTCGCGGGTGACGACATCTCCATAGCGTCATCCGACCCACGGACCCATGGCGGCAGCGTCAAGTTCTTCAGGAGCGAGCTCATGAAGACGCTCGAACCACCATCGAGCGCCGGGGCGGAGCGCGCCACCAGTCGGACAGGCGAGCAGGGCCTGCTGTGAACCACCCAGCACCGGAGAGCCCTGGAGGCCTACCTTACATGATAGGTGAAGGAAATATGCCCTAGAGGCAATAATAAAGTTATTATTTATTTCCTTATATCATGATAAATGTTTATTATTCATGCTAGAATTGTATTAACCGGAAACTTAATACATGTGTGAATACATAGACAAAACAGAGTGTCCCTAGTATGCCTCTACTAGACTAGCTCATTGATCAAAGATGGTTATGTTTCCTAGCCATAGACATGAGTTGTCATTTGATCAACGGAATCACATCATTAGGAGAATGATGTGATGGACAAGACCCATCCGTTAGCTTAGCACTATGATCGTTTAAGTTTTACTGCTATTGCTTTCTTCATGACTTATACATGTTCCTATGACTATGAGATTATGCAACTCCCGAATACCGGAAGAACACTTTGTGTGCTACCAAACGTCACAACGTAACTGGGTGATTATAAAGGTACTCTACAGGTGTCTCCGAAGGTACTTGTTGGGTTGGCGTATTTCGAGATTAGGATTTGTCACTCCGATTGTCGGAGAGGTATCTCTGGGCCCACTCGGTAATGCACATCACTATAAGCCTTGCAAGCATTGTAGCTAATGAGTTAGTTGCGGGATGATGTATTACGGAACGAGTAAAGAAACTTGCCGGTAACGAGATTGAACTAGGTATTGAGATACCGACGATCGAATCTCGGGCAAGTAACATACGGATGACAAAGGGAACAACGTATGTTGTTATGCGATTTGACCGATAAAGATCTTCGTAGAATATGTGGGAGCCAATATGAGCATCCAGGTTCCTCTATTGGTTATTGACCGGAGACGTGTCTCGGTCATGTCTACATAGTTCTCGAACCCGTAGGGTCCGCACGCTTAAGGTTTCGATGACAGTTTTATTATGAGTTTATGAGTTTTGATGTACCGAAGGAGTTCGGAGTCCCGTATGAGATCGGGGACATGACGAGGAGTCTCGAAATGGTCGAGACGTAAAAATCGATATATTGGACGACTATATTCGGACATCGGAAAGGTTCCGAGTGATTCGGGTATTTTCGGAGTATCGGGGAGTTACGGGAATAGAGGAGAGAGGCCAAAAGGAAGTAGGCGCGCACCCCCCTTCTGGTCCGAATTGGAAAAGGGGTGCAGCCCCCTTTTCCTTCTCCCTCTCCCCCTCTTTCCTTCTCTCCTACTCCGAAAAGGAAAGGGGAATCCTACTAGGACTTGGGAGTCCTAGTAGGACTCCCCACACTTGGCGCGCCCCCTCTAGGGCTGGCCTCTCCCTCCCTCCTTTATATACGGGGGCAGGGGGGCACCTCTAGACACAACAATTGATCTCTTGATCTCTTAGCCGTGTGCGGTGCTCCCCTCCATCATAGTTCTCCTCGATAATATTGTAGCGGTGATTAGGTGAAGCCCTGCGACAGTAGAACATCAAGATCGTCACCACGCCGTCGTGCTGACGGAACTCTCCCTCGACACTCAGCTGGATCGGAGTTCGAGGGACGTCATCGAGCTGAACGTGTGCTAGAACTCGGAGGTGCCGTATTTTCGGTGCTTGATCGGTCGGGCCGTGAAGACGTACGACTACATCAACCGCGTTGTTCTAACGCTTCCGCTTTCGGTCTACGAGGGTACGTAGACTCACTCTCCCCTCTCATTGCTATGCATCTGGTAGATAGATCTTGCGTTATCGTTGGAAAATTTTAAAATACTACGTTCCCCAACAGTGGCATCATGAGCCAGGTCTATGCGTAGATGATATGCACGAGTAGAACACAAGTGAGTTGTGGACGATACAAGTCATACTGCTTACCAGCATGTCATACTTTGCTTCGGCGGTATTGTGAGATGAAGCGGCCCGGACCGACATTACGCATACATTTACGCGAGAATGGTTTCACCGTTATGAGCACTCGTTGCTTAAAGGTGACTGGCGGGTGTCTGTCTCTCTCACTTTAGCTGAATCAAGTGTGACTACGCCCGGTACTTGTGAAGGTTAAAACAGCACATACTTGACGAAACATCGTTGTGGTTTTTTGTATGCGTAGGTAAGAACGGTTCTTACTAAGCCTGTAGCAGCCACGTAAAACTTGCAACAACAAAGTAGAGGACGTCTAACTTGTTTTTGCAGGGCATGTTGTGATGTGATATGGTCAAGACATGATGAGTTATACAGTTTTGTATGAGATGATCATGTTTTGTAAAGTTATCGGCAACTGGCAGGAGCCATATGGTTGTCGCTTTATTGTATGAAATGCAATCGCCATGTAATTGCTTTACTTTATCACTAAGCGGTAGCGATAGTTGTAGAAGCAATAGTTGGCGAGACGACAACGTTGCTATGATGAAGATCAAGGTGTCGCGCCGGTGACGAAGGTGATCATGACGGTGCTTTGGAGATGGAGATCAAAAGCACAAGATGATGATGGCCATATCATGTCACATATTTTGATTGCATGTGATGTTTATCTTATTATGCTTCTTATTTTGCTTAGTACGACGGTAGCATTATAAGATGATCCCTTACAAAATTTCAAGGTATAAGTGTTCTCCCTGAGTATGCACCGTTGCGAAAGTTCGTCGTGCCGAGACACCACGTGATGATCGGGTGTGATAAGCTCTACGTTCAAATACAACGGGTGTAAGCCAGTTTTGCACATGCAGAATACTCGGGTTAAACTTGACGAGCCTAGCATATGCAGAAATGGCCTCGGAACACTGGAGACCGAAAGGTCGAGCGTGAATCATATAGTAGATATGATCAACATAATATGTTCACCATTGAAAACTACTCCATCTCACGTGATGATCGGACATGGTTTAGTTGATTTGGATCACGTGATCATTTAGATGACCAGAGGGATGTCTATCTAAGTGGGAGTTCTTCAAGTAATATGATTAATTGAACTTTAATTTATCATGAACTTAGTCCTGGTAGTGTTAGCATATCTGTGTTGTAGATCAATAGCTCGTAAGATAGCTCCCCGTTTATTTTATATGTTCCTAGAGAAATATAAGTTGAAAGATGTTAGTAGCAATGATGCGGACTAGGTCCGTGATCTGAGGATTATCCTCATTGCTGCACAGAAGTATTATGTCCTTGATGCACCGCTAGGTGACGAACCTATTGCAGGAGCAGATACAGACGTTATGAATGTTTGACAAGCTCGGTATGATGACTACTTGATAGTTTAGTGCGCCATGCTTTACGGCTTATAACCGGGACTTCAAAAATGTTTTGAACGCCACGGAGCATATGAGATGTTCCACGATATTAAATTAGTATTTCATACTCATGCCTGTGTCGAGAGGTATAAGATCTCTGACAGTACTTTGCCTACAAGATGGAGGAGAATAGCTCAACCAGTGAGCATGTGCTCAGATTGTCTGGGTACTACAATTACTTGAATCAAGTGGGAGTTATTCTTTCAGATAAGATAGTAATTGACAAAAGTTCTCTAGTCGCTATCACCAAGTTAGTAGAACTTCGTGATGAACTATATTATGCAAGGGATGACGAAGGTAATTTCCGAGCTCTTCGCGATCCTGAAATCGGCGAAGGTAGAAATCAAGAAAGAGCATCAAGTGTTGATGGTTAATAAGACCACTTGTTTCAAGTAAAGGGCAAAGGGATAGAAGGGGAACTTCAAAAAAAAAGGAATGACAAGCAAGTGGTCACTCCCGTGCCCAAAGCTAAACTCAAGCCTGAAACTAAGTGCTTCTACTGCAAAGGAAAAGGTCACTAGAAGTGGAACTACCCTAGATATTTGGTGGATAAGAAGCATGGCAAAGTGAACAAAGGTATATTTGATATACAGATTATTGATGTGTATTTTACTAGTGTTCATAGCAACCCCTCGGTATTTGATACTGGTTCAGTTGCTAAAGAGTAGTAACTCGAAATGGGAGTTGCATAATGAACAGAAACTAGTTAAAGGTGAAAGTGTGTTGGAAGTGGTTCCAAGATTGATATGATCATCATCGCACACTCCCTATACTTTTGGGATTAGTGTTGAACCTAAATAAGTGTTATTTGGTGTTTGTGTTGAGCATGAATATGATTTGATCATGTTTATTGCAATACGGTTATTTATGTAAGTTAGAGAATAATTGTTGTTCTGTTTACATGAATAAAACCTTCTATGGTCAAACACCCAATGAAAATGGTTTGTTGGATCTCGATCGTGTGATACACATATTCATAATATTGAAGCCAAAAGATGCAAGGTTAATAATGATAGTGCAACTTATTTGTGGCACTGCCGTTTAGGTCATATTGGTGTAAAGCGCATGAAGAAACTCCATAGTGATGGACTTTTGGAATCACTTGATTATGAATCACTTGGTGCTTGCGAACCATGCCTCATGGGCAAGATGACTAAATCTCCGTTCTCCGGAACTGTGGAGCGAGCAACAGAGTTGTTGGAAATCATACATACTGATGTATGCGGACCAATGAGTGTTGAAGCTCGCGGCAGGTATCGTTATTTTCTGACCTTCACTAATGATTTGAGCAGATATGGGTATATCTACTTAATGAAGCACAAGTCTGAAACATTTGAAAAGTTCAAAGAATTTTAGAGTGAAGTGGAGAATCATCGTAACAAGAAAATAAGAGTTTCTACGATATGATCGTAGAGGTAAAATATTTGAGTTAGCGAGTTTGGCCTTCAGTAAAAACAATGTGAAATAGTTTCACTACTCACGCCACCTGGAACACCGCAGTATAATGGTGTGTCCGAACGTCATAACCGTACTTTATTAGATATGGTGCGATCAATGATGTCTCTTACCGATCTACCACTATCGCTTTTGGGGTTATGCATTAGAGACAGCTACATTCACGTTAAATAGGGCACCATCTAAATCCGTGGAGATGACACCGTATGAACTGTGGTTTGACGAGAAACCTAAGTTGTCATTTCTTTAAGTCTGGGACTACGATGCTTATGTGAAAAAGTTTCAACATGGTAAGCTCGAACCCAAATCGGAGAAATAAATCTTCATAGGATACCCAAAAGAAACTGTTGGGTACACCTTCTTTCACAGATCCGAAGACAAGGTCTTTGTTTCTAAGAGTGGATCCTTTCTAGAGAAGGAGTTTCTCTCGAAAGAAGTGAGTGGGAGGAAAGTGGAACTTGATGAGGTAATTGTACCTTCTCCCGAATTGGATAGTAGTACATCACAGAAACGGGTTCCAGTGATTCCTACACCAATTAGTGAGGAAGCTAATGATGATGATCATGAAACTTCGGATCAAGTTACTGCTGAACTTCGTAGATCAACCAGAGTACGTTCCGCACCAGAGTGGTACGGCAAACCGGTTCTGGAAGTCATGTTACTGGACCATGATGAACCTACGAACTATGAGGAAGCGATGATGAGCCCAGATTCCACAAAATGGCTTGAGACCATGAAATCTAAGATGGGATCCATGTATGAGAACAAAGTGTGGACTTTGGTTGACTTGCCCGATGGTCGGCAAGCCATCGAAAATAAATGGATCTTCAAGAGGAAGACTGACGCTGACAGTAATGTTACTGTTTACAAAGCTCGACTTGTTGCGAAAGGTTTTCGACAAGTTCAAGGAGTTGACTACGATGAGACTTTCTCACCCGTAGCGATGCTTAAGTCTATCCGAATCATGTTAGCAATTGCCGCATTTTATGAAATCTGGCAAATGGACAATAAAACTGCATTCTTTAATGGATTTATTAAAGAAGAATTGTATATGATGCAACCAGAAGGTTTTGTCAATCCTAAAGGTGCTAACAAAATGTGCAAGCTCCAGCGATCCATCTATGGACTGGTGCAAGGATCTCGGAGTTAGAATATACACTTTGATAAGTTGATCAAAGCATATAGATTTATACAGACTTGCGGTGAAGTCTGTATTTACAAGAAAGTGAGTGGGAGCACTACAACATTTCTGATAAGTATATGTGAATGACATATTGTTGATCAGAAATAATGTAGAATATTCTAGAAAGCATAAAGGAGTGTTTGAAAGGAGTTTTTCAAAGAAAGACCTCGGTGAAGCTGCTTACATATTGGGCATCAAGATCTATAGAGATATATCAAGACGCTTGATAAGACTTTCGATGAGTACATACCTTGATAAGATTTTGAAGTAGTTCAAAATGGATCAGTCAAAGAAGGAGTTCTTGCCTGACTTATAAGGTGTGAAGTTGAGTAAGACTCAAAGCCAGACCACGGCAGAAAAATATAGAGAGAATGAAAGTCATTCCCTATGCCTCAGCCATAGGTTCTATAAAGTATGCCATGTTGTGTACCAAACATGTTGTGTACCTTGCCATGAGTTTGACAAGGAGGTACAATAGTGATCCAGGAGTAGATCACTGTACAGCGGTCAAAATTATCCTTAGTAACTGGATGACTAAGGAAATGTTTCTCGATTATGGAGGTGATAAAGAGTTCGTCGTAAAGGGTTACGCCGATGCAAGCTTTGACACTAAATCCAGCTGACTCTAAGTATCAATCTGGATGCGTATTGAAAGTGGGAGCAATTAGCTAGAGTAGCTCCATGCAGAGCATTGTAGACACATAGACATTTGCGAAATGCATACGGATCTGAATGTGACAGACCCGTTGACTAAACTTCTCTCACGAAGCAAAACATGATCACACCTTAGTACTCTTTGGGTGTTAATCACATAGCGATGTGAACTAGATTATTGACTCTAGTAAACCCTTTTGGGTGTTAATCACATGACGATGTGAACTATCGGTGTTAAATCACATGGCGATGTGAACTAGATTATTGACTCTAGTGCAAGTGGGAGACTGAAGGAAATATGCCCTAGAGGCAATAATAAAGTTATTATTTATTTCCTTATATCATGATAAATGTTTATTATTCATGCTAGAATTGTATTAACCGGAAACTTAATACATGTGTGAATACATAGACAAAACAGAGTGTCCCTAGTATGCCTCTACTAGACTAGCTCATTGATCAAAGATGGTTATGTTTCCTAGCCATAGACATGAGTTGTCATTTGATCAACGGAATCACATCATTAGGAGAATGATGTGATGGACAAGACCCATCCGTTAGCTTAGCACTATGATCGTTTAAGTTTTACTGCTATTGCTTTCTTCATGACTTATACATGTTCCTATGACTATGAGATTATGCAACTCCTGAATACCGGAAGAACACTTTGTGTGCTACCAAATGTCACAACGTAACTGGGTGATTATCAAGGTACTCTACAGGTGTCTCCGAAGGTACTTGTTGGGTTGGCGTATTTCGAGATTAGGATTTGTCACTCCCATTGTCGGAGAGGTATCTCTGGGCCCACTCGGTAATGCACATCACTATAAGCCTTGCAAGCATTGCAGCTAATGAGTTAGTTGCGGGATGATGTATTACGGAACGAGTAAAGAGACTTGCCGGTAACGAGATTGAACTAGGTATTGAGATACCGACGATCGAATCTCGGGCAAGTAACATACGGATGACAAAGGGAACAACGTATGTTGTTATGCGGTTTGACCGATAAAGATCTTCGTAGAATATGTGGGAGCCAATATGAGCATCCAGGTTCCTCTATTGGTTATTGACCGGAGACGTGTCTCGGTCATGTCTACATAGTTCTCGAACCCGTAGGGTCCGCACGCTTAAGGTTTCGATGATAGTTTTATTATGAGTTTATGAGTTTTGATGTACCGAAGGAGTTCGGAGTCCCGTATGAGATTGGGGACATGACGAGGAGTCTCGAAATGGTCGAGACGTAAAAATCGATATATTGGACGACTATATTCGGACATCGGAAAGGTTCCGAGTGATTCGGGTATTTTCGGAGTATCGGGGAGTTACGGGAATAGAGGAGAGAGGCCAAAAGGAAGGAGGCGCGCACCCCCCTTCTGGTCCGAATTGGAAAAGGGGTGCAGCCCCCTTTTCCTTCTCCCTCTCCCCCTCTTTCCTTCTCTCCTACTCCGGAAAGGAAAGGGGAATCCTACTAGGACTTGGGAGTCCTAGTAGGACTCCCCACACTTGGCGCGCCCCCTCTAGGGCTGGCCTCTCCCTCCCTCCTTTATATACGGGGGCAGGGGGCACCTCTAGACACAACAATTGATCTCTTGATCTCTTAGCCGTGTGCGGTGCTCCCCTCCACCATAGTTCTCCTCGATAATATTGTAGCGGTGCTTAGGTGAAGCCCTGCGACAGTAGAACATCAAGATCGTCACCACGCCGTCGTGCTGACGGTACTCTCCCTCGACACTCAGCTGGATCGGAGTTCGAGGGACGTCATCGAGCTGAACGTGTGCTAGAACTCGGAGGTGCCGTAGTTTCGGTGCTTGATCGGTCGGGCCGTGAAGACGTTCGACTACATCAACCACGTTGTTCTAACGCTTCCGCTTTCGGTCTACGAGGGTACGTAGACTCACTCTCCCCTCTCATTGCTATGCATCTGGTAGATAGATCTTGCGTGATCGTAGGAAAAATTTAAAATACTACGTTCCCCAACAGTAGGCTGTCCGACTTTTACCCGTGAGCTGCGCCAGTTCCAGTGGCCCACTCACCGCACCTTCAAGCCTGACGTTGGCGAGAAGTACAACGGCAAGACCCACCCGTCGGAGTTCCTCAGCATCTACACCATCGCGATGCAAGCTGCCGGAGCCCGCAACGATAAGGTGCTTGCGAATTACTTTCCGTTGGCTCTTAAACCCAACGACATGTCGTGGTTGATGCACTTGCCGGTGGACTCTATTTCCTCCTGGTCGGATTTGTGCCATGAGTTTGTTGGCGCCTTTAGTAGAGGTCACCAAGCCCATGGCCAAGCAAGTGACCTGCACGTCATTGCCCAGAAGGGAGGCGAGAGTCTGCGCAAGTATATACAGAGGTTCAGCCGGGTACAGTACAATATCCCTGATGTTCACCCTGCCGCCATCATCAGCGCGTTCCATCAGAACGTGCGTAACCGCAAGATGCGTGAAGAACTGGCAATGACAAAGGTGAAAGATGTGGCAGAACTCTATGTTCTTGCTGACAGATGTGCCCGGGCTGAAGAGGGAAGGAAGTACCCCGGCGAAGGCGCCGGCGTGGAAACCGACTCTTCAGATGAGGATACTGCCGCCCCGGCGAAGAAAGGCCGGCACCGCAACAGGAAGCGCAAGGGTAAAGCCGTGCTTGTCGTCGAGGGATCTGATGACGCCGGCTCCGCCAAGAAAACCAAGGCAGATGACCCCGGCAAGGAAATTGCAGGGTGTGTCGCCTGCCGGGCCTTGGCGGCTGCCGAGAAGCCAGGAAACTCTGACAAGCAATACTGCAAGATCCATCGCACCAAAGGCCATGATCTCCAGAACTGCCGACAGGTTGAGCTCCTCGCTGAAAATCAGAGGGATGAATATGAGAGGCGGGACAAGGAGAAGGGCCGGGACGGTGCTGAGGGGTCTGGCAAGAAGCGTGATGGCCAAGCAGGCCGTCGCGGCAAGGATAAGCAGCAGGAGAGGCCCGCCCGGGGCCGTGACAGAAAGCCAAAAGACAACGATCACGAAGAGGACGACGAGTCCGGCGACCAAGAGTTTCAGAAAGCCACGGAGGCCATGTGCGTCGATGGCGGCGCCTCGCTGCATACTTCTCACCGGCAGCTTAAACAGTGGGCGCGTGAGATTACAGCGGCGGAGCCGTCGTCTGGTGCCCAAAAGCCGCTGAAATGGTCCAGCACGCCTGTCATTTTTGACGCTGAGGATCACCCTGATCGCACCACTGCGGTCGGGTGCTTGCCATTGTTGGTTTCACCGACAATACGCAATCTCAAGGTGACAAAGATGCTAGTCGATGGCGGGCCCGGTCTGAACTTAATCTCGCCTACCGTGATCGAGAAGCTGCAGATTCCTGAAGGAGACCTCAAAGAGACGGGCACGTTTCAGGGGGTCAACCCGGGAAGAAGTCAACCAAAGGGGAAGGTCACGCTGCCCGTGACTTTTGGAAGTGATCTGAACTACAGGACAGAAAGGATCGTGTTCGATGTTGCCAAGATCCCCTTGCCTTACAACGGGATCCTTGGCCGCCCAGCGCTGGCAAAGTTCATGGCAGCATCACACTACGCCTACAACACCCTGAAGATGCCAGGACCCGTGACGATCATCACCATCCCCTCCGATAAGAAAGATGCGCTGATTTGCGCTGACCAACTATACCAACAAGCAGTTGCAGCAGCTGCCGCCACTAGGGCACTTGCTCCTGCCACTGGAGCCCCGGGGGGGAGAAGAAGAAGAAGACCGGTGAGACCTCGGACACCCACTCCGGCAAGCGCACCTCTTCGGAGTGTCGTGCTCCCATCGAGGACGTGCCAGAGAGCTCCACCGGCAAGAAGAAGACCGGTGAGACCTCGAACACCCACTCCGGCAAGCGCACCTCTTCGGAGTGTCGTGCTCCCGTCGAGGACATGCCAGAGAGCTCCATCGGCAGAAACAAGAAGTCCAGGGCCACACCGCCGGGAACCAAGAAGGTTTCTGTCAAGGAGGATGGCATGGGAGGGGCTTTCACCATAAGCTCCACCCTTGACGACAAATAGGAAGACGCGCTCGTCACCTTCCTGCGGGCGAATGTCGATGTGTTTGCATGGCAAGCATCCGACATCCCCGGCGTTCCCAGGAAGGTGATTGAGCACCACCTTGATGTCTGTCCTCATGCGCGGCCCGTCAAGCAGAAGGTCAGGAAGCAAGCTTTGGAACGACAAGAGTTCATCATAGAGGAGATCTGGAAATTGGAAGCAGCAGGTTTGGTAAGGGGAGTGCTCCATCCAACGTGGTTGGCCAATCCAGTGGTAGTGCGCAAGGCGAATGGGAAGTGGAGGCTGTGTATTGATTACAGAGATATCAATAAGGCTTGTCCTAAAGACCCCTTCTTGTTGCCGCGCATCAACCAGATTGTTGACTCCACAGCTGGGTGTGACCTACTGTCGTTCCTCGATGCCTACTCCGGCTACCATCAGATCTTCATGACAAGAGAAGACGAAGAGAAGACATCATTCATCACCCCATGTGGTACGTATTGTTTCGTACGAATGCCTTTCGGGTTGAAGAGTGCTGGCTCAACGTTTGCAAGGGCAGTCCAGATTGGTTTTGAACCCCAGCTCCATAGAAATATGGAGGCTTATATGGATGATATAGTGGTCAAAACCAAGAACAGGGCAACCCTTATACCGGATTTATAAGAAACATTTGCAAACCTACGCAAGATCAATCTCAAGCTGAAACCTGAGAAGTGCGTCTTCGGCCTCCCGTCCGGCAAGCTTCTCGGGTTCTTTGTGTCACAACGTGGGATAGAGGCCAATCCGTACAATATCAAAGCTATAGAACAGAATGAAGCACCCAAGCGGGTCAAAGATGTGCGTCGGCTTGCTGGCTGCGTTGCCGCCATGAGCAGATTCATTTCCAAGTCTGCCGAGCGCGCCCTTCCCTTTTTCAAGGTTTTGAAAAAGGCGGGCCCAATGCAGTGGACACCAGAAGCCGAAGCAGCATTACAAGATTTGAAGAGATATCTTTCCTCCACGCCAGTACTAGTTGCACCTAGGCCACAAGAACCGTTGCTGCTATACCTGGCAGCAACGAACCAGGTGGTCAGCGCCGCACTAGTGGCACAGAGAGAAATTGGTGAACGGGTAATAGCAGCGACAGAGCCTGATGCCATTTGAGCAGAGGCGACATGGCCGGTCGGAGTGCCGCCGAGGAAGAAAATGATGCAGCGCCCTGTCTACTTTGTTAGCTCCCTCTTGTAGGGGGCTAGATCAAGGTACTCCGGTGTGCAAAAATTGCTCTTCGGCCTTCTTATGGCCTCGAGGAAGCTGCGTCACTACTTCCAGGCGCACGAGATCACTGTCATCACTCGCCTCCCTCTACAACGGATATTGCACAATCCAGATGCAACGGGAAGAATTGAGGAGTGGGCACTGGAGCTGTCCAGCTTTGGCCTCAAGTTTGAAAGTACCTCGACGATTCAAAGCCGAGTCCTGGCGGAGTTCGTTGCAGAATGGACCGCGACGCCGATGAAGAAGTCCAGGAAACTGCTCTCCCCGGCAAAGAGGCGAGTTGCGACTGGATCATGTACTTTGATGGAGCTTTCTCCTTACAGGGCGTCGGGGCTGGCGTACTGCTGGTCGCGCCCACTGGAGAGCACCTCAAGTACGTGGTCCAGATGCACTTCCCCAGGGAGGTATCAACGAACAACACTGCTGAGTATGAGGGGCTGCTTGCTGGTCTTAGGATCGCGGCAGACTTTTGAATCAAGAAACTCATTGTCAGGGGCGATTCGCAGCTTGTCGTCAAACAAGTCAACAAAGATTACCAGAGCCCGTTGATGAAGGCCTATGTCGATGAAGTGAGGAAGTTGGAAGAGCGCTTTGATGGTATACATGCGGAGCACGTTCCCCGAGCGGAGAACGACATCACCGATTACCTGTCAAAGCGTGCTGCCCTCAAGTTACCTGTGGAACCAGGTACCTTTGTGCTTCAGCTTTCTCAGCCATCGGTTGATCCATCAACAGAGCAAAACAAGAGGAGGAAATCAGGGCCCGGCAAGTACTTTCCCGCCGAGCTCCCCGGAGCCGCCGGCAAGGATATTGCCGGGGACACTGAGCCCACCACGGGACGGCTAGCTCTGGCGGAGCGTCAAGCTCTTGCCGTCGAGACAGCCGCTCCTACAGTGGAGGAAATGCCTTTAGTCCTCGCCGTCAAGCCCCAGGCTCCAGCGTGGGCACAACATACCGTCCGATTCCTCCAAACTGGGGAACTTCCCGAGGAGCAGGAAGAAGCGGAAAAAGTAGCCCGTCGATCTGCTATGTACCAGTTCGTCGATGACGTCCTGTACAGAAAGAGACCGAACGACGTGAAATTGAAGTGTATCCCTAGAGAGGAAGGACTGGAGCTGTTGGCAGAGATACATGGAGGCATATGTGGATCCCACATAGGGTCAAGAGCCCTTGCCGGCTAGGCATTTTGGCAAGGCTTCTTCTGGCCCACTGCCCTCCAGGATGCGATGACACTGGTCACCAGGTGTGAAGCGTGTCAGTTCCATTCAAAGAAACTTCATCAACCAGCTCAAGCCCTTCAAACCATTCCTCTCTCCTGGCCCTTCTCGGTCTGGGGGCTCGACATACTGGGCCATTTCCCCCGCGCTGTCGGGGGCTTTGAGTACTTGTACGTCGCAATCGACAAGTTCACAAAGTGGCCAGAGGTGGAGGCAGTGAGGAAGGTCACAGCTTAGTCAGCCGTCAAATTCTTCAAGGGACTAGTGTGCCGTTTTGGTGTACCCAACAGGGTCATCACCGACAACGGCACACAGTTTACAAGCCGCACCTTCATGCAGTATACCCAAGACCTCGACAGCAAAGTCTGTTTCACTTCCGTTGCTCACCCACGAAGCAATGGTCAAGCTGAGAGGGCAAACGCTGAAGTACTGCGAGGCTTAAGGACAAAGACCTTTGACAGGCTGCGCAAGAGCGGAAGGCGCTGGATTGATGAGTTGCCGACGGTTCTTTGGTCGATCAGAACGACGCCAAATCGAGCCACCGGCCAGACACCCTTTGCCCTAGTATACGGGGCAGAAGCATTTCTCCCCACTGAACTCATATATGGGTCACCTCGAGTGCTCGCTTATGATGAGCTTGAGCAAGAGCAACTGCACCAAGATGACGCAACGCTCCTTGAGGAAGATCGTCTTCGGGCGGCTGTGAGAGCAGCACGCTACCAGCAAGCCTTGCGTCGCTACCATAGCCGCAAGGTCCGTGCCCGAAGCTTTGAGGAAGGCAACCTTGTTCTTCGGCACGTTCAATCGGCCAAGAATACCAACAAGTTGACGCCGAAGTGGGAAGGCCCTTATCGGGTAATACGAGTCACCAGGCCTGGCGCAGTCCGCCTGGAGACCGAAAATGCCGTTCCGGTGAGCAATTCCTGGAATATTGAGCATCTTCGCAAGTTTTACCCATAAGGCATGGCTTGCCGGGCCCCCTGGCAAGCCACCTTTTGTACAAGCCTTGCCGGCAAGGCATGTAACCCTTTGTACAAAGCCAGGCGCAGACCCTGAGCATAAATAAATGAAGCGCTGGCGCCCTAAGTTATAGCATGCATGCTAGGTCGAGTCTCGTCCTTGGTTAGGGTTGATAGTGCTTAGCGGCGGCTAACCCCTAGCTTAGAGGTCGAGTTTGCATCTCTCTGTCTTCCTTTTATCTTCTTTGGTTCACAGGACACGCGGATATCCTTGCCGGAACCACTTGGGGAGGAGAAAAGGAACAGACCAGCATCTGGGCCCCGGCAAGCCAGTATTGCCGGGGGCTGCAAGAGCAAAGATTCACCCACGGTGAACCAGGGTTGCTGGGGGCTGCAGCTTCAGATAAGTTCTCCATCCCTTATCATGCATTCCGTTATGGACTGAGGTATGTGAAGCCTCATTTTTTTCCTTAAAACTACCGTGCTCCCATAACTATAGGCCCTAGGGCTCGTTCCTGGGACCAAGTTTGGTCATAGTCGCGGCAGCAAAAGGATGAAACAAGGAGCCTAAACCCACTTCATCCCTGCCTCCGCCAAAGGCGTGAGAAAGGTCGAGCGAAGTAGGGAGACGGCAAGGCCTGTTGTCGGGCGAGAAAATGTTTATCTTAGAGATATCAATGATTTATTCCTTGTCGTGGGTTTCACCCACAAACAAATAACTCGGCAAACATCCCTTTTTCATTAAAAACATTCCACTCAGGTACAGTCCATAGGGAATGAAAAACATGAACAAGGGGATTACAAGTTTTAAATTTAACAGATGCCCGAAGGCTTACAAACTAAAAAGAGATAAGATGCCCGTAATGCCTTTCTTGTCCCTCTCCTCAGGAGGCAGGTCAAGGAGGCGAGAAGGGCAAAAGGAGCGCCTAGGCGAGCTATGGGTGGCAGAAGACACCAAGAGAACATCTTGGTGGCCGCCCAAAGGCTGGACGGTGATGGCGGCGCCAGAAGCAGAGTCGAAGACGAGGCGGCAGGATGTCAGTACGCGTCGAAGGCGTTGGTGCCCGCATACTCCAACATGACGACCTTGCCGCCCGCCCTCTTCCTCTTCCGCAGCCTCCCAACGCCAGCCGCCAAGGGGACGGCCCCGAGAAGTTCAAGGAGCCGGCAACACGGATGATGGGGTCGCCGGTGCCACCAGGAGCGACGCCCGACACCTAGTCGGACCCGTCATCCTGCCGCCTACCGCCCTCGTCGTCATTGCCGCTGACCTCCTCGTCACTCTCGCTCGAGGAGTTTTCGTCATCAGAAGAGCTCTCCACGCAACACCTTGCACGAGTCCCGAAGTGCCCGAAGATCTTGACGGAAAGAAGGCCACCCTCCATCAACTTAAAATGGAGAGTGAGCCCATCCATCAAGCTGTAGATACGACCAAACGTCTTCCATCCCTGACGAAGATACATCACATGAGGAGCAAGGAAGTCGACGCGGACCCGCGTGCCACTGATCCCGCAGCCTCTCATGTGCAGCCGCAATGACTCCGGTGGATCCAGCTCCATCTCCCGCGCAAATGGAGTCGGGAGACGAAGGCGACGGTGCGGCGGCTGATACGTCCAAAACGTATCTATAATTTCTGCTTGCTCCATGCCTCTTTTGTGTGATACTGCTATGATATTTATGCACTTCCATACACTTTTGATCATATTTGGACTAACCTATTAACTTAGTGCACCACAGTGCCAGTTCCTGTTTTCTGCTGTTTTTCTATTCAGGTTTCCCCCATATTAAAAGTGCCCTAAAAATTCCGGGAAAAATATAGCAAAATCAGCGTATCGGGAGCTTCCAAAAAAACCAAGGCAGGGCCAGAGGGGAGCATGGGGGGGGCCTAGGCGGCCACCCGGCGCGGCCCCACCCCTGGCCGCGCCAGGGGGGCGCCTGGGGCCCCACCTCCGCCTCTGGTGACCCCCTTTGGCATATATATTGCTCGCGTCCCGAAACCCTCGAGGACGGAACCCTTTTTCGCGATCTCATCTCTGTTCCGCCGCCGCCGCGCTTCCAAGATCGGGAGCACCAGGAGAACTCTTCCTGGCACCCTGCCGGAGGGGAGAACCACCACCGGGAGCTTCTCCACCACCATGGACGCTTCCCGGATGAGTTGTGAGTAGTCCCTCTTGGACCATGGGTCCATGACCAGTAGCTATGTGATGTTCTCCTCCCCTCTTTGTTCTTCATGGATTAGATCTCGTGAGCTGCCCTACATGATGGAGGCACATATGTAATGTTTATGTTGTTGCTCTGTTGAGTTTGCTGGGATCCGATGGATTATGAGATTATGTTCAGATTGTGTGTGAGTAATATATTTGATTCACCTCTTTTATATTTATGTTCTTGAGTAATTCTTCCATGTTCTCCATTGCTGTTTATTGCTTTGGCCAAGTAGTAGGTAGTAACTCCAAGAGGGAACGTTATGCTTGATTGTGGGTTCATGCCCCTCGATGACTAGCTTGAGTGACAGAAACATGAGTCTAGGGGATGTGTTGTTACCACAAGGGGGAAAACAACGGTGCTTGTACTTGCGGGTGCAAGGATTGTTTACTTTACGCAAAGTTCTTTTAATGCAGTTATCTGTTGCTTTGAGTTTACACTATGGGTGGGACTCACAACTTAATACCAGCGAGATGTTCTGGATAGATATCTCAAGGTGGATGATTAGTAGTAGATGCAGATGGATTTCGGTCTACTTGCCTTGGCGTACTGCCCATGCTTTTGAGCCTCTACCTTTCTTTACAGCATAGTTAGCATTGGTTTGCGCACATAATCCTGTCAATTGCCCAGCTGTAATTTGTTTACCTCGCTTAGCTGTTTTATCGTCTTTTGGGAGAGAGACATCACTAGTGAACATCATGGGACCCCGGTCCATATTGCCATCACTGATCACACCCGCTATTTACTTCCTGTTCTTATTTCCTAGTTGCAGTCATACCTATCACTATTATCTCTTGCGTTTGATCCTTTGTAAACGACAAGGCCGGAGGGATTGACAACCTCTCTGTACTCGTTGGGAGCAAAGTTATTTGTATCTGTGCGCAGGTCTTGTCAAGCAAAAGTTTCTGGCGCTATTGACACCTTCTTGTCGACCCTCGGAGTCTCACGGGATTCGATCCTTGGTATCTTTGCCAAGGGAAAATTGCCGCTACACCACATCTCAAACTTTCCACTTGGGGTAACCAACGAGGGGCGAGAAGCCATCAAGCAAGTTTCTGGCGCCGTTGCCGGGGACTCCACTCTTCAAGATAGGGGAGTTGCACGCTATCTTTTATCTTTGCTTTTTAGTCTTGTTAGTTTACCTTTTAGTTTTTGCTTTATTGTCCCTTACCAAAAATCACAAAAATAGTTATCTTGCTTGCTGCTGCTATGGGTTCCACCAAAAACACTAAGTGGGAGGAGTACACCCCTTATTCCATCACGCCAATCACCACTGTCGGGATCTACAAAAGTAATAAACCTTGTGATTATGTTAGTTTTAATGGAGAGTCATGCCCATGGCATGGTCTTCCGGGAAAAAGGTATGAGCCTCTGTTTAAAGTTGCTCCCACACTTCCCCAAACTTGGGAAGACGTTCAAACTCTTATAATAGAGAGCAATTCAAACAAAGAAGATGACACTACAATTCTGCTCAATAATGATAAAATTGATTTTGATAATTGTAGTCTCTCAGAAGTTGTCACCTTTTTACAAAGAATGTCTAGAGATCCCCACACTAGCACACTTAATCTTGCCTTCACGGAGCATATCACTAATGCTCTCATCAAAGCTAGGGAGGAGAAGCTTAGGGTAGAAGCCTCCATACCTAGAAAGCTATAAGATGGTTGGGATCCTATGATTAAAATTAAGTTGAATAACTTCTCTTGCTATGTTTTATGTGATGTTGGAGCTAGTACCTCCGTTATGCCCAAAAGAATATATGATATGCTTAAATTGAAATCTTTTGATCCTTGTTCTTTTGGTGTTCGTCTTGTTGATTCTTCCATAAAGAAACCTTTGGGGAGGATCGACGATGTTCTTATCATTGTCAATGACAATTATGTTCCCGTTGATTTTACTATTATGGATATTGAATGTGAACCTTCATGTCCAATTATTTTGGGACGTCCTTTTCTTCGCACCGTTGGTGCTATCATTGACATGAAAGAGGGGAATATAAAATTCCAATTCCCTCTCAAGAAAGGAATGGAACACTTCCCTAGAAAGAAGATTAAGTTACCTTTTGAGTCTGTTACACGGGCTAGCTATTCTTTTACTCTTGATAAAACTTGATCTTTTCTCTTTGCATTATGCCTAGCTTAAAGGCATAAAAGAAAGCGCTTTTGGGAGGCAGCCCACAACGAATAAAATTTTATTTTGCTTTTGTTGTGTCTTGATGTTTGTTACTACAGTAGCATCATCATTGTATCTTTTCTTTTCAGCTTTGTGCCAAGTTTAGCCTCCGATTGCAAGAAAGTTCAAAAGTTGTGACGTGCAGTCCAGAAAACAGATTCTGTCCTTGGACAGAAAAATTCGTATAAAATCACCAGATCATCTTTTTGATCTGAATTGTTTTGACAGCGTTCTCTATACAATTGGCTTTCGAGCATCTGTTCTGAGTTTTTTGATTTGAGTTGCAGAAGAGCCCCAAAAAATTATTTACTTCCTGCTGGTCTATTTTTCACAGATTCTGTCCTGTTTTGCCTTTTCTTCGTTTTGCAAACCTTGAGCTTGCTTTTTCTTTGCAAAAACCTTTTGGCAATCTTGAGAAACAGTAGCTCTTCAAGATTATCCTTATTTCCAGTAGGGAAAAGTTATTTTATTATGGGTACTAACCTCGCTAATCAGATTATGATGAGTTATGTATGAAGGGAGTTTTCAAGTGTGCGAGGGAAGATGATAAAAAGATTCAGGAGGGTCAAACGCTCAAGCTTGGGGATGCCCCCGTGCACCCCCAAGAAATATTCAAGAAGACTCAAGCGTCTAAGCTTGGGGATGCCCCCATGCATCCCCTTCTCCATCAACAATTATCAGTTCGTCTTTCGTTCCACTATATTTTAATCACTTCATGCGTTATGTGCTATGCTTGGAGCGTCTCGCTTTTAGTTTCCTTTTTAGTTTTCTTTAGCTCTGCTTGCTATTCATAACGAGTTAGAACCCAACTTTCTTTGTGTGGGAGAGAAACACGCTCCACTTCAACCTAGAACACAACATAGGATTTTCATGCTTATCTTTGCTGTGTGTGTTCTTTGTCTTTCCATAGCTACTGTCATGTTTAGCTCTTAGTTTTCATGCTTTTCTTTTTAAGAAGATTTTGTTTAGTTGGTTGTTGAACTCTCTTGAGTTTTCATGTTTATCTTGTTAAGAGAGTTTGTCTGTTGCACTGAGTTGTGTGTCTTAACTTAAAGTAGGTAATTGAGGTTGCTATTTAATTTTAGTAGTAACTTGCAATAGTTTTGAGGTATTGCCATGAGTAATGTCTGAACTTTTGGTGTCAAGAGCTTTAGCCTATTAGTGATAGATGTCGTATTTTGGGCAATCCGTGTTTATTTTCGAGAACCTACAAAATAGTTGAGAACTTTAGCTACTAAATGGATCACTAATCTTTGGAGGGATCGAATAATAGAGTACACTCACGTACCATGGGTCGAGGATGCGCAAGGGTAACCAAACCCTCATACACACCTCCTCGGGGTACTTGTCTATTTGTGAACCTCCTAATTAGATTGAGAGTTACCGATAATAAGTGCATGAGTTCTTCGGACTAATGTGAGTATTCGAAAGTTGACACTTCCACCTATCCATATTTTTCTAGCCTCTTCGGTACGGTGCATTGCCCTTTCTCACCTCGAGAGTTGGCGCATACTTCGCCGGTGCATCCAAATCCTTGGCATGATACGCTCTGTCATCATAAGCCTCATTATATCCTTCCTCAAAACAGCCACCATACCTACCTATTAAGGCATTTCCATAGCCTTTCCGAGATACATTGCCATGCAACATCCATCTTCTCATGACTTGATCTTCATGTCATACATGCTTTTTGCTTGATCGATGAGCCGCATGCTAGTTGGGCCTTGCCCTAATCATTGCTACATGACGCGCTAGTATCATTGCATATCCTGCTACACTGGCAGAGGCATACATTTGCATACATCATGATAGTTTCATTTTCTTTATGTTGAGTACTTTTGTAAAGTGTGAAAGATCTTCTATACTTCTTGTAATATATAGAGTGTTGCCCCTAAAGTGAGGAAAAGATCCCAAGGAGGACAAATCAAAAGATCCCAAAGTGGACAAAATCAAAAGATCCCAAAGAGGACAAATGAGAGATAAATAGAAAGAGCCATTGAGGCCACAAAAAAATTAAAAAAATAGAAAAAAAAAAGAGAAAAAGAGAGAAGGGGGCACACTACTATTTCCTTTTGAGAGATCCACACTCGTACTCCATCTTATACCTTGTGCTCCATAGATATTATCATTTATGCATATAACTATGTGGGGACCTTCACACTATAGAACTTGGCTTGTATATTCCAATGATGAGCCTCCTCAAAAGAGCTCTAGGTCTTCTTGAGCAAGCAAGTTGGTGCACCCCCACTAGTTCCATTAGAGAGCTTACCTTAGCTCATATGTGCATCCGTTGCATGGCAATCCCTACTCCCCACATCATACCTATCATTTGGCTTTCTCTCGCCGATGATTGTCCTCATTGATGTGAGCCTTTCACACCTTTTTTGTCTTCCCCCTCTATCATTTTTCTCTCTTTGCCATCCTAAGTGTCGACTTTCTTGCTTACGCTCATCCATTGCATGAGTGCTCAAAATATCGAAAGGGAGTGGATCATTTTGACTTGTACCTGGCTGACGGTCTGGGGATGAGTCAAGATAAGATTCCAAAGAAGACCAAGTGTGAAACTTTAGTAGATTAAGTTCTCAACAATACAAAAACTATGTTTTACTCTCTCATATATCCCTATCCCCTTTCTTGCACGCAAACACCATTTGGAGACATTCGAGTCACGGACAGCGAGAGCTCTTGCACCTTTATGTTCTTATGTTACTTGTTACAATGCTAATATAGACTCTTGCTTGTTATGACTCGAATTGAGTTACATGCCTTGATTGCTTTACTTAAAAGTTCTTATATGGTTGATAGCATGTCACCACAGAAATTATGCTTGTTATCATTTACCTACTCGAGGACGAGCAGGAATTAAGCTTGGGGATGTTGATACGTCCAAAACGTATCTATAATTTCTGCTTGCTCCATGCCTCTTTTGTGTGATATTGCTATGATATTTATGCACTTCCATACACATTTGATCATATTTGGACTTACCTATTAACTCAGTGCACCACAGTGCCAGTTCCTGTTTTCTGCTGTTTTTCTATTTCAGGTTTCCCCCATATTAAAAGTGCCCTAAAAATTCCGGGAAAAATATAGGAAAAATCAGCGTATCGGGAGCTTCCAGAAAAACCAAGGCAGGGCCAGAGGGGAGCCTGGGGGGGGGGCCAGGCGGCCACCCGGCGCGGCCCCACCCCTGGCCAAGCCAGGGGGCGCCTGGGGCCCCACCTCCGCCTCTGGTGACCCCCTTTGGCATATATATTGCTCGCGTCCCGAAACCCTCGAGGACAGAACCCATTTTCGTGATCTCATCTCTGCTCCGCCGCCGCCGCGCTTCCAAGATCGGGAGCACCAGGAGAACTCTTCCCGGCACCCTGCCGAAGGGGAGAACCACCACCGGGAGCTTCTCCACCACCATGGACGCTTCCCGGATGAGTTGTGAGTAGTCCCTCTTGGACCATGGGTCCATGACCAGTAGCTATGTGATGTTCT
Source organism: Secale cereale (assembly GCA_902687465.1). Taxonomy (NCBI): domain Eukaryota; kingdom Viridiplantae; phylum Streptophyta; class Magnoliopsida; order Poales; family Poaceae; genus Secale; species Secale cereale. The sequence continues at coordinate 129,072,631 of LR738710.1, read as the reverse complement.
CCTCCCCTCTTTGTTCTTCATGGATTAGACCTTGTGAGCTGCCCTACATGATCGAGGCACATATGTAATCTTTATGAAGTTGCTCTGCTGAGTTTGCTGGGATCCGATGGATTATGAGATTATGTTCAGATTGTGTGTGAGTAATATATTTGATTCACCTCTTTTATATTTATGTTCTTGAGTAATTCTTGCATGTTCTCCGTTGCTGTTTATTGCTTTGGCCAAGTAGTAGGTAGTAACTCCAAGAGGGAACGTTATGCTTGATTGTGGGTTCATGCCCCTCGATGACTAGCTTGAGTGACAGAAACATGAGTCTAGGGGATGTGTTGTTGCCACAAGGGGGAAAACAACGGTGCTTGTACTTGCGGGTGCAAGGATTGTTTACTTTACGCAAAGTTCTTTTAATGCAGTTGTCTGTTGCTTTGAGTTTACACTATGGGTGGGACTCGCAACTTAATACCAGCGAGATGTTCTGGATAGATATCTCAAGGTGGATGATTAGTAGTAGATGCAGATGGATTTCGGTCTACTTGCCTTGGCGTACCGCCCATGCTTTTGAGCCTCTACCTTTCTTTACAGCATAGTTAGCATTGGTTTGCGCACATAATCCTGTCAATTGCCCAGCTGTAATTTGTTTACCTCGCTTAGCTGTTTTATCGTCTTTTGGGAGAGAGACATCACTAGTGAACATCATGGGACCCCGGTCCATATTACCATCACTGATCACACCCGCTATTTACTTCCTGTTCTTATTTCCTAGTTGTAGTCATACCTATCACTATTATCTCTTGCGTTTGATCCTTTGTAAACGACAAGGCCGGAGGGATTGACAACCTATCTGTACTCGTTGGGAGCAAAGTTATTTGTATCTGTGTGCAGGTCCTGTCAAGCAAAAGTTTCTGGCGCTATTGACACCTTCTTGTCGACCCTCGGAGTCTCACGGGATTCGATCCTTGGTATCTTTGCCAAGGGAAATTTGCCGCTACGCTACATCTCAAACCTTCCACTTGGGGTAACCAACGAGGGGCGAGAAGCCATCAGCGGCCGATGCAACCTGACGAAGAACTCGCAAGGGTCATCCCCAACATGGCCCTCCATTGAAGGAGGAGCTCCTGGCGGGGGCGAGGCCGGCGGGCCACCCCGTCCTCCTCTTCCCCGAGCGCCCCGGCCTCGCCCCCTCCCCCTTCCCCTCGCGGCTGGCCCTGCCACCGCAGGCGCAGGAGAAGGAGGGACGCGTTGTCGAGCAGCGACTCTCGCCGCCACCGTTGAAGGACCGGGATTTCCTCTCTCCATGACGAATGGAAGAGGGGAGCGGAAGCTGAAGGAGGAAGAAGATGGAAGAATGCGGGGCGCCGTCCCTCCCCTCCCACTCTTTATAAAGGAACAGGGTTGGGGCTCGGCCGCCCCGCTCGGCCAATCAAGACACGCAAGGCGCAGGGAGCCAGGACCGACCCGCCGCCCCAACCAGCGACGGCCCGGTTTCCCGCCTCCACCGCTTGCCACCCCAAGCGCATGGGAGACACATGGAAGACGTGCATAACCGAGGGGACGGGTGAGGCGACCTCTCCCCACCCCGTGATCGTGGAGAGTGGACGCCTTGAGGACCGCGCCTCGGCCCCATTCAGTAAATGGGCCGCACCTCCACGCCTCCCCCGTTTATGGGGAAGGCGCGAAGCTGCCTCTTTACTACGATGAGACGCATGCCTGCAGGAACCGACCCCACGCATGCCGCCCACGTCACGCACGCCCCTCCGCACCGCGCCACGCGCGCATATCGTGGGAGGCACAGCGCGCGGAAGATCTTACCGCGGTAAAAACCATCCCACCTGCCCGCGCACCGTTCTGGGCCTAGCCCAACAACGCGTCGCGCTCATGTGTGGCCCAGGCCCGGGGGGGTCCTGTCGGTGTACAAAAAAGGGGGGTACACTTTTTGTACCCCTATGACTGTGCACGGGCAGTCTGAGCCACGGGCACCACCGCACCAAGCAAGGCCAGGGAGGTAAGCCAGGGTAAGACTGAAGCCCAAAGCCAAGACCACAAAGAGCAAAGGGACAAAGCGGATTCCCCCGGCAAGATCCTTGCTGGGAGCTAGTTTTAGCAGCCCCAGCAAGATCCTTGCCGGGGCCGGCTTTAGCAGCCCCGTCAAGACCCTTGCCGCGGCAATTCGCCCGATGCCTATGGAGCGGATCACCCTTGAGTCCACTGCCCCCATGGGGCAAGGATTCGGAAGACATCCCCGTGGTGGCATGCAGATCTTTGTGAATACATTCAAGATCAGGTACGCACTAAGAAGACGACGACCCTTGGCGGGATCCCAGCCAAGGAAGACCACAAGACCTCCGGCAAGCACCTTGCCGGGGATGGCAGCAGGCGCCGCGGCAAGACCCTTACCGGGGCCCCGGCAAGGCCCTTGCTGAGGACATCCGCGCAGGGCCACCATCAGGCCCACACCAACTAAACATCCACCGCCATATGCAGCTGCCGACCCAACCAGCTGGGCAGGCACCTGCGTGGTGGCATGCAGATGTTCGTGAAGACCCACCATTGCGCCACCTCAGCTGCCTACCTGCCTACATGGCATCTCAGGCATCGCTGGCCAGGGCGTGTGTCGACACAAGATGGAGCGGCGGCGGACAAGATAGGCCTCTCCCCCGTCCCAGATAAAGCAAGGACACCTAAGCAAGATGCATTAAATGCACCTTGTCATGTAATGCGAGGGATAAACTCGCATCACTATACCCTTTCCACCTCATGTGTGCCACTGTGGTAACTCATTTTTTCTATAAAAGGAGGCCCGAGGCGACCAGGAGGGGGATTCGGCTTTTTGGAGCTCCTCACGCCCCAGAGCTAGCTAAAGAACACAGATATACAACCCACCAAAGCAGGAGTAGGGTTTTACGCATCCTCGCGGACCGAACCTGGATAAATGAACCGTGTGCTATCTGTTTGATCCGCTCTTCTCTCAACCCCGTGCCCCGCAACCGTAGTAGGGATTCATGTGATCCCATAGGTGTCGTTCCCCGTACACCGACAGCAAGGCCGAGTGCATATTGTTGTTTTTTGCCTATTTCAGGGTTTCGCAGAAAAGGAATATCAAACGGAGTCCAAACGGAATGAAACCGTCCGGAGTGTGATTTTTGGAACCGTATCTACCCAGAAGACTTGGAGTACACGCGAGGGAACGAAGGAGGTGGCCACAAGGGTCCAGGGCACGCCCCCTCCTCTGGGCACGCCCCCACCCTCGTGGGCCCCCTCTGGCTCCCCCGATGCCCTCCTTCCTCTTATATATATCCATGTACCCTGAAAACATCGAGGCAACAGAGAAAACCCTAATTCCACCGTCGCAACCTTTTGTTCCCATGAGATCCCATCTTGGGGCCTATTCCGGAGCTCCACCGAAGGAGGGATCTACCATGGAGTGCTTCTACATCAACGCCCTAGCCTCACCCATGAGTTGTGAGTAGTTTACCATAGACCTTCGGGTCCATAGTTATTAGCTAGATGGCTTCTTCTCTCTTTTTGGATCTCAATACAAAGTTCTCCTCGATCTTTGAGGAGATCTATTCGATGTAATCCTTTTGGGGTGTGTTTGTCGAGATCCGATGAATTGTGGGTTTATAATCAAGATTATCTATGAGAAATATTTGATTCTTTTCTGAAATCTTTTATGTATGATTATAAAGTCCTTGCAAGTCTCTTCGAATTATTGGTTTGGTTTGGCCTACTAGATCTATAGTTCTTGCAATGGGAGAAGTGCTTGGCTTTGGGTTCAATCTTGCGGTGTCCTTTCCCAGTGACAGCAGGGGCAACAAGGCACGTATTGTATTGTTGCCATCGAGGATAAAAAGATGGGGTTTATATCATATTGCTTGAGTTTATCCCCCTACATCATGTCATCTTGCTTAAAGCATTACTCTGTTCTTATGAACTTAATACTCTAGATGCATGCTGGATAGTGGTCGATGTGTGGAGTAATAGTAGTAGATGCAGAATCGTTTCAGTCTACTTGTCACGGACGTGATGCCTATATATAATGATCATGCCTAGCTATTCTCATAAGTATGCACTTTTTTATCAATTGCTCGACAGTAATTTCTTCACCCACCGTAGAATTCCGCTATCATGAGAGAAGCCACTAGTGAAACCTATGGCCCCCGGGTCTATTCTCAACATATTGATCATTCATCTACTTTACTTTGCTTTATTTACTTTATGTTCTTATATCAAAAATACCAAAAATATTAGACTATGCTATCTATCAGATCTTACTTTTGTAAGTGACCGTAAAGGGATTGACAACCCCTTATCGCATTGGCTGCGAAGTTCTTATTTGTTTGTGCAGGTGCGAGGGACTCGCGCGTGGTCTCCTACTAGATTGATACCTTGGTTCTCAAAAACTGAGGGAAATACTTACGCTACTGTGCTGCATCACCCTTTCCTCTTCGAGGGAATACAACGCAAGCTCGAGAAGTAGCACTTGTGGATGAGCTGGACAAGGTTAGTGTCCGAGCGCAATTGATTATTCCGGTTGAACACTCTTGCGTTCCTTTGCTTCCATAGGTGCCACGCGGTCAAGATGACAAGCGAGTCAAAACCTCTCTTGAACTTGACATGGAAGGACTTCCGAGACTTGTCCCACCACTCCATGAATGTGTCCTTGGGGCTTGGATGTTGATTTGTAGAAACTAGAAGCAACCACTCCAGACTTGCCTCGCATAAACGCATCTAGCGAGGATATGATCTGTTGTGTCCTCATCTTGGCAGCAGGTATAGCATGCCGAAGCCGTCTCTTGGAGTCCATGTCTCGCACGTCGGTCCGAAGTCCAGAGCCGGTACTAGGAGGCAAGCCACACAAAGATTTTACACTTGCAAGGCACCCAACTTCTCCAGATGCATTGAGCGGCGGCAAACCGAGTCATGCCCTGGCATAGCATCTTATAAGTGGATTTGGCACTATATGATCCTGCAGCACTCCAGGGCTAGCAGAAGAAATCATCCTCTGACACATTCCTTTGGATCGTCACCACGGCTTGTTACAAGTGTATGAGTTGCATGTGCATTGTGAAGGAGAGCTCTCCCGTGATATCATGGACCCAAGATCCCTCGAACAACGCATCCCAGACCGTTCTCTTTCCCTTGACATGCTTGTCTACCATACCAGCGATCAGGGGGGCGATGTATTTAGCCGCAAATCCATGTATCCATCTCTCGGTCCAGAAGAGAACTTTGCTTCCCTCTCCAACTTTGATGTGAATCAAGTTGTCAAAAACTGCCTTGGCCTCCTTTCCACCATGAGATGCAACCCTTGCCAGGGCCGGGAAGGCTCTGTCCTTCTAAGCCACTCCCATCGGACGCGCATGGCCAGGCCTTGGATCTTTAGGTTCTTAACTCCCAACCCTCCAAAACTGGTTGGTCTGCAGATGGTGTGTCAGGCCATAAGGCACTGCCCGCCATTGACTGCCTCTTTCCCGGCCCAGAAAAAAGCTCGCATCCATTTGTCCACTTCTTCTAGCACCCATTGTGGCACTTTCATGATGAGCAGATGGTGAATAGGACGGGCAACGATGACGCTGTTAACAAGCACAAGTCTCCCGAGTCTCTGAATCAGGCCGCGTTGCCAAGCCAGGATGAACTTTTTGACTTGATCAAGCATGGGTTGCCATTGAACTTTGGTGAGCTTGTATGCTGAGTTGTAGCCCTAGATATTTGTATGGGAACTCTCCAATTTGGCAATCTCCTTGTTGTCCTTGGCTCAGAATTGCAGAAGTTTTGCGATAGTTCACTCGAAGACTGGAAGCATGTCCAAAGACATGTAAAACCTCTTTGATGCAAAGGAGGTCCGGATCTATAGGGCGCACAAAAAGTGCGACGTCGTCGGTGAATAGAGAGAGCCTTTGGTTTTCCAGCATGCCGTTGAAGGAGGAGAAGACACCTACTGCTGCTGCCTTGTAGATCAGGGCCGAGAGGGCATCCATCGCCATGACAAAGAGGAGTGGAGAGCTGGGATCTCCCTGGCGAAGCCCGCGAGCGTGATCAAACCTTCTTCCTTGGTCCCCGTTCACAATGACTCTAGTAGACGCCGATTGTAGCAAGATCGCAACCCACTTTCTGAACTTGTTGCCAAAGCCCTTAGCTCTCAGAACTTCAAACAAGAACGACCATGATATGGTGTCGAACGGGCGTGATAAGTCGAGCTTCAGAAAAACAGTTGGCATCTTGCGGGCGTGCATCTTCCTTGCGACTTGCTTGACCAAGAGGAAGTTATCATGTAAGCTTCTCCCTCGTATGAATGCAGACTGGTTCACGTTGACAAGCTCAGGTAATCTTCTTCTCATTCTGTTGGCCATCATCTTGGAGAAGAGTTTGCCGAAGCTATGGGGTAGACTGATCGGGTGGTAATCACCCACTTCCTCCGCATCGCTACGCTTGGGGATGAGCACCATCAAAGCTCTATTAAGTTTCGCGAAGCCTCGACCGTCTCCAACGTACAACTTCAATATGCCTGCCATGATGTCTCCCTTGATGATAGGCCAAGCCCTTTGGTAAAAAGCTCCAATGAAACCATCTGGACCCGACGCCCGGTCCGGGGGCATCTCTTTGATCACCTTCCAAACCTCGTCTTCGGTGAAAATTTCCTCCAGCTCATCAAGATCAGAAGTGTGCATTCCTAGGGCGTCTAGGCCAAGCGTAAAATCGCGCGCCTGATCATTACCCAGAAGCTCCTCAAAGGGTGAAGAGAAAGCTGCCTCAATGCAGGCTTGGTCAGTGTGCACCTCATCTCCTACCTTGATTCGCGGGATGAAGTTTTTTGTTCTCCTGCCGTTAGCGAAAGCTTGGCACAGCTTCGTGTTAGCATTACCTTCCTTAACCCATCTCATTCTGGAGCGCTGGCGCTCAATCGTCCGCTCGAGCAAGGCCAAGCCCAACAATGCAAGCTTGAGAGTACGATGCAACCAAAGCTCCTGATCCATGAGGATGCGATCTTCCTGAACCTTGTCGAATCTGCAAATCACATAGGTGGCCACTGCCATGAGTAACTTGATGTTTCCGGTCATTCTTCATCCCCATGCTTGTAGAGACTCCGCATCATTTCTAAAGAGTGTGCCTAGTCTCTTGAAAGGATCCACAGTCGAGTCACTACAGACCCAAGCCTCTCTGATCGCGTCATCAAACCCTTTAAGCTTTGCCCAGTACGTCTCAAAACGAAATCTCTTCTTGGGACAGCAAAATGTGTTGGGGAACGTAGTATTTCACAATTTTCCTATGATCACGCAAGATCTATCTACTAGATGTATAGCAACGAGAGAGGAGAGTGTGTCGACATACCCTTGTAGACCAAAAGCGGAAGCGTCTAGTGATGCGATTGATGTAGTCGAACATCTTCACGATCCAACCGATCAAGCACTGAACGTACGACACCTCCGTGTTCAGCACACGTTCAGCTTGATGATGTCCCACGAGCTCTTGATCCAGTTGAGCTTCACGGGAGAGTTTTGCCAGCACGACGGCATGGTGACGGAGATGATGAAGCTACCGGCGCAGGGCTTCGCCTAAGCACTGCAACGGTATGACCGAGGTGTGTTTATGTGGAGGGGGGCACCGCACACGGCTAGAACACTGTTTTTTTGTCTGTCCTTAGGTGCCCCCTGCCCCCATATATAAAGGAGGAAGGGGGAGGGCCAGCCGGACCCTATAGGGTTTTCTCTCTGCGTATGGAGTTTCTGGGGTACGTAGCTATGTATAGGAAGAAGGAGGGCACCGGGGGCCGTGTGGGCCAGCCTCGAGGCAGGGGGCGCGCCTTGGGAAGGGGAGCGCGCCCCCACCCTCGAGGGAAGCCCAGCTGTCCCCTGACTTGGTCCTGATGTTTCCCGAGCGTGATTTCCTCCAAAAATACCTCTCGCGAAGGTTTCATTCCGTTTGGACTCCGTTTGATATTCCTTTTCTGCAAAACCCTGAAATAGGCAAAAACAGCAATCTGGGCTGGGCCTTTGGGTTAGTAGGTTAGTCCCAAAAATGATATAAAAGTGAATGATAAAGCCCATTAAACATCCAAGACTTCATAAATAATAGCATGGAACAATCAAAAATTATAGATACGTTGGAGACGTATCAAGCATCCCCAAGCTTAATTCCTGCTCGTCCTCGAGTAGGTAAATGATAAAGAAAGAATTTTTGATGTGGAATGCTAACCAATATAGTTTTTCAATGTAATTCTCTTAATTGTGGCACGAATGTTCAGATCTGAAAGATTCAAGATAAAAGTCTATATTCACATAAGAAATAACAATACTTCAAGCAATACTAACAAAGCAATCATGTCTTCTCAAAATACTATGGCTAAAGAAAGTTATCCCTACAAAATCATATAGTGTTGGCTATGCTCCCTCATTATCACACAAAATATTCATATCATGCACAACCCCGATTTCAGCCAAGCATTTGTTTTCATACTCTATATTTTCAAACCTTTCAACTTTCACGCAATACATCAGCGTGAGCCATGGATATAGCACTATGGGTGGAATAGAGGTGGCTGTGGAGAAGACAAAAAGAAGGAGATAGTCTCACATCGACTAGGCGTATCAACGGGCTATGGAGATGCCCATCAATAGATATCAATGTGAGTGAGTAGGGATTGCCATGCAACGGATGCACTAGAGCTAAAGATGAATGAAATCTCAACAAAAGAAACTAGTGGGTGTGCATCCAACTTTCTTGCTCATGAAGACCTAGGGCATTTGAGGAAGCCCATCATTGGAATATACAAGCCAAGTTCTATAATGAAAATTCCCACTAGTATATGAAAGTGACTGATACGTCCAAAACGTATCTATAATTTCTGCTTGCTCCATGCCTCTTTTGTGTGATATTGCTATGATATTTATACACTTCCATACACTTTTGATCATATTTGGACTAACCTATTAACTCAGTGCACCCCAGTGCCAGTTTCTGTTTTCTGCTGTTTTGTATTTCAGGTTTTCCCGTCACAAAAACTGCCAGAAAAATACCGGAAAAATTATATAAAAAACTCAGCATTCCGGAAGCTTCCACACGGTCGAAGTAGGGCCGGAGGGGGGCCACCAGGGCTCCAGGCGCCCTGGTGGCGCGGCCCCCCTCCTGGTCGCGCCGGGGGGGGCGCCTGGGCCCCCCAGGCCTCCGCTAATGCCCCCCTTTGGCATATATTTAACACGCGTCCCGAAACCCTCGAGACGGGAACCCTTTTTTGCGATCTCATCTCTGTTCCGCCGCCGCCGCGCTTCCAAGATCGGGAGCACCAGGAGAACTCTTCCCGGCACCCTGCCGGAGGGGAGGATCACCACCGGGAGCCTCTCCACCACCATGGACGCCTCCCGGATGAGTTGTGAGTAGTCTCCCTTGGACCATGGGTCCATGACCAGTAGCTATGTGATGTTCTCCTCCCCTTCTTGTGCTTCACTAATTATACCTCGTGAGCTGCCCTACATGATCGAGGCACATATGTAATCCTTATGTTGTTGCTATGTTGAGTTTGCTGGGATCCGATGGATTGTGAGATTATGTTCAGATTGTGTTTGAGTAATATATTTGATTTACCTCTTTTATATTTATGTTCGTAAGTAATTCTTGCATGTTCTCCGTTGTTATTTATTGCTTTGGCCAAGTAGTAGGTAGTGACTCCAAGAGGGAACGTTATGCTTGATTGTGGGTTCATGCCCCTCGATGACTAGCTTGAGTGACAGAAACATGAGTCTAGGGGATGTGCTGTTGCCACAAGGGGGAAAACAACGGTGCTTGTGCCCGCGGGTGCAAGGATTGTTTACTTTACGCAAAGTTCTTTTAATGCAGTTGTATGTTGCTTTGAGTTTACACTATGGGTGGGACTCGCAACTTAATACCGGCGAGATGTTCTGGATAGATATCTCAAGGTGGATGATTAGTAGTAGATGCAGATGGATTTCGGTCTACTTGCCTTGGCGTACCGTCCATGCTTTGAACCTCTACCTTTCTTGCAACATAGTTAGCATTGGTTTGCGCACATAATTCTGTCAATTGCCCAGCTGTAATTCGTTTACCTCACATAGCTGTTTTATCGTCTTTTGGGAGAGAGACATCACTAGTGAACATCATGGGACCCCGGTCCATATTACCATCACTGATCACATCCGCTATTTACTTTCTGCTTTTACTTACTATTTGCTATTATACCTATCACTATTATCACTTGCGTTTGATCCTTTGTAAACGACAAGGTCGGAGGGATTGACAACCTCTCTGTACTCGTTGGGAGCAAAGTTATTTGTATCTGTGTGCAGGTCCAAGTTGATTGCTAATATCTGGCGCCGTTAGCAGTTGACACCTTCTTGTTGAAACTAGGAGTCTCAGGGGAAATCGATCCTTGGTATCTTTGCCAAGGGAAAACTTCCGCTACACTGCATCTCAAACCTTCCACTTGGGGTAACCAACGAGGGGCGAGAAGCCATCAATGACTAAACATGAGACTCTCTACAATGAAGAACATGGTGCTACTTTGAAGCACAAGTGTGGAAAAAGATAGTAGCAATTGTCCCTTTTTTTCTCTTTTTTTGGGCCTTTCTTTTTTTTCTTTTTTTTGCGAGGGGCTTTATAGATTTAGCATTTCCTCCCATGGGACAATGCTCTAATAATGATGATCATCACACTTTCATTACAACACAATATTACAACTCGATACTACAACAACAAAGTATGACTCTATATGAATGCCTCCGGCGGTATACCGGTATGTGCAATGAAACAAGAGTGACATGTATGAAAGAATTATGCATGGTGGCTTTGCCACAAATATGATGTAACCTACATGATCTTGCATGGCAATATGACAATATGATGTGTGTCATATAAACGGAACGGTGGAAAGTTGCATGGCAATATATCTCGGAATTGCTATGGAAATGCCATGATAGGTGGGTATGGTGGCTGTTTTGAGGAACAATATGATGGTTGTTTGGAGGAAGGATATATAGTGGGTTTATGGTACCGGCCAAAGTTACGTGGTACAAGAGAGGCTAGCAATGGTGGAAGGGTGAGAGTGCGTGTCAGGACCGGATTTTCGGGATATTAATTTCCCAAAAGCGGCCCTTGTGCTCACCAACCCCAGGATTACTGTTAGCTAATGAGGCACCAATTTGTTACAGAAACTCCAAGCAAAGTACAAAATATGTAGTACAAGACCATTCTGGCCTGTGAGTACAACACAAGGTTTCTAGTGGCTGATGGCGAAAGCGGTCTGTGGTTCATCGGTGACTATGGGACTCCATTTCCCACAGGAACAGCTGACCAGGATAACTCCTATCTTCGCGAGGCTACTATCTCCCTTTGCATAGTTTCCGGGGTTGTCATCGCATCGTTCCTTCCCAGGCAAGGAATCTGGCCAAGACAATTGCCAGGGACAAGCCAGTGAGTACTTTGAATGTACTCGCAAACATTTTGAACATGGGTGAGATATAACCATGTTCGAGAATAATTGATGATCACTATGATAATAATGATATGACAGTCCATAATGCAAGCAGGTCATTTGTATAAAAAGGCATATGCAATCAGAGAGTGATAATAAAATAAATAGCGTTCATGCCAAAGTCGGGCGTCTGAGCGACACCACATAAAGGGCTTATAAGAAAAATAAATAACAAGCATGCCACAGTCATGCGTCTGAGCGACACCACATAAAGGGCTTATAAGGAAAATAAATAACAAGCATGCCACAGTCGGGCGTCTGAGCGACACCACATAAAGGGCTTATAAGGAAAATA
>LR738710.1:129030499-129060766 GCA_902687465.1 Secale cereale | reverse complement strand
ATGCCACAGTCGGGCGTCTGAGCGACACCACAGAAAGGGCTTATAAATAACAAGAATACCACAGTCGGGTGTCTGAGCGACACCACAGAAAGAGCTTATAAGGGAAATAAATGACAAGCATGCCACAGTCGGGTGTTTGAGCGACACCACCGAAAGGGCTTATAAGGAAAAATTAAATATCAAGAATGCCACAGTCGGACGTCTGAGCGACATCACATAAAGGGCTTATAATAAGAGTAGATAACAGTGAATATCCGGGAGCTAGAACCGTCCCAGGGATACTCATTAATCCAAAGAAAACAAATGGTTAGTCCACAATATTAATCATAATCACCATATATCACAGATCATACTCCATGTTCTGGTTTAGTAGTTTCTCCTCCGAAGACCGACACTAAGACCGACACTCGACCCATCCCAGACTGTAGTCCTTAACCATGGACACGGCTATTCGAATAGTTTGATATCTCTGCAGAGGGTGTACTCTTTACCCACGAGTAACGTTTTCTTTAGTCCATTAGAACTAATACCATCTATGGTCTTTTAGTCGAAAGCCCGCCTGACTTGCACACACCAGCTTAGCTTTACTTGTGTCTGGAATCACCCACGACACCTGTCAAACAAACTCTGAGTGGGGAGGCTACAACCTTGCGTAGCATGGGATCAAATTTCTATCGCGCGCTCCAAGGGGTGCCCCCCTCTCGGTCCCAACCGGAAACACCCATGCCCCCGGACCAGGTGGCATCCCTACCGGATGCACCCGGTATCTTCCACCGTGGCCTCTCTATACGGTGTGTGCCAAGAAAGGGGTTGACAACTTACTAAACCGTACCCCACCAGCGGCAGGGACAAGTGGTAGTACGAAACAAGCATGGGGGTTACTGGAGCAAGACTCGATCTATGGTCGACTCGGGAGGTTTATGTATTCCCTGCATGGTTGGTGCCACAATGCTCTTCATAGTTCCCTGACAGGGTCACCACCCCTCATGCTTCATCCTGCCTCACTGCACATCCTTGCCACAACGAGATGTCAGTCACGTGGTTGTGTTCACCGGAACACAACTCCTTCGGACTCCGTCCGAACTATCACCAGGCATATGTGGCATGAGAAGTGGTTACTGTCACCAATATCACATACATAACAGAAAAATATTTTTCACCATATGATGATATGCAAGAGTATGACTTCCACATGAAATAACGTTACTCCATTTTAGTATATTGATGGAGTTCATATGTTTTAGCAAACAACACACAACGTATATCATAACGGGGTTCAAGATGCTTGCCTTCAAGGTGCAGATGGGTGTGGTGCACTCCAAAACTTTTTTGTAGCTTTATTCTCCCCTCCAATTCCTATTTTTGAAAATATTCAAATTAACACAAACTATAAAAACAGCACAAAAAGTTGTCCTAAATATTTTTTTAATAAATCTTAAAATAAACTAGGTGAGATTTGAGAGAGGTCAGAAAAAGAATCAATTCATTTGGGGCTTTATTTAAAAAGAGAAGCCCGGTCAAAGTTCCGTTTTAAAAAAAAACAGAAAAAGGAAAACGCATCGGCTCATAATACGTTTCCAGAGAAGGGAGACGTACTTCGGGGAATGCGTCTTCACTTAAACTGGTGGGCGGGGGCAAGAGGGACTGACGGTGGGACCTGCGGGCCCACCTGTCATATTTGACTGGTCCAGCCGCCTCCTTCCTCCTTCGCCCGAACGAGAACGGGGCTCCGGTGATCGTCGCCGGCGAGCGATGATGTCCCCCACGGGTTTGATCGAGCAGGCGTGATAAGGAGCTCGAGGCGAACCCGTTGATACCCTACAGGGCCGGTGTGATGGACGGAGTCGTCGGCGTCGATCTTCCCTCGAAGAGCTTCGGCGGACCCAACAATGGAGCATCGCCCTATGGGCCATCTTCAGAGAAATTGATAGGCGGGGATGGCTCCGCGAGGTTGTGGTGGTCTCCTGGCTCTGTGGGTTGTGGGGTTAGGGAGGTTACTGCAACGAATATGACAGCGCGGCCGCGGTGGCCACCATTGCCGGAGGAGGGGAAGATGGACGCTGTCGGTCAAATTGATGCGCGGTATTGGTCTAAGGGGGAGATAAAGTGCTACCTGAGGCTGATGGAGCGATGGGGTTCGTTTATATAGGCGCCAGAGGTCGGTTCGTCGGCTGCCCGAGGATAAGCACGACGGCGGCGGCACTATTGCAGAGCAGGGGAGGTGGGGGCTGGCTGGCAGAGCTTGTAGAGGTAGGCAATGAGGTTGTGGATGAGCACGGCGGTCTGGGGTGCTCGGGGGCGCGCCAGGTGGCCCGTACGGCACCGTCCATAGCAGGCGGCGATGACAGCTAGCTCCTAGCTTGCCGGAGACGTGGCGAGGTGCTATGGCGCTCGTGAGGGAGTACAGGTCGAGGCTTGGCTCTATGCTGCGAGCGGCAGAGGGTCAGGATAAGCTTAGGGGAACAGGTCATGGGCGCGGCGGCTCGGGCGCGGCATGTGCAAAACGCGCGCTCTGGCCGCGCTCCGGGCACGCACGGCAAGCGTTCGACGAAATGCCAGAGCGACCAAACTTGCTTGGATGCCAATACAATTCAACAGACCTGGGTTAGAGGTAGCTAGGAGATTAGTGGACATGTCTGCTGGGTCAGGGGATCAAGTCCACAATGTCTACTAAAAACTATGCCAAAACTGGCCATGCACACAAGGTGCTCGACAGAATGCCATGGGCATATGGGCATCTCTTCTGGTGGCCAAAATCTCTAGATCAGAGTCTCTTTAGGAGAATGTGATGATGGCATAGCTAGTTGGGCAAAACCAGAAACTTGCTAGTGCAAGTTTTGCAAATCTTCAGTTCTGGACAGAAAGTGTAGGGCATTGTTTCATGAACCAAAAATATCCCAATGGGCCCACTCTTCTGGACTTAAGGGTTTTGCAAGAAGGGCTATAAGCAGGAGGAAGCTCAAGGGCACTAGAGCAAAATAAACTAGGGTTGCAGTGCAAAATACCAAACTGGACCAGAATGAAGAAGAGGTTGATTCACTCAAATTTTCCAAAGGACCTAAATGGGTTTTTGCATAAAGTTGAATGACATACTCCTATGAACATCCCATAAGTTTGGTGGAAGCATTAAAGGAATATTTAAAGGGGTTGTAGTGCAAATGTGCCACTGGACCAGATTTGAAAATCTGGTGTGGAGCTCAGAATATTAAATGAAATAAATATATTCTTGCATAAAAGTGATCTAACAACATCACATGACATCTCCAATTTTTGGTTGGAATTATAAATAAATTTATCAAGTGGTTGCAGTTCAAATGAGGCCCTAAAACTAAGGGAAACCATTTATAGAGAGAAGAAAATTAGGGAGACAATTATATACTTAATTCTACTGATATAAGAAAAGTTTTAAAGAGTGAATATGAGAGTCTAAAATTAGCTGGAAAGTATTCACTAGTGGTAGGAACTCCAAAATACAAGGAAAAGAAAGGTCCTGGAATCTAAAGGAACATCCAGCAAAAAGACAGATTTTAATTCCCTGGCAAAAAATTTAATTAATAAAACATGGTTAAATTTTTGGGGTGTTACAGTGCGTATAATCCATGGACTCAACATTAATCATAAGAACTCATATACTTATTGCAAAAATTTATGAGTCATCAAAACAAAGCAATCAACGCATGCTCCTAGGGGGGAGGTTGGTAGGAGTTAACCATCGCGCGCCCCCGACCTCCACACAAAGGTTGGCACTCTACAAATACCTCATGCTTTAACTTAGTCACACAACGGCTCGCCATACATGCATGCTACAGGAATCACTAACCTTAACACAAGTATTTCTCAATTTCATAATAACTCCACTAGCATGACTCTAATATCACTATCCTCATGTCTCAAAACAATTATCAAGCATCCAACATCTCTTTCTATTCAATGCACTTGGTGTGATTTTTTTTACTACATTGACGTTGGATGTCTGTCATGTGAAGGCTAGTTTCTTTAGCCTAAACACGTTACCATGCTGTTTTAATAGACTCTCAAATAGATCTAAGTGAATCATGATAGTTCAACAATTTCTACAAAATACTACCACGACCATGCTCTAAAAGATATAAGTGAAGCACTAGAGCAAAAACTATTCAACTCAAAAGATATAAGTGAAGCACATAGAGTGTTCTAATAATTTCTAGGCCATATTTAACTCTCTCAAATAGGTGTGTCCAGCAAGGATGAATGTGGGAAACTAACAAGCGAAGACTCAAATTATACAAGACGCTCCAAGCAAAACACATAACATGTTGCAAATAAAAATATAGCTCCAAGTATAGTTACCGATGGATGAAGAGGAAAGAGGGGATGCCTTCCCGGGGCATCCCCAAGCTTAGGCTTTTGATTATCTTGAATTTACTTGGGGTGCCATGGTCATCCCCAAGCTTAGGCCTTTGCTACTTGATGGGCCTCGAACCCCTCGTTGGTTACCCCAAGTGGAAGGTGTAAGATGCACTATGTAGAAGTGTTTTCCCTTAGCAAAGATACCAAGGATCGAATCCCCAGAGACTCCTAGGTTCAACAAGTAGGTGTCAACTGCTAACGGCGCGGATTAGCAATCAACGTGGACCTGCACACAGATACAAATAACTTTGCTCCCAACGAGTACAGAGAGGTTGTCAATCCCTCCGGCCTTGTAGTTCACAAAGGATTAAAAGCAAATGATAGTAGTGATAGATAATGTTTTGCAATAGTAAATAATAGCGAAAAGGTAAATAGTGGATGTGATCAATGATGGTAATATGGACCGGAGTCTCATGATGTTCACTAGTGATGTCTCTCTCCCAAAAGACGATAAAACAGCTATGTGAGGTAAACGAATTACAGCTAGGCAATTGACAGGACCACGAACGCAAACCAATGCTGATTACATCGCAGAAAGGTTGAGGTTCAAAGCATGGGCGGTACGCCAAATTAAGTAGACCGAAATCCATCAATATCTACTACTAATCATCCACCTTGAGATATCTATCCAGAACATCTCGCTGGTATTAAGTTGCGAGTCCCACCCATAGTGTAAACTCAATGCAACAGACAACTGCATTAAAAGAACTTTCCGTAAAGTAAACAATCCTTGCACCCGCGGGCACAAGCACCGTTGTTTTCCCCCTTGTGGCAATAGCACATCCCCTAGACTCATGTTTCTGTCACTCAAGCTAGTCATCGAGGGGCATGAACCCACAATCGAGCATAATGTTCCCTCTTGGAGTCACTACGTATTACTTGGCCAAAGCAATAAATAACAACGGAGAACATGCAAGAATTACTTATGAACAGAAATATAAAAGAGGTAGATCAAATATATTACTCAAGATCAATCTGAACATAATCTCATAATCCATCGGATCCCAGCAAACTCAACATAGCAACAGCATAAGGATTACATATGTGCCTCGATCATGTAGGGCAGCTCACGAGGACTAATTAGTGAAGCACAAGAATGGGAGGAGAACATCACATAGCTACTGGTCATGGACTCATGGTCCAAGGGAGACTACTCACGGCTCATCCGGGAGGCGTCCATGGTGGTGGAGAAGCTCCCGGTGGTGATCCTCCCCTCCGGCAGGGTGCCGGGAAGAGTTCTCCTGGTGCTCCCGATCTTGGAAGCGGCGGCGGCAGCAAAACAGAGATGGGATGCGAAAAGAGTTCCTGTTCTGAGGGTTTCGGAGGACGCTTTAAATATATGCCAAAGGGGGGCATCGGGGAAGCTTCGGGGGGCCCAGGCGCCCCCCCGGCGCGGCCCAAGGGGGGGGGCGCCGCCAGGGCGCCTGGAGCCCTGGTGCCCCCCCCCCCTCGGCTATCCTTCGAACGCAAGGTAGTTTCCGAAATGCTGATTCTTTATATAATTTTTCTGGATTTTTCCTGGCAGTTCTCGTAACGTGAAAACCTGAAATACAAAAACAGCCGAAAACAGATACTGGCACTGGGGTGCACTGGATTAGTAAGTTAGTCCAAATATGATCAAAAGTGTCTGGAAGTGTATGAATATCATAGCAATATCATCCAAAAGTGGCATTGAGCAAGCAGAAATTATAGATACGTTTTGGATGTATCAACATCCCCAAGCTTAATTCCTGCTCGTCCTCAAGTAGGTAAATGATAACAAGAATAATTTCTATGGTGACATGCTATTAACCATATAGGACTTATTCATAGTCATATGACAAAAGCTTACTGAGACAATGATTCTATAGTAATTAAGTTGCCTCATGAGAAAATCACAAATGACTGAAAGTTTTACAACATGAAACTGAAGCATCAAAAAGATTTGCAATAAACATGATGTGCAAATATGATAAAGTGATATCTAGCTTGCCCCCTTTAGTGAAGCAAAACATAAATGCAGGGGCACCTTCAAGGTTTAAGTGATGCCTAGATACAATGATTTCAAAATAAACGATATCACAATCATGCAAAAGACAATGCTACTTTGGGACAATGCACATTACACTCAGAATGACAATCATGCTCTCAGTAGTTGGTGCTTGAAGAAAGAAGGTGGAAACTCATAAAAGTGAAAGAATGGTTATGTGCTAGAGCTTTTTATTTTGAAAACATGGAAGCAATTTTGTCAATGGTAGTAGTACTTCATATGTGTCATGTATAAGACATCCTATAAGTTGCAAGCCTCATGCATCGAATACCAATAGTGCTTGCACCTTGTCCTAATTAGCTCGGATTTCCATGGGTTATCATTGCATTACATATGTTTCAACCAAGTGTCACAAAGGGGTACCTCTATGCCACCTGTACAAAGGTCCAAGGAGATAAATCGCATTTGATTTCTCGTTTTTGATAGATCTCAACTTGAGGACATCCATACCGGGACAACATAGAAAATAGATGATGGACTCCTCTTCAATGCATAAGCATATTCTCATAAGAGATTGAGGATTAACGTCCAAGCTAAAACTTCCACCATGATACATGGCTTTGGTTGGCGGCCCAATGTTCTTCTCTAACAACATGCATACTCATTCAACCCATGGCGAATCACCCTTACTTCAGACAAGACGAACATGCATAGCAACTCACATGATATTCAACAAAAGTGTGACAGTTGATGGCGTCCCCAGAAACATGGTTACCGCTCAGCAAGCAATTTATAAGAAATAAGATACATAGGCAACATATTCTTTACCACAATAGTTTTTAAGCTACTTTCCCATGAGCTATGTATTGCAAGGTTAGTCTGCTTAGTACAGGTGGAGGTTAGCAAAAGACTGGAAGCGACCAACTAAGAGAGCAATGACGGTCATAATCATGCAGAGCGACAAAGCAATATTGAATCAGGCATGGAAGTTATATCGCTACTCAGAAATAAAAGATCATCAAGGCTTGACAGACTTTCTTTACAGTCTTAAATATGCGTGAGCATACGTCAAGTCAATCAAAATAAATTTTTGAAGGAAGATATTACTAAACCATACCACATCATAGGCAAACAAGTCAAGTTGGTACTCCAATAACACATTGGGAACCCCCCAGCTATTTGAGACTAACCATAAGAAAACCTGAACTACTAAGTGCCATTATGCACGTAGCATCTTTATCATAGACACATTAACCAATGCGACGGAAGCAAACTCTCTTAATAACATGAGCATGGTAATTAAAGAGAGTTCAAGCAACCAACTAAACAAAAGCTCTTTGAAAAGATAAGCATGAATACTAAGAGCAGAGCATGATAGTAGCTATTTAAAGACAAAGAACACACACAGCAAAGATAGACATGAAAATTATATGTTATGTTCTAGGTAGAAGTGGAGCGTGTTTCTCTCCCCCACAAAGAATGCTGAGTTCCGACTTGTTATGAAAAACTAAAAAGAAAACTAAAAGCAAGACACTCCAAGCATAGCACATAACACATGAAGTGATAAAAATATAGCGGAACGAAAGACGAACTGATAATGTTGATGGAGAAGGGGATGCACGGGGGCATCCCCAAGCTTAGATGCTTGAGTCTCCTTGAATATTTCTTGGGGGTGCACGGGGGCATCCCCAAGCTTGAGCTCTTGACACTCCTGAATCTTTTTATCATCTTCCCTCGCACACTTGAAAACTCCCTTCATACATAACTCATCATAATCTGATTAGCGAGGTTAGTACCCTTAATAAAATATTTATACCTTGCTGGAAATAAAGATATTCTTGAAGTTCTACTGTTTCTCAAGATTGCTAAAAGGTTTTTGCAAAGAAAAAGCAAGCTCTTGATTTGCAAAATGAAGGAAAGGCAAAACAGGACAGAATCTGTGAAAAACCGAACAGCAGGTAGTAATTGATCTGTTCGGGATACTTCTGCAACACAAATCAAAAAACTCAGAACAGATGCACGAAATACAATTATATAGAGAATTCTGTCGAAAAAATTCAGACCAAACAGATGATCTGTTGATTTTATACGAATTTTTCTATCCAAGGACAGAATCTGTTTCCTGGACAGCACCTCACAACTTTTGAACTTTCTAGCAATCAGAGGCTATACTTGGCACAAATATGAAAAGCAAAGATACAATGATGATGCTACAGCAGTAAACAACATCAAGACACAACAAAAGCAAAAAAATTATTCATGTGGGCTGCCTCCCAAAAGTGCTTTCTTTTATGCCTTTAAGCTAGGCACAATGCATAGAGATCAAGTTTTATCAAGAGTAAAAGAATAGCTAGCCCGTACAACGGACTCAAAAGGTAACTTGATCTTCTTTCGAGGGAAGTGTTCCATCCCTTTCTTGAGAGGAAACTGAAATTTTATATTACCCTCTTTCATGTCAATGATAGCACCAATGGTGCGTAAAAAGGGACGTCCCAAAATAATTGGACATGAAGGATCACATTCAATATCCATAATAGTGAAATCAACGGGAACATAATTATCATTAACAATGATAAGAACATCGTCGATCCTCCCCAAAGGTTTCTTTATGGAAGAATCAACGAGACGAACACCAAAAGAACAAGAATCATAAGGTTTCAATTTAAGCATATCATAAAGTCTTTTGGGCATAACAGAGGTACTAGCTCCAACATCACATAATGCATAGCAAGAGAAGTCATTCAATTTAATTTTTATCATAGGATCCCAACCATCTTCTAGCTTTCTAGGTATGGAGGCTTCTACTCTAAGTTTATCCTCCCTAGCTTTGATGAGAGCATTAGTGATATGCTCCGTGAAGGCAAGATTAAGCGTGCTAGTGCGGGGGTCTCTAGACATCTAGTGAAGGAAATCAATAACTTCGGTAAGAGTGCAATTATCAAAATCAAGGTCACGAGCATCAAGTAAAGTGGTAGTAGTGTCCTTTAGGTTCACTTGTTTGGTAGTTTCTATAGTCATAGCATCACCATTAATAGGTCCATTGGGACCAGGAGTACATTGGGTGCTAAGAGTTTGGATATTCTCAACAACTTGGATAGTAGCAACAGTGTGGTGGGTAGGAAGGCTCTTAATTCTATCCTCTTCCTCCCTTTCTCTAGCCCATCTTTCTTTAAGTTTAGCCATCATCCTAATATTTTCATTAATTTGCACTTGAGTAGCATTAATAGGAATGACCTTCCTCTCCTCAAGAGGAGAAGTTTCAATTTTTAGCAATTTTACCTCATTGGCTAAATGGTCTACCTTAAAAGAAAGATCATCTAGTTTATGTAGTTTTTCTTCTACACTCTTATTAAAGGCTTTTTGGGTAGTGATGAAATCTTTAAGCATAATCTCTAGTTCAGTAGTGGAGTTCTTGGTGATAGGATAAGCATTGTTGTTCCCATAAGAATTAGAGGGGAGCGGTCTAGGATTGTTACCAAAGTTACTCCTTGAAAGCACATTTGCTCTCCGGGTGGTTTTGGTAATTAATGACAACATACTTTGTGGTTGGACTAATGCTTTTATCAAGTATGTTTCAGGAAACCCAATCACTTTGGTATGGCAAGATGATTGAAGAAGTGGACCCCTCAAAATGCTAAGGCAAGCATTGGCAAAAGCTCAAGACTCCATTTTTGGTTTAGTGATCAAAGATCACATTGAGTCCATAGGAAAAGCCAATACTATTAAAAGGGGATGAGGTTGTGTTGATGATCTGGTTGCTCAAGTGCTTGGTGATCTAACTCCCTCAACTATCAGCACTATTCACTACTTATCACACACCCATAAGTAATCTCGGTCAAACCAACTATGTCTCACCGAGATGAAGTTATTTCTACAAACCCTAACATCTCGGTCACACCGATTCTTTCAAATCAGTCCCACCGAGATGAACCACTTCAGCCATATTCCAAAACCCTAGAAAAATCGGTCTTACCGAGTTTGAGATCGGTCACACCGAAACTGAACTGCCAACCTTCTGTAACCACTTCACATCATTTCGGAATTTCCGAGTTTGCATTATCGGTCTCACCGAATTGGGCAAGGTTCTGCCTTGACTCAAATCGGTCGCACCGATAATTCATTTTCGGTCAAACCGATTCTGGCATGTTCCTACTCTTTCTCAAATCGGTCCAACCGAGTTTTCTTTCTCGGTCTCACCGAAATCTCCAATGTTCACATCAGATACACTTTCGGTCCCACCGAGATGGTATTTTCGGTCCCACCGAAAATCCCAACGTTCACTAGATTTGAACTTTCGGTCTAACCGAGTTTTCACTTCGGTCTGACCGAGATTGGTCAAATGTGTGTGTAACGGTTGGATTTTGTGTGGAGGCTATATATACCTCTCCACCCCCTCCTCATTCGTGAGGAGAGCTATCAGAAAGTACCACCACTTCTACCACACACTTTCTGAGAAGTGAACCACCTACCCTTGTGTTGAGATCAAGCCATTCCATTCCTACCATATGAAACTTGATCTCTAGCCTTCCCAAGTTGCTTTTCACTCAAATCTTTCTTCCACCACAGCCATATCAGTGAGGAGAGTTGAGTGTTGGGGAGTTTATCACTTGAAGCACAAGAGCAAGGAGTTCATCACCATCAACACCGTCTATTACCTTTTGGGGGGTGGTGCCTCCTAGATTGGTTAGGTGTCGCTTGGGAGCCTCCGTCGTGATGTGGAGTTGAACCAAGAAGTTTGTAAGGGCAAGGAGATCGCCTACTTCGTGAAGATCTACCCCGAGTAAGGCTAGTCCTCCGTGGGCGTAGGCCGTGATGGAATAGACAAGGTTGCTTCTTCGTGGACCCTTCGTGGGTGGAGCCCTCCGTGGACTCGCGCAGCCGTTACCCTCCGTGGGTTGAAGTCTCCATCAACGTGGATGTACGATAGCACCACCTATCGGAACCACGACAAAAATCTCCGTGTCACCAAACTGTGTTTGATCTTCTCCATCTCCATTTACTATATATGCAATTTACTTTCCGCTGCCCATACTCTAGAATTGCATGTGTAGTATGTTACTTGACTTGATCTTACTTGCAAAACTGCCAAAAATCTGTCCTTGATAAAAGACAAAAATTTTATCTTGTCAAGTAGTCTAACCCCCCCCCTTCTAGACCTACTTCTTCGATCCTACAATTGGTATCAGAGCTTTGGTCTCCATTGCTTTGGTTTACACACCATTGGAGGAAGATGGACGTGTCTACGGATGGGAGTGTTAGCCATAGAGTGCCTGTTCTTGATGGAAGGTTTTATAACTCTTGGAGGTCTAAAATGCTTAGTATCTTTAAAATGTACAATTTGTGCAAATATGTTGAAACCCCTTATGTGCCTCCTGTTGATCCCTTGCACCCTACCATGGATGAAGAGCTTGATTTGCTTCGTAACCTTAGAACTGTGAATCTTATCATTAGAGGGTTACCTGATGACTTGCTTAATCTTGTTACAAATTTTGAGTGTGCCTATGCTATGTGGAAATTCTTGGAAGAACTTTATCCGGACTACTCTATGAGAGGTCTAGATGAAATTCTACACAAGACTATTGAATTTGATAGGTTGCACCCTAGTGATCCTAACTTTGATAAATGCTTCTTTGAGCTTCGTGATCTTATGAAAAAGAAGGGTGATCCCGGTCTTATCAATATTAGAGTTAGAAATGCTCTTGCATTGCATTCCGAAGATTATTATTCCATTGACCAAACTAATGCAAATACTTATCAAATTGACCTAGGTGTTGATGATGAACAATCTATGGGTCAATATGATGATGAGCATGAGCATGATGATGATTATTCCGATTCGGACACCGAGCTAGACAAAGTCATGAAGAGTCTCAATCTTATGGCAAATATGAGAGACTACTTGTCTGGTGGAAAAGAGTGGATTCTTGATAGTGGATGCACCGATCACATGACCGGAGACAAAGACATGTTTCGAGAGCTTGCAAAGAACGATGGTCCACGCAAGTATGTGACTTTTGGAGACAACTCCAAGGGTAAGGTACTTGGCCTTGGTAAGGTGGCCATATCTCATGATAGCTCTATTCAAAATGTCATGCTTGTTGAATCTCTTGGATACAATTTACTTTCCGTGTCTAGATTAGCTGACTTTGGATTCAATGTGCTATTCACCAAAGTAGATTGCCAAGTCTTTCGTCGTGATAATCAAAACATGGCTTTTACTGGTATTCGTAGAGGTGATCTATATATTGTTGATTTCACTAAGAAAGCCCAACCTAGAGCTTGTTTCATTGCTAAATCCTCTAAAGGTTGGTTATGGCATAGAAGGCTAGGACATGTTGGTATGCGTAATTTAGACAAGCTAATCAAAGGTGATCATATTCTTGGTGTTAAAGATGTTTTCTTTGACAAAGATAGACTTTGTAGTGCTTGTCAAGCAGGAAAACAAGTTGGTGGAAGTCATCCCGTGAAAAACATCATGACCACTAGGAGACCGCTTGAGCTTCTTCACATGGATCTCTTCAGTCCCAATGCTTACAAAAGCCTTGGTGGTAACTCCTTTGGTCTAGTTATAGTTGATGATTATTCCAGATTTACGTGGGTATTTTTCCTTGATGATAAATCGCAGGTTCAGAGGATCTTCAAGACCTTTGCCAAAAAGGCCCAAAATCAATCTGAGGTGAAGATCAAGAAAGTTCGGAGTGACAATGGAACGGAGTTCAAGAACGCCAATGTAGACTCTTTTCTCGATGAGGAAGGAATTCTACATGAGTTCTCGGCTACGTACACTCCTCAACAAAATGGAGTTGTTGAGAGGAAGAACCGAACGCTCATTGAGATGGCAAGAACGATGCTTGATGAATACAAGACACCGAAACATTTTTGGGGAGAAGCGGTCGAGACAGCTTGTCATGCTATCAACAGGCTTTATCTTCATAAGCTTCTCGGCAAGACATCATACGAGCTTCTCACCGGTAACAAACCCCAAGTGGGATACTTTCGTGTCTTTGGTTCAAAATGCTATATCCTTGATAAGCATCGTCGGTCTAAATTTGCTCCTAAATCTCATGAAGGCTTTCTCCTTGGTTATGGATCAAACTCCCACACCTACCGTGTCTACAATAATTTCACCCGAAAGGTTGAAGAGACGGTAGACGTGAAGTTTGATGAATCTAACGGCTCGCAAGTAGAGCAAATGCCTATTGATGTAGGAGACAAGGACCCATCGGAAGCTATCCAAGACTTATCTATTGGAAAGATCCGTCCCATGGAAGTGAAGGAGAGTACCTCATCTACATATGTGGAGCCACCTACCTCACGGCGAGATGAACCTCAAGGCAACATGGAGGCCTCCACAAGTGGAACTCACCAAGATGAGGAAATGCAACAAGAAGATCCACCACAACCTCCTTCTCCACCACCTCAAGACAACACCAACAACAATGAAGAAGAAGAAGAGGAAGATGAAGATGATGAGGAAGCTGAGCCACAACATCAACAAAAGCTATCCCGAGTTCGAGCAAGAGTCAAGAAGAATCATCCCGTGGAACAAATGATGAACGACATCAACTCCGGGAGAATTACTCGCTCTAAAACTCGCTTAGCTAACTTTTGTGAGCATTACTCATTTATCTCTAGCATTGAACCTATGAAGGTAGAAGAAGCACTTAAAGACCCGGATTGGGTGAACGCTATGCACGAAGAACTACATAACTTCGAGAGGAACAAGGTATGGACTTTGGTAGAGAAGCCCAACGATGATCAAAACATCATTGGAACCAAATGGGTGTTTCGCAACAAGCAAGATGAAGATGGACAAGTCATCCGCAACAAGGCTCGTCTCGTAGCTCAAGGTTACACACAAGTCGAAGGTATGGACTATGGTGAGACCTATGCCCCCGTTGCTAGACTTGAGTCTATTCGCATTCTTCTTGCTTATGCCAATCATCATGATATTACTCTTTATCAAATGGACATCAAAAGTGCTTTCCTAAATGGTGAAATTGAGGAGGAAGTATTTGTTAAACAACCTCCCGGTTTTGTGAATCCCAAAAAGCCTAATCATGTTTACAAGTTGCATAAAGCTCTTTATGGTCTTAAACAAGCCCCTAGAGCTTGGTACAAATGCTTAACTAGCTTTCTTCTTGAAAAAGGCTTTGAGATTGGAAAGATAGACTCAACGCTGTTCACAAAAAGGGTTAATGGTGAACTATTTGTGTGCCAAATATATGTTGATGATATTATCTTTGGTTCAACTAACCCCCATTTTAGCAAGAAGTTTGGACAGCTCATGTCGGAGAAGTATGAAATGTCCATGATGTGTGAACTCAAATTTTTCCTTGGGTTGCAAATCAAGCAATCTAAGGAGGGTACCTTTGTCTCACAAACAAAGTACACCAAGGATCTCTTCAAGAAGTTCAACATGCAAGAAAGCAAAGGTATGAGTACCCCCATGCCTACTAGTGGACACAATGACTTGACAAAAGATGGAGAACCCGTTGATCAAAAGATTTACCGTTCTATGATTGGTTCTCTACTATATCTTTGTGCTTCTCGTCCTGACATAATGTTGAGTGTATGCATGTGTGCACGATATCAAGCAGCCCCTAAAGAATGTCATCTTAAAGCTGTTAAAAGGATAGTGAGATACTTGATACACACACCAAACTTTGGCATTTGGTATCCTAAGAGAGCTTCTTTCGATCTTGTTGGCTATTCCGACTCGGACTATGCCGGTGACAAGGTTGATAGAAAGTCAACTTCGGGTACGTGTCAATTCCTTGGTCGATCCCTTGTATCTTGGTCCTCCAAGAAACAAAATTCGGTATCTTTATCCACTGCCGAAGCAGAATATATTGCTGCTGGTTCGTGTTGTGCTCAATTGCTATGGATGACACAAACGCTTAAAGATTATGGGATACATGTGAGACGTGTTCCCTTGCTTTGTGACAATGAGAGTGCAATCAAGATTGGACACAATCCTGTGCAACACTCTCGAACAAAGCATATTGAAGTTCGTCACCACTTTATTCGTGATCATATTGCCAAGGGTGACATTAATCTTAAGCATGTTCGCACTGACAAACAACTTGCTGATATCTTTACAAAACCTCTTGATGAGAAAGTGTTTTGTCGCTTAAGGAGTGAGTTGAACATCATTGATGCTTCAAACTTGGAGTGATAACTCCATTGATGCATGCAAGGCATGAGCCTCTTGACTAATCCTTGATATTTCTCTTATGATGATGATCATATGTCTTGGACACATTTGCCTCCTTGTATTGCATCTAACTCTTTGCAGGTACTTGGATGATCTACATTCCACAAGATTACCACACACTCAAATCATGAGTAATCTTGTCATTGACCAAGTATCTACCCCTTTGGGATGTTGAGTTCAAGGAACAAAATTCCACATATCCTTTTTGACATCTTATACATCTAGTATTTCACTCTTGTCATCTTGGATATTCTTGAGTATTTCCTTGCTTGCCTAACCCATGTAGGAAGATGAACTACACAAGTAGAAAAGGCGCTCCAACTTCACATTCTATGAGCACCTACATCAAGTTCACCTACATGAGCAAAGCATCAACAAGCCCAAGGTATGTTCTTCACATCTTTGAGGAGCTTTGCTCAAAGTCATGAGTACAAGCAGCTTCATAAGATGTGATCACATCAAATGCTTAATCGAAAAATGGCAACCCCATTTTTGAGCTTAAACGGTGAGTATGACCTATGATCAAATGTCTTCATTTGACTCCTAAGTCAATATACTCAAACATAGGTGACTTTGTCGCCGACCTTTATCTAGATGAAGTACATATGCTTTTGGAGTTTTTCTGTTATGTTCTCTCATTGAGTTTTCTTTAAAAAAAAAAAAAAAAAAACTTCATCTAGAAATCTTTTTATTTCTTTTCTTATATTTCTTTGTGAATATCCTTCTGGAAATCCTTTTATGGCTCTGATCAATTCCTTGAAAATCTTTTACAAATTCCTTGAAAATCTTTTGAAATACTCCTCGCAAAGTGATCTGAATTCTTTCTTAAATTTTAAAGAGGAGAGGACTCAAATTTGGACTCAAATTGTTTCTCTAAATGTTCTTGTTTGTCCCGTTGTGATTCTTAAGGATCCCACTTCTTTCTATCTTTCTTTCTTTCCATCTTTCCTGTCCTACCTAGTTTACTGTCCTTTTCGGCACTTGATGTCAAAGGGGGAGAGAACTTAGGGGGAAAGGACTAAGGGGGAGTAGGGGAGAAGAGAAGACTTAAGGGAAGAAGAAAAGCAATCTTATCTTAAGGGGGAGAGAATCACATCAAAGCTTTGTCGTATTTTACATTGGACATTACAATTGGCATCTTTCTTTTGATTTTGCTTTTTCCTTCACACCCCTTGTTCTTACAATTGGTATCTTTCTCACAATTGGTATCTCATGGAATCTTTTAGCTTAAGGGGAGAAGACTTAGAGGAATCTTCACAATTGATATCCTATGAAAAGCAAAATCTCTCAGAGTTCATTGAAAATCTTTTAGCTTCGGAGACATGTTTGCTGATTCAAGCCTGTGCTCAATATGAGACACTCTTTATACATGTCCTCCCTGGCTTGGTACTCTTGATGTTCTTGCAGTGGGTTGAAGGAATACTCTTGTGTTATCTAACCTTGTTTTCTCAAGTTTATCCCTTCAGGTACAAGTGCCAAGGAACCTCAAGGTAAGTATATGCATCTTGCAGAATGTGCATGATGGTGACTTGCTTGTAAATACTTGTTTGCAAGAAATCACCATGCACGTATGCATTATCACTCACTTTCTCTTCTCTTCTGCTCTGATGCATATAGCCAAGCTGCATGTAGCACATCTTGCTTATCTCTCTTGTGTGCTTGTGGTAGTCCAAAACCATAATCTATGAAAATCTTGCACACTTGTAGGGGGAGCCTGTGTACTACATGCTTGTCAAAGCTTTCATGATAATCCTGTCTTTCTTTCAATAAGCTTTGATGTTTCGTTCAATATAATTTCAGTGTGTTGCCATCAATTACCAAAAAGGGGGAGATTGAAAGCACATTTGCTCTCCGGGTGGTTTTGGTAATTAATGACAACATACTTTGTGGTTGGACTAATGCTTTTATCAAGTATGTTTGAGGAAACCCAATCACTTTGGTATGGCAAGATGATTGAAGAAGTGGACCCCTCAAAATGCTAAGGCAAGCATTGGCAAAAGCTCAAGACTCCATTTTTGGTTTAGTGATCAAAGATCACATTGAGTCCATAGGAAAAGCCAATACTATTAAAAGGGGATGAGGTTGTGTTGATGATCTGGTTGCTCAAGTGCTTGGTGATCTAACTCCCTCAACTATCAGCACTATTCACTACTTATCACACACCCATAAGTAATCTCGGTCAAACCAACTATGTCTCACCGAGATGAAGTTATTTCTACAAACCCTAACATCTCGGTCACACCGATTCTTTCAAATCAGTCCCACCGAGATGAACCACTTCAGCCATATTCCAAAACCCTAGAAAAATCGGTCTTACCGAGTTTGAGATCGGTCACACCGAAACTGAACTGCCAACCTTCTGTAACCACTTCACATCATTTCGGAATTTCCGAGTTTGCATTATCGGTCTCACCGAATTGGGCAAGGTTCTGCCTTGACTCAAATCGGTCGCACCGATAATTCATTTTCGGTCAAACCGATTCTGGCATGTTCCTACTCTTTCTCAAATCGGTCCAACCGAGTTTTCTTTCTCGGTCTCACCGAAATCTCCAACGTTCATATCAGATACACTTTCGGTCCCATCGAGATGGTATTTTCGGTCCCACCGAAAATCCCAACGTTCACTAGATTTGAACTTTCGGTCTAACCGAGTTTTCACTTCGGTCTGACCGAGATTGGTCAAATGTGTGTGTAACGGTTGGATTTTGTGTGGAGGCTATATATACCCCTCCACCCCCTCCTCATTCGTGAGGAGAGCCATCAGAAAGTACCACCACTTCTACCACACACTTTCTGAGAAGTGAACCACCTACCCTTGTGTTGAGATCAAGCCATTCCATTCCTACCATATGAAACTTGATCTCTAGCCTTCCCAAGTTGCTTTCCACTCAAATCTTTCTTCCACCACAGCCATATCAGTGAGGAGAGTTGAGTGTTGGGGAGTTTATCACTTGAAGCACAAGAGCAAGGAGTTCATCACCATCAACACCGTCTATTACCTTTTGGGGGGTGGTGCCTCCTAGATTGGTTAGGTGTCGCTTGGGAGCCTCCGTCGGGATGTGGAGTTGAACCAAGAAGTTTGTAAGGGCAAGGAGATCGCCTACTTCGTGAAGATCTACCCCGAGTAAGGCTAGTCCTCCGTGGGCGTAGGCCGTGATGGAATAGACAAGGTTGCTTCTTCGTGGACCCTTCGTGGGTGGAGCCCTCCGTGGACTCGCGCAGCCGTTACCCTCCGTGGGTTGAAGTCTCCATCAACGTGGATGTACGATAGCACCACCTATCGGAACCACGACAAAAATCTCCGTGTCACCAAACTGCGTTTGATCTTCTCCATCTCCATTTACTATATATGCAATTTACTTTCCGCTGCCCATACTCTAGAATTGCATGTGTAGTATGTTACTTGACTTGATCTTACTTGCAAAACTGCCAAAAATCTGTCCTTGATAAAAGACAGAAATTTTATCTTGTCAAGTAGTCTAACCCCCCCCCCCTTCTAGACCTACTTCTTCGATCCTACACTCCTATAAGCATTGTTGTTAAAATTGTTTCTAGAGATAAAGTTCACATCTACTTGTTCTTGAGCAATCAAAGAATTTAAAGGAACATCACGAGGATCAATAGTAGATTGCTTCGAAAGTAGAGACATGATCAAGTCAACTTTTTCATTTAAGGAGGAAATCTCCTCGACGGAGTTTACCTTCCTACCTGTTGGAGCGCGTTCGGTGTGCCATTGGGAATAGTTGGTCATCATCTCATCGAGAAGTTTTGTGGCAGCACCAAGTGTAGTTGACATAAAAGTTCCTCCCACGGCCGAATCTAACAAGTTTCGCGAGGTAAAGTTCAAGCCTGCATAAAAAGTTTGGATAACCATCCAAGTAGTCAAACCGTGAGTAGGGCAGTTCTTGATAAGAGATTTCATACGTTCCCAAGCTTGGGCAACGTGTTCATTATCCAATTGTTTAAAATTCATTATGTTACTTCTAAGTTGGATAATTTTAGCAGGTGGATAGTATTTTCCAATAAAAGCATCTTTGCACTTGTCCCATGAATCTATGCTATTTCCAGGCAAAGATTGAAACCAAATTTTAGCTCCTCCTCTCAAGGAGAAAGGAAAAAGCTTAAGCTTAACAATATTACCATCTATTTCTTGGTACTTTTGCATATCACAAAGTTCAACAAAGTTGTTCAAGTGTAAAGCAGCATCATCTCCAGCACCGGAGAATTGATCTTTCATGACTAAATTCAATAAAGCAGGTTTAATTTCATATGAAGGTGCTGAAGTGGCAGGTGTAGTGATAGGTGTGCTGATAAAGTCATTGTTGTTGTGACTAGTGAAGTCACACAACTTGGTGTTCTCGGTGGAACCCATAGTAGCAAGCAAGCAAGATAACTATTTTTGTGATTTTTTTGATAAAAGATACTAAAGCAAAACTGAAAGGTAAACTAACAAGACTAAAAAGCAAAGGTAAAAGATAGCATGCAACTCCCCTATCCTGAA
This sequence comes from Secale cereale, assembly GCA_902687465.1. NCBI lineage: Eukaryota > Viridiplantae > Streptophyta > Magnoliopsida > Poales > Poaceae > Secale > Secale cereale. The sequence continues at coordinate 129,040,690 of LR738710.1, read as the reverse complement.
GAGTGGAGTCCCCAGCAACGGCGCCAGAAAATACTCCTTGATGGGCCTCGAACCCCTCGTTGGTTACCCCAAGTGGAAGGTGTAAGATGCACTATGTAGAAGTGTTTTCCCTTAGCAAAGATACCAAGGATCGAATCCCCAGAGACTCCTAGGTTCAACAAGTAGGTGTCAACTGCTAACGGCGCGGATTAGCAATCAACGTGGACCTGCACACAGATACAAATAACTTTGCTCCCAACGAGTACAGAGAGGTTGTCAATCCCTCCGGCCTTGTAGTTCACAAAGGATTAAAAGCAAATGATAGTAGTGGTAGATAATGTTTTGCAATAGTAAATAATAGCGAAAAGGTAAATAGTGGATGTGATCAATGATGGTAATATGGACCGGAGTCTCATGATGTTCACTAGTGAGGTCTATCTCCCAAAAGACGATAAAACAGCTATGTGAGGTAAACGAATTACAGCTGGGCAATTGACAGGACCACGAACGCAAACCAATGCTGATTACATTGCAGAAAGGTTGAGGTTCAAAGCATGGGCGGTACGCCAAATTAAGTAGACCGAAATCCATCAATATCTACTACTAATCATCCACCTTGAGATATCTATCCAGAACATCTCGCTGGTATTAAGTTGCGAGTCCCACCCATAGTGTAAACTCAATGCAACAGACAACTGCATTAAAATAACTTTGCGTAAAGTAAACAATCCTTGCACCCGCGGGCACAAGCACCATTGTTTTCCACCTTGTGGCAGCAGCACATCCCCTAGACTCATGTTTCTGTCACTCAAGCTAGTCATCGAGGGGCATGAACCCACAATCGAGCATAACGTTCGCTCTTGGAGTCACTACATATTACTTGGCCAAAGCAATAAATAACAACGGAGAACATGCAAGAATTACTTATGAACATAAATATAAAAGAGGTAGATCAAATATATTACTCAAGATCAATCTGAACATAATCTCATAATCCATCGAATCCCAGCAAACTCAACATAGCAACAGCATAAGGATTACATATGTGCCTCGATCATGTAGGGCAGCTCACGAGGACTAATTAGTGAAGCACAAGAACGGGAGGAGAACATCACATAGCTACTGGTCATGGACTCATGGTCCAAGGGAGACTACTCATGGCTTATCCGGGAGGCGTCCATGGTGGTGGAGAAGCTCCCGGTGGTGATCCTCCCCTCCGGCAGGGTGCCGGGAATAGTTCTACTGGTGCTCCCGATCTTGGAAGCGGCGGCGGCTGCGGAACAGAGATGGGATCGCGAAAAGAGTTCCTGTTCTGAGGGTTTCGGAGGACGCTTTAAATATATGCCAAAGGGGGCATCGGGGAAGCTTCGGGGGGCCCAGGCGCCCCCCCGGCGCGGCCCAGGGGGGGCGCGCCGCCAGGGCGTCTGGAGCCCTGGTGCCCCCCCCCCCGGTTGTCCTTCGAAGGCACAGTAGTTTCCGAAATGCTGGTTTTTTATATAATTTTTCTGGATTTTTCCTGGCAGTTCTCGTAACGTGAAAACCTGAAATACAAAAACAGCCGAAAACAGAAACTGGCACTGGGGTGCACTGGATTAGTAAGTTAGTCCAAATATGATCAAAAGTGTATGGAAGTGTATGAATATCATAGCAATATCATCCAAAAGTGACATGGAGCAAGCAGAAATTATAGATACGTTTTGGACGTATCACTACTCCTTGTTCCATAGTCCATCAAAGCAATACTCAAAACTTGAAAACTTCACAACACAAAACTTAGACGAAAATTCTCGTGAGCTCCGTTAGTAAGAGAAAGCAAACCATAATTCAAAGATACAGCAATGAATTCATTCTTTGTTTATATTAGTGTTAAACCTACTGTACCCCAAGTTCTCTATGGTTCATATCCTCCAATATTACTCATAGATGCATCGGAATAAGCAAACAACACACGAAAAACAGAATCTGTCAAAGACAGAACAATCTGTAGTAATCTGCAGGGTTCGCCTACTTCTGGAACTCCAAAAACTTCAAACTAAATTGGTAAATTTGCGAAATTTGTCTACCAATCAGCAGCAATAATAATCAACTAAAAAGCTCGCTCCAGTAAAATCTGAAGTCTACTTGAGCGAGAGCTAACGATTCTGGTTTTCACAGCAAGATCATATAAACTTCACACAAGTCTTATCAAAGGTTCTACTTGGCACAAACACTAAACAAAACATGAAAACACATCTAATCATAGGCTAGATACAATATTTATTCCCTAACAGCAACAAAAACATAAAACATAAAATTGGGTTGCCTGCCAACAAGCGCTATCGTTTTATGCCCCTAGCTAGGCACGGTAATTCAACGATGCTCACATAAAGGACAAATGTTGAAGCACAAGGAGAGCATCATTAGACATGTGACAAACACATCTAAGTCTAACATACTTCCTATGCATAGGCATCTTATAGGAAAACAAATTACCAAGACAAGCAAGATCTAGCATATGCAAGGAAGAAGAAAGAAACAAGATCAATCTCAACATGAAGAGAGGTAATTTAGTAACATGAAAATTTCTACAACCATATTTTCCTCTCTCATAATAATTGCATGTAGGATCATAATCAAATTCAACAATATATCTATCACATAGCATATTCTCAACACGATCCTATGCATGCAAAGTTGACACTCATTCAAAATAGCGGGATTAACATAGAACAAAGTCATTGCTTCTTCAAGCCCACTTTTATCAAAAAATTCATAAGATTGATGAATATCTAAAGTAATGGGATCAAAAGTTGACACTCTTTCAAATCCACTTTCAATATTATGGCAAACATTATTATCAATCTCATATTCATCATGGGGATTAAATAAATTTCCAAGATCATAAGAAGAATCACCCCAAACATGATCATTGTAACAAGTAGTAGACATAGCAAAACTAGCATCCCCAAGCTTAGGGTTTTGCATATCATTAACATCATTACAATCATGCTTTTTACTCAAGGATCTATCATGAATCAATTTATGTTTATCTTTCAATACTTTGTCATAATTTTCAGATTCACAAATTTCAAGCAAACCCCCATAAAGATAATCTAGTGCAGTCAACTCACTAGCAATAGGTTCAACATAATTGGATCTCTTAAAGAGATTAGCAAGTGGATGAGGATCCATACTTTAGCAAGCGAAGATTCAAGCTAATTGAGCACACATAGCACACAAGCAAACGAGAGGCACGCGAACGGTAAACACACGGCAGAAGAAGGGCAAATAAAACGGCAAGGGTGAAGTGCGGGAGAGGAAAACGAGAGGCAAAAATGTAATGCGAAGGATAAGAGTTTGTGATAGGTACTTGGTATATGACTTTTGTGTAAGCCTCGCCGACAAAGGCACCAAAAATTCTTCTTGCTACCTCTTGAGCTTGCGTTGTATTCCCTCGAAGAGGAAAGCGAGATACAACACAGTAGCGTAAGTATTTCCCTCAGTTTTTGAGAACCAAGGTATCAATCCAGTAGGAGACCACGCGCCAGTCCCTCACAAATGCACAAACAAATAAGAACTTCGCAGCCAACGCAATAAGGGGTTGTCAATCCCTTTACGGTCACTTACGAGAGTGAGATCTGATAGAGATGATAGTTATATTTTTGGTTTAATAAAACAACAAATAAAAGCAAGTAAAGTAAAGTAGATGTAGATTGATATGTTGAGAATAGACCCGGGGGCCATAGTTTTCTCTAGTGGCTTCTCTCATGATAGCGATATTCTATGATGGGTAAACAAATTACTGTCGAGCAATTGATAGAAAAGCGAATAATTATGAGACTATCTAGGCATGATCATTGTATATAGGCATCACATCCGAGACAAGTAGACCAAAACGATTCTGCATCTACTACTATTACTCCACACATCGACCGCTATCCAGCATGCATCTAGTGTATTGAGTTCATACGAACAGAGTAACGCCTTAAGAAAGATGACATGATGTAGAGGGATAAACTCAACCAATATGATGTAAACCCCATCTTTTTATCCTCGATGGCAACAATACAATACGTGCCTTGCTGCCCCAACTGTCACTGGGAAAGGACACAGCAAGATTGAACCCAAAGCCAAGCACTTCTCCCATTGCAAGAACTATAGATCTAGTAGGCGAAACCAAACCAATAATTCGAAGAGACTTGCAAGGATATTATGAGCACACATAAAAAGTTCAGAGAAGAACAAAATATCTTTCATAGATAACCTTGACCATAAACTCACAACTCATCGGATCTCGAAAACACACCGCAAAAAGAGATTACATCGAATAGATCTCCTCGAAGACGAGGAGAACTTTGTATTGAGATCCAGAGAGAGAGAAGAAGCCATCTAGATACTAGCTATGGACCCGAAGGTCTGTGGAAAACTACTCACAACTCATGCTGAGGGCGATGATGATGATGATGAAGGCCTCCGTGATGGATCCCCCTCCCGGAACAGGCTCCAAGATGGGATCTCCATGGGAACAAAAGCTACGGCGGTGGAATTAGGGTTTTCTCTCTGTGTATGGAGTTTCTGGGGCACGTAGGTATATATAGGAAGAAGAAGGGCACCGGGGGCCGTGTGGGCCAGCCTCGAGGCAGGGGGCGCGCCCTGGGAAGGGGGCGTGCCCACCACCCTCGAGGGCAATCCAGCTGTCCCCTGACTTGGTCCTGACGTTTCCCGAGCGTGATTTCCTCCAAAAATATCTCTCGCGAAGGTTTCATTCCGTTTGGACTCCGTTTGATATTCCTTTTCTGCAAAACCCCGAAATAGGCAAAAAACAGCAATCTGGGCTAGGCCTTTGGGTTAGTAGGTTAGTCCCAAAAATGATATAATAGTGAATGATAAAGCCCATTAAACATCCAAGACTTCATAAATAATAGCATGGAACAATCAAAAATTATAGATACGTTGGAGACGTATCAATAGCACACAAGGTGTTCCTCCGGTATTCGGGAGTTGCATAATCTCATAGTCATAGGAACATGTATAAGTCATGAAGAAAGCAATAGCAGTAAAACTAAACGATCATAGTGCTAAGCTAACGGATGGGTCTTGTCCATCACATCATTCTCCTAATGACGTGATCTCGTTGATCAAATGACAACTCATGTCTATGGCTAGAAAACATAACCATCTTTGATCAATGAACTAGTCTATTAGAGGCATACTAGGGACATATTGTTTTGTCTATGTATTCACACATGTACTAAGTTTCTGGTTAATATAATTCTAGCATGAATAAAAGACATTTATCATGATATAAGGAAACCAAATAACATCTTTATTATTGTCTTTAGGGCATATTTCCTTCAATCTCCCACTTGAACCAGAGTCAATAATCTAGATTACAAAGTAATGATTCTAACACCCATGGAGTCTTGGTGCCAATCATGTTCTGTCCGTGGAAGAGTCTTAGTCAACGGGTCTGCGACATTCAGATCCATATGTATCTTGCAAATTTCTATGTCTCCCTCCTTGACTTGATCGCGGATGGAATTGAAGCATCTTTTGATGTTCTTTGTTCTCTTGTGAAACCTAGATTCCTTCGCCAAGGCTATTGCTCCAGTGTTGTCACAAAAGATTTTCATTGGACCCGATGCACTAGGTATTACACCTAGATCGGATATTAACTCCTTCATACAGACTCCTTCATTTGCTGCTTCCGAAGCAGCTATGTATTCTGCTTCACACGTAGATCCTGCCACGACGCTCTGCTTGGAACTGCACCAACTGACAGCTCCACCGTTCAACAAAAGTACATATCCGGTTTGTGACTTAGAGTCATCCGGATCAGTGTCAAAGCTTGAATCGACGTAACCGTTTACGATGAGCTCTTTGTCACCTCCATAAACGAGAAACATATCCTTTGTCCTTTTCAGGTACTTCAGGATGTTCTTGACCGCTGTCCAATGATCCACCCCTAGATTACTTTGGTACCTCCCTGCTAAACTTATAGCAAGGCACACATCAGGTATGGTACACATCATTGCATACATGATAGATCCTATGGCTGAGGCATAGGGAATGACTTTTATTTTCTCTCTATCTTCTGCAGTGGTCGGGCATTGATTCTTACTCAACTTCACACCTTGTAACACAGGCAAGAACCCTTTCTCTGACTGATCCATTTTGAACTTCTTCAAAACTTTATCAAGGTATGTGCTTTGTGAAAGTCCAATTAAGCGTCTTAATCTATCTCTATAGATCTTGATGCCCAATATGTAAGTAGCTTCACCGAGGTCTTTCATTGAAAAATTCTTATTCAAGTATACTTTTATGCCGTCCAGAAATTCTGAATCATTTCCGATCAATAATATGTCATCCACATATAATATCAGAAATGCTATAGAGCTCCCACTCACTTTCTTGTAAATACAGGCTTCTCCAAAAGTCTGTATAAAACCATATGCTTTGATCACCTCATCAAAGCATATATTCCAACTCCGAGATGCTTGCACTAGTCCATAGATGGATCGCTGGAGCTTGCACACTTTGTTAGCACCTTTAGGATCGACAAAACCTTCTGGTTGCATCATATACAACTCCTCTTTGAGATATCCATTCAGGAATGCAGTTTTGACATCCATTTGCCAGATTTCATAATCATAAAGTGCGGCAATTGCTAACATGATTCAGACATACTTAAGCATCGCTATGGGTGAGAAAGTCTCATCGTAGTCAACTCATTGAACTTGTCGAAAACCTTTCGCAACAAGTCGAGCTTTGTAAACATTAACATTACCGTCAGCGTCGGTCTTCCTCTTGAAGATCCATTTATTTTCGATGGCTTGCCGATCATCGGGCAAGTCAACCAAAGTACACACTTTGTTCTCATACATGGATCCCATCTCAGTTTTCATGGCCTCAAGCCATTTTGCGGAATCTGGGCTCATCATCGCTTCCTCATAGTTCGTAGGGTCATCATGGTCTAGTAACATGACTTCCAGAACCGGGTTGCCGTACCACTCTGGCGCGGAACGTACTCTGCTTGACCTACAAAGTTCAGCAGTAACTTGATCCAAAGTTTCATGATCATCATCATTAGCTTCCTCACTAATTAGTGTAGGAATCACTGGGACTAGTTTCTGTGATGTACTACTTTCCAATTCGGGAGAAGGTAAAATTACCTCATCAAGTTCCACTTTCCTCCCACTCACTTCTTTCAAGAGAAACTCCTTCTCTAAAAAAGATCCATTCTTAGCAACGAATATCTTGCCTTCGGATCTGTGATAGAAGGTGTACCCAATAGTCTGCTTTGGTTATCCTATGAAGACACATTTCTCCGACTTGGGTTCGAGCTTACCAGGTTGAAGCTTTTTCACATAAGCATCGCAGCTCCAAACTTTAAGAAACGACAAATTTGGTTTCTTGCCAAACCACAGTTCATAAGGCGTCGTCTCAACGGATTTAGATGGTGCCCTATTTAACATGAATGCAGTTGTCTCTAAAGCATAACCCCAAAATGATAGTGGTAAATCGGCAAGAGACATCATAGACCGCACCATATCTAATAAAGTACGGTTATGATGTTCGGACACACAATTACGCTGTGGTGTTCTGGGTGGCGTGAGTTGTGAAACTATTCCACATTGTTTCAAATGAAGACCAAACTCGTAACTCAAATATTCGCCTCCATGATCAGATCGTAGAAACTTTATTTTGTTGTTACGATGATTCTCTACTTCACTCTGAAATTCTTTGAACTTTTCAAATGTTTCGGACTTGTGCTTCATCAAATAGATATACCCATATCTGCTCAAATCATCAGTGAAGGTCAGAAAATAACGATACCCGCCGCGAGCTTCAACACTCATCGGTCCACATACATCTGTATGTATGATTTCCAACAAATCTGTTTCTCATTCCATTGTTCCGGAGAATGGAGTTTTAGTTATCTTGCACATGAGGCATGGTTCGCAAGAACCAAGTGATTCATAATCAAGTGATTCCAAAAGTCCATCACTATGGAGTTTCTTCATGTGCTTTACACCAATATGAGCTAAATGGTAGTGCCACAAATAAGTTGCACTATCATTATTAACCTTGCATATTTTGGCTTCAATATTATGAATATATGTATCACTACGATCGAGATCCAACAAGAATAGACCACTCTTCAAGGGTGCATGAGCATAAACGATATTATTCATATAAATAGAACAACCATTATTCTCAGATTTAAATGAATAACCGTCTCACAATAAACAAGATCCAGATATAATGTTCATGCTTAACGCTGGCACCAAATAACAATTATTCAGGTCTAAAACTAATCCCGAAGGTAGATGTAGAGGTAGCGTGCCGATGGCGATCATATCGACTTTGGAATCATTTCCCACGCGCATCATCACCTCGTCCTTAGCCGATCTTCGTTTAATCCGTAGCCCCTGTTTCGAGTAACAAATATTAGCAACCGAACCGGTATCAAATACCGAGGTGCTACTACGAGCACTAGTAAGGTACACATCAATAACATGTATATCACATATACCTTTGTTCACCTTGCCATCCTTCTTATCCGCCAAATACTTGGGGCAGTTCCGCTTCCAGTGTCCAGTCCCTTTGAAGTAGAAGCACTCAGTTTCAGGCTTGGCTCCAGACTTGGGTTTCTTCGTGGGAGTAGCAACTGTCGTGCTATTCTTCTTGAAGTTCCCCTTCTTTCCCTTGCCCTTTTTCTTGAAACTAGTGGTCTTGTTAACCATCAACACTTGATGCTCCTTTTTGATTTCTACCTCCACAGCTTTGAGCATAGCGCAGAGCTCGGGAATTGTCTTCTGCATCCCTTGCATGTTATAGTTCATCACGAAGCCTTTATAGCTTGATGGCAGTGATTGAAGAACTCTATCAATAACACTATCTTCGTCAACTTTGCATCCAAGTTGAGTCATATGATTGTAGTACCAGACATTCTGAGCAAGTGTTCACTGATAGAACTATTCTTCTCCTTCTTGCAGCTGTAGAACTTATTGGAAATCTCATATTTCTCAATCCGGGCATTTGCTTGAAATATTAACTTCAACTCCTGGAACATCTCATATGCTCCATGATGTTCAAAACGTCGTTGAAGTCCCGGTTCTAAGCTGTAAAGCATGGCACACTGAACTATCGTGTAGTCATCAGACCGCGTGTGCCAAACGTTCAAATGGTCTACATTAACGGGAGGGGGCTTTTCACCTAGCGGTGCTTCAAGGACATAGTTCTTCTGTGCAGCAATAAGGATAATCCTCAAGTTACGGACCTAGTCCGTGTAATTGCTACCATCGTCTTTCAACTTAGCTTTCTCTAGGAATGCATTAAAACACTAGTAGAAAAAGGGTCAAACGTGAAGCACATTAGTCCCGGTTTGTAACAGAACCGACACTAATGTGACCATTAGTGCCCGTTCCAACGGCTAGGCGGGCGGAGATCATTAGTACCGGTTCGTGGGCAACCTCTAGTACCAGTTCATGCCACGTACCGGTACTAATGATGCTGTGTCAGGCTGTTGTCAGGCAAGGCACCTTTAGTACCGGTTCATGGCATGAACCGGTACTAGAGTATCTTATTAAGCTGATTTTTAGTCCCACCTCGCGAAGAGAGAGGCACTAGGAGTGGTTTATAAGCCTTGAGTGCACAGACAATGTAGGAGAGGCGCAATGTTCACCTGCACGTTTCTTAGCTTCAAACCTTGAGGAATAGTGTAGACTGCACAGAGCTATGTGCAGTGCTTTGTACACTCTTCCGAAAGGCTTGAAGCTAATTAACGAGCATTGTGCCTTTTTTGAACTTATTTGAACTCCAGACTTTTTGTGTGTTCAAAATGCACCATTCAAATCCACATCATCAATTATCGGCCCTTTCTGAATTCATTTGGTATTTTTCATTTACTTACTGATTTGTTTTGAGAGAGCTAAATGACCGTGAAATTGAAAAGCACTACAAATTGAACTCTGAAAAGGTTGAAACTTGGCATGGTATCATCATTTCACCCACATGGCATGTGCAAAAAAGTAGAGAGGGTCACGGCAAAAACTGGATGCACTTCATGTACAAAATGGACAATCTCTTTCGAGGTATCAAGGTTTAGGACGAAAACTCATATGATACAAAGGCATTGCATTTTTTTGAACTCCAGAATTTTTGTGTGTTCAAAATGTACCATTCAAATCCACATCATCAATTATTAGCCCTTTCTGAATTCATTTGGTA
>LR738710.1:129015719-129027782 GCA_902687465.1 Secale cereale | reverse complement strand
TAGAAATAGTTATAAAAAAGTTAGAATTGTTAGAAATTTTTCTGTTTTTTAGTTATAGAAATAGTTATAAAAAAGTTAGAAATTTTTCTTTTTTTAGTTATAGAAATAGTTAGTTATATAGCATTGTTAGAAATGTTATAGTAATGTTAGAATTGTTAGAAATTTTTTCTGTTCTTTAGTTATAGAAATAGTTATAAAAAAGTTAGAATTGTTAGAAATTTTTCTGTTTTTTAGTTATAGAAATAGTTATAAAAAAGTTAGAAATTTTTCTTTTTTTAGTTCTAGAAATATTAGAAATGTTATACAAATGTTAGTTATATATATATAAATGTTATAATTTTTTTTCTGTTTTTTAGTTATAAAAATATTAGAAATGTTATAGAAATGTTAGTTATATAGAAATGTTAGAAATTTTAGTTATCAAAATACAATCATTAAAAAATGTTACTTTTTGCGGGCATATAGCTAGTATTTGTTCTCGACGATGCCCGGCCCGCATCCTCGCCGTCGACCCGTCCGAGACGACGCCCGGTTGACCCATGTCCGGGACTGGGCTCCGCCGGGCTGGCACTGGGAGGTGCTGCCTGGAGGGGTGCGCCGCTTGATGAGGAACCCGGCCCCGGGTCCCGTCGTCGACCCTGATCTCGTTTGGTGACGTTCGCGTGGGCCAGTTTCGGTGCGGAGGGAGCCAGCCCCGCCGGAGGTGGTACGTCGTCGTGTCAGGGAGGAGGACGAGCATGTCCATCACTACATGGTTGCGTTAGAGGGTGGCAGGTTCTCCAATACCTGTCAGATTCTTCAGGGATCTCACTTCAGCTATGATCCTATGAGGGTTCCTTCTCTTTGGGTGTCCACCGCCCGTGCCGCAGGCACCGCGAGTGTCCTAGATTCTTCTGTAGTATTCGATCTTTATTAGCTACCTAGCCAGTGATGTATTCGATATTATATATTATTCGAGATGATGTATTCGAGATTATATATTATTCGAGACGATGTATTCAAGATTATATCTATTATTCGAGACGATGTATTCGAGATTATATCTATTATTCAAGATGATGTATTCGAGATTATATCTATTATTCGAGACGATGTAATTTGAATACTAAATTGTTTTATATTTCTTTTGGATTAGTTAAATAAAAGCTATGGCGGACAATACCGGCAGAGAGGGAGAACAGACCCTGTTCGATATGATACGCCATCCTCGCGGGCCAGATGATGATCAGAATGAAGAAGATTATGACGGCTCCGAATTTCTAAACAACACCGGAGAGGGTGATATGATATTCGATCGCGACGACCGAATTGATGAAGTCATGAACTACGATTATGATGATGACAAAGAAAATATTGATCTTGAAACAACAAAGACCGGCGAGGTATATATATTTATATAAGCAGGCACATCTGGTGATCATCAAATGTTTTAAATGAGTTGAAGATATATTAACGAATCGATCTTTCTTCTTTCAGCCATCCGGATCGAGCAAATCTTCAGGCAACAGGACGAAACGAGGCCCGAACAAATTGTTGAAGGAGGGCGTAAAGTACAATATCGAGGCAATCAGACCTAATGGTGAACCATTAGCGCCTAAGAAGATTGCGGACAAGTTCGTTCGTTAGTGTGGAGTTCTTGTGAAGGACCAACTCCCGATCTCCCTTCAAGAATGAAGAGAGCCAGCAAAGCCACGTCCAGATCTTACTTTTGTCGACGACAGACAAAAAAGTCTGCTTTGGGATACTCTCATGGAACATTTCATCCTACCAGATCATTTCACAGAAGCAGATGTGCAGAAAGTCAAGGACGCTGCTCTTAGGAAGATGGCGGTTGCATTCAAGAACCACAAGAATCGTGAATGGGACAAGTACGTCAAGGGAGGAAGGAAGACTCCAGTATTCGAGGGAACACTAGAGAAGCAAAGTGCTCATTGGGACGATTTTGTGAAATTCAAGGATTCAGAATTAGCTAAGGAACGGTCGAGAATAAACAAGAAGAATGCCGAAAAAAGGATAAGTTCCACAAGCTGGGGCTAGGTGGCTACGCGGTGGCAATGACTAAGTGGGATAAGTTTGAGAAAGAGATGGAGAATGCAGGTGTCACTCTGATTACTAGGAGCTGGCCCCCCAGGTGCAGGACTTAGTTCTATGTGCATGGGGGGAGTTGGACCCGAAGACAGGCAAAGTTTCGACGAAGGCATGTCTGAAAGGAGCCGACGATAAGATACTTGTTGCAATAGAAGAGGCTTGATCGGGGGTGTTCCAGCCCAACAGAGAGAATGACGAGCTTACACGTGCCCTGGGAAATCCTGAACACCCGGGAAGAACACGAGCCAAGGGCGCTATTCCGTGGTATGAGGGGTTTTCGGACTGAAACGCCGACTACAGAACCCATGCGAGAAGGAAGATTGCGGAGGAGAAGCAGAGGAAGATGGACGAGGAGCAGAGGAAGCTGGACTATGAACGCCTTCAAGGCCTAGAATCAAAGCACGCGGACTTGGCAGTCAAATTCCAGCGGCAGCAGGAGCAGATCGACTCACTTAGCCAGCAAAGGGGGTCTCAGCAGCTGCAGCAGCTAGCGGATGATCCAACATTGGATACCACCGTCCCATCCATGCCGAGAAGCAGCGTGGGTTCCGCCCCGGGCGACGCAATGCTGGATAGATACCTCGTGGATGACATCATGGAGAACACTAACTGCGAGCTACACTTCAAAATGAAGAACATATCCATGAAGGTGGCAGACGCCATTGCTTTTACAAATCCCCTCGAGGCAACCTTCCATTGCAACCCGATTCCAGCAGGCTATGCTCGTGTCTTGGTTGATGAGGTGGTGGACCAATATTCCCGGCTAGAGCTTGACATTCCTGGAGGTGACGAGGAGCACACACTCGGAGAGGCCAAACATCATATCATCCTATGGAGAAAGGATTGCATCATCTTTCGAAGGCCACCGACACCGCATCAGCCGACTCCTCGTCGAAGTCCACCACCGAGTCAGCAGACTCCCGCTCCTGCAAGTCCACCAACACGTCAGGCCACTCCTCCTCCTCCAAGTCCGGCAAAGCGTCAGGCCACTCCTCCTCCAAGTCCAACACAGCGTCAGACGTCCACTCCTCCTCCAAGTCCGGCACAGCTTCAGGCCACTCCTCCTCGTCCAACTCAGCCCCATCAGCCGTCTCCGCCGCCTCAGCAATCGCAGAAGAGACACCCCGCAGCTATGGCGCGTAGCGGTACGGGTCGAGACAGTACATGAAGTACAGGTAGATGCAAGCAATATAAATATGGTCCAAGCCTCACTGATCCTCCTCAGAGGGCTTACGACAGGACCGAGGAGCAAACCAAGGCCATAGTGCGGGCAGAAGTGGATGCCCATTTTGGACCGATACCGCCACCGTCGCCAAGGGAGAAAGTGCCCGAGGAAAAGATTGACCACTTCATTCGTATGGCTCAACCACCAGCTCCCAAGCCTGTTGACACAGACTATGAGCGCCACATCAGGAAGTTAAATCGAGCATGTCTACAGAAGGAGGGAGCTCGAGCTCGAGCAAACAACAAGCAGCTGTCAAAAAATGCGGGAAAACCGTTCCCCAGCTGGGAGAACAGGCGGCGCAATCGATCCCCTCGCTTGTTGTGCCAACAACACGTGAGAGTACGCGCGCCCAATATTATTGTGGGCAAACAGTTTACGTTCCTCGAGTGGGCAATGTGGTAATAACCGAGGAGCATATAACGCAGGCTGAAATTCTCAACATCACTGTTGGACAACTCGAGATCGAGCCCATGCCTGTGCTTACACAGGAGGAAATAAAACGGAAATATGTCTGGGGCGAACCTTTGGTCAAGCCAGACGAGGTCAAGAAGCTCCCAACGAGAATGTATGAATTGCATCAATGGTACATGGACATTACCAAGAGTTCCAATCGAGAGTCCCTCATGGTGGAAGTCAAGAAGGATCATTACTACCATGAGAAAGCTGTGGTCGTTGAATATAATGAACCGTTTCAGTTATACAATCAAGACGCACTCGACAAATCTATCGTCAGTTGCTATTGTTTGTAAGTGATTTCTTTCTGTAATTTAAGTCTCAAGCTAGCTGTAGTGATCCTTTTGATCAATCATTACCTATAATTATCCTCACTATATTTTTTTCTGTGGTATTATGCAGGATGAAGATGTATGAAATGAAAAAAGGTGGACGTTATGTCATTGGGTTCATTGACCCAAACACCGTTAATGAATACACATGGAAAATAGATGAATATCATGAAAAGCATGTAGAGGACAGCATGCTAGAGTTCTTGAAGTGCCTCAAATACAATGAAGATATACTACTTCCTTACAACTTCCAGTGAGTCACACTGTCTTGTACTACAAATTCTCTATTTTTGCCTAATAACTAGCTACATGTTTTTGCTTACATATGTCCGCTTAATTAAGACATCCAAACGTGTGTGCATGCAGATTTCACTGGATCTTGTGTATCATTAAAGTTGACGCCGGAACAGTTGAAGTACCCACTCACTATTTAAAAAACAAAGTGACTACACCATCTTGAAAGGGATAGTCAACAGGTAATTTCAATCATTATTAACTATATATCTCGGCCTATTTAGTTCGTCATTTCCTGATATGAACTATTTAATAACCTATTTATACATTTTCTTTGTCGGCGGGCAGGGCTTGGGCAAGGTTCATCAGCGTCACTCCAGACGAACGGAAACAAAGACTGCAATGGTTTCGACCCAAGGTAAGTAATTAAGTAGTACTAGCTAGCTAGCTAGCTGCCATTATCTCTTTAATTATCATGCTTGATTAATTATTATCTTATCAAATTCCATTCTCGTAAAGGCCCTGAAGCAGGCGCAGGGGACTGGTCTGTGTGCATACTGCGTTTGCGAGAACATTCGCATGATGGCGTCCGAAAGGAGCAAATCTCAAAGACAGGAATGGGTACGTTTGTCAGAACACTATTCATAATTTTTACACCATTATCGATATCTAGTCACACAACTAATAAACATGCATATTGATCTCCTTCTTAACAGTTCACAGAGGTGCGGGACAAACTCCTAGAAACGGAGCGTGTACAAGCACTTCAAGAGGAAATAGCGGGATTTTTGCTCGATCAGGTCATAGATCCGAAGGGAGAATACCATTACCCGCTACCGCCCCCATGAACCACTTCCAATTGTCATCGTGCTCCGAAGGCACCAATTAGGCTAATGCCACTGGCTCCAAAGGCAACATGTAGGAGAAATTGTATATAGCTATACATGTGTGTATGTGTGAATTGGTGGTTTGTGAGACATTTGATGATATATATATGATTGGTTCTACTAGAAATTCTATATATATATATATGCATAACGTGTACAATGTGTAGTATCGTAAAATACCAGCAAACGAAAAAGAATTAAATGGAAAACACAAAATTAAATGAAAAAGAAATCATAAAACCAAAAAAAAACCTTGGAGTACCGGTTGGTTTTACCAACCGGTACTAAAGGGCTCCCGGCCCCCGAAGCTGGCTCGTGCCACGTGGTTGCCCTTTAGCACCGGTTCATGCTGAACCGGTACTAAAGGGGGGGGGGCTTTAGTGCCCACACTTTAGTGCCGATTATGGAATCGGCACTAAAGGGCCTTACGAACCGGTGCTATTGCCCGGTTCTGCACTAGTTAAATTCAAGGGAACGGTAGCACGGGCCATTGATATACAACAACATAGATATGCAAAAACTATCAGGACTAAGTTTAATATAAATTAAAGTTCAATTAATCATATTACTAAAGAACTCCCACTTATATAGACATCCCTCTAGTCATCTAAATGATCACGTGATCCAAATCAACTAAACCATGTCCGATCATCACGTGAGATGGAGTAGTTTTCAATGGTGAACATCTTATGTTGGTCATATATACTATATGATTCACACTCGACCTTTCGGTCTCCAGTGTTCCGAGGCCATGTCTGTACATGCTAGGCTCGTCAAGTTTAACCCGAGTATTCCGCGTGTGCAAAACTAGCTTGCACCAGTTGTATGTGAACGTAGAGCTTATCACTCCCGATCATCACATGGTGTCTTAGCACGACAAACTTTCGCAACGGTGCATACTCAGGGAGAACACTTGTACCTTGAAATTTTGTAAGGGATCATCTTATAATGCTACCGCCGCACTAAGCAAAATAAGAAGCATAATAAGATAAACATCGCATGCAATCAAAATATGTGACATGATATGGCCATCATCATTTTGTGCTTTTGATCTCCATCTCCAAGGCACCGTCATGATCACCATCATCACTGGCGCGACACCTTGATCTCCATCGTAGCATCGTTGTCGTCTCGCCAACTATTGCTTCCACGACTATATCTACCGCTTAGTGATAAAGTAAAGCAATTACATGGCGACTGTATTTCATACAATAAAAGCGACAACCATATGACTCCTGCTAGTTGCCAATAACTTTACAAAACATGATCATCTCATACAATAACATATAACTCCTCATGTCTTGACCATGTCACATCACAACATGCCCTGCAAAAACAAGTTATACGTCCTCCACTTTGTTGTTTCAAGTTTTACGTGGCTGCTACGGGTTTAGCAAGAACCGTTCTTACCTACGCATAAAAAAACCACAATGATTTTTTGTCAAGTATGTGATGTTTTAACCTTCACAAGGACCGGGCGTAGCCACAGTCGATTCAACCAAAGTGAGAGAGACAGACTCCCGCTAGTCACCTTTAAGCAATGAGTGCTCGTAACGGTGAAACCAGTCTCGCGTAAGCGTACGCGTAATGTCGGTCCGGGCCGCTTCATCTCACAATACCGCTGAATCAAAGTATGACATGCTGGTAAGCAGTATGACTATTATCGCCCACAACTCATTGTGTTTTACTCGTGCATATCATCTACGCATAGACCTGGCTCATGATGCCACTGTTGGAGAACGTAGTATTTCAAAATTTTCCTATGATCACGCAAGATCTATCTACTAGATGTATAGCAATGAGAGGGGAGAGTGTGTCTACATACCCTTGTGGATCAAAAGCGGAAGCGTCTAGTGACGCGGTTGATGTAGTCGAACGTCTTCGCAATTCAACCGATCAAGCACCGAACGTACGGCACCTCCGCATTCAGCACACGTTCAGCTTGATGATGTCCCACAAGCTCTTGATCCAGTTGAGCTTCACGGGAGAGTTTCGTCAGCACGACGGCATGGTGACGGAGATGATGAAGCTACCGACGCAGGGCTTCGCCTAAGCACTGCAACGGTATGACGGAGGTGTGTTTTTGTGGAAGGGGGCACCGCACACGGCTAGAACAATGTTTTTTTATCTGTACTTAGGTGCCCCCTGCCCCCGTATATAAAGGAGCAAGGGGGAGGGACGGCCGGCCCCTATAGGCGCGCCAGGGAGTAGGATTCCTACTCCTAGTAGGAATAGGAACCCCCTTTTCCTATTCCTACTAGGAGTACGAAAGGAAATGGGAGAGGAGAAGGAAAGGAGAGGGGGCGCCTCCTCCCTTTTCCTAGTCCAACTAGGAACCCTAGGGGGGTGCGGCCAGCCCTATGGGCTGCCCCTCTCTTTCCCTCATTGGCCCACTATGGCCCATACTCCTTCGGGGGGGGTTCCGATAACCCCCTCCGGCACTCCGGTTTTACCCGATAACACCCGGAACACTTCCGGTGTCCGAATATAGTCGTCCAATATATTAATATTTATGTCTCGGATATTCCGAGACTCCTCATCATGTCCATGACCTGATCCGGGACTCTGAACTACCTTCAGTACATCAAAACTCATAAACTCATAATACCGATCGTCATCAAGCGTTAAGCGTGCGGACCCTACGGGTTCGAGAACTATGTAGACATGACCGAAACACATCTCCGGTCAATAACCAATAGTGGAACCTGGATGCTCATACTGGCTCCTACATATTCTACGAAGATCTTTATCGGTCAAACCGCATAACAACATACGTTGTTCCCTTTGTCATCGGTATGTTACTTGCCCGAGATTCGATCGTCTGTATCCCAATACCTATTTCAATCTCGTTACCGGCAAGTCTCTTTACTCGTTCCGTAATACATCATCTCGTGACTAACTCATTAGTCATTTGCTTGCAAGGCTTATTATGATGTGTATTATCGAGAGGGCCCAGAGATACCTCTCCGACACTCGGAGTGACAAATCATATTCTTGATCTATGCCAACACCACGAACACCTTCGGAGACATCTGTAGTACATCTTTATAATCACCTAGTTACGTTGTGACGTTTGATAGCACATAAGGCGTTCCTCCGGTATTCGGGAGTTGCATAATCGCATAGTCATAGGAACATGTATAAGTCATGAAGAAAGCAATAGCAGTAAAACTAAACGATCATAGTGCTAAGCTAACATATGGGTCCTGTCCATCAAATCATTCTCCTAATGATGTGATCTCGTTGATCAAATGACAACTCATGTCTATGGCTAGGAAACATAACCATCTTTGATCAATGAGCTAGTCTAGTAGAGGCATACTAGGGACATATTGTTTTGTCTATGTATTCACACATGTACTAAGTTTCCGGTTAATGCAATTCTAGCATGAATAAAAGATATTTATCATGATATAAGGAAATACAAATAACATCTTTATTATTGCCCCTAGGGCATATTTCCTTCAAAATTTCCCCGTGCTCAGGTGAATCGGTGCATGATCGGAAACTCCCGAGGAAAGCACTTGCAAGAGGCAGTCCGGGTACTCCAAGTCATAATCAACAGAAACCAGGACCCGGACGATCTTGGTCAGGGTGGGGGTATCTCTCTCATTTGACCAACTGAACCTTCTACCGTGCATGTAAACCTCTTTGAGTTCGTTGTTGTCGATAAAGCTACGGAACTTGTTCATCATACTTCTATTAAGATTCGTGTTGCTCTTTTCTGAGGCGTGTATGATCATGTTAAAGTCGCCAAGAATCATCCAAGGCCCTCGCTGAAGCATACGAGCGGCGTGGAGCTCCTCTAGGAACGCAGTTTTCAGAGTATTGCCTTGCGGTCCATAGACCACAGAGATCCACTAGGACGCCCCATGTCTCTAGTGAGCTTGTCCCGAGATGAAATCCGTATTCGAATGAGTGTGATTGATGTCAATGCTGGTCGAATCCCAGGCAATGAGCACTCCTCCTCTCGTTTCCACGGCAGGCAAGAAAGCGAAGCCGTCAAAGGACGGCCCAAGGCATTGCAACACGGTGTAGCGATCAATGACTTCCATCTTAGTCTCTTGGAGGCAAGCTACATTAACTCTCAAGGTGGCGACAAGCGCCCTCACGTCATATCTCTTCACTAGGTTGTTTAACCCTCTCACGTTCCAACACAAGATCGATGGGCTAAGATCCATGAATGATCTAGCAACACCTCACTCTCGCCACGACGCGGCTCTAGTGAACTCCCATGGTCCTCGAGCTTCCCCCTCCAAGATCTCCACCGATTGGCATTGTATTCCCAAAGAGCGAGGCAATGACTCGGATGTGCTGCTCTCTGAGTGGCGAGTCAAACAGCCCCTTGAGATCCTCCACCATTTTCTCATCAACCTTTAGGTCATGTGGCGCCAAACCAAGCGCGTGAAGCAGAACACTCTCTGCTGGGGTGGCCTTCGATGAGCCTGCTCCCCTAGCCCGTTTCGTGGCTCTGGTGGTGCACCTCAGTGTGAACGGCTCAGCATTTGGCCTAAGCATGGAAGCCTGCACCTCCTTGAGGAGGGGTGGGTCCAGCTTCTTGTCGACGTTGACACAAAACACCTTGAGGTTGGAGTAGGCGAGCGCTTCCGGGGGCGTCATTCCATCCAGGGCAGCGGAATCCTCATTGGGTGGCTCCAGACACACTGCGGTAGCCAGCCCTCCTTGCATGGCGCCATGAATCGTGATTAGATCGGTGCATGGCATGTACGTAGTTCCATCCACGTGAACAAGAGTTGCATGGGTCCTATCAGGTGTGATTGGCACGACATCTTCTCTTAGGACCTCGGGCTCCACGTTGGTCTCGCAATGATTATCAATCACGGGCTGGCTGGGCGGGACAAGCACCGGATCCGAGACATGCAGGGTGCTGCCCAGAAGTGGTGTCCCCCCACCAACCTGTGTCCCCTCGGTCGCTGGTTCGTCGATAGCCGCAACGTGACTCGCTGGCGTGGGCCCGGCAGGCAGAATCGCCGTGGTGGGCTCTACCGAATCTGATCCAGAGCCAATCGTGACCAAAAGTTGTTGATCTGATCCGCCCGATGGGACCCCGGTTGCCTCGTGCACACTTGTTGTATCTTGCCTGCGCGAGGGGGAAACCCGAGGAGGAAGCAGCACCTCCAATCTGCGCACGATAGTGGGGCTGCACGGAGGGGCCCCCACATCCATCCCAGCCCGCTCGCTCTCCGTGCACATCCCACCCGGCATCCCAATCATTGCCTGCTCGGGTGGCGTAGCCTGGCGATGTGAAATATCAGCTCTCGATCCTTCCGTTGGTCCAGTTGGCATGGTTAAGCGGTCAAAAGCGGAATGCATGACCGTGATCCTCTCCTTTATAGGCTGTGGCGGCCCTGCTGGCGCAACCCACGATCTGGGCTCCATGGGCGGAAGTTCCCACGCCACGGTCGCCGGCGCCGCTGCCGGAGGTTCCCCCGCGCCACTACGCATCCGAGAGAAACCAGCACGAGCACCACCGCGCAGATCCCTAGCGCCGAACTGCCAATGAGGACGGATGGGCGCGGCTCCCGCACCACTACCGCTGCCGCCGACACCGGAACTGGGGAGGCCACTCTGCCCGCTGTCGGAAGACGCCGCCATAGTCCACGGCGGCTCCATGAACTCTCTGAAATCCCTGACCTCCTCGATGTGAATCAGCGCCTTATATTGCAACATCGTGGGCTCGAACAAGGGTGCCACCAAACCTGGCTCAGGAACCACCAGCCACCGGAGCGTCGGAATGGTGTCGTAGCACGCCGTCCATGCCGTGAGCCTGAATGTAGATAGGTCTCTCCTTGAGCTCGTTTCTGGAGCGATTGTGTCAACCAGGCAGGAAGAACCCAACAGGTCCTCGAGAGTCTTCCTCTCCTAAGCATGAGGCGGAATGCCCTCCGGCACCAATGACTCTCTCTGGCTGAAAATGGAGTGCCCGGCCTACGCTTGCCGCGTCCACTTCCTGAAAAACAACTTGATTAGAGCGTTGCACCGGCTGAGAGAGAGAGTGCCCCCCACGGCGCACCGGCTCCTGCATAATGTGATTAAAACGTTGCAACGCTTTAAACACGGCCTGCGCTTCATCGATTAGTCACATCTTCGTGTGATTGTTCTTGCCTACACATAATGTGATTAAAGCGTTGCGACGTTGCCGCCTAATCCATTGTTTCTCGATCATGTCGTTCTAGAGATTGCGGGTGTTGTAACTGAAACTAAGGTTAATTATTATTTTCCTCAAAAAGACAAGTATGTGTGTCTGGCATCATTGTTTACTGGTTTGGCATAACAAGTTTTTACCTCTGTTATAGCTTTCCTAGAGAATATTACTATTGATATAGGGATTATAGGGATTGACTATTCATCACTCTGGGTGAGGAATAGTTATTCTTCACCCCCCCCCCTCTCTTTTACCATCAATGCACCGTAATTTTATGTTTCGTAAGTTTTGTCTTATTTCTAATATAAAAAGAGACCGTAAGAAAACATATAATCGCCGTAAAAAATATTTTATGTTACGTAAAATTAAAAACATAAAAATATAGTATAAAATATACATAAATTGCAACTTTTCTTGTCTTATGACCAATATTTTTACTTTCTTGTGTCAAATTTTACGTACTGAATCAATGTGAATGTAACTATTTGAATTCCAGATGTAATTTAAATATGAAGTGATCGTAAGATTACCTTGGGTGAAGAATAACTTATTCTGCCCCATGTGTGATGAATATTTTATATATATATATATATATATATATATATATATATATATATATATATATATATATATATATATATATATATATATATATATATATATATATATATATATATA
>LR738710.1:128995729-129015406 GCA_902687465.1 Secale cereale | reverse complement strand
GGCGGCCGGCGGCGACACCCACCCTTCCCCGCCTTCTTCCACGCCACCGCCCCGACGGCCGGCGGCCACCCCCCGCCCCTCCCCGCCTTCTTCCGCGCCAAGCACCACGGAGAGCGAGCCAAACGGCCGGCAATGCAGTCCGGCGGCGACGATATTTCCGCGGCGGCGTTTAGGAAGCGACGGCGCACCTCACCTTCGCCCCAAGACCACCTGGGGGATCCGCCGCTGAAGCATCCTGCCTCAGTCATGCATGACAGGGGGAAGCGAACTGCAAAGATGACTACTCCATCGCATTCGTCGTGGATGCGAACTGCAGTGCACAATCTGAGAAGAAGCACCAGGAAAAGGACGTAAATCAACACATATGCAGTTTTACATTTTAAAAAACATATTAACTTGTAATATGTTTGATAAAATGCAGTTCTCTTCTATACGAAAAAGAAAATAAGATCTCAGAATGCGGTTCTCTTCTGTATAAGAACTCTGAGATCAGAATGTCATTTGGAGAATGCAGTTCTCTTCGTCGTATAGAACCTGACATGACCATGAATCAATACAGAATGCAGTTAGAAGACAAAAAATGTAGAGTCAGACTAGGATTCGCGTACACTGCAGTGCGTGCGTGGTGCGTTTAAAGCTTGCACTGCAGTACGCTTCGAGTATGCAATGCACTTAGTGCAAAAAAAATGTGAAAACAAAAACTTGGCTGCAGTGCGGATGAATTTTGAAACTCGACGACAAACACGTTGAATTCGTCTTTGCAGTCCCGTGTGATAAGGTGAGATGCAGCGCGGATGCATATATTTAAAAAACACTTGGCTGCTAATCATATGAGATAATGCAGTGCGCTGCGAACATGTTACAACTCACAAGGAGGAGTTGGCTGAAAGCTCCATTATGCACATATTTGACATTGTCACCATCTGCCACCAAAAAAAAAACACACAAAAACTAACTAGACCGATATATACAAAAGCACACAGCATGGTGTTTACAGCTTTGCCATCGAGAACTACACACAGCAACCATACATTACTGTTTACATAAAGTTCTGGAGCACCCGCGAAAAAGACATCAACACACGTAGAAAAAGATCTGCTATCATTTATGCCTCATCCTGCTCCTGCGAATGTAGTCTTGGAGAGAAGCCAAGAGAAATGCAGAGATTTCTTAGATCCTCCGGGAACTCGGTGACAACGACCATGTTTTCTGGGTGGAACAGAATCTGGAACAAAAACTCAGCCTTCCAATCCTGAATAACAGCTTCCTGCGATGAAGAAAAAAATAAAATAAACAAATATACAACATCATCTACGAAAAAAGAAACTGACGAAAAAAATATCAAGGAATGAGGAGATATTGCTGGGTTAAAAAGAAGATACTTACACTATGCTTTGCGAATTTCACAACAAAGGTTTTGCCGTCGTAATACTGAGCCATCTTCAAAACATTAAAGCCGCACTCGTTGGGGCCCTGCTCAGGGGTGCCCAAATAGCTAGCTTTCTTTGAAACATCCACCCAGTCTACCGACTCCTTTCTCTTGTACTCTTTTTCTCCATAAACCCTCTTCAACAATGCAGTCATCCTGATCATCTGGTGGAAAAAAAATACACATCACAACAAAAATTGTTCAACACGCCCACGCATGAAAAAAAACAAGAAAGTTGAAAAAAGGAAATTTTTTACCATTTCAGTGCGGTCGCTGTGGTATTCAGACTTATGCCACCGCGTCGTTTGATCAACCGGTCCGCTGTACCTCCTAGTGTCATGAATGTCAAGGGTCTCGCGGTGCCTATTCATCGTGTATAGCGAATAATGCTGGTCTTTCAACCATGGTAACAGAATCTGATTTTGTTTCATCAAATTTGTTATGGGATCGATCAGTGAAAAGGGATTACTGGAAAAAATTGGGAGAGAAAATAAATACAAAAAGGCTGAACAAAAGCAAATCTGATAACTTACTAATTTGCAATCAAGAAGGTTCTCGTCATCACGGACATAAAGTTCGAACTGCTGTGCTGCATCTTCGACGTTAAACTTGCCGTGGACAAAAGGCAACACAACATTTCCATCTGCATCTCTATCCGCGTGATCATTCATTTGAAGCACATACTGCGTGTGGGTAATTCACAAAAGAAAGTTAATGCAGTTCACCTTAAAAAGATGTTCGCTCCGACGCTTAATAAAAAAACAGATCACGCTTCTCTAAAAAACAGTATGCAGTTCACGAATTGTCACCATAATTTGTTTCGTTTTAAGATGCATCGGTTAAGACACACACAAAAAATGTATGCAGTTCAGTACATTCTAAAAACAAATTATTATACACTATTTACTGCAGTTCACTCGAGCAGAAAAAAAAATAAGAAAAAAAGAGAAATACCGTGATAAACAAAGGGGACAGCAGAACGTGTTCGCCAGATTGATAAACCACATTCATACTCTCGTCATTCTTCCAGAACCTGATGATATGATCCATCAATTCCGAGTCCATAAAACCACCTTTGGTGAAAGTTAAGAACAAGTAGTCCACAGTCACGGTGTAGACTTCGATAGGATTCCTGTGCATGAAAATCGCGCACCTGCACAAAAGAAACGGCGAAGGTGGGGGGGGGGTTAGTAGCACAAAAGCAAAAACACAGAAAAGAACATTACACACATTAAAAATCAAAAAAATATAAAAAACTAACAAAAAAATAACTGACTCGCTGTATTTCTGCCTGAATTGTGTGCTCGTGATGAGTTGCAAGACTTTCCTCATCTCCACAAGATGGCTGAATCTCGCAGGATTCAACTTCTGTACAGGAGATCGAAACTTTGATGGCTTCTGCACAGGCCTCCTATTTGATAGAATTAGTGCCTCGCTGTCCGTCGGGCGTTCCACAGCTGCGCTCCTGGTCCTCCTAGGCACTGGTGGTGGCCTCTCAAAATCATCATCGCTATCTTCGGCATTCAGAGGGCTCGCAGCTTTCTTCCCATGCTTGACATTGACAGGAGATTTCTCAAGAGCTTTTTCATTCGAAGTGCCGGCGCCACTACTCAACATCTTACGCACAGGTTCTTTCACAACCTTAACGGGAGGTTCATCAAGGACAACTTTCTGAATAGTTGGAGTATGAACCTGAGTTTCAAACAAGGAAATACCACCTTGGTGTGCGCCTTCATCAAAGCCTGCACAAAAAAATGGATAATGAGCAAAAGTAGTGAAAAAGAATCATCAAGTTCCCTAAGGAAAAGTCATTTTAAACACACAAATGGGGTTCTACTAAAAAAGCTTAACAAAAGTAGTCGACCTCCCCTCTCTGTACCAATGAAGTTCACTTAATAAAAAAGGTGTGTGACTGAAAAAAAATGTAATAACCTTCTTTAAAAATTAAAAGTGATGTCAGGTCCAGACAGCAATGCGACGAGGTCAGCCAACTATAGAGCATAGCCTTCCTGATGTAGCCAATGTGCTCCTTCCCAAACTTGGCAATCGTTCCACCATCCCAGGTCTGCATGAACTGGAACATGTAAAATCCACAATCATGCCTGCAAAGAAAACCAACACAAAACACATTAACAATGCAGTTCACTCAGTAAATAAAAGTGCTACTAATGTTAGTAAAACAATGCAACTCCATACACACAAAGATTACCGAGGGAGAACAACAAATAACACATTAGTAATGCAGTTCGCTCAAGGGAAAAAGTGCTTCTAATTTAGTAAAAACAATGCAGCTCACTTACACAAGAAAAAATGAAGGAGGAAAAAGAAAAAAGGAGAATAGGTACAAACCCGTTTCCCTGTTGCGGGACGTTCATATGAGTCAGCGCATAGCCATCCAGGGTGGGAGAGTTCAACGGCTCGTCGCAGCTTGCGCTGCCATCTTTCCAGACTTTTTTGATGTTCCTGACCATTTTCCTGAAGACAACACTTGCAGCAGCGCTGTCTCCTTCGTTCAATGAGTCCAGGAGCTCAAAACGCTTCTCTCGCAGGTTCAAAGTGACCAAGTAGTAGTGGCCTATCGCGTCCTTCACTGTTGCGGGAGGAGGGTCAAATGTTGCAAACATAATCTGAAATAAAAAAAAGAATAAAACAAAATAGATGAGAAAAAAAAGAAAAAACAGAAAACTTATTTTCAAGATGACGAAAAATGGTCAAGATGCGTTACCAAGTTTTTCTTGTCCACACGTTCCTCTGCGCTTGAAGAAAATATTTTTTCAAAGCCCTATTTGTGGCACCGCCGTTCCAAATGGAATTCTGCAAAAAAGACAAAACCAGAGAGTTAATGAAAAATGGTTATAGCACAAATAAAAATTGGACGAGGGGGGTAAAATATAAATTAATGAAAATGCTTACGCATAGGTTGTACGGGACAATCATAGTTTGAGATCCTTGGAACCTTTCAGCTAGCATAGACACGCCAATGTTTGCGAGGCGCGTGCTCAGCGTTCCATACGACCAAAAAGACTCGCCGACATGGCCGATAGTAATATCACCAAACTCTCCCTTGAACGCAACTAGATGCCTTCAGACAAGAAGAAAAAAGCATAGCAAAAATTGATAAGATGGGAGCGTCCCTGAAAAAATAACATATTAATTAACCGGGGCGTAAGACAGAAAATGTCATACTGCTTCTTCTTGTCCCTCCTAGCCCTCGTAACAGCGTCATACAACTCATTGTATCTCCTCATAAGAGCTGGATCAATACTTGAAGGAGTAACAACAGGTAATTCCTCATCTGCATACAGGGTGGGAACGATATCAGATTATAAACACACACACGGTCCATTTCGCCCCCGGGAAAAAGAACAAAAAATAATGCAGTTCGCTTACCTTCGGTTTCAGAATAAACTTCCTGCGGCTGCTCATATACATCTTCGCTGAGCGTCAAGTGCTCCAGCCCGGTAATATCATCATCAAGCGGCGCTTGATTACTCATGTCATGAGAGAGTCTTGGCTGTTCCTCTTCAGAATCAATCGAAACTGTCTCCGCTGGGACTTTGGTTGTATCGGCTGGGAAAGCTAGATTGCCGATAGATTGCTCGGGGGCGCGAGGGACCACACAAAATTTCTCAGGCATCTCGTCGCCAACCAACAAAACATTAGGCCCAACAACACCATCGATGCCAGCGGATGTCCCGGCATCAGCAAATCCGACTCTACGAGTTCCTTCTGTCTCTTCTGCAACTTCAACTGTAACACCAGGAGCTCCTTCTTTCTCTTCATCCTTATCACAATCCACGATGTCCTCCCTTCCTTCTCTCTCTTGTGCCTTATCAGCCTCAACAGGACACTCCCCTCCTTCTCTACCTTCTGCCTTATCAACCTCCGCATCAGGCTCCTGCCCTCCTCTGCCTTCCACGTTATCATCCCCAATGTTGCGCTCCGCTTGGATTTCAACATTTAATCCGCAGTTCTGATGAGTTAACAAAATAAAACACATTACACAAAAAAGCTAGAATGCAGTTCACTAATAAAAACGGACCATGAAGCTACCACGAAAAATAAAAAATAAAACACAAAAATGCAAAAATTCTCTATACTCACTAGGGGAGCGTCGTCGCCTTCCATCTCTTTACACTTGTCAGCCTCCTCTTCCTTGCCAGCGTCGTCACCATCTGCCTCCTTCCCATGTATCTCCACATTTGATTCGGCAACCTAAAAAACATTAAAACATAAATAAAACTATTATCCAAATCTACAGTTCTACAACTAAAAAACCAACACCAGATCATGCAGTTCACTGCTAAAAAAGATGATGCTTCTTCTCTAAACAACAACTGTAGTGCACTACCACTTCTGGTGCACAAAAAATACAAAGAAAAAGTTAAAAAATGCAGTTCGCTGCCACTGCTGGTGCAAAAAAAATATGATTGTTTGTTTTGGACACTACAAAAAATCAAACAATGAAGTTCACTGTAACAAAAAAAATAATAGGAAGAAATCAAACCTTGTCGATGACCACTTCGTCAATAGGATTGTCTTTGGCAGCTTCATCAACGGGGGATAATGGCCTGTCAAACAAGTAATCAGAATCAACACCGTCGTGGTCCTGGTGCTCATCAACACGACCAGCGTTAGCCTTGGAAGATTCTCCGACACACTGGGAAAAGAACAAAACGATAGAAAAAACAAATAGTCAATGCAACAAACGCACAGAAAAAATAGATAACAAAATATGGGTAAAAAAACTGTTCACATATGGAAAAAAGACATACATCCACATCTGCGGGGTCGGGCAGAGAAGGCCGGACAACATCTTCATGCCTGTTCATTTCCTTCATGATTGCATCCGCTTCCTGCTCATACGAAGCACACCTGTCATCCTGAGACTGCTTAAACTGAACGAATGAAGATCTGATATTCGTTACAGCCTGCTTAAGGAATTCAAGCTGCCCACGGTCAAAGTTATGAGCGGCCTCGATTTCTGCTTCAGAAGGGCCTTTGCCTTCAGGAAACAAACCGGCAATATTCCTCATCCTGGAACCGGATGTTGGGAAATCACTAGTTATATTGATGACCCTATCGAGAAGCTCATCGACCTGCACAAATCTATTGCGATCACCAGAAGCCTGTCCAGAAAAACCTCCAGCAGCCGCCCTAGCAAAACCACAACCCCGTCGAATTGGAGCCGCCCTAGCAAGAGGCTCACAAAACATTTCAGGTGCTTCCGCAACTGCAGTCCGCTTATACACAATGTCCGCTTCCGCCTTCCATTGAAAAAATTAACAAAAAAAGAGATGCAGTTCACAAAGAAAAGTACATAAGAGGTTCAAATTTTAGCATGCGCGAAAAAAAAGGAATAAAAACAAAAACAAAACATAGCTATGCACTCACCGGCAGCTTGCCAAACTTGTAAGAGTCCAGGTGTATCTTTCCCCTGACAACGATGTCGGCGTTGTGAATCTTCTTCAACTGCACATGGGACAGTATTGCGGCACGCGGAGTGCGTTTATCCATCACCGATACTTTTCGAAGGTTCAAGGAATCCAGGTACATGAACAGGGGGACGATGGTGCAACCCTCAGCGCAGTTCTGCTTGCTCCCTATAGAATTCCACTTGTACACAGCAGCCTGCAGCTCGTCGACAACAAGCTGACAAAAATCCATGCTAGCCATAGATGCAATATCCAAGTTTTCAACCATAGCAGCTACCCTGGACAACCGAGTTGCGGGGCTAGGACAAAGCAAGCACTGGAAGACAATGAGAAAAAAAACCTTCACCGTCTTATCAACCTTCGCAGGGTCCGCAGCCAGCGTGCGAAGTAAGGTAAGTAGGTCCTTCGCATCTATGCTCCGAGAACGGTTGAACCCGAGTTCATCCTTCAGGTTAGTCAGCGAGTCATCATGGCCGCTGGCAGCAGGCCTGGGAGCAGTGTGAGAACCCATAGGGAAGTCGAAAATGTGATGGACAGCCTCGCGATTGATTTCCAGAACCTTGTTTGGCCCACAGTCCAGTCTCATCGTGTCGGGGTCGATCTTTCCCATCAGCTTGCACATCAAAACACGAGAAACATCCTTCTCTAATTTCAGGTCAAAGACAATGCCGAAACCTGCTTGCCGCACCAAAGTTCTGTGCATCTCACCCAGCAAAGCGACAGCTTTGATTACATTTGGAATGGACAGCCGAACAGTCTTGTTGAAACGCCATTCGTGCGCAGCATCGTCTTCACACCTCTTCCTCTTCGTACTCTTAGCAGCCTACAAAAAAACAAAAGAATAAAAAATGCAGTTCACATCAGCAAAACTCATGCAAAAACAACTTAAAAAAACAGAAGAAAAAGTAAATAAACAGCGTATACCTTACTAACATCAACATCCTCCTCATCAGAATCACTGTCCAGAGCTTCTTCAGCTGCATTTTCCCGCGCAAGCTTAGATCGACGCTCAGAATCAACACCAGAGTGATCGTCCGCGCGTCTCCACTTTCCTTGAATCCCACCCACATCAACCTCGGCGTAATTAGGTCTCTTTGAGTAATCAACACGCGGGCTCCGGCGTGGAGAACTTAAACCTTGCTCTGCGACAGTGTTGAGTTTCCTCTTCACAGGATTCTTTGCGGGGGCAAATTTAGCAGACTTCTTTGAATCTGCAATCCTCCTTCCTATCTCCTTACCCTCCCCTAACTTTACTTGCTTCGCCCTATGAGCCTTCACGAAAGTATTACCGAGCGCAATAGCTTTCTGCCTTCTCCTCTCAACATCGGCTGCAATCTGATCAGGGACCATCCAATCCTGTGTAACTGGCTCTGTGCCATCAACAGATTGCGACTGGATTTCACTCAACTCAGGTGGAATGTTGACCTGATCAGACGTACCGCCACCGACAACATTGGCTGTGAAATAACGTGTAATCAAATAGTTAACGCTACCACCCCCTGACCCACCAGGAGATAAAACTGTGGGTGAGAAAAAACATAAGAAAAGATGTATGTGTGAGATGAAGACCTAAACTTAATGCAGCTCATATCAACTTGGAAAAAACAAAAAAAATGTAGAAATGCAGTGCACTTTTCCAGCATTTTTATGTTTAATAATTAAAAACATAACAGTAAACCTAAAAAATGCAGTTCATGTCGCTTGAATATCATATTCACGCGTGTCTGAAAAGTGCACATTGGCACAGGGTTATATGATGCAGTGCACTAATTCGTTCAAGTAACCAATTGACCGCATATAAAAAAAAGAAGTGCGCTTAGATATGCAAAACAAAACAAATTCATGCAGTTCTGTGAAAGGCAAAAACTAAAACTTAATGCAGCTCATATCGATTTCGCAAAACCGCATAGTGGACGGGCAAAAAAAATACAAAGCAGTGTCCAAAATGCAGTGCTCTTTTAGCAGTTTATGTTTAACAAAAAAACATAACAACTAACTTAATGTCCTTCCAAAAAGGTAAAAAACAATTAACTTGACGCAGTTCATATCAGTTTGTCACGCGTGTCTTAATTAAAAGGCCTTACTAAAAAGGAATATAAGATGCAGTGCACTATTTCGTTCAACAAAAAAAGAAGTAAATTGACCCTGAATGAAAACTGTAGTTCAGTTTAATGTAGTTACCAGATGGAGAAGCCGTTCTAACCGGTGACGCATCAATTAGGGTGGAAGAAGCCATACTGTGCCTCCAATCAGCAAGGGATGATAACTAAAACCTAAACCTAGACAGCAAACACCAAATTCAGGCAGAGAAAAACTTTCAGTCCATGGGAAGTTGCAATTTCAAGCATACAAAAACAACCTTAAGAAGAGAATGCTGGCACGAAAAATAACCCTAGCACAAGATCTGGACCGGATTAGGGGCGATCTGGGGCTCACCGTGGGACGAAGTGACGGCCGGACGAGGCGGGTGCGGACGGCAACGGCGGAGGAAGTGCCCTACGGACGGCGGCGGCTGCGGGCGTCGTCGCCCTCCACCACGAGTGAGCCCCTACGGACGGCGGCGGCTGCGGGCGTCGGCGCTCTCCACCACGGGAGCACGAGGGCGGGGGGGATTTCTGTGCGGGCACGGGGGAGAGGGAAGTGGAGGCGGGCAAGGGGGCTGCAAGAGAGACTTAATGAATAAAAGCCCATCCGACAGGCCCACAGGTCATAGACAAAAAATAAAAAAACGTCTCGGTGTTGTAGCACGATGCAGTTCGCTTACGGAAAACCGCCTCGGCTTCTGAAGCGTTGCAGTTCGCTTACGGCGGACGATTTCACTTCTGAAGCGATGCAGTTCGCTTACGGCTGACGATTCGGTTCGCCTGCCCTAAAATAAATGCGCCCACTATCGCCCGAAGCGCCCGCGCCCCCCACCCCTCCTCTATCCCGGCGGTTGCACGCCGCACGAACTGCAACGATCATCACGAACCCACGATCGCCAACACGGTTGGGAGACGAGATCGTGGCCTCGGCAGAAGTTGCTGCCGCTCCCATTTAAATCCCGCGCTCCATCGACCAGACCGTCCGCACAAAACACACGACGCTGCCCCTTCCTCCTCCTCTTCCTCCTCTTTGCAGCAATGGGGTTCAGCAGGACCTACGACGCCGTGCATGCGCACGGGAACACGAAGCTGAAGGTGATCTACACCACCGACGTCGCCGCCATGGCGACGTACATCGAAGAGTTCAAGACAGTTCTCCAGCGGCGCCGCCAGAAGATCGTCGGCATCGACGTGGAGTACACACCCGACCACGAGAGGGCGGCCCTGGTTCAAGTATCCATCGGCAAGTACCACCCAGTGCTTCTTTTCCAGGTATGTGGTACATTGGGCAAGAGATGCATCCCCTTCGACAGGTTCCTCGGCGACCCAAGGTAAGCAATTCTCTCTGCCGAGTACGCGTTGCAGTTCTATATGCCCATGTATGCAGTTCCGAAAGGTATAACTTGCGGTTCACTTTCCTTAGGTTCGAGTTCGCTGGCTTCGCCATCGAGCAGGACAAGCAGAAGCTCGCAGCTTACAACCTCCACATCCCCAACTTCGTCGACATCCAGACGAACTGAAGGGTGCCTGATGGAACGAAGCCACTGGACTCGCTTGGCGATGTAGCTGCTGCCATCATCGACGACGAGTACGCAGACATGAAGATGAAGATGACAGACCACGACCACAGCCTGTGGACTTCCATTCTCAGCACCAAGCACGTCGAGTATGCTGCCAAGGACGCCTACGCTGCGTTCGAGATATGGAACCGAATCAGCACCATGAAGAAAGGCCTCGCACGCGCTGAAACAGAGAAGACCAGGAAGCGCCCGAGGTCATCCTGGAAGCCGTGGGGCAAGGGGGCATCAACTTCCACCTCCAACTCCAACGGGTGGAACTAGTGAAGCAGGACAGATGCTGAAAAGCCAAGGATTCCTGTCGGAAGTGCTCGATTAGTTTCCTTCTGCGTATGTAGATTAGTTTGCTTTCGTTGTAGTTTCCTTTGGGACAATGTTTGCTTATGTTGCGTTAGTTTGCTTGATGATGTACTATGTTAATTATGACCGCAGAACCGTTGTTTCTATCTATCAAAATATATGCAGTTCTCAGTAGTCTGTTTTCAGTATGTATATTGCTTCAAAACTGCTGCTGTAGCTAGGATACACATAAAAAACAAAACAATCAGAGCAATTCACATAGAGAATTCTTTCACAAAACTGCTCCTATTAAGAAGGTTGATGCAGTCCTCTTTTATTAAAAAAACTCTAGTTCCGTATGTGGGTTAAAAAAAAGGAAAAGCTCCGTGGGCGTTTCCAGAATGCATGTTCTTCAACTGCTGCTGCACATGAAAAACTATATATAAAAAGCAGTTCACTTATACTCAGAATTCTCGTAAAGAAAATACACTAGAAGCAACGCAAAAAAGCAGTCCACCGCGCTTACCAATCAAAAAAACTTATCAAACTAGTCCCCCCACACCCCCGTGGCTGTAATGCAGTTCATACAGGCTCGCATTGCATATTAATGCAGTTCGCCGCACTACAAAAATTCAACGCGCACTTGCATATTACTGCAGTCCACCGCTCTTGACCACGATTCACATACGAAAAACACAGCCTGCAATGCAGTTCTAACAACTATATAATGCAAAAAATCTCAAAAAACATCTTTGAGAAACGACCAGAGCCAGTCGCGCCGCAAAAAAACATGGACAAAAACTTAAAATTCTTTCAAATTAACAACTTAATCCGCTCCAATTCATACGGGTAGATCAAAAGCAGCCCGTAATTGCCGAAAACAACAGAATATTACATACAAAACCCAACAATTTCGATCCGCACGGGGAAGAACAGAGAACAGAGAACAGAGAAAAGCGGAAGAACGGACGCAGATCGGCCAAATCCAAGGATTTCCGTCGTTTTCTCGCAGAATTCAGTCCTTAACCACATATTAAATCAGCGCACGCACGAATAAATCAGTAGAAATCAGTCAAACTAGCCAGAAACGCTGCTAAATGAATGTTTCCTGCTGCACCTCTATGTGGTTCGCAGCAGAAGAAGGAAACAGTGCGCATAGCTTTCCAATGCAATTTTCCAATGCAGTTCGGAAGTGTTATGAGAATATTATTCTCATAATGTTATGAGAATAGACCGGCTGTATATATATATATATATATATATATATATATATATATATATATATATATATATATACTAGGAGTATGTACTCCCGCTCCTCATATATCATATAGATGAATCTTTTATACCTCTTTATTATTTTTAACATACTTAATTAGTAATTATTAGATACCCCAAAATGAGTTTCATGAAAAAATCCATGCGATTCTACATATTTTTAAATGTTTACATATATACTGATGTGTTTGTACGTGAAAAATGTATATTACAAAAGGTAGTTCGCAGATGATATTTTTTCCACAAAACTCATATTGGGGTATCTTAAAATATTTAATGAAGTATATTGAGAATGATAAAGAGGTATAATTAATGCGTATATGGGGTATATTGGGGATGGGAGTACATACTCTCAGGAGTACAAAATATATATATGATTTTCTACAATAACTTGCCACAGAACTAGTTAAGGTTTTCGACGGTGTAAAAATTCTCAAAAATCATGAAAAAAATACTGAACCAACACACCTATAATATAACATGATCCAACGGAGGGATTGAAAAAAATATGACTGCATGTGTCCTGGACAAGTAGAACAAATGTTTCAATATATATTGATTCTGCAGTGAGCTGAAATGCTTGTTTTTTTGTTGAGGACACATAAATGCATATTTTCACAATCACACTGTTGGATCATCTTATTATATTAGAGTGAGGCTCCCCTATTTGTTTCATATTTTTTACTTAGTTTTAAACCGTTAAATGTTTAGCAAGTCTTAACTAGTTCTGTGGCAAGCTATGATAGACACAGTTTTACCTATATATTTCTCGGTGAGGTCTCTAAAAAAATAGGATGGGTTTTGTAAATTTAAATTAAACTGTAATAACTCATTGGCAATTCAATTGTTAGTTGTGCATGCATGAAAGGAGGGATTTTTGCACCGTTGTGCTGGTTTGTGCGATTAGATATTGGATGCATAGTATTTTAGTTGTATTTTTACTCGTGCACATGCGAAAAGTAATTTTGCATGGATGCATCGATCTATCAAAGTGGACATTCTTTGTTAGTAAAATCCATAGTGATCCCTCCATTAGCTATGGAGTACATTTTTCTGAAGGTCAGTGAGACGCCAACCAAGTAAACAAGATGATAAGCCCTCCCAGGAGAAAACCAAGAAACAGCAGAAAGAAATATGTTGTCGTACAACACCATGGAAAGTCTCGCCTTGACAAACATGAACATATAATTAATGTAAAATTCAGTGTAATATCATAGTATAAGTTCTAGTAGCTTTAAAGAGTGATCAATTTGATGAGATAAATCTCGCTTCACCATCAAAACGGCTGAAACTCTAGGGGCTCACCAATCATGATGCACTCAACACGATGACCCACAATTGTTTCATGTCCTAGGAGTGGCATACAAGATGTGGTAGTCCATGATGGACCACCAACATGCTCTCTCCCTCCAGAAATACAAGGATCCTAAGGAAAACCTGTCTGCATTATCCTAATTCTATTCCGCCATGAGTTAGGAAGCGTCTATCCACAGGGCGTCAACCGCAATTACCTGGATCATCTACGCTTGAAACAAGCCCACGAAAGACAAAAGGAAGGAATTGGCTTCTACTCCACCACTACATCCCTGATACTAATTCTATGTATGACAATATAAAGACTCTGTCTAGAGGCTACTATTGTAGAACTATTCTCCCACTCACTATAAACATATACACATAGACAATATACAACGAGTTCTGAAAAACTCAATAAAACATATCACACATGAATCAATAGGGCGCGGCGTGCCGCCGCGCACTACCTACTAGTTATATTTATGAGTGTTAGAGCATCTACAGTCGGGTGCCTCAAACCCGCCTCAAGCACCCGGGCGGACGGCCCGGTCAGTGACTGGTAAAAAAATTCACCCAGATAAGCACCTCAAACGGGCCTCAAAACGCCCGGGCTGACCAACACCTCGCATATCCAGTGTAAATATGGGGTGGGTATGGGGAGGCCCAAGCACGTCCGCCATGTCGTACTGACGATGAGGTCCCACATGAAAACACTCTGAAACCCGTCGGTCTCAAACTTGTGTCCTCCGTCAAACAAAAGGCGTCGCGTGGCGCCACTCCAATGAGTCCTGTAGTGCCCTAGCCCGGCTATTTAAGCCGACCGCCGGCACTGAAACCCTACCCGTACACATTTCCTCCCTTCCTTCCTCCGCCGCCGCCACTTTTCAATCGCCGTCCGTCACCACTAGTAGCCATGCCCCCAGGTCACGGGGTAAGGATCTACCCAATCTAACACTGGAGCACCGGCTGCAGCTCCTTGAGCAGATCCCGGCAGGGCGCGAAGCCCGGATCTCTGCGGGGATACCTTCGGAAACGGTGGATCCGGAGGAGGACTTGGAGGTGGAGGAAGTTGGGGATGCTGGGAACGCCGATATGCAAGCGGAGAAGCAAACAACCATCGATTCACTCCGGTCAGAAATCGGAGGCCAAACGCCGTCGTCGGCAAGAGGCGGAGGTGGAGCACACCGCAGAAGTCGACGAGATGCTCGTGTATATGGATGAGGAGGAGGAGCCAGATCCCTCCTACGCGCGCACCTACCCGGGCCCGGCACCGATGTCGTGGACATCTCCGACGATGAAGCATAGTAGCTAGTGTGTTGTAGTATGTAAGTTTATTTTGTATGGTTTGCATGAATTTAGGGGATGAAATATAAAAGACTTGGATGTATAGCACTAAATAAGAAACGTGATCGATCATTGTTCGTTGACGCGCCGTTTGCAAATCTACTTAACTTTGTACCCGCGTGCCTTGACTTTGTACTGCCGGCCACTGTCTGCAGAAACTTTGTACTGCCGGCCGGTGCATTTGTCCATAGCCTTCACAGGTCCTGTTTGGATACTCTAACACAGTTAGAGTTAGAGTTATTTTCTAACCCACTCTAACTTAAATAAGCACCTCCTCATCGAGATAGTTGTGTTAGATGAAACTAACCCACTCTAACCCTATCTGTTTGGTTACTTTTGGGTTATTTAAGCCCCAACTAACCCAAACTAGCTCTAACCCTATGATCCAAACAGGGCCACAAAGAGGCACCGACCTCCAGCTTTTCTGACAGTGTGTGTAACCAGTCGTGGGAGCCAATCATTGGGCATGATTTCCCTTGGCCCCTAGACCCTAGTGACCTTTCGGATGACTAGATGACCAGCTGCGCCAAATGGCGCAGAGACCTGTTTAAAACCATGTTTGTGTGGAAAATAGAACTGAATTTCCTTGGAAGTCTGTTGTTTAGTTGGTGCTTAGATGGATAGAACTGAATTTCTGCGTCAAGACCAACAGTCCTTGCCTTCTGTGTTGAGTACACTGCGTTCGGAAAGCCAAGCTGCTCCATCATAGTGTTCCTGACTGACAAAGAGGAAGACACTATAAGTGCAGTGTATTTTTTTTTGCGGGGTACTATAGGTGCAGTGTATGATTCTATATGAGTATGTATGTCTATCAATTTTTGGTGAGGTACACAACACTGGTAGTAACTGAATGATATGTGTTGGCTAGGTAATTCTGAAGATGACAAAAGGTAATAAAAGAATTGAGAGTAGCAGGGGTTTGAGCTTGCTTAAACTGTAGACTATACATACTTGTACTATTTGTTAGGCACCAGGAAAACAGGGGATCAACAGATATGGCTATGCACCAATTGGTTACTCAGGTGTTTATTAGGAAGCATGCAGAGTCTGAGAAGAGAAGAAACTTCCCTTCATTCTCTCACCCTTGATACTATAGTACTATTTATCAAATCAGGTTATGGAAGCATATATGAAGTATCATCAGTCTTTTGTCTGATTTGGACGAAATCACACTGCCTACCTATCACTGCTGCTGTGTATGCGGTACTGAAACTAATGTGAAATAGCTAGGATTAACTTAATACAGATCAGGTTGTGGAAGCAAATATGAAGTACAATCCAACTGGTATCTGATTTTTATGGAATCACATTCCCTATCTATTATTGTTGCTGTGTATGTGGTATCCAAAGTAACCTGAAATAGATGGGATGAACCAAACACTATTCATTTTAGTTATGTCTAACAATCATACTTCTGCCTTTCTCGCGGAACACAAATGAACCAGTATGTCAAGAACCAAACAGGTGGTTATGTAACAACCAAACAGGTGGTTATGTAACAACAACCAAGATTAGTGCATAATAGTATAAACACTGATCAGTACCATGGCTATAAGTAAACATACTGGTAAAAAAAGTAAAAAAAATTACAAAGAAGGTATGACATGCGTAAATATGGAGTTTGATTTACATGGTCGAAGAGGGTCCTCTTCGCCATTTAACTGAACAGAGATTATGGCGAATTACGATTTCAGTTTTGCCTCGCTTAAACTCTTCCTAGTTTAATCTTGTACTCCCCCTTGTAAAGAAATATAAGAGCGTTTGTTATATTTCTTTACGGAGGGAGTAATATTCAGCATAGGTGATCCAAAAGGAGTAAATTAAATACAACTCCACATTGTAAAAACATGTGTCAGCCGTACATGGTAGAAAATGTCCTCTTCGCACATCTGGATTACTTAAAAAAAAACTAAAATTAGATTCTATAAACTTGTGGTTTTCTGTTCAACCCAGCTTAAACAGCTCCTAGGCGAACAAAACTGAATGAAACTCTAAACTGAAAAAAAACATCGATAAAAAAGAGCTCATCTATAGCCTTGGACCTTTGATTTGGCTCTACCAAGCCATGGCGACTGGTGTGTAGATGTGGAATTTAAGGCGACTGCGGAAAGACCCCGCCCACTCCACCTCATTCCCCTTTCTCCGCTCCCTTCCCATAAGATGCCACCGCCTATATAAGCATAAGCATCTTGCATCATGTAGAGAGATATAATGCACCTTTACATAGTGGAATGCGGAAAATTGGCACACAAAACTGGTAACTGTGCCATGAAATACATATTTGTGCATTCAAGCATCCAGAAATACACAAATGCATCAAAAAAAACATAAATGCAAAAATAAAACTGCGGGTGCGTTTGAATAGCTACAAAACATTCCTTGTGATAGTTGCAAAAAAATATACATATTTTTGCACTCAACCATTCAGAAATACAGAAATGCATCAAAAAAATACACAAATGCAAAAATAAAACTGCGGGTGCGTTTGGATAGCTATCTCACCTAGCTTAGCTGGGCTAGAATTATCTAGCCCGCTCTAGCAAGAGCCGCTACAAGCAAGGCTAGTTATTTGGATAATGGCTAATTTTGCTAGTGTGGGAGAGCCAATTCGGCTAGCTTCCATCAGCAAGGTTTTTTTGGCGGTTGAGGGCTAGATTGCTTCCAGAAGCTAGTTTTACTTTGATTACCAAATGGATAACCTTGCATAGCTAAGCTAGAGCCGCCCCTTGCCTCACATCCAAACACACCCTTGGTATCTAACTGTCCATGGTCAACACATACAAAATGTACATACATACTGGGCCAAATACAAAAAGAGGAAACGCTAACTAATATGTAGAACACATATGAATGATTACGAGTTGTGAGTCTATGGCTACGTGGACTTTTCTTGAGGGATTTCATATAGCTGAACGGATTAGCTGCCAAAATATAACAAAACTGAAGTTCATGGTGTGCAACCAACTTTCAAAAATTCAGAAAATGGCTTCGCTAAGTAAAACCACGCCGGTCAAGTCTCCATCGACAGCCACTGCTTGGGAAGAATCAGACTCTGCTATTAGTCAGTAGGTATGGTACACATTCTGTTCATGCTAAAAACATATGCTATTAGACGCTTAAATCACACATCATGTTTCTATTTTCTAAATTAAAATAGGAATTGCTACAGCAGAAAAGAAACACGCAAATATGTAGCTAAATTACCTCACAAAACTATCAGCAAGGGAACGGGGATGGAGGAGAAAGCGGACGGGCGCGGGGCTCACCACGGCCTGCACAGTTACAAACTACTCTCATATGCCAAACTAAGTATAAGGTACTAAAACTTACATGGATGACATGGCAAATAATTTAGGATGGCAGATAACAAATTGGTTTTACTCGCCTAGTTCCGAAAAAGAATTGAAAGTTCAGTAAATGATTTAGGGCATATTACATTTAAAACAAAACACAAGTAAATTTACGTTATAAAATGCACACACTTGATCGCCCACTACCTATGATAGAGCCTACAGATTTCTATTTGATAGAGTATATATATACTTGTAGAGGATGGGAATCCCAACAGGTGCCAGAAACATAGGTTGTAGCAAGGGAAACCAACTATGAGGATAAATAAATGACCAAATTTAGAAGTGCGTACTTCAGGTACCTGTCTATGAAATACACATCCTGCTATCCTGCAACCTGTGGCCAGCTTTAGGCTGAATTCCATCCAACCTCTGCATTGCATACCATATAAGCCTTCAAGATTGAGATTTATAAGCCAAAACCAAGATCGATGCCATGATAAAGCTTTCGGACACAAATAGCATACCATATAAGCCTTTCACATCGATACCCAATAGAAAACATTTTGCACAAAAAAATGGCATCCCAAACTTAAGAACGTGTGACTAATTCTGCTGCGTCTTTGGAGTTTATGATTTTTAATTTCTATATGAGTGGTATAAGTTAAGAGACATCGGCACATTTAATCATACATTCTCAAGCACCAATAACACCTATTTGAATAGCAGGAACTTCCACAATGAAATGGACTGGTGCATTATTGCAAGCTAAATGTTCGGACGTAGGAAATCATAATTAGTATAAACACAGGCTAAATGTTCAAACAGTGGATGGTTGGTGTCATGGATCAATAAAATAATTACATAAAGAATGAATTTTAGTGAATGAGACATGAATCTTCACTTGAGACTGAAGAAAGAAAATAGGATGAACTCAAACCTGACCTTGCCCTCAAAATAGGTGTGTCGATGGCCTAGCACATAAAATACCTCTGAATTAAATCTTTGTTTCACCACAATTTTCAGGGGACAAATTCCTTGCAAACAAATTTTTAACATGCATGTACTCGTCAATTCACAATAAGTGACATCAATACCGAGAGAGCATATTGAATAATACATCCCACTAATATTCTGTTATGAGATGGGGCAAGGCTTGTTATATATTTAAACGAAATTTGATCATTCATATGCATAGAGAAGTGCAGACTCACAAAACAAAACAGTTTGTCCTCCAATAATGTAAATGAAGGCACACATGCACATCAGAACATGAAATTTGGCTGCAGCATTGGTTTTCAGGAGAGAAAAGACAATCTGCAACTAAGAGAACATACATATATCTAACAGGTTGCGGCTAACAGAACAAATATCTATCGCCTAAAAAAGAACAAATATATATACAATGAGCCCGAGAGAATTGTTAGTCTGTTAAAACCAACTATCTATGATTACACATCATCTTCATTAGGTAACAACATGGGCTTTGAAGGAAATCAAGTTCTGATTATGTGATAGAAAAATGGCAGCCTGTAACTAAAGCATCATTGGCCAGTTTTTCACCCTCGTAAGAATGGTAAGGTTACATGAAAGCAGAAGCAATGTGTACCTAAGATGCAAGACCTTCCTTTTTATGTACTGTAGACGCGACATAAGCTGCATATG
>LR738710.1:128929671-128967601 GCA_902687465.1 Secale cereale | reverse complement strand
AAGTAAATGCCTTTGGTATTTTATAAAATATTAAACTATTTTATTTAGTTGCCCAAAGTTATGTGGCAGTAGTATATTTATTGAGACTAATTTAGGAACTAGTATAAATTTTATTTTAAACTAAAATAAAAAGGGAACTAAAAAGAAAACAGAAGAATAACTAAAAAGAGCAGAAACATTAAAAGGAGAACACCCCCCCCCCCACCACACACACACTGGGCCACGACCCAGCTGACCTCTAGGCCAACTAGGCCGGCCCAGCCGGCGCCTACAGCCCCCTGGGGCGACCGAACCCTAGCGTTGCCTCCCCACTCTCCTCATTTTCCCCATGACCCCTCTCTCCCCTTCTGGATCGCGCCCCCGCGCTCCCGATCCCGATCCGCCGACGCGCCGTCGCCACCAGGCCATCGCCGGACGTCCGCCTCCGCCCGAGTGCCAGGGCTTCCTCCTCCTCGCCCCGTGATGAGGACGTCGTCCCCGCGCCGGCGCCACCTCGCCGCTAGCCATTGCCGTCGCCTCCCGGGGCTCCTCCACGCCGGACCGCCGCCAGCAACCCCTACCCGGCCGCCCACGTGAGCACCCCCTCTCGCTCGCCGCCCCTCCTGCATCGCCGCGCCCGCGCGCACCCGGGCACGCCCCGGCCGCGGCGCTCACCCAGCTGGCCACGCCGACCGCGTCCGCCCCCCTGCCCCCGGCCGCGCCCGCGCCTCCCTCCCGTCGACGCCCGCTCGCCGTGGCCGCAGCCCCCCGCTCGCGCGCTGCTGGGCCGCTCCCGTCCGCCCCTGACTCCTTGCCACGCCGGGCCACGCCCCGACCTGGCCTCCCCTCCACACAGCCGTGCTCCGGCCGCGGTCACGGCCGCCGGAGCCAGGCCGGCGCCCTACCGTGGCCTCTGGCCGCGAGGCCCGCCCGCCAGCTTCGATCTGGGCAAGCACCGCCGTAACGGGCTGGCGCCCAGCGCCCGTGCCCGTTTGCCCGAGTACCGTCGCCCGTTTTGGCCTCTCGTGCCAATGACAAGTGGGCCCCTGGCCCCAGAAAAAAAAAGAAATATAAATATAAATAATTAATAATAATAATTAATTAATTAAATAACTAGATAATTAATCTAATTAATCCTGTCTTTAATTAACCTAATGGATAATTAAATAAATTAAATAATGTTAAGATTAAACTAATTAATTGTGATTAATCTAATTAACTTTAATTAGTTAAACTAATCAAGCTTAGTTAATTAAATATAGAGCTAAGTATACTATGTCACTGACCAGTGGGACCCACTGGTCAGGTTGACCAGGCAACCATGCTGACATCAGCATGATGTCGTGCTGATGTCATAAACCCTTTTTCGAATGAATTAAATTAATAATAAATTCCAGAAATTAATAAAAACTTCAGAAAATCATATCTTTTAAACCGTAACTCGGATGAAAATACTTTGTACATGAAAGTTGCACAGAACGACGAGACGCATCCGACTACGCGACCCGTTCGTCCACTACACCTCTCTATCATACCGAACGTGCAACATTCCCGCTCCGTTTCATCTGCCCGAAAACGCGAAACACCGGGAATACTTTCCCGGATGTTTTTCATCCTTGCCAGTATCACCTCCTACCGCGTTAGGTCACACGTAGCACCGCCTTTTGCCATGTTATGCTTTGTGATGCTATTGTTTGCTCTGTTATTTATTTGTTTCCCCTTCGTTGCTTATTTTCGGTAGACTCCGATACTGCGATAGACCCCAAGACCATTGATGCTTTGGTGTTCGACCACGGCTACGCTTCCGAAGATTTCTTTCGTCTGCAGGGCTTCCAGGCAAGCCCCCCCTTTGATCACCAGATATCGCCTACTCTTCTCTCTACTGCTTGCATTAGAGTAGTGTAGCATGTTACTGCTTTCGATAACCTATTCTGCTGCATAGCCTGTCATTGTTGCTATCACTGTTGATACTTTACCTGCAATCCTAAATGCTTAGTATAGGATGCTAGTATACCATCAGTGGCCCTACACCCTTGTCCGTCTGCCCTGCTATTCTATCGGGCCGTGATCACTTGGGGGTGATCATGGGTATATATTACATACACATATACATGATACTTGATGTGACTAAAGTCGAGTCGGCTCGTTGAGTACCCGCGGTTGATTCACGGATTGGGGGCTGAAAGGACATACTTTCCCGACGGCCCTCTGTGTGGATCTTTGTGGCGGAGCGACAGGGCAGGTTGAGACACCTAGGAGACAGGTGGCCTGGCCCTGGTCGTTGTCCGCGGTTATTTCATAATAACACGCTTAACGAGTTTGGATATTTGATCTGAGTCTGGCCATTTGGTCTATACGCACTAACCAGCTGCGTGGGAACAGTTATGGGCACTCGACGTCGTGGTATCAGCCGAAGCCTTCTTGACGTCAGCGACTTAGCGGCGCGCGCCGGATTGGAGTGGAAAGCCTACTCTGGTATTAGGAGAGGCTAGGTCTGCTTACCGGCCGCCCTCGCAATGTGCAGGTGTGCATTGGGCGATGGGCCCAGACCCCCATGCGCTTAGGGTTTAGACCGGCGTGCTGACCTCTCTGTTGTGCTTAGGTAGGGCTGCGACGTGTTGATCTTCCGAGGCCGGGCATGACCCTAGAAAGTGTGTCCGGCCAAAGGTGATCAAGCGTGCTGGGTTATGTGGTGCACCCCTGCAGGGAAGTTAATCTATTCGAATAGCCGTGTCCCTCGGTAAAAGGACGACCCAGAGTTGTATTCCGACCTCATGACAACTAGAACCAGATACTTAATAAAACACACCCTTACCAGTGCCAGATACAACTCGGTGGTTGCTCTCTCACAGGGTGATGTGCGGGA
Source organism: Secale cereale (assembly GCA_902687465.1). Taxonomy (NCBI): domain Eukaryota; kingdom Viridiplantae; phylum Streptophyta; class Magnoliopsida; order Poales; family Poaceae; genus Secale; species Secale cereale. The sequence goes on along the minus strand of LR738710.1, from coordinate 128,964,756 downwards.
GGATCGCCGAGTAGGTTTATGCTATACGATGTTACTTGGTGAACTCACCATCTACTCCCTTCTACTGCTGCAAGACGGAGGCCGCGAGATACGAGGATACTTGATACTTCCATCTACTCTCTTCTACTGCTGCAAGATGGAGGTGGCCAGAAGCGTAGTCTTCGATTGGATTAGCTATCCCCCTCTTATTCTGGCATTCTGCAGTTTAGCCCACATATATTATCCCTTTACACAGATATCATTGCATATGTAGTGTAGATCCTTGCTTGCGAGTACTTTGGATGAGTACTCACGGTTGCTTTGCTCCCCCTTTTTCCCCCTTCTGTTCCTTCTTCTCGGATGATGCAACCTGGAGCCCAGGAGCCAGAGGATCCCGATGATGTTTCTACATGGAGTTCGGCTTCGAGGAGTAGTTAGGAGGTCCCAGGCAGGAGGCCTTGCCTTTTCGATCGTTGTTACTTTTGTGCTAGCCTTCTTAAGGCAAACTTGTTTAACTTATGTCTGTACTCAGATATTATTGCTTCCGTTGACTCTTGTGTTTTCGAGCTTATGTATTCGAGCCCTCGAGGCCCCTGGCTTGTAATATAAAGCTTGTATTATTTTAATTTGTGTCTAGAGTTGTGTTGTGATATCTTCCAGTGAGTCCCTAATCTTGGTCGTACACATCTGCGTGCATGATTAGTGTACGGACAAATCGGGGGCGTCACATCAAGACTGGCAAGGCTTAATGGGTATTGAAGGATAAGTGGTGAGGTTGCAGCAGCGACTAAGCATATGTATGGTGGCTAACTTACGAGTACAAGAATAAGACGAGCATCTACGCAAACGGTCCCAAACTAGTAATGGTCGCTAAATGATCCTGAACTTCCTGCGAGTCAATCATAACCCCACTGTGTTCTGTTCTCAAAATGAAAAGAGACGGTCACGGTTACTCACGCGGTTCGTGTATTTTATTTCGGATCCTCTTTTAAGTTTTCTACAACCGGATATTAGCAAATTCGAATCTGCCACATAACCACGGGCACGGCTTTCGAAAGATCATAACCCTGCAGGGGTATCCCAACTTAGCCCATCACAAGCTCTCACGATCAGCAAAGGTAAAATCTCTTATCTTAGGGAAGCCCCGAGCGTCCTCGGAATACCGGTGCATAAGTTCTTCGAGGAAAGGAAAACTAGCCCAAGGAGATCTCTCGGTGAGTCAGACCCGTGTCCAGAGCCGCGCGCTCTTCATCTACGGACTCATCCGTCCATGCGAAGTGGACGATAGCCAGACTACTCGAGTTGCCCTGAGGTGGCACCGCCGACTGCTAGGTAGGTGGGCCAACACTCAAGTCGAGCACTGGCCGGGGGGTTGATTAAATAATCCTCGGGTTTACAGCTCCCTCGGCAAGTTTTAGTACGACGATCTTCCTCAAAACAGCCACCATACCTACCTATCATGGCATTTCCATGGCCATTCCGAGATATATTGCCATGCTACTTTCCACCGTTCCGTTCATATGACACGCTTCATATTGTCATATTGCCATGCATGATCATGTAGTTGACATCGTATTTGTGGCAAACCCACCATGCATAATTTTTTCATACATGTCACTCTTGATTCATTGCTCATCTCGGTACACCGCCGGAGGCATTCATATAGAGTCATACTTTGTTCTAGCTTCGAGTTGTAATATCGAATTGTAAAGTCAATAAAAGTATGATGATCTTCATTATTAGAGCGTTGTCCTATGTGAGGAAAGGCCAAATAAAAGGAAAGAGATGGCCCAAAAAAATATAGAGAGGGGCTAAAAAAAGAGGAACACCCCTCCAAAAAAGAGAGAAAAGAGAGAAGGGACAATGTTACTATCCTTTTCCACTCTTGTGCTTCAAAGTAGCAGTATGATCTTCATCATAGAGAGTCTCTTGTTTAGTCACTTTCATATACTAGTGGGAATTTTCGTTATAGAACTTGGCTTGTATATTCCAGCGATGGGCTTCCTCAAATGCCCTAGGTCTTAGTGATCAAGCAAGTTGGATGCACACCCACTTAGTTTCTTTTGTTGAGCTTTCATACATTTTTAGCTCTAATGCATCCGTTGCATGGCAATCCCTACTCACATTGATATCTATTGATGGGCATCTCCATAGCCCATTGATATGCCTAGTTGATGTGAGACTATCTTCCTCCTTTTTGTCTTCTCCACAACCACCACTCTATTCCACCTATAGTGCTATATCATGGCTCATGCTCATGTATTGCATGAAAGTTGAAAGGTTTGAAAAAATTGAGTATGAAAACAATTGCTTGGCTGAAACCGGGGTTGTGCTTGATATGAATATTTTGTGTGATGAAGAGGGAGCATAGCCAGACTATATGATTTTGTAGGGATAACTTTCTTTAGCCATGTTATTTTGAGAAGACATGATTGCTTTGTTAGTATGCTTCAAGTATTATTATTTCTTATGTCAATATAGACTTTTGTCTTGAATCTTTCGGATCTGAACATTCATGACACAATAAAGAGAATTACATTGAAAATTATGTTGGTTAGCATTCCACATCAAAAAAATTTGTTTTTATCATTTACCTACTCGAGGACGAGTATGAATTAAGCTTAGGGATGCTTGATACGTCTCCAACGTATATATAATCTTTTATTGTTCCATGCTATTATATATGATGTTTTGGATGTTTAATGGGCTTTATTATACACTTTTATATGATTTTTGGGACTAACCTATTAACCCAGAGCCCAGTGCCAGTTTCTGTTTTTCTCCTGTTTTAGGGTATCGCAGAAAAGGAATATCAAATGGAGCCCAATTGACCTGAAACTCAATGGAGGTTATTTTTGGACCAGAAGAAGCCCAGAAAGTGCCGAAGGGGGGCCAGAAGGTCCACGGGCTGCCCACGAGGGTAGGGGGCGCCCCCCCTACTGGGCACCCCCCTGCCTCGTGGACAGCCCGGAGACCCCCTTTACTTGCCCCCGAGTCCAACACCTCCTATATATACTGAAACCTCCGAAAACTAACCTAGATCGGGAGTCCCGCCGCCGAAAGCCTCTGTTGCCACCGAAAACCAATCTAGACCCTGTTCCGGCACACTGCCTGAGGGGGGAACCATCACCGGTGGCCATCTTCATCATCCTGGCGCTCTCCATGACGAGGAGGGAGTAGTTCACCCTCGGGGCTGAGGGTATGTACCCGTAGCTATGTGTTTGATCTCTCTCTCTCTCTCTCATGTTCTTGAGATGGCATGATCTTGATGTATCGCGAGCTTTGCTATTATAGTTGGATCTTATGATGCTTCTCCCCCTCTACTCTCTTGTGATGAATTGAGTTTTCCCTTTGAAGTTATCTTATCGGATTGAGTCTTTAAGGATTTGAGAACACTTGATGTATGTCTTGCGTGGGATACCTGTGGTGACAATGGGGTATTCTATTGATTCACTTGATGTATGTTTTGGTGATCAACTTGCGGGTTCCGTGACCTTGGGAATCTATGCATTGGGGTTGGCACACGTTTTCGTCTTGACTCTCCGGTAGAAACTTTGGGGCACTCTTTGAAGTTCTTTGTGTTGGTTGAATAGATGAATCTGAGATTGTGTGATGCATATTGTATAATCATGCCCACGGATACTTGAGGTGACAATGGAGTATCTAGGTGACATTAGGGTTTTGGTTGATTTGTATCTTAAGGTGTTATTCTAGTACAAACTCTATGATAGATCGAACGGAAAGAATAGCTTCGTGTTATTTAACTACAGACTCTTGAATAGATCGATCAGAAAGAATAACTTTGAGGTGGTTTCGTACCCTACCATAATATCTTCGTTTGTTCTCCACTATTAGTTACTTTGGAGAGACTCTTTGTTGCATGTTGAGGGATAGTTATATGATCCAATTATGTTATTATTGTTGAGAGAACTTCCACTAGTGAAAGTATGAACCCTAGGCTTTGTTTCCTAGCATTGCAACACCGTTTATGCTCACTTTTATCACTTGCTACCTTGTTGTTTTTATATTTTATTATTACAAAAACCTATATCTACCATCCATATTGCACTTGTATCACCATCTCTTCGCCGAACTAGTGCACCTATACAATTTACAATTGTATTGGGTGTGTTGGGGACACAAGAGACTCTTTGTTATTTGGTTGCAGGGTTGCTTGAGAGAGACCATCTTCATCCTACGCCTCCCACGGATTGATAAACCTTAGGTCATCCACTTGAGGGAAATTTGCTACTGTCCTACAAACCTCTGCACTTGGAGGCCCAACAACGTCTACAAGAAGGTTGCATAGTAGACATCACTTCCCAGTCTCTTTCTAGCCTTCACTTCTACTAAGCGGGAATACTGCTTGTGCATCCACTTCCATAAACCCCAAAGTTATTCCATATGAGTCCACCATGCCTTGATATATGCGGTGTATACCTGCCGTTCCAAGTAAATTTGTATGTTCCAAACTCCAAACCTTCAAATGAAATTATGTTTTCTATGCTCGAACAGCTCATGTATCAACTAGGGATGTCTATATCTTCCATGCTAGGTAGGTTATTCTCATGATGAGTGGACTCCGCTCATCATTCATGAGAAAATGGCGGGTAACCGGGATGCCCAGTCCCATGCTCAAATCATAATAATTAAACAAAAATCCCCCAGGGCTGTTGCTGGTTGACGATACCCGTTGTTTCGGGCTAGCCGTGGAGTGTGCTTGTTGGTGGTCGGGGGAGTATAAACTTTACCATTCTGTTTGGGAACCGCTTATAATGTGTGTGGCATGGAAGATATCGAGATCTCTTGGTTGTTATGTTGACAATGAAAGTATACCACTGAAAATATTATTCATCTCTATTTCAAAATCGAGCTTTGGCACCTCTACAAATCCTTGTTTCCCTCTGCGAAGGGCCTATCTATTTACTTTTATGTTGAGTCATCATCCTCTTATTAAAGAGCACCAGTTGGAGAGCACCGCTGTCATTTGGATGTATTACTATTAATTTACATTGAGTATGATTGTGATTGGATCTCTTTTACCATGAATTACAATGTCTAGTCAGTCCTTGATCTTCAGAGGTGCTCTGCATTTATGTTTTGCGGTCTCAGAAAGGGATAGCGAGATACCATCTTGTCATATCATATTATGATTGTTTTGAGAAAGTGTTGTCATCCGAGATTTATTATTATTGCTCGCTAGTTGATTATGCCATTTATATGAATAGACAAGAAACCTGAAAGTTATTGTGAATGTGGTTAGTTCATGATTTTTGCTGAAAACTTGAATGCTGGCTTTACATATTTACAACAGCAAGAGCAAACAGAGTTTTTCAAAGTTTTTCTTTATCACTTTCAGTTTATCAACTGAATTGTTTGAGGACAAGCAAAGGTTTAATCTTGGGGGAGTTGATACGTCTCCAACGTATCTACTTTTACAAACACTTTTGCCCTTGTTTTGGACTCTAAGTTGCATGATTTGAACGGAACTAACCCGGACTTACGTTGTTTTCAACAAAACTGCCATGGTGTTATTTTTGTGCAGAAATAAAAGTTCTCGGAATGACCTGAAATTCAACGGAGATTTATTTTGGAATATATAAAAAATACCTGTGGAAAGAACCAGACCAGGGGGCCCACACCCTGTCCAGGAGGGTGGGGGGCCCGCCCCCTACCTCGTGGCCCCCCTGAGGCTCCACTAACATCACCCCCGACTCCATATATTCACTTTCGGGGAGAAAAACAAATCAGAGAGAAGGAATCATCGCGTTTTATGATATGAAGCCGCCGCCAAGCCCTAATCTCTCTCGAGAGGGCTGATCTGGAGTCCGTTTCAGGCTCCGGAGAGGGGAGATCGTCGTCATCGTCATCATCAACCTTCCTCCATCACCAATTTCATTATGCTCACTGCCGTGCGTGAGTAATCCTATCGTAGGCTTGCTGGACGGTGATGGGTTGGATGAGATTTACCATGTAATTGAGTTAGTTTTGTTAGGGTTTGATCCCCAGTATCCACTTTGTTCTAAGATTGATGTTGATATGACTTTGCTATGCTTAATGCTTGTCACTAGGGCCCGAGTGCCATGATTTCGGATCTGAACCTATTATGTTTTCATGAATATATGTGTGTTCTTGATCCTATCTTGCAAGTCAATAGTCACCTACTATGTGTTATAATCCGGCAACCCCGAAGTGATAATAACGGGACCACTCCCGGTGATGACCGTAGTTTGAGGAGTTCATGTATTCACTATGCGTTAATGCTTTGGTATGGTACTCTATTAAAAGGAGGCCTTAATATCCTTAGTTTCCACTAGGACCCCGCTGCCACGGGAGGGTAGGACAAAAGATGTCATGCAAGTTCTTTCCCATAAGCACGTATGACTATATTCGGAATACATGCCTACATTACATGGATGAACTGGAGCTAGTTCTGTGTCACCCTATGTTATAACTATTACATGAGGAATCGCATCCGACATAATTATCCATCACTGATCCAATGCCTATGAGCTTTTCACATGTTGCTTGCTGCTTATTTACTTTACCGCTGCTACTGTTACAATCACTACAAAAATACTACCGCTACTTTTATCGCTGTTACCGTTACTTCCACATTACTTTGCTACTAAATACTTTGCTGCAGATATTAAGTCTTCTAGGTGTGGTTGAATTGACAACTCAACTGCTAATACTTGAGAGTATTCTTTGGCTCCCCTTGTGTCGAATCAATAAATTTGGGTTGAATACTCTACCCTTGAAAACTATTGCGATCCCCTACACTTGTGGGTTATCACTAAGCTACTAGCTAGCACAAAGATAACAAAATGAAATATTGCAAGCCAATCTAAACACTTGCGCAAATCAAAATGAAAATACTTGAGAGTATTCTTTGGCTCCCCTTGTGTCGAATCAATAAATTTGGGTTGAATACTCTACCCTTGAAAACTATTGCGATCCCCTACACTTGTGGGTTATCACTAAGCTACTAGCTAGCACAAAGATAACAAAATGAAATATTGCAAGCCAATCTAAACACTTGCGCAAATCAAAATGAAATATGCATACCTTTTATCTGTCTGGCATTATAGTATATGGTCCAAACTGTCCTGCTTCTATCCCTAGGCAAATTTTCAGTTGGTGTAGAAACCAACACCAACTAGGTGTGTCCCCTTGTCCGACAATGCCAAATGCCAATGGGTATATATTGTTGTTCCCATCTCTACCAGTGGTAGCAAGTAGTGGAGCACCAATAGTGAGCTTAATAAAGCGTCCATCAACACTTACATAATTAACATTTCAAACAATTAAATTCATTTAAATGAGAAACAATATGTAAGTAGTGCACAAGGTTTAGAAACCACTGAATGGTCTGCACCCCTTGAGAAACCCCTCCCTTACTCCATTGATGCAATATAACGTGGCATGGAATCTTGGGCCTGAGTGGGGATTTTTTTTCAGTAGGCGTTGGAGTAACAGCAGTGACGATTACTCTACTCCCAGGGTCTGTATCCATGACAATTTGAGCATAGACTCTAAGTCTAGGATGTTGCTTCTTGTGATCTCCTAACACAACTTCAATAGGTATGTTCTTTGCCCTATATGCCATAGACTTGGGCACATCTACACCATATTTTTTCCATGCATGCATCAATTATAGTCTGAATGCCAGTAGTTGGATCAGATCTGAAGAGGGGCTCATATTTTTTGCCAGCCACTTAGCACTCACCCTAGTGGTCTCTGTAGTACTAGGGAAAGTGTGGTCTAGTCTCATATTCTTAATTACAAAAGTTTACTCCCCTTTTATAATTGATGCCACCATAAAGAACTTGCAATGTTTATCTCTACACACAACAATTATCCTCTGATCTGAATTCCTATGATACTTGAAATTTCTGCATTGAGTGATGTGTAAATTCAACAAAGCATCTCTAAGTTGGTATTGATCCCTAAAACACAAGTGTAGACAGAGTTGCTGATGTGCTTGCTCCATTTTCTCATTGTACCATTTCCAGGCAGGCCTCTTCTTTGCCATACTCTTCCTTTTCATTGGTAGGACAAATGATTGTGGCTCAAAACCATCATCATCACTCTCCTTCAGCAAACCCTTCTCTTCTTTATCTGATGAAAGTTTGAAATCAGGTTCCACCTCTTGTAACACACTTGAATGTGACCTTGTTATCGGTCCTCTCCTAACTAGCAACTTATGCTTCTTCTTTGTAGCTACCGCTGAAAGCACAAGTGCTCCCTGGGTGATTTTGGTAATTAAAGTCAACATATCTCTTGTTGGACTAATATCTTTACCTAGTATATTTTAGATGAGTTCAACAGTGGAGTGGCATGGACAAGAGGATGTGGAACCCCTTCAAGATGCTAAGGACAGAAGTTTGGCAAAAGCTCAAAGATCAAGACTCTTCATTTTCATTTTAGTGATCCAAGATCACATTGAGTCCATAGGAAAAGCCAATACTATTAAAAGGGGATGAGGTGTTGCTTAATGGCTTGCTTGCTCAAAGTGCTTAGTGATATGCTTCAAAGCCCTCAACCACTTTCACATTCAACATATGTACTAAACCTGAAGTCAAACTCGGCCCCACCGATTTGATCTATCCGGCGCCACTGAGTTCATTTGACATAGCCATAGCTAGAAACCTTAATCAGGTCGATCTCACCGATAGGGATCTCGGTCTCACTGAGATGGGAATCTAAACTCTATGTTTCCTATTTGCAACATTTCGGTCTAACCGAGATGTGAGAATCGGTCTCACTGAGTTAACATTGCAAACTCTCTGTTGCCTCTTCGTAATGTTTCGGTCTCACTGAAATGAGCGAATCGGTCCCACCGAGTTTGCGTGACCAAAAATCGGTCTCACCGAGTTTATGTGATCGGTCTCACCAAGATTACGTTATGCCCTAACCCTAGTGAAAGCAGTCCCACCGAGTTGATCATATCGGTCCCACCGAAAAACCTAACGTTGACATTTTGAACTAAATTGGTCCGATCGAGTTTAATGATTCGGTCCCATCGAGTTTGGTAAATAGTGTGTAACGGTTAGATTTTGTGTGGAGGCTATATACACCCCTCCACCCTCTCTTCATTCATGGAGAAAGCCATCAGAACATGCCTACACTTCCAGCATACATTTTCTGAGAGAGAACCACCTACTCGTGTGTTGAGACCAAGATATTCCAATCCTACCATATGAATCTTGATCTCTAGCCTTCCCCAAGTTGCTTTCCACTCAAACCTTCTTTCCACCATATCCAAATCTGTGAGAGAGAGTTGAGTGTTGGGGAGATTATCATTTGAAGCACAAGAGCAAAGAGTTCATCATCAACACACCATCTATTACCTTTTGGAGAGTGGTGTCTCCTAGATTGGTTAGGTGTCACTTGGGAGCCTCCGACAAGATTGTGGAGTTAAACCAAGGAGTTTGTAAGGGCAAGGAGATCGCCTACTTCGTGAAGATCTACCGTAGTGACGCAAGTCCTCCATGGGCGATGGCCATGGTGGGATAGACAAGGTTGCTTCTTCTGAAGGAAATATGCCCTAGAGGTAATAATAAAGTTGTTATTTATGTTTCCTTATATCATGATAAATGTTTATTATTCATGCTAGAATTGTATTAACCAGAAACTTTGTACATGTGTGAAAACATAGACAAAACAGAGTGTCCCTAGTATGCCTCTACTTGACTAGCTCGCTGATCAAAGATGGTTATGTTTCCTAACCATAGACATGTGTTGTCATTTGATGAACGGGATCACATCATCAGAGAATGATGTGATGGACAAGACCCATCCGTTAGCTTAGCACTATGATCGTTTAGTTTTACTGCTATTGCTTTCCTCATGACTTATACATGTTCCTCTGACTATGAGATTATGCAACTCCCTAATAACGGAGGAGCACCTTGTGTGCTATCAAACATCACAACGTAACTGGCTGATTATAAAGATGTTCTACAGGTGTTTCCGAAAGTGTTTGTGGTGTTGGCATAGATCAAGATTAGGATTTTTTCACTCTGAATGTCGGAGAGGTATCTCTGGGCCCTCACGGTAATACACATCGTAATAAGCCTTGCAAGCAAATGACTAATGAGTAAGTCACGAGATTATGTATTACCGAACGAGTAAAGAGACTTGCCGGTGACGAGATTGAACTAGGTATGATGATACCGACGATCGAATCTCGGGCAAGTAACATACCGATGACAAAGGGAACAACGTATGTTGTTATGCGGTTTGACCGATAAAGATCTCCGTAGAATATGTAGGAGCCAATATGAACATCCAGGTTCCGCTATTGGTTATTGACCGGAGATGAGTCTCGGTCATGTCTACATAGTTCTCAAACCCGTAGGGTCTGCACGCTTAACATTCGATGATGATCGGTATTATGAGTTTATGTGTTTTGATGTACCGAAGGTAGTTCGGAGTCCCGGATGTGATCACGGACATAGCGAGGAGTCTCGAAATGGCCGAGACATAAAGATTGATATATTGGAAGGTTATATTCGAACACCGGAAAGGTTCCAGGTGTCACCAGATAAATACTAGAGTACCGGGAGGTTACCGGAACCCCCCGGAAGCTTAATGGGCCTACATGGGCCTTGTGGGAATAGAGGGCGGCAAGGGAGGTGTGGGGCGCACTCCCCTAGGCCCAAGCCGAATTGGTTTAGGGCAAGGGGGGTCGGCCCCCTCTTTCCTTCTCCCCTCCTCTTCCTTCCTTCCCCCTCCTAGTTGGACTGGGAAAGGGGGGAAACCTACTCCTAGTAGGAGTAGGAATCCCCCCTTGGGGCGCGCCATAGGAGGCCGGTCGTCCCCCTCCTCCGCTCCTTTATATACGTGGCCAAGGGGCACCCCATAGACACATCAATTGTTGCTAGCCGTGTGCGGTGCCCGCCTCCACAGTTACACACCTCGGTTATATCGTCGTAGTGCTTAGGCGAAGCCCTGCGCTGGTAACTTCATCATCACCGTCACCACGCCATTGTGCTGACGAAAATCTCCCTCGGCCTCAACAGGATCAAGAGTTCGAGGGACGTCATTGGGCTGAACGTGTGCTGAACGCGGAGATGACGTACGTTCAGCACTTGGATCGGTTGGATCGTGAAGACGTTCGACTACATCAACCGCGTTACTAAATGCTTCCGCTTTCGGTCTACGAGGGTACGTGGACACACTCTCCCCGCTCGTTTCTATGCTTCTCCTAGATAGATATCGCGTGATCGCAGGAATTTTTTTGAAATACTACGTTCCCCTATAGTGGCATCAGAGCCAGGTCTATGCGTAGATGATATGCACGAGTAGAACATAATGACTTGTGGGCGATAATAGTCATATTGCTTACCAGCTTGTCATACTTTGATTCGGTGGTATTGTGAGATGAAGCGGCCTGGACCGACATTACGCGTACGCTTACGCGAGACTGGTTTCACCACAACAAGCACTCGTTGCTTAAAGGTGACCGGCAGGTGTCTGTCTCTCTCACTTTAGTTGAATCGAGTGTGACTACTTCCGGTCCTTGTGAAGGTTAAAACAACACACTTGACGAAAAATCATTGTGGTTTTGTATGTGTAGGTAAGAACGGTTCTTGCTAAGCTCGTAGCAGCCACGTAAAACTTGCAACAACAAAGTAGAGGACGTCTAACTTGTTTTTGCATGGCATGTTGTGATGTGATATGGTCAAGACGTGATGAGTTATACGTTATTCTTTGAGATGATCATGTTTTTTAAATTATCAGCAATCGGCAGGAGCCTTATGGTTGTCTCTTTATTGTATGAATTGCAAAGGCCATGTAATTGCTTTACTTTATCACTATGAGTTAGCGATAGTAATAGTGGCAATAGTTGGCGAGACGACCACGACGCTACGATGAAGATCATGGTGTCAAGCAGGTGACGATGGAGATCATGACGATGCTTTGGAGATGGAGATCAAAAGCACAAGATGATGATGGCCATATCATGTCACACATTTTGATTGCATGTGATGTTTATCTTATTATGCTTCTTATTTTGCTTAGTACGACGGTAGCATTATAAGATGACCCCTTACAAAATTTCAAGGTACAAGTGTTCTCCCTGAGTATGCACTGTTGCGAAAGTTTGTCGTGCTGAGACACCACGTGATGATCGGCTGTGATAGTCTCTACATTCAAATACAATGGGTGCAAGACAGTTTTGCACATGCGGAATACTTGGGTTAAACTTGACGAGCCTAGCATGTACAGACATGGCCTCGGAACACTGGAGACCGAAAGGTCGAGCATGAATCATATAGTAGATATGATCAACATAAGATGTTCACCGTTGAAAACTACTCCATCTCACGTGATGATCGGACATGGTTTAGTTGATATGGATCACGTGATCATTTAGATGACTTGAGGGATATCTATCTAAGTGGGAGTTCTTAAGTAATATGATTAATTGAACTTTAATTTATCATGAACTTAGTCCTGATAGTATTTGCAAATTATGTTGTAGATCAATAACTCGTGTTATAGCTCCCCTATGTTCTTGATATGTTCCTAGACAAAACTAAGTTAAAAGATATTAGTAGCAATGATGCAGACTAGGTCCGTGATCTGAGGATTATCCTCATTGCTGCACAGAAGTATAATGTCCTTGATGCACCGCTAGGTGACAAACCTATTGGAGGAGCAGATACATACGTTATGAACATTTGACAGGCTCGGTATGATGACTACTTGATAGTTTAGTGCGCCATGCTTTACGGCTTATAACCGGGACTTCAAAAATGTTTTGAATGCCACGGAGCATATGAGATGTTCCAAGATTTGAAAATAGTATTTCAGACTCATGCCCGTGTCGAGAGGTATGAGACCTCTGACAAGTACTTTGCCTACAAGATGGAGGAGAATAGCTCAACCAATGAGCATGTGCTCATAATGTTTGAGTACTACAATCACTTGAATCAAGTGGGAGTTAATATTCCAGATAAAATAGTGATTAACAGAGTTCTCTAGTCACTATCACCAAGTTACTAGAACTTCGTGATGAACTATAATATGCAAGGGATGACGGAAATGATTCCCGAGCTCTTTGTGATGCTGATATAAATGAAGGTAGAAATCAAGAAAGAGCATCAATTATTAATGGTTAACAAGACCACTAGTTTCAAGAAAAGGGCAAGGGTAAGAAAGGGAACTTCAAGAAGAATGGCAAGCAAGTTGTCACTCACGTGAAGAAGCCCAAAAGCTGGACCTAAGCCTGAAACTGAGTGCTTCTAATTGCAAAGGAAATGGTCACTGGAAGCGGAAGTTCCCCGAATATTTGGCGGATAAGAAGGATGGCAAAGTGAACAAAGGTATACTTGATATACATATTGATAATGTGTACCTCACTAATGTTCATAGTAGCCCCTGGGTATTTGATACTTGTTTGGTTGCTAAGAATAATAACTCGAAACAGGAGTTGCAGAATAAACGGAGACTAGTTGAGGGTGAGGTGACGATATGTGTTGGAAGTAGTTTCAATATTGATATGATCATCATCGCATACTCCCTGTACTTTCGGGATTAGTGTTAAACCTAAATAAATGTTATTTGGTGTTTGCGTTGAGCATGAACAAGATTGGATCGTGTTTATTGAAATACGGTTATTCATTTAAGTGAGAGAATAATCATTATTCTGTTTACATGAATAAAACCTTATATGGTCATACACCCAAGGCGAAAGATTTATTGAATCTCGATCGTAGTAAATACACATATTCATAATATTGAAGCCAAAAGATGTAGAGTTGATAATAATAGTGCAACTTATATGTGGCACTGCCGTTTAGGTCATATTGGTGTAAAGCGCGTGAAGAAACTCCATGCTGATGGACTTTGGAATCACTTGATTAAGAATCACTTGGTGCTTGCGAACCATGCCTCATGGGCAAGATGACTAAAGCTCCGTTCTCTGGAACAATGGAGCGAGCAACTGACTTATTGGAAATCATACATAATAATGTATGTGGTCCAATGAGTGTTGAGGCTCGCGGCGGGTATCGTTATTTTCAGACCTTCACAAATGATTTGAGCAGATATGGGTATATCTACTTGATGAAACACAAGTCTAAAACATTTGAAAAGTTCAAAGAATTTCAGAGTGAAGTAGAGAATCATCATAAAACAAAAATAAAGTTTCTACGATCTGATCGCGGAGGCGAATATTTGAGTTATGAGTTTGGTCTTCATTTGAAACAATGTGGAATAGTTTCACAGCTCACGCCACCTGGAACACCACAGCAAATGGTGTGTCCGAACATCATAACCATACTTTATTAGATATGGAGCGATCTATGATGTCTCTTACCGATTTACCACTATCGTTCTCGGGTTATGCATTAGATACAGCTACATTCACGTTAAATAGGGCACCATCTAAATCCGTTGAGATGACACCGTATGAACTGTGGTTTAGCAAGAAACCTAAGCTGTCGTTTCTTAAAGTTTGGGGTTACGATGCTTATGTGAAAAAGCTTCAGCCTGATAAGCTCGAACCCAAATCGGAGAAGTGCATCTTCATAGGATACCAAAAAGAGACTGTTGGGTACACCTTCTATCACAAATCCGAAGGCAAGATTTTTGTTGCTAAGAATGGATCCTTTCTAGAGAAGGAGTTTGTCTCGAAAGAAGTGAGTGGGAGGAAAGTAGAACTTGATGAGTTAATTGTACCTTCTCCCAAATTGGAAAGTAGTACATCACAGAAACTAGTTCCAGTGATTCCTACACCAATCAGTGAGGAAGCTAATGATGATGATCATGAAACTTCAGATCAAGTTACTACTAAACCTCGTAGGTCAACCAGAGTGTGTTCCGCGCCAGAGTGGTATGGTAACCCGGTTTTGGAAGTCATGTTACTAGACCATGATGAACCTACGAAATATGAGGAAGCGATGATGAGCCCAGATTCCGCAAAATGGCTTGAGGCCATGAAATCTAAGATGGGATCCATGTATGAGAACAAAGTGTGGACTTTGGTTGACTTGCCCGATGATCGGCAAGTGATAACCCACAAGTGTATTGGATCGCAACCGTTTCCGAGGGTAGGGTATTCAACCAAAATTTATTTCGATACAAGGGGAGCCAAATAATACTCTCAAGTATTAGTTGTTGAGTTGTCAATTCAACCACACCTGGAAGACTTAATATCTGCAGCAAGGTAATTTAGTAGTAAAGTAATATGGAAGTAACGGTAACAACGGTAAAAGTAATAGTAGTATTTTTGTAGTGATTGTAACAGTAGCAACAGCAAAGTAAATAAGCAACAAGCAATATGTGAAAAGCTCATAGGCATTGGATCAGTGATGGATAATTATGTCGGATGCGATTCCTCATGTAATAGTTATAACATAGGGTGACACGGAACTAGCACCAGTTCATCAATGTAATGTAGGCATGTATTCCGAATATAGTCATACGTGCTTATGGGAAAGAACTTGCATGACATCTTTTGTCCTACCCTCCCGTGGCAGCGGGGTCCTAGTGGAAACTAAGGGATATTAAGGCCTCCTTTTAATAGAGTACCAGACCAAAGCATTAACACATAGTGAATACATGAACTCCTCAAACTACTGTCATCATCGGGAGTGGTCCCGATTATTGTCACTTCGGGGTTGCCAGATCATAACACATAGTAGGTGACTATTGACTTGCAAGGTAGGATCAAGAACACACATATATTCATGAAAACATAATAGGTTGGGATCTGAAATCATGGCACTCGGGCCCTAGTGACAATCATTAAGCATAGCAAAGTCATAGCAACATCAATCTTAGAACATAGTGGATACTAGGGATCAAACCCTAACAAAACTAACTCAATTACATGGTAAATCTCATCCAACCCACCACCGTCCAGCAAGCCTACGAAGGGATTACTCACGCACGGTGGTGAGCATCATGAAATTGGTGATGGAGGAAGGTTGATGATGACGATGGCGACGATCTCCACTCTCCGGAGCCCCGAACGGACTCCAGATTAGCCCTCCCAAGAGAGATTAGGGCTTGGCGGTGGCTTCGTATCGTAAAACGCGATGAATCCTTCTCTCTGATTTTTTTTCTCCCCGAAAGTGAATATATGGAGTCGGGGGCGATGTCAGTGGAGCATCAGGGAGGCCATGAGGCAGGGGCGCACCCAGGGGAGCGCGCCCCCCACCCTCGTGGCCAGAGTGTGGCCCCCCTGGCCTGGTTCTTTCCGCAGGTACTTTTATATATTCCAAAATAAATCGTTGAATTTCAAGTCATTCCGAGAACTTTTATTTCTACACAAAAATAACACCATGGCAGTTCTGCTGAAAACAGCGTCGGTCCGGGTTAGTTCCATTCAAATCATGCAAGTTAGAGTCCAAAGCAAGGGCAAAAGTGTTGGGTAAAGTAGATACGTTGGAGACGTATCAACTCCCCCAAGCTTAAACATTTGCTTGTCCTCAAGCAATTCAGTTGATAAAATGAAAGTGATAAGGAAAAACTTTGACAAACACTTTTTGCTCTTATTGCTGCAAATATGTAAAGCCAGCATTCAAGTTTTCAGCAAAAATCATGAACTAACCACATGCACAATAACTTTCGGGCCTCATGTCTACTCATATCAATGGCATAATCAACTAGCAAGCAATAATAATAAATCTCGGATGACAACACTTTCTCAAAACAATCATAATATGATATGACAAGATGGTATCTCGCTAGCCCTTTCTGAGACCGCAAAACATAAATGCAGAGCACCTCTGAAGATCAAGGACTGACTAGACATTGTAATTCATGGTAAAAGAGATCCAGTTACAATCATACTCAATGGAAATTAATAGCAATACATGGAAATGACAGTGGTGCTCTCCAACTGGTGCTCTTTAATAAGAGCATGATGACTCAACATAAAAGTAAATAGATAGGCCCTTCGCGGGGGGAATCAGGGATTTGTAGAGGTGCCAGAGCTCGATTTTGAAATAGAGATGAATAATATTTTGAGCGGTATAATTTCATTGTCAACATAACAACCAAGAGATACCGATATCTTCCAATGCTACACACATTATAGGTGGTTCCCAAACAGAATGGTAAAGTTTATACTCCCCCAACCACCAACAAGCACACTCCATGGCCAGCCCGAAACAACGGGTACCGTCCAAACTAGCAACAGCCCTGGTGGAGTTTTGTTTAATTATTATGATTTGAGCATAGGACTGGGCATCCCGGTTACCAGCCATTTTATCGTGAATGATGAGCAGAGTCCACTCATCGTGAGAATAACCCACCTAGCATGGAAGATATAGACAGCCCTAGTTGATACATGAGTTGTTCGAGCATACAAAACAGAATTTCATTTGAAGGTTTGGAGTTTGGCACATACAAATTTACTTGGAACGGCAGGTAGATACCGCATATAGGAAGGTTTGGTGGACTCATATGGAATAACTTTGGGGTTTATGGAAATGGATGCACAAGAAGTATTCTCGCTTAGTACAAGTGAAGGCAAGAATGAGACTTGGAAGCGACCAGCTAGAGAGCGACAACAGTCATGAACATGCATTAAAATTAATCAACAAGGAATGCAAGCATGAGTAGGATATAAATCACCATGAACATAAATATCGTGGAGGCTATGTTGCTTTTGTTTCAACTACATGCGTGAACATGTGCCAAGTCAAACCACTTGAATCGTTCAAAGGAGGATACCACCCTATCATACCACATCACAACCATTTTAATATCATGTTGGCACGCAAGGTAAACCATTATAAACTCTTAGCTAATTAAGCATGGCATGAGAAGCTATGATCTCTAATTGTCACTGCAAGCATGTTTCATTCATAATAGGCTGAATCAGGAACGATGAACTATCATATTTACAAAAACTAGAGAGGTCGAGTTCATACCAGCTTTTCTCATCTCAATCAATTCATCATATATCGTCATTATTTCCTTTCACTCGCACGACCGAACGGTGTGGATAATAATAATAGTGCACGTGCATTGGACTAAGCTGGAATCTGCAAGCATTTAATACAAGGGGGAAGACAAAGTAATATGGCTCTTGGTTAAATCAACAGTAAAGCATATGAGAGCCACTAATCATTTTCATCATGGTCTTCTCCTCTTAACCCCCAAAGAAGAGAAAAGAAACTATTTACACGGGAAAGCTCCCCACAAGCAAAAATAAGAATGAGGAATCTTTTTGGGTTTTCTTTTAATTACTATTACTACAGCCATGGAAGGTAGACTAGCTAAAAGCTACAACTTTTTTTTTATTTTCTTAAGGTTTTTTTAGCACACAAGAAAAAGACTAAGAAAAGAAATGAAAATAGCATGGATAGTACAATGAAAAAGTATGGGCACCGACTACTGGAAAAAGTGTGTGAACATGAATGTAATGTCGGTGAGAAATACGTACTCTCCCACGCTTAGGCTTTTGGCCTAAGTTGGTCTATTGCCACGGATCAAAACTACTCTCTCCGGTGCACGGAGGAGCGTCCTCTGGGTGCCATTGGTTGGCAATCTCATCCGAATCCCACCGGTAAACCGACTGTCGATAAGGGTCAAGTGGTGGTTCCGGCTTCGGCTCTGGAGCTTGTGCTTGGCTCCAGTACGCATAAACGGCATCCGGCAAAACGAGGTACATGCCTGAAAATAAATCAAACAAAGATGGTGCAGGCAAGGTAATAATCTCACAATATTTTTCATCAAACATCAATTTATACTTAAGCAATTTCTTCTTATTTTTAACAATAAAATCATGTGCTATCATACTCTTATAATTTAGATAAGCCGGGGCCAGCAACTTTTATTCCTTCTCATGATGCCTAATAGGTATTCTAAAGTGTTCAGCAAGGCGTGAAGCAAAGATGCCTCCGAAGATAGGGCCCTTTGTACGGTTCAGACTTAATCGTTTAGCAACAACAGCACCCAAGCTAAAAGTTGTATCTCGAAACAAAGCATGGCGCAAAATAACAATATCAGGGGTACTAAGATTCCTACTGTTCCCGCGACCAATTAAGCATCTACTAGCAAATATCGCAAAGTAGCGTAGACCAGGAAAATGTATACTAGTAATTCTTGCCCCTGAAACTTGCCTCGTTTCCCCTACAACTATCATATTGATAAATCCCTCAACATCCTTACGATGAGGTTCCTCAAGACTACCAGCAAAGGGTATCGTACATACTTGACAAAATTCATAGAACGACATCTCCTTAACCTCATTATATAAATGAAACTCCACTGAAGGTGGTGATTTCTTAGCATGAAAATGAAAGTTTTGCGTGAAAATATTAGTGAGAAAGAGATATTGTTCACGCTGGTCGTGGAGGAAGTCGGTGAGGCCTGCATTCTCTGCCAAATAATAAAAGTCTTTATAAATCCCGGCGGCTTCTAATAACTCATTGCAAGGCCATTCAAACGGCCGTACTTCCGCAGTGCGAGGATGATTGTATTTGGGCTTCTTGTTATCTTCCTTCTGTTTATCCTTTGAGCTTTGACTAGAAGAGCCTCTCAACAATCTCCTCATCATTTTCTTCCTCTGAAATTTTTTGAAATTTTTAATGACTCAAAATAAAATTGAACCAAACTCCACAAGTGATAGCAACTACTCCCACAAGTGCCTAGAGACTATATCATGCATTAGAACTACTTGGGACCACATAAATTTGACATGCATGCTCAAGAACAGGGTCACCTAAGCAGCAAAAATTTGCAATAAATAAAGCACTAGAACAAAAACTAATTGGACCATTGGAGGAGTCACATACCGAAGAACAATCCCCCCAAATAGTTTTGTGAATGGAGCTTTGAGCAAGTAGATCGAAAATGGTAGCAAGATGAGCTAGAACTCGTGCTTGAGCTGGTTGGTGATTTTTTGGGGGGGAGGAAGAAGGAGTGTTTGGGTGCTGGAGTAAGTGGAGGGGGGCATGTGGGGCCCACGAGGCAGGGGGCGCGCAAGGGGGTGGGCACGCCATGCACCCTCGTGGCCAGGTGCTGGCTCCCCGAGCTATGTTCTCAGTGCCAAATATTCTTAAATATTTTGGAAAAAAATCATATTTCATTTTCGGGGCATTTGGAGAACTTTTATTTTTTGAGGTACTTTTTGTACGGATAACTCTGAAAACAGACGGAAAATATTATTTTTGCTTTATTTAATCTAATTAACAGAAAGTAAAAGGAAGGTACATAAAGTTGTGCTATATAAATTCAACCATCTCATGCTCATCAAAAGGAATCCATTAACAAGGTTGATCAGGTCTTGTTAATAAACTCTTCCCGAATAACATGAAACCGGAGAATTTTCGAATAACACTAGGTTACCTCAATGGGGATATGTATGTCCCCAACAATAAGAATATCATATTTCTTCTTGACAGTAGGAAGAGGAAATTCAAAACCTCCAATAGTAATCGTTGAAATTTTTCCAATAGAATTGATACTGTGGACCTGAGGTTGTTTCCTCAGGAAGTGTATCGTATGCTCATTACCATTGACATGAAAAGTGACATTGCCTTTGTTGCAATCAATAACAGCCCCTGTAGTATTCAAAAATAGTCTACCAAGGATAATAGACATACTATCGTCCTCGGGAATATCAAGGATAACAAAGTCCGTTAAAATAGTAACATTTGCAACCACAACGGGCACATCCTCACAAATACCGACTAGTGTAGCAGTTGATTTATCGGCCATTTATGTCAGTAGGTGTCAACTTATTCAAATCAAGTCTACGATATAAAGAGAGAGGCATAACACTAACACCAGCTCCAAGATCACAAAAAGCAGTTTTAACATAGTTTCTTTTAATGGAGCATGGTATAGTTGGTACTCCTGGATCTCCTAGTTTCTTTGGTATTACACCTTTAAATGTATAATTGGCAAGCATGGTGGAAATTTCAATTTCAGGTATCTTTCTTTTATTCGTAATAATATCTTTCATATACTTAGCATAAGGATTTGTTTTAAGCATATCAGTCAAACGCATACGCAAAAAGATAGGTCTAATAATTTCAGCGCAGCGCTCAAAATCCTCATCATCCTTTTTCTTGGATGGTTTAGGAGGAAAAGGCATGGGTTTTTGAACCCATGGGTCTCTTTCCTTACCATGCTTCCTACCAACAAAGTCTCTCTTATCATAACGTTGATTCTTTGATTGTGGGTTATCAAGATCAACAGCAGGTTCAATCTCTACATCATTGTCATTGCTAGGTTTAGCATCATCATTAACATTGTCACTAGCCTCATGTTCACTACCAAATTGTGTTTCAGCATTAGAGATAGAGATATCATTGGGATTCTCAGGTGTGTCGGCAACAGGTTCACTAGAAGCATGCAAAGTCCTATCATTTTTCTTTTTCTTCTTCTTAGAAGAACTAGGTGCATCTATATTAGCTCTCTGAGAATCTTTCTCAGTTCTCTTAGGGTGGCCCTCAGGATACAAAGGTTCCCGAGTCATTCTGCCCCCTCTAGTCACAACTCTAACATCATTATCATTTTTCTTACTATTTAATTCATTGAGCAAATCATTTTGTGCTTTGAGGACTTGTTCTATTTGAGTGGTGACCATAGAAGCGTGTTTACTAATGAGTTTAAGTTCACCTTTAACTCTAGACATATATTCACTCAAGTGTTCAATCATATAAGCATTACGTTTCAATTGTCTACTAACATAAGCATTGAAGTTTTCTTGTTTAACAATATAATTGTCAAACTCATCTAAACATTGGCTAGCAGACTTATAACGAGGGATATCACCTTCATCAAATCTATAGAGAGAATTTACCTTTACTACATGTGTTGGGTTATCAAGACCATGTATTTCTTCAATAGGTGGTAAATTCTTAACATCTTTAGCTTTAATAACCTTTTTCTTTCATAGATTTCTTTGCCTCTTGCATATCTTCAGGACCGAGAAACAGAACACCCCTTTTCTTCGGAGTTGGCTTAGGAGGTGGTTCAGGAAGTGCCCAATTGTTTTCATTGGTCAACATATTATTCAATAACAATTCAGCTTGATCGACAGTTCTTTCGCTGAAAACACAACCAGCACAACTATCCAGGTGGTCTCTGGAAGCATCGGTTAGTCCATTATAAAAGATATCAAGTATTTCATTTTTCTTAAGATGATGATCAGGCAAAGCATTAAGTAATCGGAGAAGCCTCCCCCAAGCTTGTGGGAGACTCTCTTCTTCAATATGCACAAAATTATATATTTCTCGTAAGGCTGCTTGTTTCTAATGAGCGGGAAAATATTTAGAAGAGAAGTAATAAATCATATCTCGGGGACTATGCACACAACCATGATCTAGAGAATTAAACCATGTCTTAGCATCACCCTTCAACGAGAACGGAAATAACTTAAGGATATATTAGTAACGAATTTTTTTCCTCATTGGTGAATAGGGTGGCTATATCATTCAACTTAGTAAGATGCACCACAACAGTTTCAGATTCATAGCCATGGAAAGGATATGATTAAACCAAAGTAATTAACTCAGGATCGATAGAGAAATCATAATCCTTATCAGGAACACAGATAGGTGAAGTAGCAAAAGCAGGGTCATATTTCATTCTAGCATTCAAAGACTTTTCTTTCAGCTTAGCTAATAATTTATTAAGATCATATCTATCATTGCAAGCAAGAAAGTCTCTAGCAAATTCTTTATCCATAACATAACCCTCGGGAACAACAGGTAATTCATATCTAGGAGGAGAATCTGCATCATCACTTTCATCAATATTATCAGTTTCAATATTTGAATTCTCTCTAACCCTAGCAATTTGTTCATCAAGAAATTCACCTAATGGCACAGTAGTATCAAGCATAGAAGTAGTTTCATCATAAATAACAGAAGTATCATCAAGAACATGCGACATGTTAGATTCAATAGCAGGAGTAGGTGTCGCAAGTTTACTCATAACAGAGGGTGAATCAAGTGTAGAGCTAGATGGCAGTTCCTTACCTCCCCTCGTAGTTGAGGGATAGATCTTGGTTTTTGAGTATTTCAAGTTCTTCATAGTGATCAACAGATATAAATCCCAAGTGAACCAAAGAATATAGCTATGCTCCCCGGCAACGGTGCCAGAAAATAGTCTTGATAACCCACAAGTGTAGGGGATCGCAACCGTTTTCGAGGGTAGAGTATTCAACCGAAATTTATTGATTCGACACAAGGGGAGCCAAAGAATACTCTCAAGTATTAGCAGTTGAGTTGTCAATTCAACCACACCTGTAAGACTTAATATCCGCAGCAAGTCAATTTAGTAGCAAAGTAATATGGAAGTAATGGTAACAACGGTAAAAGTAACATTAGTATTTTTGTAGTGATTGTAACAATAGCAACGGCAAAGTAAATAAGCAACAAGCAATATGTGAAAAGCTCATAGGCATTGGATTAGTGATGGATAATTATGTCGAATGTGATTCCTCATTTAATAGTTATAACATAGGGTGACACGGAACTAGCTCCAGTTCATCAATTTAATGTAGGTATGTATTCCGAATATAGTCATACATGCTTATACGAAAGAACTTGCATGACATCTTTTGTCCTACTTCCGGTGGCAGCAGGGTCCTAGTGGAAACTAATTTATATTAAGGCCTCCTTTTAATAGAGTACCGGACCAAAGCATTAACACATAGTGAATACATGAACTCCTCAAACTACGATCATCGCCGGGAGTGGTCCCGATTATTGTCACTTCGGGGTTGTCGGATCATAACACATAGTAGGTGACTATTAACTTGCAAGGTAGGATCAAGAACACACATATATTCATGAAAACATAATAGGATCAGATCTGAAATCATGGCACTCGGGCTCTAGTGACAAGCATTAAGCATAGCAAAGTCATAGCAACATCAATCTTAGAACATAGTGGATACTAGGGATCAAACCCTAACAAAACTAACTCCATTACATGGTAAATCTCATCCAACCCATCACCATCCAGCAAGCCTACGATGGGATTACTCACGCACGGCGGTGAGCATCATGAAATTGGTGATGGAGGAATGTTGATGATGACGATGGCGACGATCTCCACTCTCCAGAGCCCCAAATGGACTCAAGATCAGCCCTCCCGAGAGAGATTAGGGCTTGGCGGTGGCTCCGTATCGTAAAACGTGGCGAATCCTTCTCTCTGATTTTTTCTCCACGAAAGTGAATATATGGAGTCGGGGGTGATGTCGGTGGAGCCTCAGGGGGGCCACGAGGCAGGGGGCGCGGCCCCCACCCTCATGGACAGGTGTGGGCCCCCTGGTCTGGTTATTTCTGGAGGTATTTTTATATATTCCAAAATAAATCTCCGTTGAATTTCAGGTCATTCCGAGAACTTTTATTTCGGCACAAAAATAACACCATGGTAGTTCTGCTGAAAACAGTGTCAGTCCGGGTTAGTTCCATTCAAATCATGCAAGTTAGAGTCCAAAACAAGGGCAAAAGTATTTGGAAAAGTAGATACGTTGGAGACGTATCAGCAAGCCATTGGAAATAAATGGATCTTTAAGAGGAAGACTGACGCCGATGGTAATGTTACCGTTTACAAAGCCTGACTTGTTGTGAAAGGTTTTCGACAAGTTCAAGGAGTTGACTACGATGAGACTTTCTCACCCGTTGCGATGCTTAAGTCTGTCTGAATCATGTTAGCAATTGCCGCATTTTATGGTTATGAAATCTGGCAAATGGATGTCAAAACTGCATTCCTTAATGGATACCTCAAAGAGGAGTTGTATATGATGCAACCAGAAGGTTTTGTCGATCCTAAAGGTGCTAACTAAGTGTGCAAGCTCCAGCGATCCATCTATGGACTGGTGCAAGCATCTCAGAGTGGGAATATACGCTTTAATGAGGTGATCAAAGCATATGGTTTTATAAGACTTTTAGAGAAGCCTGTATTTACAAGAAAGTGAGTGGGAGCTCTGTAGCATTTCTGATATTATATGTGGTTGACATATTGTTGATTGGAAATGATATAGAATTTCTGGATGGCATAAAAGGGTACTTGAATAAGAATTTTCAATGAAAGACCTCCGTGAAGCTGCTTATATATTGGGCATCAAGATCTATAGAGATAAATCAAGACGATTAATTGGACTTTCACAAAGCACATACCTTGATAAAGTTTTGAAGAAGTTCAAAATGGAACAGTCAAAGAAAGGGTTCTCGCCTGTATTACAAGGTGTGAAGTTGAGTAAGACCCAATGCCCGACCACTGTAGAAGATAGAGAAAGAATGAAAGTCATTCCCTATGCCTTAGTGATACGTCCAAAACGTATCTATAATTTCTGCTTGCTCCATGCCTCTTTTGGGTGATATTGCTATGATATTTATACACTTCCATACACTTTTGATCATATTTGGACTAACCTATTAACTCAGTGCACCCCAGTGCCAGTTTCTGTTTTCGGTTGTTTTTGTATTTCAGGTTTT
Source organism: Secale cereale (assembly GCA_902687465.1). Classification (NCBI taxonomy): domain Eukaryota; kingdom Viridiplantae; phylum Streptophyta; class Magnoliopsida; order Poales; family Poaceae; genus Secale; species Secale cereale. The sequence goes on along the minus strand of LR738710.1, from coordinate 128,939,347 downwards.
CACGTTACGAGAACTGCCAGGAAAAATCCAGAAAAATTATAGAAAAAATCAGCGTTCCAGAAACTACCGTGCGCCCGAAGGACAGCCGGGGGGGCCACCAGGGCTCCAGGCGCCCTGGCGGCGCCCCCCCCCCCTGGGCCGCGCCGGGGGGGCGCCTGGGCCCCCCGAGGCTCCTCCGATGCCCCCCTTTGGCATATATTTAAAGCGTCTCCCGAAACCCTCGAAACAGGAACTCTTTTCGCGATCCCATCTCTGTTCCGCCGCCGCCGCCGCCGCTTCCAAGATCGGGAGCACCAGGAGAACTCTTCCCGGCACCCTGCCGGAGGGGAGGATCACCACCGGGAGCCTCTCCACCACCATGGATGCCTCCCGGATGAGTTGTGAGTAGTCTCCCTTGGACCATGAGTCCATGACCAGTAGCTATGTGATGTTCTCCTCCCGTTCTTGTGCTTCACTAATTAGTCCTTGTGAGCTGCCCTACATGATCGAGGCACATATGTAAACCTTATGCTGTTGCTATGATGAGTTTGCTGGGATCCGATGGATTATGAGATTATGTTCAGATTGTGCTTGAGTAATATATTTGATCTACCTCTTTTATATTTATGTTCGTAAGTAATTCTTGCATGTTCTCCGTTGTTAGTTATTGCTTTGGCCAAGTAGTAGGTAGTGACTCCAAGAGGGAACGTTATGCTTGATTGTGGGTTCATGCCCCTTGATGACTAGTTTGAGTGACAGAAACATGAGTCTAGGGGGTGTGCTGTTGCCACAAGGGGGAAAACAACGGTGCTTGTGCCCGCGGGTGCAAGGATTGTTTACTTTACGCAAAGTTCTTTTAATGCAGTTGTCTGTTGCATTGAGTTTACACTATGGGTGGGACTCGCAACTTAATACCAGCGAGATGTTCTGGATAGATATCTCAAGGTGGATGATTAGTAGTAGATATTGATGGATTTCGGTCTACTTACTTTAGCGTACCACCCATGCTTTGAACCTCAACCTTTCTTGCAATGTAGTCAGCATTGGTTTGCGCACATGGTCCTGTCAATTGCCCAGCTGTAATTCGTTTACCTCACATAGCTGTTTTATCGTCTTTTGGGAGAGAGACATCACTAGTGAACATCATGAGACTCCGGTCCATATTACCATCATTGATCACATCCGCTATTTACTTTTCCGCTATTTACTTACTATTGGAATTATACCTATCACTATTATCACTTGCGTTTAATCCTTTGTGAACTACAAGGCCGGAGGGATTGACAACCTCTCTGTACTCATTGGGAGCAAAGTTATTTGTATCTGTGTGCAGGTCCATGTTGATTGCTAATATCTGGCGCCGTAGCAGTTGACACCTTCTTGTTGAACCTAGGAGTCTCTGGGGATTCGATCCTTGGTATCTTTGCCAAGGGAAAAACTTTCGCAACACTACATCTCACACCTTCCACTTGGGGTAACCAACGAGGGGCGAGAAGCCTAGCAAGAGTTTTTCTGGCGCCGTTGCCGGGGACTCCACTCTTCAAGATAGGGGAGTTGCACGCTATCTTTTACCTTTGCTTTTAGTCTTGTTAGTTTACCTTTCAATTTCTGCTTTAGTATCTTTTATCGAAAATCACAAAAATAGTTATCTTGATTGCTTGCTACTATGGGTTCCACCGAGAACACCAAGTTGTGTGACTTCACTAGTCACAACAACGATGACTTTATCAGCACACCTATCACTACACCTGCCACTTCAGCACCTTCATATGAAATTAAACCTGCTTTACTGAATCTAGTTATGAAAGATCAATTCTCCGGTGCTGGAGATGATGCTGCTTTACACTTGAACAACTTTGTTGAACTTTGTGATATGCAAAAGTACCAAGAAATAGATGGTAATATTGTTAAGCTTAAGCTTTTTCCTTTCTCCTTGAGAGGAGGAGCTAAAATTTGGTTTCAGTCTTTGCCTAGAAATAGCATAGATTCATGGGACAAGTGCAAAGATGCTTTTATCGGAAAATACTATCCACCTGCTAAAATTATCCAACTGAGAAGTAACATAATGAATTTTAAACAATTGGATAATGAACACATTGCCCAAGCTTGGGAACGTATGAAATCTCTTATCAAGAACTGTCCTACTCATGGTTTGACTACTTGGATTGTTATCCAAACTTTTTATGTAGGCTTGAACTTTACCTCGCGGAACTTGTTAGATTTGGCCGTGGGAGGAACCTTTATGTCAACTACACTTGGTGCTGCCACGAAGCTTCTCGATGAGATGATGACCAACTATTCCCAATGGCACACCGAACGCGCTCCAACAGGTAGGAAGGTAAACTCTGTCGAGGAAATTTCCTCCCTTAATGAAAAAGTTGACTTGATCATGTCTCTACTTTCGAAGCAATCCTCTGTTGATCCTCGTGATGTTTCTTTAAATTCTTTGATTGCTCAAGAACAAGTAGATGTGAACTTTATCTCTAGAAACAATTTTAACAACAATGCTTACAGGAGTAATTTTGGTAGCAATCCTAGACCGTTCCCCTCTAATTCTTATGGGAACAACAATGCTTATCCTAGCACCAAGAACTCCAATACTGAACTAGAGATTATGCTTAAAGATTTCATCACTACCCAAAAAGCCTTTAATAAGAGTGTAGAATAAAAACTACATAAACTAGATGATCTCTCTTTGAAGGTAGACCATTTAGCCAATGAGATAGAATTGCTTAAAATTAAAACTTCTCCTCTTGAGGAGAGGAAGGTCACTCCTATTAATGCTACTCAAGTGCAAATTAATGAAAATATTAGGATGATGGCTAAACTTAAAGAAAGATGGGCTAGAGAAAGGGAGGAAGAGGATAGAATTAAGAGCCTTCCTACCCACCACACTATTGCTACTATCCAAGTTGTTGAGGATATCCAAACTCTTAGCACCCAATGTACTCCTGGTTCCATTGGACCTATTAATGGTGATGCTATGACTATAGAAACTACCAAACAAGTGAACCTAAAGGATACCACTACCACTTTACTTGATGCTAGTGACCTTGATTTTGATAATTGCACTCTTACCAAAGTTATTGATTTCCTTCACAATATGTCTAGAGATCCCCGCACTAGCACGCTTAACCTTGCCTTCACACAGCATATCACTAATGCTCTCATCAAAGCTAGGGAGGAGAAACTTAGAGTAGAAGCCTCCATACCTAGAAAGCTAGAAGATGGTTGGGATCCTATGATAAAAATTAAATTGAATGACTTCTCTTGCTATGCATTATGTGATGTTGGAGCTAGTACCTCTGTTATGCCCAAAAGAATATATGAGATGCTTAAATTGAAACCTTTTGATTCTTGTTCTTTTGGTGTTCGTCTCGTTGATTCTTCCATAAAGAAACCTTTGGGGAGGATCGACGATGTTCTTATCGTTGTCAGTGATAATTATGTTCCCGTTGATTTTGCTATTATGGATATTGAATGTGATCCTTCTTGTCCAATTATTTTGGGACGTCCTTTTTTGCGCACCGTTGGTGCTATCATTGACATGAAAGAGGGTAATATAAAATTTCAGTTTCCTCTCAAGAAAAGGATGGAACACTTCCCTCGAAAGAAGATCAAGTTACCTTTTGAGTCCGTTGTATGGGCTAGCTATTCTTTTACTCTTGATAAAACTTGATCTATATGCATTATGCCTAGCTTAAAGGCATAAAAGAAAGCGCTTTTGGGAGGCAGCCCACATGAATAAATTTATTTTGCTTTTGTTGTGTCTTGATGTTGTTACTACTGTAGCATCATCATTGTATCTTTGCTTTTCAATTTTGTGCCAAGTGTAGCCTCTGATTGCTAGAAAGTTCAAAAGTTGTGAGGTGCTGTCCAGGAAACAGATTCTGTCCTTGGATAGAAAAATTCGTATAAAATCACCAGATCATCTTTTTGATCTGAATTTTTTCGACAGCATGCTCCGTATAATTGTCTTTCGTGCTTCTGTTCTGAGTTTTTTGATTAGAGTTGCAGAAGTGCCCCGAACAAATCATTTACTACCTGCTGTTCTGTTTTTCACAGATTCTGTCATGTTTTGCTTTTCCTTCATTTTGCAAACCAAGAGCTTGCTTTTTCTTTGCAAAAACCTTTTGGCAATCTTGAGAAATAGTAGACCTTCAATAATATCTTTATTTCCAGCAAGGTATAATTATTTTATTATGGGTACTAACCTCGCTAATCAGATTATGATGAGTTATGTATGAAGGGAGTTTTCAAGTGTGCGAGGGAAGATGATAAAAAGATTCAGGAGTGTCAAGCGCTCAAGCTTGGGGATGCCCCCATGCACCCCCAAGAAATATTCAAGGAGACTCAAGCGTCTAAGCTTGGGGATGCCCCCGTGCATCCCCTTCTCCATCAACATTATCAGTTCGTCTTTCATTCCACTATATTTTAATCACTTCATGTGTTATGTGCTATGCTTGGAGCGTCTTGCTTTTAGTTTTCTTTAGTTTTTCATAACGAGTCGGAACTCAGCTTTCTTTATGTGGGAGAGAAACACGCTCCACTTCTACCTAGAACATAACATAGAATTTTCATGTCTATCCTTGCTGTGTGTGTTCTTTGTCTTTTAATAGCTACTATCATGTTCAGCTCTTAGCTTGCATGCTTATCTTTTCAAAGAGCTTTTGTTTAGTTGGTTGCTTGAACTCTCTTTAATTACCATGCTCACCTTATTAAGAGAGTTTGCTTCCGTTGCATTGGTTGATATGTCTATGATAAAGATGCTACGTGCATAATGGCGCTTAGTAGTTCAGGTTTTCTTATGGTTAGTCTCAAATAGTTGGGGGGTTCCCAATGTGTTATTGGAGTACCAACATGATTTGTTTGCCAATGATGTGGTATGGTTTAGTAATATCTTCCTTCGAGAATTTATTTTGATTGACTTGGCGTATGCTCACGCATATTTAAGACTGTAAAGAAAGTCTGTGAAGCCTTGATGATCTGTTGTTTCTGAGTAGCGATATAACTTCCATGCCCAATTCAATGTTGCTTTGTCGCTCTGCATGATTATGATCGTCATTGCTCTCTTAGTTGGTCGCTCCCAGTCTTTGCTAACCTCCACCTGTACTAAGCGGACTGACTGCTTATGCATCCACATCCTTTTAAACCAGTTATGCCATATGAGTCCACCATACCTACCTATATGTGGTATTTCACCGCCACTCCAAGTAAATTTACATGTGCTACCTTTTATACCTTCAGTTTTTGCAATACATAGCTCATGGAAAAGTAGCTTAAAAACTATTGTGGTAAAGAATATGTTGCTTATGTATCTTATTTCTTATAATTTGCTTGCTGAGCGGTAACCATGTTTCTGGGGACGCCATCAACTATTACACTTTTGTTGAATATCATGTGAGTTGCTATGCATGTTCGTCTTGTCTGAAGTAAGGGTGATTTGCCATGGGTTGAATGGTTTGAGTATGCATATTGTTAGAGAAGCACATTGGGCCGCCAACCAAAGCCATGTATCATGGTGGAAGTTTTAGCTTGGACATTAATCCTCAATCTCTTATGAGAATATGCTTAAGCATTAAAGAGGAGTCCATTATCTATTTTCTATGTTGTCCCGGTATGGATGTCCTCAAGTTGAGATCTATCAAAAACGAGAGATCAAATGCGATCTATCTCCTTGGACCTTTGTACAGGTGACATAGAGGTACCCCTTTGTGACACTTGGTTGAAACATATGTAATGAAATGACAATCCATGGAAATCCAAGCTAATTAGGACAAGGTGCGAGCACTATTGGTATTCGATGCATGAGGCTTGCAACTTATAGGATGTCTTATGCATAACACATATGAAGTACTACTACCGTTGACAAAATTGTTTCTATGTTTTCAAAATAAAAAGCTCTAGCACATGAGTAATCCCTGCTTCCCTCTGCGAAGGGCCATTCTTTTACTTTTATGTTGAGTCTCCATTTTCTTTTAAAAAGCACCAACTACTGAGAGCATGATTGTCATTCTGAGTGTAATGTGCATTGTCCCAAAGTAGCATTGTCTTTTGCATGATTGTGATATCGTTTATTCTGAAATCATTGTATCTAGTCATCACTTAAACCTTGGAGGTGCCCCTGCATTTATGTTTTGCTTCACTAAAGGGGGCAAGCTAGATATCACTTTATCATATTTGCACATCATGTTCATTGCAAATCTATTTGATGTTTCAGTATCATATTGTAAAACTTTCAGTCCTTTGTGATTTTCTCATGAGGCAACTTAATTACTATAGATTCATTGTCTCAGGAAGCTTTTGTCATATGACTATGAAAAAGTCCTATATGGTTAATAGCATGTCACCACAGAAATTATTCTTGTTATCATTTACCTACTCGAGGACGAGCAGGAATTAAGCTTGGGGATGTTGATACGTCCAAAACGTATCTATAATTTCTGCTTGCTCCATGCCTCTTTTGGGTGATATTGCTATGATATTTATACACTTCCATACACTTTTTATCATATTTGGACTAACCTATTAACTCAGTGCACCCCAGCCAGTTTCTGTTTTCGGCTGTTTTTGTATTTCAGGTTTTCACGTTACGAGAACTGCCAGGAAAAATCCAGAAAAATTATATAAAAATCAGCGTTCCAGAAACTACCGTGCGCTCGAAGGACAGCCGGGGGGGCCACCAGGGCTCCAGGCGCCCTGGCGGCGCCCCCCCCCCCCCGGGCCGCGCCGGGGGGGGGGGGCGCCTGGGCCCCCCGAGGCTCCTTCGATGCCCCCCTTTGGCATATATTTAAAGCGTCTCCCGAAACCGTCAAAACAGGAACTCTTTTCGCGATCCCATCTCTGTTCCGCCACCGCCGCCGCTTCCAAGATCGGGAGCACCAGGAGAACTCTTCCCGGCACCCTGCCGGAGGGGAGGATCACCACCGGGAGCCTCTCCACCACCATGGACGCCTCCCGGATGAGTTGTGAGTAGTCTCCCTTGGACCATGAGTCCATGACCAGTAGCTATGTGATGTTCTCCTCCCGTTCTTGTGCTTCACTAATTAGTCCTCGTGAGCTGCCCTACATGATCGAGGCACATATGTAATCCTTATGCTGTTGCTATGATGAGTTTGCTTGGATTCGATGGATTATGAGATTATGTTCAGATTGTGCTTGAGTAATATATTTTATCTACCTCTTCAATATTTATGTTCGTAAGTAATTCTTGCATGTTCTCCGTTGTTATTTATTGCTTTGATCAAGTAGTAGGTAGTGACTCCAAGAGGGAACGTTATGCTTGATTGTGGGTTCATGCCCCTCGATGACTAGTTTGAGTGACAGAAACATGAGTCTAGGGGGTGTGCTGTTGCCACAAGGGGGGAAACAACGGTGCTTGTGCCCGCGGGTGCAAGGATTGTTTACTTTACGCAAAGTTCTTTTAATGCAGTTGTCTGTTGCATTGAGTTTACACTATGGGTGGGACTCGCAACTTAATACCAACGAGATGTTCTGGATAGATATCTCAAGGTGGATGATTAGTAGTAGATATTGATGGATTTCGGTCTACTTACTTTGGCGTACCGCCCATGCTTTGAACCTCAACCTTTCTTGCAATGTAGTCAGCATTGGTTTGCGCACATGGTCCTGTCAATTGCCCAGCTGTAATTCGTTTACCTCACGTAGCTGTTTTATCATCTTTTGGGAGAGAGACATCACTAGTGAACATCATGAGACTCCGGTCCATATTACCATCATTGATCACATCCGCTATTTACTTTTCCGCTATTTACTTACTATTGCAATTATACCTATCACTATTATCACTTGCGTTTAATCCTTTGTGAACTACAAGGCCGGAGGGATTGACAACCTCTCTGTACTCGTTGGGAGCAAAGTTATTTTTATCTGTGTGCAGGTCCACGTTGATTGCTAATATATGGCGCCGTAGCAGTTGACACCTTCTTGTTGAACCTAGGAGTCTCTGGGGATTCGATCCTTGGTATCTTTGCCAAGGGAAAAACTTCCGCAACACTACATCTCACACCTTCCACTTGGGGTAACCAACGAGGGGCGAGAAGCCTAGCACTCAGCCATAGGTTCTAGAAAGTATGTCATGTTGTGTACCAAACATGTTGTGTACCTTGCCATGAGTTTGGCAAGGAGGTACAATAGTGATCAGGAGTACATCACTGGACAACGGTCAAAGTTATCCTTAGTTACTGGATGACTAAGGAAATGTTTCTCGATTATGGAGATGATAAAGAGTTCGTTGTAAAGAGTTACGCCGATGCAAGCTTTACACTAATCCAGATGACTCTAAGTATCAATCTGGATGCGTATTGAAAGTGGGAGCAATTAGCTAGAGTAGCTCCATGCAGAACATTGTAGACATAGAAATTTGCGAAATACATACAGATATGAATGTAACAGACCCGCTGACTAAACTTCTCTCATGAAGCAAAACATGATCACACCTTAGTACTCTTTGGGTGTTAATCACATGGAGATGTGAACTAGATTGCTGAATCTAGTAAACCTTTTGGGTGTTGGTCACATGGCGATGTAAACTATGCGTGTTATTCACATAACGTGTGAACTATCGGTATTAAATCACATGGCGATGTGAACTAGATTATTGACTCTAGTGCAAGTGGGAGACTGTTGGAAATATGCCCTAGAGGCAATAATAAAGTTGTTATTTATATTTCCTTATATCATGATGAATGTTTATTATTCATTCTAGAATTGTATTAACCGGAAACTTAGTACATGTGTGAATACATAGACAGAACAGAGTGTCCCTAGTATGCCTCTACTTGACTAGCTCGCTGATCAAAGATGGTTATGTTTCCTATCCATAGACATGTGTTTTCATTTGATGAACGGGACCACATCATCGGAGAATGATGTGATGGGAAAGACCCATCCGTTAGCTTAACACAATGATCATTTAGTTTTACTGCTATTGCTTTCTTCATGACTTATACATGTTCCTCTAACTATGAGATTATGCAACTCCCGAATACCGGAGGAACACCTTGTGTACTATCAAACGTCACAACATAACTGGGTGATTATAAAGATGCTTTACATGTGTTTCCGAAAGTGTTTGTGGTGTTGGCATAGATCAAGATTAGGATTTGTCACTCTGAATGTAGGAGAGGTATCTCTGGGCCCTCTCAGTAATACACATTGTAATAAGCCTTGCAAGCAAACGACTAAGGAGTTAGTCACGAGATGATGTATTACGGAACGAGTAAAGAGACTTGCCGGTGACGAGATTGAACTAGGTATGATGATACCGATGATCGAATCTCGGGCAAGTAACATACCGATGACAAAGGGAACAACGTATGTTGTTATGTGGTTTGACCGATAAAGATCTTCGTAGAATATGTAGGAGCCAATATGAACATCCAGGTTCTGCTATTGGTTATTGACCGGAGATGAGTCTCGGTTATGTATACATAGTTCTCGAACCCGTAGGGTCCGCACGCTTAACGTTCGATAACGATCGGTATTATGATTTTATGTGTTTTGATGTACTGAAGGTAGTTCAGAGTCCTGGATGTGATCGCGGACATGACGAGGAGTCTCAAAATGGTCGAGACATAAAGATTGATATATTGGAAGGTTATATTCGGACACCGGAAGGGTTCCGGGGGTCACCGGATAAATACTGGAGTACCGGGAGGTTCCCGGAACCCCCCCC
>LR738710.1:128915019-128929549 GCA_902687465.1 Secale cereale | reverse complement strand
CCCCCCCCCCCCCCCCGAGGGCTTAATGGGCCTACATGGGCCTTAGTGGGAATAGCGGGCAGCAAGGGAGGTGTGGGGCGCACCCCCCTAGGCCCAAACCGAATTGGTTTAGGGCAAGGTGGGCCGGCCGCCTCTTTCCTTCTCCCCTCCTCTTCCTTCCTTCCCCCTCCTAGTTGGACTAGGAAAGGGGGGAAACCTAGTCCTAGTAGGAGTAGGAATCCCCCCTTGGGGCGCGCCATAGGAGGCCGGCTGGCGCCCTCCTCCACTCCTTTATATACATGGCCAGGGGGCACCCCATAGACACATCAATTATTCCTAGCCGTGTGCGGTGCCCCCCTCCACAGTTACACCCCTTGGTCATATCGTCGTAGTGTTTGGCGAAGCCCAGCGCCAATAACTTCATCGTCACCGTCACCACGCCATCGTGCTGACGAATCTCTCCCTCGGCCTCCACTAGATCAGGAGCTCGAGGGATGTCATCGGGCCGAACGTGTGCTGAACGCGGAGGTGGCGTATGTTCGATACTTGGATCAGTTGGATCGTGAAGACGTTCGACTTCATCAACCGCGTTACTAAATGCTTCCGCTTTCGGCCTACGAGGGTACGTGGACACACTCTCCCCGCTCATTTGATACTACGTTCCCCTACATCTTTGTGGACACTTTATGGGTGGTGTCGTGGAATTAGCATGGCAGGTATCCGGTTTAGAGGACTTAGGTGTGGAGCCATCGCGCGTGGTAGCTTGAAGAGGTTAAAGCACACAAAGAACACAGAGGGTTTATACTAGTTCGGCCCCTTCGATGAAGGTAAAAGCCTACGTCTAGTTTGGTTTGGTATTGCTTGGGCGTCGATGAACATGGAGCGGATCGCTTGCCTGTGTCTCGACGTGTTATTGCTTCCCCTTGAACCGTCGCCGGGTCATCCCTTTATATAAGAGGCGACGCCTGGTCCGGTTTACAGAGTCCCGAGGCCGGTTCATAATCGTGTCCGCCTCGGTCTCTATTCTTCCTACCTTATACCTCAAGTTACATGATATGACGGTTTATAAACCGTAAGCTTTACATATGGGCCCTAAGCCTCCACGGGCCGTAACCTCTAACTCATAACCTACTGGGCTTATGATAACACAACTACATTAACGTAATCTGGATCTTCCTAGCCGGTTTATACCTACTAGTAATATCCCTGACATTAGGCCCCAGACTGATTTGAACTTGTTCCTGTCAGTCTTCCAAGTCTTTGCATAAATTTCCTTTCTGTAGCTTCTCTGCTTTGTAAACCGGCTATGACGTCATCTCCAGAAATCATCTCAATCTGTCGTGACATCACCTCCGCATTTATTGCTCACCGCTGTTTGTTACCTTTGTTAAAGGCTATCCCGAAGATCGAGGCGACAACGGAATCTTTATCCAATCTCTAACCTCCTTGATTCCCACGCTTGCCGTTTCACCTCACCAGCTTATAAATACCACTGAGACATGTCCTTCTTCTTCCTTCCGCACTTCATCTTCCTCCGTCGCCCGAAGCTCCGCCGCCGTTCTTCGAGCCCGTCACCGTCGTCAATCCAGGCCGCTGCATCACCCTGAAACGTGTCCAGAGCACTCCGCCGCCGTCTTTCTCTTCCTCAGGTACTTCTTCTTTCTCGCTATAGATCTCAATCTAGGGTTCCTCCATGTCTTCCACCATGAAACCTCGAAGCTTGCTGTTCCTCCCTGTAGGTTACCCTTGTAGTAGACTCAAACCTTGGAGATATTTCGAATGTGCTCCTGCTCTGTGGTTTAAACTTAGATTCGAACCTTAGATTCAACCCTTAGATTCATTTGGTCTGTAGAAACCCTTCGTGGTTCTTCCCGTATAAGACTTGTGTATATTTCATCTTTTTCTTACGGCTCAGATCCATTTTTACTTTAGCTTTCTGTAGAAACCTGTTTCTTCGTCTTGTAAATCTGTAAGTTTTTCACCGGTTTAACCAATCATATACTCCTCTCGTAAGGAATTAGTCATAAGCCCGATGGTTTAGCCTCCTCTTCTTCTGCTATTATAAACCGGTAGCTGCTCGCTTCGCATCTGCTTCCGAATTGTCAATGCCATTAGTCCCTTGTCTAAACCGTCGATATAATTTGATGTTACGCTCCGGTTTATGCTTCAGTACTTAGTAATCCGGATTTCATACTGTATCTTTCAGCGTTTCCTTTAGTCAAAATGGCTGCCAAGCAGTTCGTTTGTTGCAACTGGGCTCCTTCCCGCATTACGGAAGAGGACTTAACCAACGCCGCTTCAATTGGTCTTCTGGGCCCCCAAGTGGTTCTGAAATGGCGGGCCCCAGGAAATGAGTGTCCTCCTACCCCTAAAGAAGGAGAAGTCATCGTTTTCTTTGATCATATGGCCCGGGGTTTTAGCCCTCCCGGTTCAAAAAAAAAATCGGGACGTGCTGGCCGCTTTTCAGCTCCATCCTCAAGATATAGGTCCGAATTCTATATCAAATGTCTGCAATTTTCAAGTCTTCTCGGAAGCATACCTTCAAGAAGAACCATCAGTGGATTTGTTCCGGGACTTTTTCCACTTAAACCGGCGGACAGAGTTTACTGCCGGACCGCATCAAGAGCTGGGCGGTGTTAGTATTCAGAAGAGAAGAGACGTGATCTTCCCTCACGCTGCTCTCCATACACACCCCAAGGAATGGAACCAATCATGGTTCTATTGCAAAGATACCTCGCCTGAAGGGGAAAACCCACTGCCGGGTTACCGTGAACATCGTCTACCTGCGGATCATCCCCTGCCGCAGCGCCTTAGTTCTTCAGAGCGGGCCCGGTTTGCTCCTCAGCTTGCTAAGCTTAGAGCCTTTATGGCCAACAGTTTAACTGGAGTAGATTTCGTTCGCTGTTGGCTTGCCTGGAGCATCCTTCCACTGAGTCGGCGCTCCGGCCTGATGTGTGAGTATACCAGAAAGATGGATGACCCTCAGCGCCATATTGACATAATACTTCCTGAGAAAGAAGTCATTGAATCCGCAAAGAAGATGCTCAACATCTCCCTGGAAGAGTGCAGCCAGACCGGATTGGCTCCTTTTTATGAAAACAATAAACCGCCAGCGGTAAGTTCTTTCTGACTTCTTCTGCTTTCTCTGATCCATTTATATTAATTGTCTTCTATTTATTTATTTTATCTTCTGCCCAGGCCAACGACCCCTTCTGGAAGAGAAAGCCTCAGGACAAGTCGGGCAAGCAGCCACGCCGGAAGACGTATGCTGTCAAGAAGAAAAAGGCGGCTGCTGCCTCCGGTTCACATCCTGAGGAAGATGATCCGGATTCTGAGGTATGACTTGATCCTGATATGTTTTAATCTCCCTTTATCCAAATTTATGTTAACAGTGTCTTTCCACAGGATTTGGCTGAAGGAAGTAAAGCGGCAGAAGTTGAGGTAATCTCTCTTTCTTCAGACTCTAAACCGCCGGCGCCCAAAATTCGTCCGGCGTCTCGGAAATACCCTTTTTCTCATCCTTACGCTCAACTAGACCCCAAATTTCTTTTGAAGAAGCAGCAACATGAAGCACACCGGACTACGCGCCATAGTGGCCATGTAGTAGAATCCTCCGGAATATCTCTTACTCTGGCTCGCAGACGCCGCTCTGAGGTTTTACTTTTTCCAACTCTTCTTCATCCAAAGGCCGGACTTATACGTAAACCGCTTAAACTGTCTGATCCTAACTATCAGGAGACTCCTTTTGTCCTCTTCTAGTGAGTCAACTGCCACACAGGTCCCTGTGCTGAAGACCGTGCCTGGGTAAGTCCCTTTCAACATCCGGTTTATATTTGTATTTGTTCCTTGATGATTCTCATTGTTCCTTCAATTTTCTTCAGCAAGCCCAAGCCTAGCAAGAAGGCGAAGGCCACCAAAGCGGCTGCCGAGACTGCTACCGCTGAACCGGCGGCTGATCCGGATGAAGTCATCCCTCCAGAGAGCGATCCTGCAACTCAGTTTGATGACCCTGCTCCCATGGACCATGATGATATTGTTGCCCCGGAAGATACCAATGTGGAAAATGTAGTTGAACCAGCGAGTCCTATCCGGGTTAGCCCTCCTCGGACTAACCCGGCTCCTGTTAGCCTGGCCCCTACTGCTGCCCCTTCTCGGCCAACCACTGCCTCTTCTCCGGATGTTCAGATAACCGGGACAGGTTTTACTGCTCCTGCTGAGCCTATCATCTTGGCCAAGCATACTGCTAAAGAGGAGAAGCTTCAACAAGAGAAGGGCAAGTGGAGCACGGATTTGTCCAGCTATGCCGAATTGAGTGCCCAGGAACTTTATTCCGGGTATTTGAACCGGCTTCATACCAGCCGTGATTATGAATTGGGCTTGGTTAATATGATGAAGGATAAGTACGAGGTAACTTCCTTCACTTGTATTTGTTTTGTATTCTTTGTACTTCTGTCTTTATGGTTCCAGTTTAGCTTCGTTGTAGGTAAACCAGTACTTCCAATGTATGCAGAATGAACTTACATTAGCCCCCAAGTGCCAGGGGCATAACTTGTTTTATGTGCCTAGGACTTGTCTGAATTTCTCTTTTAATACCTCAACTGCACATTAGCCCCCAAGTGTCAAGTGGATAACTTGTTTATATGCTTGAGACTTGTCTGAATTTCTCTTTTAATACTTCAACTGCACATTAGCCCCCAAGTGTCAAGTGGATAACTTGTTTATATGCTTGAGACTTGTCTGAATTTCTCTTTTAATACTTCAATAGCACATTAGCCCCAAGTGTCAAGTGGATAACTTGTTTATATGCTTGAGACTTGTCTGAATTATCTTTTATTCCACTTGATTTCCTTGTAGGCTGACTTAACCCGGAGGGCTGCAGAGGTGACTGAGCTCCGGAATAGACTGGCTGCCATTGAAACTGCTTCTGCCAAAGACAAGGACGAGCTTGCGCTGAACTTAACCAATACTGAAAAATTGGAAAAAGACTTTGAAACGGAGCGGTCAGTCTGGGAGGTGCAGATGAACGCTCTTGAAAAAAGAGCAAAGGATGCTGAAGAGGCCCTTAATCCGGTGACGCAAGAGCTGACTGGCTTAAGACATCAAATAGAACTTATGACCTCTCCTATCTTTGGTGAGCACTTAATTTGCATATGTTTTCTTCTCTGCAATCTTTGTTCTGCTCCGGTTTAACTTTAACAATCATATCCAGGGCGACGCATAACCCATCTTGGGGATGACATCCGGAAGAAATCAAGGCCTCTTATACTCTGGTTGAGCAGCTGTATTCCGGCGCTCAAAGGATTATAAGTGCGATGTCCCATCAAAAAGCGGCCCCCACTACTATCCAAGGTACCTTGGAGAAGCTATCTATACTGCCTGTACGCTTGGAATAAGTGAAGAAATCTGCTGCACGGGCCGGTTCTCTTGTAGCATTGACTAGGGCCAAGGCATGGGTTCCGGACTTTGATCCGGAGGAAGCTATGAACGGGTACCCCAGTAACAAGGAAGATGGATCTGCCTTCTGTGGCAAGGACCTCCATGTTTTAACCAAGGAGATGCGTCCCCTTGCCAGCAAGCTTGCCGATGAAGCGGACCTGACCAGGTATCATCTGGCATATGACTTAGAAAATGAACGGGTGGACCGGCCGGTTTATGATACCGAGAATCTGATCCCGCCAGTGCGTGCCCATACTTTCGCTCCAGATATTGATCCATCCAATCTTATTACCGAGGAAATGTACTTTCGTGCACTATCCAAGATCGACTGGCGCGTTCCTGACTTCCAGACGCTTCAAGAAGATGAAGAAGTTCCGGTACAAGCCGATCCGCAGCCTTCACAGCATGAAGAAGAAGCATAAGCCGCTCAGTTTAACTCTTAGCTGCTGTAATCTATTGCCAGAAAACTTCAATCCGTTCAGGCCTGCAAGTGCCTTGTAATAGGATAGTTCGAAACATTGTCTGTCTTAATCCGGATGTCACAGCTTGACTTGGCGTCTGCCAATTTTAATCCGTTGTCTGCTATGGTTGATCCTTTATATTATATGTATCTGCATATACAACGCTAATAAAATGTCGTAGCGGTTTACCACCGGACCTATTACATTGCTCCCATAGGCATATATATTGAAAGAGTATATGTTTTATACCCAGAAAATACTTCATACCTTTGATTAAGTGTACCTGACCTCCTTAATCCGATAGGTATCATTGAATGTGTAGATTATGATGAGGCTCTTTGCTCACTTTGGAGTTTTGCCCAATAATTGTTCCGAGTTATGATAAGCGCCGGTTTAAATCATGCTGGTGTTCTATGACCCAGACTTTTGTAGATACATGGTCAACTTTGAAGTTGCTCAGTTCCGGATCAAAATCCAAAGAAAACTTTGAAAAATTACAAAACACAAAACACTATTGCGAATAAGACCATGTAGTCGAGGCTTTTTGCGAGCTGCCAGGCTCCATATTTTCCAATCAATGGATGCGACCCAAGGGGCTATGATTCATTTTGCCAATCAATGGGTGCAATCCAAGGAGCAATAATTTATTTTGCCAATAATGGATGTAATCCAAGGAGCAAGAACTTTTCTTTTGCCAATCAATGGATGTAATCCAAGGAGCAAGAACTTTTTCTTTTGCCAATCAATGGATGTAATTCAAGGAGCAAGAACTTTTTCTTTTGCCAATCAATGGATGTAATTCAAGGAGCAAGAACTTTTCTTTTGCCAATCAATGGATGTAATCCAAGGAGCAAGAACTTTTCTTTTGCCAATCAATGGATGTAATTCAAGGAGCAAGAACTTTTCTTTTGCCAGTCAATGGATGGAATCCAAGGAGCAAGAACATATTTTGCCAATCAATGGATGTAATCCAAAGGGCGATGATTCGAAGATGATCATATAAACCGGACCAGAAGGGATTAAGCGAGGATTCGAATGTGATCCGTAGCCCCCTAGTGACCGTGGAGGTAGGGTACCTATGAAAGAGTTGTGCTTGAAAGGCAAGTCCTGGTTGGTCCCTTATAGAATTGTCCTGCATAGCAAAATAGACTGATCAAAGCATCTGAGTTAACTCTCATAAGACACTTATTTAGAAGAAAAAAGGCTGATCCCCCGGTTTACCAAGGGTGCCGGTTTATTTATTAATCATAATATATACAGGATACATGAAGCGGAGCTCATGGCTCAAGTGTAGTAAGGCCGCAGAAGGGCAATGTTCCACGGCCTCTTCGTTTCTTCCTCTGCTGTCCGTGAGTCTTTGTGTTCTCGAACGTCCACCAGGTAGTATGAACCGTTGTGTAGGTTCTTGCTGACCACAAAGGGCCCTTCCCAAGGTGGGATAACTCCTGCATATCTGTCTGGTCCTGGATGAGCCGGAGTACCAAGTCCCCCTCCTGGAACGTCCTGGTCTTAACCCGGCGGCTATGATATCTGCGCAGGTCCTGCTGATAAATTGCAGATCGTGCTGCTGCTATGTCACGCTCTTCATCCAGCCGGTCTAAGCTGTCCTGTCTTGCTTGCTCATTGGCCGCTTCAACATAAGCTGCCACCCGTGGTGAGTCGTGCCGGATATCACTTGGAAGAACCGCTTGAGCACCGTACACCATGAAGAAAGGTGTGTAGCCTGTGGACCTGTTAGGCGTAGTATTGATGCTCCAGAGGACAGAAGGTAACTCCTCAACCCAGCACCCTGGTGTTCTTTGCAAGGGAATCATAAGCCGGGGCTTGATGCCTCGCAAAATCTCTTGATTGGCCCTTTCAGCTTGACCATTGGATTGAGGGTGAGCTACCGAAGACACATCCAGGCGAATATGTTCCCTTTGGCAAAACTCTTCCATCTCTCCTTTAGATAGATTGGTGCCATTATCAGTGATAATGCTGTGTGGAAAGCCAAACCGGAAAATTACCTTCTTGATGAATTTAACCGCTGTTGCCACATCACACTTACTGACAGGCTCTGCCTCAATCCACTTTGTAAATTTGTCCACTGCCACCAACATGTGAGTTTTTTGATCTTGGGATCGTTTAAAAGGCCCAACCATATCAAGCCCCCAAGTTGCAAACGGCCAAGTAATTGGAATCATCCATAGCTCCTGTGCCGGAACAAGAGCACGTCGTGCAAACTTCTGGCAAGCGTCGCATTTCCGGATCAGATCCTCTGCATCAGCATGGGCTGTGAACCAGTAGAACCCGTGACAAAAAGCCTTGGCTACCAGCGATTTTGAACCGGCGTGATGACCACAATCCCCTTCATGAATCTATCGAAGAATATCACAGCCTTCCTCTGATGATACGCACCGCTGAAACGCCCCGGAAACGCTGCGGTGATGAAGTTCTCCGTTAACAATTGTCATGGACTTGGAGCGCCGGATTATCTGCCTAGCTTCAATCTCATCATCTGGCAACTCTCCTCGGCTCATGTATGCCAAGTAAGGGAGTGTCCAATCTGGAATAACATGAAGTGTCGCAACCAGCTGCGCTTCCGGATCAGTAACAGCCAAATCCTCCTCCGATGGTACCTGAACTGATGGATTGTGCATCTCGTCTAAGAAAGTATTTGGTGGCACCGGTTTACGCTGAGATCCCAGCCGGCTCAGAGCATCGGTCGCCTCATTTTTTTGCCGTTCTATGTGATCCACCTGATATCCTTTAAAACATCCTGCAACTGCTTCAACTTCTCGCCTGTAAGCCGCCATGAGAGGGTCTTTGGAGTCCCATTTGCCAGACACTTGTTGCGCCATTAAATCCAAATCACCAAAACACTTGACTCGGCTCAAGTTCATCTCCTTAGCCATCCACAGACCATGAAGCAGTGCTTCATATTCAGCCGCGTTGTTAGTACAAGGAAACATTAGTCGGAGGACGTAAAAAAAACTTGTCACCTCGTGGGGAAGTTAACACGACTCCAGCCCCCGAGCCTTCTAATTGCCTTGCACCGTCGAAGTGAATAGTCCAGTATGTATGATCCGGCTTCTCCTCTGGTGCTTGCAATTCTGTCCAATCATTGATTAAATCTACCAATGCTTGGGATTTGATAGCAGTACGTGGTACATACTTCAATCCATGTGGGCTAAGCTCAATAGCCCACTTTGCTACTCTGCCAATGGCTTCTCTGTTCTGGATTATATCCCCCAACGGAGCTGAACTAACAACAGTGATTGGGTGGCCCTGGAAGTAGTGCTTCAGCTTCCGGTTTGCCATGAACACGCAATACACCAGCTTCTGCCAATGCAGGTACCTTTGCTTTGATTCAATTA
The DNA here is from genome assembly GCA_902687465.1 of Secale cereale. Lineage (NCBI taxonomy): Eukaryota > Viridiplantae > Streptophyta > Magnoliopsida > Poales > Poaceae > Secale > Secale cereale. The sequence continues at coordinate 128,920,317 of LR738710.1, read as the reverse complement.
GAACCTCACTGACGTAATAAACCGGGCGCTGAACCGGATATTCCTTACCTGCCTCTTTGCGCTCTACCACAATTGCCACGCTAACCGCCCGGGCATTGGCGGCCACGTATAACAGCAGCGGCTCATTGTCAACAGGGGCGGCAAGGACCGGCGGTTTTGCTAATTGCCGCTTCAAGTCCTCAAACGCAGCGTTTGTGGCATCGCTCCATATAAACCGATCTGTCTTTTTCAGCATCTGATAAAGCGGAATTGCCTTCTCTCCCAAACGGCTGATGAATCGGCTTAACGCTGTAATCCGGCCAGCGATGCGCTGGACATCATTGATACAAGCTGGTTTAGTCAAGGATGTGATCGCCTTGATCCTCTCTGGTTTTGGCCTCTATTCCTCTGTTTGATACTAAGAATCCGAGGAGCTTGCCAGCCGGAACACCAAAAACGCACTTCTCCAGACTAAGCATCATCTTATAAACCCGGAGGTTGTCAAAGGTTTCCTTTAGGTCCTCTATCAGTGTCTCCTCCTATCTTGATTTTACAACAATGTCATCCACATAAGCATGGACATTTTTCCCGATCTGCCCCTTAAGACAGTTCTGTATGCAACGCTGGTAAGTTGCTTGGGCGCTCTTGAGCCCAAAGGGCATAGATACATAGCAGAAGGCTCCAAAGGGAGTTATGAAGGATGTCTTCTCCTGGTCTTTAACCGCCATCTTGATCTAGTGATACCCTGAATATGCATCCAAAAAACTTAGCCGCTCACATCCCGCCGTAGCATCAATGACCTGATCAATACTGGGGAGAGCAAAAGGATCAGTTGGACAAGCCTTGTTTAGGTCTGTGTAATCCACACACATCCTCCACTTTCCATTTTTCTTTAACACCAGAACCGGATTAGCCAACCACTCCGGATGGAACACCTCAACTATGAACCCTGCGGCCAAAACCCTGGCCACTTCTTCACCTATAGCCTTGCGCCTTTCTTCATTGAAGCGGCGCAGATACTGCTTGAACGGTTTGAATTTCGGATCAATATTAAGACTGTGCTCAGCGAGTTTCCTCTGTATACCTGGCATGTCAGAAGGTTTCCATGCAAAGATATCCCGGTTCTCACGGATGAACTCGATGAGCGCGCTTTCCTATTTGGGGTCAAGGTTAGCGCTGATAGTGAACTGCTTGGATGAGTCGCCTGGCACAAAGTCAACTTGCTTAGTTTCCTTTGCCGATTTAAACTTCAATGCCGGATCATGCTCTGTACTTGGCTTCTTTAACGGGGACATATCTGCCGGATCAACGTTGTCTTTGTAGAACTTCAACTCTTCTGTAGCACATACTGCCTCTGCATAGGCTGCGTCTCCTTCCTCGCACTCCAATGCAATCTTGCGACTTCTGTGAACCGTGATGGTCCCCTTGTGACCCGGCATCTTAAGCTGTAAATAAACATAGCACGGTCTAGCCATGAACTTGGCGTAAACCGGCCTTCCAAACAGAGCATGATATGGGCTCCGGATCTTTACAACCTCAAAGGTTACTGTTTCTGACCTAGAGTCCTGCTCATCTCCAAAGGTGACCTCCAGATCAATTTTCCCAACTGGATAAGCCGATTTACCTGGCAACACTCCATGGAACACCGTGTTGGATTGTCTCAACTTCTTGTCCGTCAACCCCATACGACGGAAAGTCTCGTAGTATAAGATGTTGATGCTGATGCCGCCATCCATGAGTACCTTTGTGAATTTGTAGCCACCCACCTGTGGTGCCACCACTAAGGCCAATTGGCCCGGATTATCAACCCGTGGCGGGTGATCCTCTCTGCTCCACACAATAGGTTGTTCCGACAAATGCAGGAAACATGGTGTTGCCGGTTCAACTGCGTTTACCGCCCGCTTCATGATTTTTTGATCCCTTTTGCACAAACTCGTAGTAAAGACATGCTACTGTCCACTACTTAGCTCCTTCGGATTACTCTGATAACCGGATTGCTGCTGCTGTTGACGTTGCTGATTGCCTTGGTTATTGTAGCCACCCTGACCATGCTGGTGGTTGCCTTGGTTGTTATAACCGCCCTGACCATGCTGCTGGTGGTTGCCTTGGTTGTAGTTGTTGTTGCCGCCATGATATCCTGATCCGGATCCATTACCCTGGTGACTCGGACCTTGAAAACCGGAACTCAAGCCGCCGCCCGGTGGTCCATTGTCGTATTTGGCTTGTCTCATGGCCTCTACCATGATCCGGCATTGCCCCCATGTATGTTTAGCTGGGTGTTCCTCTGTGCTATGTTTCGGGCAAGGCTCATTCAATTGTCGATCCAGATTGATGGATCCTCCCCCGCTTCGTGGAGGTGGCCTACCCTTGCGGCGCTGGAAATTTCCTTGAACATTGGTATTGGCCACAAAATCAGAGCTGCTCTCTGCCTTTCGCTTACCATTAAAACTTGTTCCTACCGGATTAGCCTGCGCTGGTTTACCAGCCTTATTCACTTTTCCGGACTTGTCTCCATCTGCCTTTGGGTACTTAGCGTTATCAGAGTCCCCATACTTCACTAGAGCGCTCATGAGTGTCCCCATGTCATTACAATCCCGCTTGAGCCGTCCCAACTTCAGCTTCAAAGACTTAAACCGGCAATTGTTTTCCAATGTCACTATTGCCATATTGGGATTGATGCTATTGGAAGAGTGCAGAATTTCTGACACTCGCCGTACCCACGTGCTCGTAGGCTCCCGCTCTCCTTGAACACATGCCGCCAAGTCCACTATTGACATCGGTTGCTTGCACGTGTCTTTGAAATTTTTGATAAACTAGCGATGCAGCTCACCCCATGATCCGATGGAGTTAGGTGGTAAGCCTTTTAACCATGTCCGGGTTGTACCCTCAAGCATCATGGTAAAATACTTTGCGCATGCCGCTTCATCCACATCTAGCATCCCCATAGCCATCTCATAGCTCTTAATCCAAGCCTCTGGAGCCAGGTCTGCCGTATAGTTAGGCACCTTGCGCGGACCTTTAAAGTCCTTGGGTAACCTTACGCTTCGTAAAGCGGGACCAAGACATTGTACTCCAAAAGAACTCACCGTGACTCTTGTCTCTGCTGTGGTTGGGTGAACTGGCGTCATTTGACGAATATCCTCGCGGGCAGTAGGTCTGGCCCGGTTCATCTCCTCCTGGGCGTGCGCCTCTGCCCCTGCCGGATTATCTTGCCTGTGACAATGACGTCTTCGTTCGCTGCTGGACACTTCCGGTTCATCCCAACGCCTAGTGTAACTCCTGCTATGGCGGGGTGTTGAATGAATTCTCTCCTTGCTGTAAGAGTACGCCTGCTGCTGTGTCAACGCTGTGTCCAGCAATTCCTTGACCCTGCGTGCTTCCATCGCCACGGGGGATGTCCCCTCAATAGGTAAGGCGGCCAGTTGTGAAGCGGCGGCGACAATATTATCCAATGGGTTTGAATAATGGCCAGGAGGTGTGGGGATGTGCGGCGTGGGCACAACCTGACGATTTTGCTCTGCGGTCGGCTGTTAAACCGGTGCGCCTGCTCCTATGGCTCCTCTCCGGTTTACTTCTAAGTTATTGCTGGCTCCCGCTCCTGGTGTGCCAAAGAGATTCATCGCCTCATAGACCGGCGGTAGACGAGTTTGATACCTTCTGTTCCTTACCTCCTGCGCAGAGGCCTGATCAATCCTGAGCCGGAAAGCTTGGGAATCCAGCTCTGCTTGCCTTGTCACCATCATGGCTTTCTCTGCATCCAGATCCTGTTTAGCTTGCTCAATCCGGCCCTTCATCTGAAGGATCTCCGCATCATGTTGCGCCTTGTTGGCAGGAGCTACCTCTGCTATTGCGCGGGCTGTCAACTCCTCGACCAAGGTCGATAGAGCGTCAGAGGGAGAGGGGGCTTGGTTGCTCGCCCCTGCACCAGCTACCTCTGTTGTGAACGCCCTGGTCACCGTGGGCTGCTGCATAGACTGTGATCCGGCCATGAAGACAGCCACCCGGTTTGGCGGATCAAAGGGGTCCGGAATACTGTCACCATCGGATACACCCCCGGATCGACCGTCCCGCAACAGATACAACGATTCAGTCTTTCCGGATGAAGATTCATCGTCAGAGTAGACAACTGTCTCGCCACCAGAATCCGATCCGTCCTCGGCTTGGACTCCATGTACTACTCCAACGAAAGCACGCTTCACGGCAGGCTGAATCCGGGCCGATCTCGCACGCTGAGCCGGCTCGACGATGTTGGGGAAGATGTCTGGCTCAGGTCCCGGTTCACCAATCTTGCCAATGAAGACGTGGATGCCGCCGAAGGGGACCCGGTACCCGTATTCGATTGAATCGGCCTCAGGGCCCCAGCCTGCATCGTCGATGTAGATCCGGCCGCGGCGACTCTTGGTCATCCGGCCGACCGCGTAACCCTTGTGTCCTTCAAAGCTGCCCTTCAAGAACTCGAAACCATCGTGCGATAGCCCCACGGTGGGCGCCAACTGTCGTGGAATTAGCATGGTAGATGTCCGGTTTAGAGGACTTAGGTGTGGAGCCATCGCGCGGGGTAGCTTGAAGAGGTTAAAGCACACAAAGAACACAGAGGGTTTATACTAGTTCGGCCCCTTCGATGAAGGTAAAAGCCTACGTCTAGTTTGGTTTGGTATTGCTTGGGCGTCGATGAACAGGGAGCGGATCGCTTGCCTGTGTCTCGACGTGTTGTTGCTTCCCCTTGAACCGTCGCCGGGTCATCCCTTTATATAAGAGGCGACGCCTGGTCCGGTTTACAGAGTCCCGAGGCCGATTCATAATCGTGTCCGCCTCGGTCTCTATTCTTCCTACCTTATACCTCAAGTTACATGATATGACGGTTTATAAACCATAAGCTTTACATATGGGCCCTAAGCCTCCACGGGCCGTAACCTCTAACTCATAACCTACTGGGCTTATGATAACACAACTACATTAACGTAATCCGGATCTTCCTAGCCGGTTTATACCTGCTAGTAATATCCCTGACAGGTGGAGCCTTCCGTGGACTCGCGCAACCGTTACCCTTCGTGGATTGAAGTCTCCATCAACGTGGATGTACGATAGCACCACCTATCAGAACCACGCCAAAAACATCCGTGTCTCCAATTGCGTTTGCACACTCCAATCTCGTCCCTTTACTTTCTTGCAAGTTGCATGCTTTAATTTCCGCTGCTCATATACTCTTGGCATGATTGCTTGAAATGCATTGTGAATGTTTGAAATTGTGATAAAAACTCTACCTCAACTCAAAGAACATAAAAACTGCTACTTTTCTTGTTGAGTGTCAAATCACCC
>LR738710.1:128769361-128914888 GCA_902687465.1 Secale cereale | reverse complement strand
CCCCCTTCTAGACACCTCTTCTTCGATCCTCTCAACCGCTATAGTTTCTTCTCCTTCTTCTGAAACCAATGTGTGATCTTCCTCCAGCTCAAATATTTCCTCAACTTTAGTGTCACCCTCATAATGCAACACTTCTTCCTCCTCTGATGGATCATCCTCCATTTCTTCCTCTTCTAGTTCTTCCTCTCTATGTCTATTTCCCTCTTCCATCTCTATATCTTCAGCTTCACACATATACTAATGGTCTCTTCCAAAATGACCTTCATAATCAGAGGCGAAAGCATCACTGTCCTCATATCACTAATATCCCACTTCTTCTTCTTCCAAAACATCTTTCAATTTGGCATTTACATTCCTCCATTCTTGGGTGCAAACAACAAGAGCATGGGCTGTAGTAGAGCTGCTACACTGACTTTAAAACACTGCTCCTTGCTGATCAACAAGATAGGAGGCTCACTCGGATCAAGCATAACAAGCTCTTGATACACAATAGGGGACAATTCTTGGTTATGAGATTGTTGCCTCTCAAATTCACTAACAGAGGGTGGACATGCCCTAACTAGCAAATTAAGCACCAAAGTATCCTTATTCTGCCTCTTTATCATTTCTAATTCAGCATTACTCTCTACCATGGGCAGTTCTACCCTTCCCGGTGTTTTGTTTTCTCGCACACAATGAACAATGGGAGAAATGAATGAACCCCCCCCCCCCCACACACACACACATGCCAACTGGAATACACGAAAATGAAAAGCGGTTAAGAGCATCTACAGCCGGACACCTCAAACCATATCTCATGCACCCGCGGACGCGCCTAGTTACTGACTAGACAAGAGAGTGAAGGAAAACGTGATTCAACCGGACCCCTAATATCATCCCTATACTGTTGGAAATATGCCCTAGAGCCAATAATAAAATGGTTATTATTATATTTCCTTGTTCATGATAATTCTCTATTTTTCATGTTGTGATTGTATTATCGGGAAATCGTAATACATGTGTGAATACATAGACCACAACATGTCCCTAGTGAGCCTCTAGTTGACAAGCTCGTTGATCTATAGATGGTTACCGTTTCCTGACCATGGACATTGGATGTCATTGATAATGGGATCACATCATTAGGAGAATGATGTGATGGATAAGACCCAATCCTAAGCATAGCACAAGATCGTGTAGTTCGTATGCTAAAGCTTTTCCAATGTCAAGTATCCTTTCCTTAGATCATGAGATTATGCAACTCCCGGATGCCGTAAAAGTACTTTGGGTGTGCCAAACGTCACAACATAACTCGGTGGCTATAAAGGTACACTACGGGTATCCCCAAAAGTATATGTTGGGTTGGCACGAATCAAGACTGGGATTTGTCACTCTGTATGACGGAGAGGTATCTCTGGGCCCACTCAGTAAGACATCATCGTAATGAGCTCTATGTGACTAAGGATTTGGTCATGGGATGATGTGTTACGGAATGAGTAAAGATACTTGCTGGTAACGAGATTGAACAAGGTATCGGTATACCGACGATCGAATCTCGGGCAAGTACTATACCGGTAGACAAAGGGAATTGCATACGGGATTGATTGAATCCTTGACATCGTGGTTCATCTGATAAGATCATCGTGGAACATGTAGAAGCCAACATGGGTATCCAGATACCTCTGTTGGTTATTGGCCGGAGAGATGTCTCGGTCATGTCTGCATGATTCCCGAACCCGTAGGGTCTACACACTTAAGGTTCGATGACGCTAGGGTTATAGGGAATGTATGTATGTGGTTACCGAATGTTTTTCGGAGTCCCGAATGAGATCTCGGACGTCACGAGGAGTTCCGGAATAGTCCGGAGGTGAAGATTTATATATGGGAAGTCATGTTTTGGTCACCGAAGTGATTTCGGGGTCACCGGTATAGTACCGGGACCACCGGAAGGTGTCCAGGGGTCCACCGGGTGGGGCCACCTGCCCCGGTAGGCCAAGTGGACTAAGTAAAAGGGTGAACCATCCCCTGGTGGGCTGGTGCGCCCCTCCCCCAAGGGCCCAAGGCGCCTAGGGTTGGGAAACCCTAGGGGGTGGGTGCGCCTCCACCTTGTTTGGGGGGCAAGTCCCCCCCCCCTTGCCCCTCCCCTCAGATTGGATCTGAGGGGGCTGGACGCCCTCTCCCTTGCCCCTATATAAAGAGAGGGGGTGGGAGGGCAGCCGCACCCCATAGTCTGTCGCGGCCCTCCCCCTCTCCCAACTCCTCTTCTCCGGTGAAGCTTGGCCAAGCCCTGCCGGAGTGCCACACTACTCCATCACCACCACGTCGCCGTGCTGCTGCTAGACGGAGTCTTCCCCAACCTCTCCATCTCTCCTTGCTGGATCAAGGCGCGGGAGAGGTCACCGGGCTGCACGTGTGTTGAACGCGGAGGCACCGTTGTTCGGTGCTTAGATCGGATTCGGCCGCGATCTGAATCGCTTCATGTACGACTCCACCGCCCGCGTTCTTGCAACGCTTCCGCATCCCGATCTTCAAAGGTATGAAGATGCACTCCCCTCTCATTGCTAGTAACTCCATAGATAGATCTTGGTGATGCGTAGAAATCTTTTTGAATTTCTGCAATGATCCCCAACAGTGGCATCATGAGCTAGGGCTATGCGTAGTTTCTATGCACGAGTAGAACACAAGTTGTTGTGGGCGTCGATTTGTCAATTTACTTGCCGTCACTAGTCTTATCTTGATTCGGCGGCATCGTAGGATGAAGCGGCCCGGACCGACCTTACACGTACGCTTACGTGAGACAGGTTCCACCGACTGACATGCACTAGTTGCATAAGGTCGCTAGCGGGTGTCTGTCTCTCCCACTTTAGTCGGATCGGATTCGATGTGAATGGTCCTTATGAAGGGTAAATAGTAATTGGCATATCACGTTGTGGTTTTGGCGTAGGTAAGAAACGTTCTTGCTAGAAACCTATAGTAGCCGCGTAAAAACTTGCAACAACAATTAGAGGACGGTTAACTTGTTCTTGCAGCATGTGTCGTGTGATGTGATATGGCCAAAAGGATGTGATGAATGATATATGTGATGTATGATATTGATCATGTTCTTCTAATAGGAATCACGATTTCCATGTCGATGAGTATGACAACCGGCAGGAGCCATAGGAGTTGTCTTATTTTATTGTATGACCCGCGTGTCATTGAAAACGCCATGTAATTACTTTACTTTATTGCTAACCGTTAGCCGTAGTAGTAGAAGTAACATTTGGCGAGACAACTTCATGAAGACACGATGATGGAGATCATCATGATGGAGATCATGGTGTCATGCCGGTGACGATGATGATCTTGGAGCCCCGAAGATGGAGATCAAGAGGAGCAAAATGATATTGGCCATATATGTCACTATTTGATTGCATGTGTTGTTTATCATGTTTTACATCTTATTTGCTTAGAACGACGGTAGCATAAATAGGATGATCTCTCACTAAAAAAATTCAAGAATTGTGTTCCCCCTAACTGTGCACCGTTGCTAAGGTTCGTTGTTCCGAAGCACCACGTGATGATCGGGTGTGATAGGCTCTAACGTTCGCATACAACGGGTGTAAGCCAGATTTACACACGCAATACACTTAGGTTGACTTGACGAGCCTAGCATGTACAGACATGGCCTCGGAACTCGGAAGACCGAAAGGTCGGACATGAGTCGTATAGAAGATACGATCAACATGAAGATGTTTACCGTTGATGACTAGTCCGTCTCACGTGATGATCGGACACGGCCTAGTCGATTCGGATCATGTATCACTTAGATGACTAGAGAGATGTATATCTGAATGGGAGTTCATTAAATTTGTTTAGATGAACTTAATTGTCATGAACATAGTCTAAAATCTTTACAATATGTCTTGTAGATCAAATGGCCCACGCTAATGTTTCCCTCAACTTCAACGCGTTCCTAGAGAAAACCAAGCTAAAAGACGATGGTAGCAACTATACATATTGGGTCCATAACTTGAGGATCATCCTCATAGCTGCCAAGAAAGCATATGTCCTTGAAGCACCGCTAGGTGATGCACCCGTTTTCCCAGCAACTCAAGATGTTATGAACGCCTGGCGGTCGCGTAGTGATGATTACTCCCTGGTTCAGTGTGGCATGCTTTACAGCTTACAATCGGGGCTCCAAAAGCATTTTGAGCAACACGGAGCATATGAGATGTTCAAAGAGCTAAAAATGGTTTTCCAAGCTCATGCCCGAGTCGAGAGATGTGAAGTCTCGGACAAGTTCTACAGTTGTAAGATGGAGAAGAATAGTTCAGTCTCAGCTGGGAGTTAATCTCCCAGATGACGCGGTCGTTGACAGAATCCTTCAGTCGCTTGTCTCAGCTGGGAGTTAATCTCCCAGATGACGCGGTCATTGACAGAATCCTTCAGTCGCTCCCACCTAGCTACAAGAGCTTTGTGATGAATTTCAATATGCAAGGGATGGAGAAGTCCATTCCCGAGGTATATTCAATGCTGAAATCAGCGAAGGTGGAGATCAAAAAGGAACATCAAGTGTTGATGGTGAATAAAACCACTAAGTTCAAGAAAAGCAAGGGCAAGAAGAACTTCAAGAAGGACGGCAAAGGAGTTTCCGCGCCCGATAAGCCAGTTGCCGGGAAGAAGCCAAAGAATGGACCCAAGCCTGCGACTCAGTGCTTTTATTGTAAGGGAACGGGTCACTGGAAGCGGAATTGCCCCAAATACTTAGCGGATAAGAAGGCCGGCAACGTCAAAGGTATATGTGATATACATGTTATTGATGTGTACCTTACCAGTGCTCGTAGTAGCTCCTGGGTATCTGATACCGATGCAGTTGCTCACATTTGTAACTCAAAGTAGGAGCTGCGAAATAAGCGGAGACTGGCGAAGGACGAGGTGACGATACGCGTCGGGAATGGTTCCAAGGTCGATGTGATCGCCGTCGGCATGCTGCCTCTACATCTACCTTCGGGATTAGTTTTAAACCTCAATAATTGTTATTTAGTACCAGCTTTGAGCATGAACATTGTATCTGGATCTCGTTTAATGCGAGATGGCTACTCATTTAAATCTGAGAATAATGGTTGTTCTATTTATGAGAGAAATGTTTTATGGTCATGCCCCACTGGTCAATGGTTTATTTTTATTGAATCTCGAACGTGATGTTACACATATTCATAGTGTGAATGCCAAAAGACGTAAGGTTGATAATGATAAGTCCCACATACTTGTGGCACTGCCGCCTTGGTCATGTTGGTATCAAACGTATGAAGAATCTCCATGCAGATGGACTTTTGGAGTCTCTTGATTATGAATCATTTGACATGTCGAACCATGCCTCTTGGGCAAGATGACCAAGACTCCGTTCTCCGGAACAATGGAACGAGCAACCAACTTGTTGGAAATCATACATACTGATGTGCGCGGTCCATTGAGTGTAGAATCTCGCGGTGGCTATCTTTACGTTCTCACCCTCACTGATGACTTATGTAGATATGGGTATATCTACTTGATGAAACACAAGTCTGAGATCTTTGAAAAGTTCAAGGAATTTCAGAATGAGGTTGAGAATCAACGTGACAGAAAAATAATGTTCTTGCGATCAGATCGTGGAGGAGAATATTTAAGTCACAAATTTGGCATGCACCTAAGTAAATGTGGAATTGTTTCACAACTGATGCCGCCTGGAACACCTCAACGTAATGGTGTGTCCGAACATAGTAATCGTACTCTGTTGGACATGGTGCGATCTATGATGTCTCTTACCGACTTACCGCTATCATTTTGGGTTATGCTTTAGAGACTGACGCATTCACTTTAAATAGGGCACCGTCTAAATCCGCTGAGACGACACCGTATGAACGATGATTTGGGAAGAAACCTAAGTTGTCGTTTCTAAAAGTTTGGGGATGCGATGCTTATGTCAAGAAACTTCAACCTGAAAAGCTCGAACCCAAATAGGAAAAATGCGTCTTCATAGGATACCCTAAGGAAACTATTGGGTATACTTTCTACCTCAGATCCGATGGCAAGGTCTTGTTGCCAAGAATGGATCCTTTCTGGAGAAAGAGTTTCTCTCGAAAGAAGTAAGTGGGAGGAAAGTGGAACTTGATGAGGTGATTGTCACCCCTCTTGAACCGGAAAGTAGCGCAACGCAGGAAGATGTTTCTGTGGTGCCTCCACCGACTATAGAGGAAGTTAATGATGATGATCATGAAGCTTTGGATCAAGTTACTGCTGAACTTCGTAGGTCCACGAGGACACGTTCAGCGCCAGAGTGGTACGACAATCTTATCCTGGAAATCATGTTGTTAGACAACGGTGAACCTTTGAACTATGAAGAAGCAATGGCAGGCCCGGATTCCAACAAATGGCTTGAAGCCATGAAATCGGAGATAGGATCCATGTATGATAACAAAGTATGGACTTTGGTTGACTTGCTCGATGATCGGCGAGCCATAGAAAATAAATGAATCTTTAAGAACAAGCATTGTTTAAGAATTCACCCGATTAATCAGTTAACGGACCAGTTAATCGCTACTCACAACATGGCCGAATCGAATAACACATATTCGTCTGGTTAACTTGTCAAGCCGATTAATTGGCTAGTTAGACCGATTAATCAGTAGTCATGACGATTAATCCCTGACGGCTCATTAACTAGTGGACAAACAAAACCCAATTTTTTGGCCCGTATCCCCTTCTAGCCCCATCCTGCTCCTTAATAGCAAGGATTAATAATTTTACCTCCTATATACGCTTTTCATATGTGTACAGTAACATGGTTTGGTATACTATACATAGCTGTGAGCATGAGAGTATGGCATAATACATAAAAAAATCTAGATATATGTTGGCAAGTTCCTATTCAATATACCGATTAATGGTCGACCGATTAATCTAGTCAATAGGCGGATTCACCGATTAATCGCTACGCCTAAACCGACCGAGCAACTACCAGTTAACGATTTCTTGAACATTGAGAACAAGACTAACGTGGATGGAAATGTGACCATCTATAAGGCTCGGCTTGTCGCTAAGGGTTATCAACAAGTCCAAGGGATTGACTACGATGAGACTTTCTCTCCCGTAGCGATGCTGAAGTCCATCCGAATCATGTTGGAAATTGTCGCATTCTATGATTATGAGATATGGCAAATGGATGTCAAAACGGCATTCCTTAACGGCTTCCTTAAGGAAGAATTGTATATGATATAGCCAGAAGATTTTGTCGATCCTAAGAATGCTAACAAGGTATGGAAGCTCCAGCGCTCCATCTATGGGCTGGTGCAAGCATCTCGAAGTTGGAACATTCGCTTTGATGAGGTGATCAAAGCGTTTGGGTTCATACATACTTATGGAGAAGCATGTATTTACAAGAAAGTGAGTGGGAGCTCTATAGCATTTCTCATATTATATGTGGATGACATATTGCTGATGGGAAATGATGTAGAGCTCTTGGAAAGCATAAAGGCCTACTTGAATAAGTGTTTTTCAATGAAGGACCTTGGAGAAGCTGCTTACATATTAGGCATCAAAGTCTATAGAGATAGATCAAGACGCCTCATTGGTCTTTCACAAAGCACATACCTTGACAAAATATTGAAGAAGTTCAATATGGAACAGTCCAAGAAAGGGTTCTTGCATATATTGCAAGGTGTGAGATTGAGAACAGCTCAATGCCCGACCTCGGCAGAAGATAGAGAAAAGATGAGTGTCATCCCCTATGCCTCAGCCGTAGGTTCTATTATGTATGCCATGCTGTGTATCAGACCTGATGTGAACCTTGCCAAAAGTTTGGTGGGGAGGTACCAAAGTGATCCCGGAATGGAACACTATACAGCGGTCAAGAACATCCTGAAGTACCTAAAAAGGACTAAGGATATGTTTCTCATTTATGGAGGTGACGAAGAGCTCGTCGTAAAGGGTTACGTTGATGCTATCTTCGACACATATCCGGATGACTCCAAGTCACAAACCGGATACGTGTATATTTTGAATGGTGGGGCAGTCAGCTGGTGCAGTTGCAAGCAAAGCGTCGTGGCGGCATCTACATGTGAAGCGGAGTACATAGCTGCTTCTGAAGCAACACAGGAAGGAGTCCGGATGAAGGAGTTCATCACCGACCTAGGAGTTATTCCAAGTGCGTCGGGCCCGATGACTCTCTTCTGTGACAAAACTGGAGCTATTGCCATTGCCAAGGAGCCCAGGTTTCACAAGAAGACCAAGCACATCAAGCGTCGCTTCAACTCCATTCGAAGTTATATTCAAGATGGAAACATAGATATTTATAAAGTGCATACGGATCTGAATGTCGCAGATCCGTTGACTAAACCGCTTCCACGATCAAAACATGATCAACACCAGAACTCTATGGGTGTTCGATTCATCACAATGTAACTAGATTATTGACTCTAGTGCAAGTGGGAGACTGTTGGAAATATGCCCTAGAGGCAATAATAAAATGGTTATTATTATATTTCCTTGTTCATGATAATTGTCTACTGTACATGCTGTGATTGTATTATCCGGAAATCGTAATACATGTGTGAATACATAGACCACAACATGTCCCTGGTGAGACTCTAGTTGACTAGCTCGTTGATCAATAGATGGTTACGGTTTCCTAACCATGGACATTGGATGTCATTGATAACGGGATCACATCATTAGGAGAATGATGTGATGGACAAGACCCAATCCTAAACATAGCATAAGATCGTGTAGTTCGTATGCTAAAGCTTTTCCAATGTCAAGTATCCTTTCCTTAGATCATGAGATTGTGCAACTCCCGGATGCCGTAGGAGTACTTTGGGTGTGCCAAACGTCACAACGTAACTCGGTGGCTATAAAGGTACACTACGGGTATCCCCAAAAGTATTTGTTGGGTTGGCACGAATCGAGACTGGGATTTGTCACTCTGTATGACAGAGAGGTATCTCTGGGCCCACTCGGTAAGACATCATCGTAATGAGCTCTATGTGACTAAGGAGTTGGTCATGGGATGATGTGTTACAGAACGAGTAAGGAGACTTGCCGGTAACGAGATTGAACAAGGTATCGGTATACCGACGATCGAATATCGGGCAAGTACTATACTAGTAGACAAAGGGAATTGCATACAGGATTGATTGAATCCTTGACATCGTGGTTCATCTGATAAGATCATCATGGAACATGTAGGAGCCAACATGGGTATCCAGATCCCGCTTTTGGTTATTGGCCGGAGAGATGTCTCGGTCATGTCTGCATGATTCCCGAACCCGTAGGGTCAACACACTTAAGGTTCGATGACGCTAGGGTTATAGGGAATGTATGTACATGGTTACCGAATGTTGTTAGGAGTCCCGGATGAGATCCCGGACATCACGAGGAGTTCCGGAATAGTCTGGAGGTAAAGATTTATATATGGGAAGTTCTGTTTTGGTCACCGGTGTGATTTCGGGGTCACCAGTATAGTACCGAGACCACCGGAAGGTGTCCAGGGGTCCACCGGGTGGGGCCACCTACCCCGGTGGGCCAAGTGGACTGTGTAAGAGGGGGAACCAGCCCCTGATGGGCTGGTGCGCCCCCCCCCCCCAGGGCCCAAGGCGCCTAGGGTTGGGAAACCCTAGGGGGTGGGGCGCCTCCACCTTGCTTGGGGGGCAAGTCCCCTCCTTGGCCCCCTCCCTCAGATTGGATCTGAGGGGGCTGGCCCACCTCTCCCTTGCCCCTATATAAAGAGAGGGGGTGGGAGCGCAGCCGCACCTCATAGTCTGGCGCAGCCCTCCCCCCTCCCAACTCCTCCTCTTCTCCGGTGAAGCTTGGCGAAGCCTTGCCGGCAAGGTTGTCAGAATGGTGATTCTGTTATACGATTCTACGACCTTACGATCCAAACTAACCCCTATGATTCTACGACTTTAGTTCATAGAATCTACGTTTCTATGATCCTGATAGTGAAGATTCTACGATTTGCGATCCTACCATCGGGGCTCCGATCCGATTCAAAATCGTGATTCTGACAACCTTGCCTGCTGGAGTGCCATGCTCCTCCATCACCACCACGCCGTCGTGCTGCTGCTGGACGGAGTCTTCCCCAACCTCTCCCTCTCTCCTTGCTGGATCAAGGCGCGGAAGACGTCACCGGGCTGCATGTGTGTTGAACGCGGAGGCACCGTTGTTGGGTGCTTAGATCGGATTCGGCCGCGATCTGAATCGCTTCGTGTACGACTCCACCGACTGTGTTCTTGCAACGCTTCCGCATTGCGATCTTCAAAGGTATGAAGATGCACTCCCCTCTCGTTGCTAGTAACTCCATAGATAGATCTTGGTGATACGTAGATTTTTTTTTGAATTTCTGCAACGATCCCCAACATATACGTCCGGTCTGTCCGTGAACCCTCATATCCATCTCAAATGTATGGAGGATATGAGGGCTCGCGGACGTGCCCGGGCAGTCTGCCACATGGGATGCGACCCCAACCCGAACCACCTTTTCTCTTTCTTTATTCATTTTTTTTCTTTTCCTCTTTATCTCCATCAATCACATGCAAGTGACCGGACATATGAGAAATAAAATGAGTATGGCTGCGTGGATGGATAAATAGGGACCCAAAAAGAACACGCCAGGTCACCGACTAGGTGCCTCCACGGGCGTTTAATAGGTCATATTTGTTATATCCGGTTGTAGATGCTCTAATGTCCCATTTGATGAACACGTACATGCAGTACAGGCAGCAGATGACATGACCACCACTCGTTGTCAACAACCACCTTTTCTTTTTGACCATTTGTCAACAGCCACCTTGTTCGGATGGGGAGCTCGCAATGCACAAAACTTGTCCATGACCTGGCGGTGGAAGGCCTATTCAACGCGCATGGATGTCGACGAGGCCGGAAGCATGGTATTTTTTTTAGAAATAGATTTATATATGTTGCACATTAAAAATGAATTTGTTTCAATAATTTGTGCTCATTATCGTGTTTTCATATGATTTCTTTTGCAAAGTAAATGCTTGCATCGATAGAAATTTTACATCAAAGGTTATCTCCAAATCAATTAAAGAATCCACTATAGCACATATCAATTTTTTCTGTTATCGGTCACAAATATGTACCAATTGAATAAAAAGGATGTTTGCATCCCACACAAAAACGTTGCTTCTAGCTATCCAGAAATTTTTTGTGCCACAAAATCCACTGTAATTCAAGCAAAGCTGAATAAGAATGAAACTAAAATATCAAGAAATACAAACGTCAACCATGAAAATTACATTGAAATTCTAGGGAAAATACACTATAATTCTGGGGGAAGATTACACTGCAGTTACATATATAAAGCATGAGGGTTACACTTGTAATTCTGGTAAAAATTACACTATAAATACAAAAATGAAGCATTGGGATTATGCTAAATACTTTTGGGCTAAATTACACTGCAATTCTAGGGTAAACTACACTGCAATTACAAAAATGAAACATGGACATTATACTGAAATTTCAGGCTAAATTACACTATAATTTTGGGGGTATGAAACATTGTAATTATGAGCTAAATTACACTATAATTCATGTGCTTACACTCTAATACATCAGCACTACAGAGCTAGCACACAGAAATTCGGTGAGATAATCTAACACTGACAAAAATAAGGGAAATTACAATGCTAGTACATAGGGGAACACCTATCACTAGTAGAAAACAGGGCATTGGACCAGCCCATTAGCCCCGGTTCAATCTAGAACCGGGTCCAATGGGGGCACTGGACCCGGTTCGTGAGCCCAGGGGGCCGGCCGGGCCACGTGGGCCATTGGTCCCGGTTCGTTTGGACCTTTTGGTCCCGGTTGGAGCGACAAACCGGGACCAATGGCTCTTGGTCCTAGCCCACCACCATTGGTCCCGGTTAGTGTTATGAACCGGGACCAAAGGCTCCCCTTTAGCCCCGGTTCATAGCACCAACCGGGACTAATGAGGTGCCTATATATAACCCCTCACTCAAGAGCAGAGCTCACTGCTTTGTTTTTTTTTCTGGCCGAGGAGGAGAGGGGTTAGTGGTGCTCTAGCTCACCTCCTATGCACACAACGTGTTCGATGGAATGCCCTAGCCACACTAGTTAAGCTTTTCTCCTCTCGAAGCTCTATTTTCTCCGAGATTTGTCTAGGTTTAGCGGTCCGTCACGTCCCGTCCCCGTCTTCGCCGCCGTCGATCGCCCCCGCCGATCTCGTCACCGGCACCACCGTGGTGAGCCTCTTGTTATGTCCATGTTTTTCTTACTTTTATTATTGCTTGTTATTATTGCTTTAGATAGATATTTGTCTAATTTTCTTACGTTTATTATTGCTTGTTATTATATAGTGCGATGGTTTTGATATCCGCCCACGTGGGCCCTCGTCCTGTCTACGATTCGGATGTGGTATATTATCTTTAGTTTATAACTAATTGTTTTAGTGTTTATGATAGTTATGCCGACCAACCTGACATGCATAGATGTTTTATTATGTCTAGGAGGTAGTTGAACCGGAAATTCCAACCGACCCTCTTGTGGAGAGGTTAAATTTAGTTGAAGAGGAAAACATTTCCTTAAAGAAAAAATTGGAAAAAATGGAGGATGAGAAGATGGAATTGGAGTTACATGTTGCGGAAGTCATCGATGATCACAAGATCAAGATGGACCCTATTGTCGAGAGGTTAAATTTAGTTGAAGAAGAAAACAAATTCTTGAAGGAAAAAATAAAAAAAATTGTGGACGAGAAGATGATATTGGAGTTGCATGTTGCGGATGTCGTCGATGATCACAAGATCAAGATGGATGCAATGCGGTTGAAGATTAAAAAGATTAGAAAATATGCCATTCATACCGAGGCTTGGTATCATTATGCCGTTGGATCAATTGTTACCTTGGTTGCGATTATGATCGCATTTGTTTTCGCATTGAAAAGTTTTACATAGTTTCGATGTGTATGGAGAGCTATATGTTTTTAGATGAGAACTATATATGTATGTACTTTGGTTTTAATGTGATGATGAACTTTTATCCATTTGGTCACTTAATTATCTATTTATGATGTTCTGTAATGGTTTTTGACACACTTAATTATATATAATGCACGCAGATGAACCGGCAATGGATGTACGGTGACAGACACACCTCCGAGTACATTAAGGGCGTGCATGAGTTTCTAAATGCGGCTGAGGCAAACAAGCAGAATGGTTTTATGTGTTGTCCATGCACTAAATGTGTGAATACGATGTCTTACTCTAACCGAAAAATCCTTCACTCCCACCTGCTTTACAAGGGTTTCATGCCACACTATAATGTTTGGACGAGGCACAGAGAAATAGGGGTTATGATGGAAGACGACGAAGAAGAAGAGTACGATGACAACTGTGTGCCCGCTGAATACGGTGATGCTGCAATGGGGGGAGCTGGTGAAGATCAAGAGGAACCAGACAATGTGCCCAATGATGCTGCAATAGGTGAAGCTGCTGAAGATCAAGAGGAACCAAATGATGATCTCCGCCGGGTCATTGTCGATGCAAGGACATAATGCGAAAGTCAAAAGGAGAAGCTGAAGTTCGACCGCATGTTAGAGGATCACAAAAAAGGGTTGTACCCCAATTGCGAAGATGGCAACACAAAGCTCGGTACCGTACTGGAACTGCTGCAGTGGAAGGCAGAGAATGTTGTGGCTGACAAAGGATTTGAGAAGCTACTGAAAATATTGAAGAAAAAGCTTCCGAAGGATAACGAATTGACCGACAGTACATACGCAGCAAAGAAGGTCGTATGCCCTCTAGGATTGGAGGTGCAGAAGATACATGCATGCCCTAATGACTGCATCCTCTACCGCGGTGCATACAAGGATCTGAACGCATGCCCGGTATGTGGTGCATTGCGGTATAAGATCAGACGAGATGACCCTGGTGATGTTGATGGCGAGCCCACCAGGAAGAGGGTTCCTGCGAAGGTGATGTGGTATGCTCCTATAATACCACGGTTGAAACGTTTGTTTAGAAACAGAGAGCATGCCAAGTTGATGCGATGGCACAGTGAGGACCGTAAGAAAGACGGGAAGTTGAGAGCACCCGCTGACGGGTCGCAGTGGAGAAAAATCGAGAGAAAGTACTGGGAGGAGTTTGCAAAGGACACAAGGAACGTATGGTTTGCTTTAAGCGCGGATGGCATTAATCCTTTCGGGGAGCAGAGCAGCAATCAGCACCTGGCCCGTGACTCTATGTATGTATAACCTTCCTCCTTGGATGTGCATGAAGCGGAAGTTCATTATGATGCCAGTTCTCATCCAAGGCCCTAAGCAACCCGGCAACGACATTGATGTGTACCTAAGGCCATTAGTTGAAGAACTTTTACAGCTGTGGAATGGAAACGGTGTACGTGCGTGGGATGAGCACAGACAGGAGGAATTTGACCTAAAGGCGTTGCTGTTCGTGACCATCAACGATTGGCCCGCTCTCAGTAACCTTTCAGGACAGACAAACAAAGGATACCACGCATGCATGCACTGTTTAGATGACACTTAAAGTATATAACTGGACAAGTGCAGGAAGAATGTGTACCTGGGCCATCGTCGATTTCTTCCGACCAACCATCAATGTCGAAAGAAAGGCAAGCATTTCAAAGGCGAGGCAGATCACCGGAAGAAGCCCGCCATGCGTACCGGTGATCACGTACTTGCTATGGTCAATGATTTACACGTAATCTTTGGAAAGGGCCCCGGCGCACTAGCTGTTCCGAATGACGCTGAGGGACACGCACCCATGTGGAAGAAGAAATCTATATTTTGGGACCTACCCTACTGGAAAGACCTAGAGGTCCGCTCTTCAATCGACGTGATGCACGTGACGAAGAACCTTTGCGTGAACCTGCTAGGCTTCTTGGGCGTGTATGGAAAGACAAAAGATACAGCTGAGGCACGGGAGGACCTGCAACGTTTGCACGAAAAAGACGGCATCCCTCCGAAGCAGTATGAAGGTCCTGCCGGCTATGCTCTTACGAAAGAAGAGAAAGAAATCTTCTTTGAATGCCTGCTCAGTATGAAGGTCCCGACTGGCTTCTCGTCGAATATAAAGGGAATAATAAATATGGCAGAGAAAAAGTTCCAGAACCTAAAGTCTCATGACTGCCATGTGATTATGACGCAACTGCTTCCGGTTGCATTGAGGGGGCTTCTACCGGAAAACGTCCGATTAGCCATTGTGAAGCTATGTGCATTCCTCAATGCAATCTCTCAGAAGGTGATCGATCCAGAAATCGTACTATCCATATATGGGGCTAGAACACATGGAATTACAGTGAAATAAAACCATGACAATGCACGAGAAAAACATACTAACCATGGAAAAGGGGAGCTAACTCAGTAAATATGATGCACCGAAAAAACCCTAAACCAGGGAAACTAAGACCTACATCTAACCTACCAAAAAGCATACATTTACAAAAAAAATCAAGAGGGTTCAAGAACAAAAAGAGCAACAAGACCAATATAGAGACCACCTACGAGTGCAAATCACCAACCCTAACTACCAAAGAACACATTTGATGACCTAGATCTAAAACAACCTACAAAATCGAGCCACCTACCAGCGCGTACACCAGATGGCCTAGTACTATAATAAGAAATCATACATCCCAGTCGAGCAGAGGGGGGGATGCCGGACTACGCATGCCATGATCCAGAACCAGTCACTAAACTACAAAGAGCAACAAAACCTACAACAAAACGGCAACAGCATACACCTACGATGAATCCTAACAAAAAAGTCACCTAGATCTGGAAGCTACATAGACAGAAACAAGCCAAAATCAGATGGGGGAGGGACAAAGATGAGAACATCCAACCGTGACAGCCATGTATTGAAGAGAAAGGGAGGAGAAATCAAGCTCGAGCGATGGGGAAACTCGGAAACGACATGAATAGACAGAATCTCATCCTCTGCTCAGCCGCACGAGCGTTTGTTCATCTCTCTCGCTCTTTCCTCCCAAATGAAAAGGGAAACGACACACACAAATTCAAGAAAGGACAAAACCAAGCGGTGTCGGGACGGGGCAGCGGTAACGGGCTGGACAAAGACAAAACCGCGCTCGACCAAGAAAACCAACCCCCAAAGGTGTGAATCTCCGCGCGAAAACAGATGGACAAAGATTTGAATGATAACGGATTGAAAATCACTCGACTCTAAAATAGTGAATAGTTGTTTTTTATACTTCCTCTGTTTTTATTTACTTTGCATATTAGCTTTGTCTTGAGTCGAACTTAAACTTTGATAAAGTTCATACAAAAAATATTAACATCGATAATAACAAATCAATACCATTAGAATATTAATTCAATATATTTGCATACCATATATATCTTTTAATGTGAAGGTTTAGATTATTTGCGATAAACTTGGTCAAACTTTGTAAAGTTTGACTTAGATCAAACCTAATATGTGGAGTAAATAAAAATGGATGAAGTACGTGGTATGTGAGTATATGATGCATACTTGTCTATTTAGCTAATTAAGGAAAGATCCCGCAAAAAGAAGCTAAGGAATGAGCCGCCATGAGTGGTGCATCTTCATGTTTTCCTTCTATTTCTCTATTCGGCTAATGATCCAAGGACCCTGCAGGGGTTGTATCAAACTTATGGGTGTGTCTTTTATTCATGTCGAACTACTGATTGTAAAACCATAAGGGCTTTAGTTCAATAAGGCTGGGCAATCATCTCTTATCTAAAAAAATAAGTCTTGTTCTCGGCTGAACTGCTCGGTGTCTTCTATTCATGGTTTTGGTCAGATCACTAGTGGTCTTTCAACAAGTTCTGCTGTTTGCTTGTATATTAAAACATGTAGCAAAGGTTATTGTAAGTTTTTCTGAATCGGTAAATCTACTTGTAGAAGTGCATGCTCTAGCCAATGCAACCACAAGACCGATCTGATGAAAGAGACTATGCAACACATTATACGTCAACACTCCCCCTCACGTGTGGCTCCCTCAGACCTAAACGTGGACCGAAAGTGGGCTGCAAATTTAATTGCGCCAGCCGGGTCTTGAACTTGAGACCTCTTGGCTCCGATACCATGTAGAAGTGCATGCTCTACCCAATGCAACCAAAAGACCGATCTTATGGAAGAGACTATGCAGCACATTATACGTCAACACTACTGATGTTTTTTCAATTGACTAATCACAATGTACTTTTGAAATATCCATGGTCAAAGTTGAGTGGTACTTAACATTGTATTTAATTTGATACTAGTTCACTAAAATGCGTGAGTTACCCTGCTAGTTAATTTAACTAGAACAAGAGAACGGTCCGGTTTATGCATGGGTCCGCTACAGTTATATATGTGAAGGTTTTAAAATAATTGTTTCCTTATATTCTAGTAGAATGGGATGTTAGTTTTAAACTATAGCTAGCTGTCAAAGAGTAGTACTTAACAATATTCTGTTCTAATCAATCATTCGAGCCGCCCTAGCGCCAATCATTGACCATGATTACTGTTGGTCCCTAGTGACCTTTCTTTTGCTTGCTAATGATGGCACATGCCAACTTAAACCATAAAACCTAACTAGCATGTTCATGTTTGCATCCAGTACGTTAATGGATTCCAGCATGATGCATTCCTACTGGTTAGGGAGAATGCCCCAACATTTTATCGCACATTGTTAATATTTCAAAGTACGATCAAGCCTGGGGTGCGTCTCGAGTAATGAGGCCATGATCTGGTTATTTGGCAAAAGGCAAGCGGTTTCTTTGGCCTACGGCAATGGAAAAAATGTGCCAATTGCATGTAAACAATCTTGTGAAGTGGCCACGCAATTATCGTACTATCAATCATCATATGAGAGAGATCAGAATATGCCTTTACGATACGCCATGTTACTTTGAGTGGTATTTATTGGCTGCCTAGTTTGTGCTCTCGCAAAAAAGGTATGTGTTGCCGTGGTCCATGTATGCGCTATGATTATATGAAAAAAAAAACACTTCAAATTCCATGTATTCAACTAGAAGTCATCCTTCAAAAAGTTCACACACACACGCACAAAAAAAACATCCTTGAGAGATTTTACTTTGTTCACTGAATATTTTAACTCTTTATCTTAAGAAATATGAAGTGTCGTTGCCATTTTATAGTTTTGAATGGAAGGCTTACTTGAGGAAAACAGCTCCAAAGTCTTTCAAACAGTGTTTTCTTGTATTAGGTAGACCTAGAAATATTGTTCAAACATGTTTTTTTTTTGCGGGTAATTGTTCAAACATGTTGTGATGACGCTTTCAAAGTAAGTCTATTATAATGATGATATGATTTCCTAAATTTTGTGGACTTCCAGAGTTTGGACGATCGTGAGAAAATAACTAGTAACTATGTGTTTTGCCACGGTGAGAGGTAGCCTCTATTAGCTTGACATAGTTACACTACGATCAATACAATATTCTTTTTTTTTTTACAAATGAAGGAGGACCCCCGGCCTCTGCATCTGGACGATGCATGCAGCCATTTTATTAATTATTCACACAAGAACTTACAAAGTCATACAACAGTAAGACTGAAGCCACCGTCTAGGCAACAAAAGTGTCGCTACTCCTATCCAAGTGACGAAGGGATGCTGATAGTCTGGGCCTAGTACCAAACATACCCCGCAGCCAAACCTAACATCTAAGATCTGAGGTCCCAACCAGGACGCCTGCCGGGTATGGGTCACCTACCAGTCCGGCGTACTCCTCAACCAGGACGCCTGCCGGGTCTGAGGCCGTCGCAGCCACCTGCCACCAATCCATCTTTAGAGCTGTACTGCTGCATCAACCTTGCCCGATCTAGCTGTCGCCGACGCCACCACGACGCCAGGCAGCGTTACTCTCCTGCGTGAGTCCATCTCCACACATCAGGCACCGAGTCTCCACTGCGCCACGCCGCCGAGATCCGCCGTCATCAATGGACCAGATGAATCACCGCTCCTCCTCTTGTCCCCTCCAACCAGCACTTGCTCCAAAACGATGCCCCCGGGAGGGAGAACGGTACCGAAGGCACCGTCATTGTCCGATCCGGTAGACCGAGATCTAGGGTTTCCCCCGGAGATACCCGATCAGGTTAACGTGACCATCAACGACGATGCCTTCGGAAGGGAACGACGTCTCAGACGCCGCCATCGTCCGCCAAGACCGCAGTCAGGCGCGATTTTCACCGGAAGCCACGTCTTCCCGACCTCGCGGCTGGCTGGAACCGAGCGGAACCGTGCCATGGAGACGAATGTCGTCGTCGGTACTCTGGCAGAGATCCGGCATCTCCTCACCGGTCCCTCCACGCGCCGCCGGTCGGCGGAAGGCCTCCCCGCGACGGATCCAAACGGGACGTTGGATCCGCAGTGACCGTTGTCACCATCATGACCAGAACAGCCCACCCCGCCAAATGGGGCGCTGCCACTGCCGCCGTCCAATCAGGGCCGCCGCTCCGCCAACTATGGTGCTCCGGCCCCCGCCGCGCAGCCTGGAGTCGTCGTCCCAGCCGCTGCCGTTGGATCGCAAGAGAGGAGCCGCCCCTGCCGCCTCAGATGGGATCCGCCGCATCCACCCTCCCAGATGCCTTCGGCACCGGGCCCGCCGCCACCGCGGCCCACACCGGCGGCAGCGGTGGCAGGAGGAGGCGACTAGAAGGTGCTGGCGGCGCTAGGGTTTCCGGGCCCCTGGCGCCGCCCAGGGGGAGGCGACGCGAGGGGGAGGGCCTGAACTTTATCGTGGTAGCACGAAGCCGGAGATACACCGGTGATGATTCCAATGTATGTCTATGCAAGACAATATGTTATAGAAGATACAATAATAAGAGATCTAAAATTAAATGTTTGCAAGACAAATAGGGACATCGGATTTCACCAATGTATGTCTATGCACTTCTGCACGCACTAGTTACTATAGTTAACGGTCAATTGCAAGACATGCTAAGACCTCTTACTATGTCTATTGCCCTGTGTTTAGTTTTAAAGTTCACATTAAGGCATGAATGCTCCATCCTTCTCGGCTTCGCCTCATACCGTTCCGCCTCTGCCGGTCGCCTCGTCTTCCCACCTCCTCCCATTTTCTTCTGACACTACGCACATTCGTCATTCTCCCCCTCGGTTCCATCGCCCCTATCGAGTTGGGGCGCCACCATGTACAACAAATCCTTCACCAAATGGGCTTATTACCACTTGTATCTGGTGTCTGTTGTCATCGTCATCTCGCCGTTGACCTAATCACCCTTGTTGTTCACTCCTCCTTCCACCTTCCGACTCGTTGTCGCGGGCTTGTACCTCTTAGTTAGGCTGGTCACAATGGGCACGAACATAAGATAGTAACATACACACTTATCTAGACTATGTTACTATCTCCACAGTGGGTAGGAACA
Organism: Secale cereale; assembly: GCA_902687465.1. NCBI lineage: Eukaryota > Viridiplantae > Streptophyta > Magnoliopsida > Poales > Poaceae > Secale > Secale cereale. The sequence continues at coordinate 128,894,525 of LR738710.1, read as the reverse complement.
TGTAGGTAGTGTCATGCAACGATGCATTTATTAGCTTATAGACTCATTGTTTCTTGAAGTGTGTGATGTTCCGGTAACTTAGCTAGTTACCACAAGCACCTCACTCTTCATTAAATATGTGCCACATAAGCAACGTTGTATTGAAATATGTGATGTTACTCCTAAGTTCCACCCCATTGTGACCAGCCTTACATCTTCCGACTCCTCTTCGTCGGTCTATCTCCCCACCCCCTTCTCCTATCCTTCCAATCCAGCGTTGGAAATTTCCTATGTTTCAGTAATTTGGTGGGACCAAAATATTTGTAATCTCAAAAATTTGGGCCAGATTTAAAATTAACGAGTTTGCTATTTCACATCTAGATGTGAGATATTATCTCACATCTAACTCCCTCATCCTTAAAATTCATGAGAGACTTTAAAAAAAGAATCAAGGGTGAGAGAGTTAGATATGAGATAGATAAATCATGGGAGACTTTAATATCTCACATATGTGACATAGATAGACCCTTAAATTAAATTCAAGACAAATTTAAATTAGGCCTACAGATAAGATCATGCAAGCATGAAAATCAAAATAATAGTGGGCTTTAGCTCGCATGTAGATCGACGAGAGCGCACAGCTAAGCTAAATTATAGGCATGCGTGGCATAGTATAATGGTGGTAGCGGAAAGCATGCGTCAAAAGGGAATCAGGCCGTAGGCGCCGCTCGGTCGTTGCCGCGCCATTTTCTTATGCTGCTCCGATCCAACTTGCATGCCATGCCACGGCGCGCGCGCCCTCCATCGGCCGGCACGGTTCCTCCCCATGTGCCAGCGCGCAATAATGGAGCTTCGTCCGCGCCTATATATACCTCCGCCCGTAGGCTCGCTTGCTCCCCATGCTTCCTACAGCTCACAGCTCACTCGCTCGCTCGTCTGTGACCGGCCGGTTGGTTAACTTAGCTGCCACCTTAGCTACCTCACCTCACATGGGTCTCGAGGTGCTCACGGCGAGGGACCAGCTGCCGAGGTGCCGGTACCAGCGGCTCCGCGGCGAGCTCTGCGACGACGGCGGCGACGGCGGCCAGGAGGTGTCGGCGTCGGCGTCGGCGTCGGCCGCCAGGTGGGCGAGGGCGAGGCGGCCGCTGCGGCTAAGGAGGAGGCTGTCGGGGAAGAAGGCGGTGCCGGTGCTGTTCCGGATGGCGCAGCGCAGGAGGGGGATGAGGCTGCTGATGCGGCTGGTGCTCCTAGCGCCGGCGCGGCGGGCGGCCGCGCTGCTGGCGGAGCTGGTGCGGCGGATCGCGTGCGCGGCCGAGTGCCCCGCCATCGTCTTCTCCTCGCAGTGGGGACTCCCGGCGCTGTCCCACTCCGCCAGTGGCGGCGCCAGCCGCACCGCCAGGCTGCGGGCTTTCTACCTCGAGAGGAGCCTCTCCGCCGGCTCCCCCTGCTGATCGTCTCAACAACTACGCACCATGGACAGCGTGCGGCTGGTCACCAACTCATCATGCATGCATGAGCTAGCAAATCGTCTTCCCGATACTGTAATCATGCGTTGCATGCAAGGCTCGAGCTATAGCAAAGCATCTTCACGATGCTGTAATCATGCGTTGCATGTAAGGGTTGCTCCTGGCGATGAGTCATGCGTGCACATGGCCTGGCAAGAAGAATGTTGCTGACTCGCCGTAGCTGTACTGCCGCGTGCTTTTGCGTACGTTAATTGAGGCAACTTGCGATTCGTTTCTTTTTTTTTGTTTGACAGAAAAAATGCATGAGACCGTGCTGTACGTGCTGCTGGCTTTAACTTTTTTGGTTGACGCTCGGTGACATCGTCGATCCATGAGCAGGAAACCGAGCATGTACAGAAGTACAAAGCAAGCACACCACGACACTAGAATAAATTCGAGGCCACCATCGATCTTCCAAGAACCAAATAATCACACGAATACACATCGATATTTGTTTACGAGTTTCACCAATATGGCTACATCCCGAAGTATGATTATGGGGGCTTCTCTCCATGATACCGTTACAATATCGCACCCGGTCGTCTTGGACGCCGGCACATGCTAACCTACATTGTACGCAATATTCGACAAAACTCTAACAAACTCCACCTTGACGAATATTCTCCACCACCTTGAATTCGTCCACGTGTCAATCTTTCATGTACATTGCACTTGAGTTTATATCTTGGATACCGCTGCTACTCCAAAGACTCCATATGACTCCACCTACAACTTGTAGTCCTTTTTTCCTAGACCACAGTCAACACACGAGCAAAATTAAGTTCCTTGTTACTCTAGTTTGTGCCCTCAACTTTCAGAGTATCCATTCAACGTCATCACACACCGATCACTGCCCTGCGTGAAAGCGAACAACTCACATATTAGGTGTCACACATAAGAGTTATCTGAACTCAACACCACAACTCTTCCTTGACCGCCTGTCTGAAACTTGAAAGAATTTCATCATTGCTTGTAGTCATCGCGAGTCAAATTCGCAGTTGTCTCATCACATGTATGACAACCAAAGCCATGCCCCGCATCCATATCCCGTGTGTACCGCACGCCTCGCCGCTATTACCCGTCGAGCCTCTGTTGTCCTGGTTGAGTCTCAAGGGTCGCAAACCCACACCACTCAACCCCCACTACAGAGTACCACCAGGAGTTCCGCGCTTCCATCAGAACACTGGGATCCAGTCTGAACCAATGTTCAGGAAATCGGTAATCGGTAACTGCTCGGGCAGTTAGGGAGTAGGGATTAATCGTGAATCGGCCAATTAATCGGTCGAGCATTAATCGGTCAATTTTTTTTTTATAAATCTCAGAATCCCGGTGTTGAGACCAGATTTTCGCCACGCAAAAATGAAATTTAAATGGCCTCATATGAAAAAGTACCCAATATGAAGAAAAAAATGAACATGAAAGTTATTTGTACCAGCAATGCGAACAACTTTTATGCTTTCGATTATTTTGATCCAAGGTCATATGTCATATGTGAGTTCAAAAAACCAAACTGTTATATGAGTGTACGTGTGTATGACAAGTTGACAACAATGCTCTAAAATATGATATATTCAACAAGTATGGAAACAATCATTATGTGCTCTATCTATAAGACTTGTAATAACTTAATAACAAATAATCATAGTTCTTGTATTTCCATAACATAACAAGGTCCACAAGTATGTATCACAGTTGACAGTATGACATAGCAAGGTCCACAAGTATCAAGTATGTATGATATGACAGTATAACATAACAAGGTCCACAAGTATCAAGTATGTATGATATGACAGTATGACATAACAAGGTCCACAAGTATGCATGATAGTATGACATAGCAAGGTCGACAAGTGACAATTCACAACAGCCATAAAACACAAATAATCATAGTTCTTGACCTCTTGCATAAGTGCATAACGTAACAAGGTCCTCAACCATAAAACACAAATAAACATAGTTCATGGCTTCTTGCAATCAGAATCCCACAAGGCCAAAACCAAAATAAATTACTAGGTAAATACTAAATAGCAAGGCCCAAAGAATTTAATCAATTCCACACACAATCATTTAATCAATTCATCATTCATCAAGCATGAAGTTATACAAAAATACAAAATACAAAACATAAAAGATGAAGAGGCAGCAACCCATGTGCTTGCTGCTACGTTGTTGTGCTGCTGTCCCTTCTCCCCCAACCCAGTCGCCGGCGTGAAGAGGCAGGAAGGAGAGACCGGAGAGGGAGGTGAGGCCACCTACTTGTTGCTGCCCAGATCGATGGTGTAAGGAGGCAACAAGGGAAGGCCGGAGGAGGACGGCCACCTACTTGCTTGCCACAGCCACGGGTGAGGATGGGGGATGGGGTAGATGCGGGAGGAGGGGGAAGCAGCGAGGAGGGGCGGGAGAGGAAGGGCCACTGTTGGCCGGCGGCGGGGTAATGGCGGGTGGAGGCCACAGTAAGAGGCGAGCCACGGTTGAGGAGGGGGACGGGGTAGATGTAGGAGGAGGGGAGCGAAGGAGGGGGGGCCTGAGAGGAGAGGAGGGAGAGGGAGGGTCGGCCACGCCGTTGGCCGCCGGTGGGGGGCGTCGGTGCTAGGTGGGTAGCGCAGGCGGCGGCGCGGGGTGGACTTCTCTGGTCTACCAGACCTAACACCACGTACGGGTGAGGATTGAGGAGAGATGAGGGGGGTTGATATTTTACTGTTACGGTATGCCCCCTGGGAGTCCAGCGATTAATCGGTCTGCAGCAGATTAATTGGTTGTAAGACGATTAATCGGCCGATTAATCCCCAAGCCGAGTAACACTGGCGAGTACATGTAATTTACAAGGTGGATGGCCGAGCAGCGATTAATCGACCGATTAATCGTCTACTCGGCCGATTTTTTGAACAATGGTCTGAACTACGTGTCGCTCCTTTTTATCCCGACTGAAATAGGCCTTGATTCTCTGGGTCCTTACACCGTAGCCCCTCAATCCAGCTCCAACTTCAATATGACCCCATGGTAGATGATCAGCCTAGCCTCGCGCCCCGTCGACTTCAAGCTCTCATGTGCACCATCTTGAAACAAGACGGTGTCATAGTCTCGTCGAAGCCACACAAGCCCTTGCCTGTGTCACCTGTCTCTACGCGCAAAAGTCGATCACCATCAGCATCACGCTCATATGTCATCATCATCGATCCCACCATCGCCTTCTGTACCAACCGACTCATGTTGATCCGTCAAGACTCTCAAATCGTCTTTCAAGAATTCTTATCCATCACATGATACTTGCATCTTAGCTGACATGACTTCCCGCAATGCCTTCAAGCAACCCTGTTGTGCCAACAAAAAATTTACCTTGTCTGTCATAACCCAAGGTTTCTAGTTCCATTGAACTTCTTCACCTAAAACCTAGTACCCGTTGGTGCCATGGTCCTTTATTCGATTCACCCTGTGAAGAATTATCCGAGCTTTCCTCTCACGTGATGCCCAAGTACAGGAGCGAAATTTGTACTCCTAGCAAATTCCAACCAAAATCTCTTTCTGGTTTCACGTGTGTAGCTCCCTGGCACTCAACCCCGATGCTGCCCACTTGCCTTGTCCAAGCCCTTGTCTTTCTGCTATATGCGCGTATCATCAGATGGAATTTCCATTTCGCTTAAATCTATCTGGCTGCCTTGTGCGGTACATGAGGACTCGGTCATCCCTTTTCTTTCAAACAAAATCCTTTTCTTTCAAACAAAATCTCATGTCCACTTCCTGTAGTCTCCAGCATGTTCACATCCAAGCTGTTGACGTATAATGTGCTGCCTAGTCTCTCCCATCAAATCGGTCTTCTGGTTACATTGGCTAGAGCGTGCACTTCTACATGATATCAGAGCCAAGAGGTCTTGAGTTCAAGACCCGGCTGGCACAATTAAAATTGCAGCCCACTTTCGATCCACGTTTAGGCCTGAGGGAGCCACACATGAGGGGGAGTGTTGGCGTATAATGTGCTGCCTAGTCTCTTCCATCAGATCGGTCTTTTGGTTGCATTGGCTAGAGCGTGCACTTCTACACAATCCACGACTGCCCATGGACCGCCTTCACGCATGTACGCTTTGTGGCTGCAGACCCGCCTGTTGGCACAACACTAGTCGTCCGCCTCAGCCTTGATCCTGCACATGAGGCTAGCTTCCGCTCCTGCAGCCACGCCCGCATACGGACTCGCCAGACCGATACAATCTTCCATCACTGGGACCTTCAGGAAAACATCGGCTGACTCACATTGCTTTTCCGTCGCTGTCCGATTGTGCCGATATCCACGAACACTGTCCAGGACGAACGAAATCAACACACTGTCCGGCCACCTCTTGATCAACACAACGAACTCCGAACACACTAGTGCAGAATCAGGCTATGGTCCCGGTTCATAAGAACCTTTAGTGTCGGTTCTGCAACCGGCACTAAAGGGTGGGGGACTAAAGTCCCCCCCTCCTTTAGTGTTAGTTCAACACGAACCGGGACCAAAGGCCCACCATGTGGCACGAGCCCGCACCGGGGGCTGGGGGTCCTTTAGTCCTGGTTTGTGACACGAACCGGGACCAAAAGGTACCACGTGACACGAGCCCGCGCCGGGGGCTATGTGTCCTTTAGTCCCGGTTGGTGACACCAACCAGGAGAAAAAGGTTTAGGGGTTTATGGTTGTATGGTTTATTTTTCCTTTTTAATTTTGTGTTTTCCATTTAATTATTTTTCATTTCAAACATATTTTACGCTACTACATGTTGTACATGTTATGCATATCTTTATCTTTACCTAATATTAAAGGACGGATCGTTTCTCCACTTTATTTAGTCCATCGGTGCATTTTGTACATCATTCCCTTTTTCTTATGTCGTTTGCACATTTTGTACATCGTTCCCTTTTTCATATGTGGTTTGCATTGGGCGGAGGCCAAAAAAAAATTGCGATCCCTAAGATTCGAACCTAGGTTGCTCGGAAATAGGCATAGGGCCACTAGCCAACTCACCCAGCAGATCTTGCTTGTATATTTGAAGAAAGTTAACGTATTTGAACGTTACTCTCTCCAAGTCTGGGCTAAGCTGGACCGAACGGGTTTATGATCGTCTATGAAACATGGTTTGTTGCCAACTGACAAACAAAACTAATTAGTCCAACATCGCCTCTTTCAATTAAATTCCATCAATTTATATAGGCATATGGTTGTACGATAATCAATAAGGAGCCTCCATGTTGTAGTTGTATGATACAAGAAAATAGAGGCAAAAGGAAAGAGAGAGGCAGAAGAATAAGAAAGGAAAGGTCTCTCCATGAAGGAAGGACAAAGGAAAGAGAGGAAGGAGAAAAGGATAAGGAAAGAGAGAGAAAGGAAATATACGCTAATTGCATGAGAAATAAAGAAGGAAAGAAAAGCAACGTGACGACGTAGAATACGGAGATGGACATGTAACGTGTGAGCATCCATTTGGATGGATTGACCTTACACCAAATCTTTCTCAAACTTGATATGATTTCTGGATTGATTACTGATGGCTTCTCGCCCCTCGTTGGTTACCCCAAGTGGAAGGTTGAGATGTAGCGTAGCGGCAAATTTCCCTTGGCAAAGATACCAAGGACCGAATCCCGTGAGACTCCGAGGGTCGACAAGTAGGTGTCAACGGCGCCAGAAACTTAGCGGTTGATGGGACCTGCACACAGATACAGATAACTTTGCTCCCAACGAGTACAGAGAGGTTGTCAATCCCTCCGGCCTTGTTGTTTACAAAGGATCAAACACAAGAGATAATAATGATAGCTATGACTGCAACTAGGAAATAAAAACAGGAAGTAAATAGAAGGTGTGATCAGCGGTGGTAATATGGACCGGGGTCCCATGATGTTCACTAGTGATGTCTCTCTCCCAAAAGATGATAAAACAGCAAAGCGAGGTAAACAAATTACAGCTGGGCAATTGACAGGATTATGTGCGCAAACCAATGCTAACTATGCTGCAAAGAAAGGTAGAGGCTCAAAAGCATGGGCGGTACGCCAAGGCAAGTAGACCAAAATCCATCTGCATCTACTACTAATCAACCACCTTGAGATATCTATCCAGAACATCTCGCTGGTATTAAGTTGCGAATCTCACCCAAAGTGTAAACTCAAAGCAACAGACAACTGCATTAAAAGAACTTTGCGTAAAGTAAACAATCCTTGCACCCGCAAGTACAAGCACCGTTGTTTTCTCCCTTGTGGCAACAGCACATCCCATAGACTCATGTTTCTGTCACTCAAACTAGTCATCAGGGGGCATGAACCCACAATCAAGCATAATGCTCCCTCTTGGAGTTACTACCTACTACTTGGCCAAAGCAATAAACAGCAACGGAAAACATGCAAGAATTACTCAAGAACAAAGATATAAAAGAGGTGAATCAAATATATTACTCAAACACAATCTGAACATAGTCTCATAATCCATCAGATCCCAGCAAACTCAGCAAAGCAACAGCAGAAAGATTACATATGTGCCTCGATCATGTAGGGCAGCTCACAAGGTCTAAACCATGAAGAGCAAAGAGGGGAGGAGAACATCACATAACTACTGATCATGGACCCATGGTCCAAGGTGGACTACTCACGACTCATTCGGGAAGCGTCCATGGTGGTGGAGAAGCTCCCGGTGGTGGTTCTCCCCTCCGGCAGGGTGCCGGGAAGAGTTCTCCTGATGCTCCCGATCTTGGAAGCGCTGCTGTGGCGGAACAGAGGCGAGATTGCGAAAAAGGGTTCTGTCTTCGAGGGTTTCGGGATGAGAGGGATATATAGGCGAAGGGGGGCAGCCAGAGGCGGAGCAGGGGCCCCAGGCGCCCCCCTGGCGTGGCCAGGGGTGGGGCCGCGCCAGGTGGCCGCCTGGGCCTCCCCTGGCTCCCCGCTGGCCCATCTTTGTTTCTTCGCGAAGCTTCCTGTACGCTGAGTTTTCCTATATTTTTCCTGGAATTTTTGGAGCACTTTTAATATGGGGGAAACCTAAAATAGAAAAACAGCAGAAAACAGGAACTGGCACTGTGGTGCACTGAGTTAATAGGTTAGTCCAAATATGATCAAAAGTGTATGGAAGTGCATCAATATCATAGCAATATCACACAAAAGAAGCATGGATCAAGCAGAAATTATAGATACGTTTTGAACGTATCAACATCCCCAAGCTTAATTCCTGCTCGTCCTCGAGTAGGTAAATGATAACAAGCATAATGTCTATGGTGACATGCTACCAACCATATAAGAACTTTTTAAGTAAAGCAATCAAGGCATGTAATTCAATTCAAGTCATAACAAGCAAGAGTCTATATTAGCATTGTAACAAGCAACATAAGAACATAAAGGTGCAAGAGCTCTCGCTGTCCGTGACTCGAATGTCTCCAAATGGTGTTTGCGTGCAAGAAAGGGGATAGGGATATACGAGAGAGTAAAACATAGTTTTTGTATTGTTGAGAACTTAATCTACTAAAGTTTCACACTTGGTCTTCTTTGGAATCTTATCTTGACTCATCCCCAGACCACTAGCCAGGTACAAGTCAAAATGATCCACTCCCTTTCGATATTTTGAGCACTCATGCAATGGATGAGCGTAAGAAAGAAAGTTGACACTTAGGATGGCAAAGAGAGAAAAATGATGAAGGGGGAAGACAAAAAAGGTGTGAAAGGCTCACATCAATGAGGACAATCATAGGCGAGAGAAAGCCAAATGATAGATATGATGTGAGGAGTAGGGATTGCCATGCAACGGATGCACATATGAGCTAAGGTAAGCTCTCCAATGGAACTAGTGGGGGTGCATCCAACTTGCTCGCTCAAGAAGACCTAGAGCTCTTTTGAGGAGGCTCATCATTGGAATATACAAGCCAAGTTCTATAGTGTGAAGGTCCCCACATAGCTATATGCATGAATGATAATCTCTATGGAGTACAAGGTATAAGATGAAGTACGAGTGTGGATCTCTTCAAAAGGAATAGTAGTGTGCCCCCTTCTCTCTTTTTATTTCTTTTTCTCTTTTTTCTATTTTTTTTGTGGCCTCAATGGCTCTTTCTATTTAACTCTCATTTGTCCTCTTTGGGATCTTTTGATTTTGTCCTCTTTGGGATCTTTTCCTCACTTTAGGGGCAACACTCTATGTATTACAAGAAGTATAGAAGATCTTTCACACTTTACAAAAGTACTCAACATAAAGAAAATGAAACTATCATGATGTATGCAAATGTATGCCTCTGCCGGTGTAGCAGGATATGCAATGATACTAGCGTGTCATGTAGCAATGATTAGGGCAAGGCCCAACTAGCATGCGGCTCATCGATCAAGCAAAAAGCATGTATGCCATGAAGATCAAGTCATGAGAAGATGGATGTTGCATGGCAATGTATCTCGGAAAGGCTATGGAAATGCCTTGATAGGTAGGTATGGTGGCTGTTTTGAGGAAGGATATAATGAGGCTTATGATGACAGAGCGTATCGTGCCAAGGATTTGGATGCACCGGCGAAGTATGCGCCAACTCTCGAGGTGAGAAAGGGCAATGCACGGTACCGAAGAGGCTAGAAAAATATGGCTAGGTGGAAGTGTCAACTTTCGAATACTCACATTAGTCCGAAGAACTCATGCACTTATTATCGGTAACTCTCAATCTAATTAGGAGGTTCACAAAGAGACAAGTACCCCGAGGAGGAGTGTATGGGGGTTTGGTTATCCTTGCGCATCCTCGACTCATGGTACGTGAGTGTACTCTAATATTCGATCCCTCCAAAGATTAGTGATCCATCTAGTAGCTAAAGTTCTCAACTATTTTGTAGGTTTTCGAAAATAAACACGGATTGCCCAAAATACGACATCTATCACTAATAGGTTAAAGCTCTTGACACCAAAAGTTCAGACATTACTCATGGCAATACCTCAAAACTATTGTAAGTTACTACTAAAATTAAATAGCAACCTCAATTACCTACTTTAAGTTAAGACACACAACTCAGTGCAACAGGCAAACTCTCTTAACAAGATAAACAAGAAAACTCAAGAGAGTTCAGCAACCAACTAAACAAAAGCTCTTTAAAAAGAAAAGCATGAAAACTAAGAGCTAAACATGACAGCAGCTATGGAAAGACAAAGAACACACACAGCAAAGATAAGCATGAAAATCCTATGTTGTGTTCTAGGTTGAAGTGGAGCGTGTTTCTCTCCCACACAAAGAAAGATGGGTTCTAACTTGTTATGAACAGCAAGCAAAGCTAAAGAAAACTAAAAAAGAAACTAAGAGCAAGACGCTCCAAGCATAGCACATAACGCATGAAGTGATAAAATTATAGTGGAACGAAAGACGAACTGATAATTGCTGATGGAGAAGGGGATGCATGGGGGCATCCCCAAGCATAGACGCTTGAGTATTCTTGAATATTTCTTGGGGGTGCACGGGGGCATCCCCAAGCTTGAGCGTTTAACCCTCCTGAATCTTCTTTTATCATCTTCCCTCGCACACTTGAAAACTCCCTTCATACATAACTCATCATAATCTGATTATCGAGGTTAGTACCAACAATAAAATAATTTTTTCCCTACTGGAAATAAAGATAATCTTGAAGAGCTACTGTTTCTCAAGATTGCCAAAAGGTTTTTGCAAAGAAAAAGCAAGCTCAAGGTTTGCAAAACGAAGAAAAGGCAAAACAGGACAGAATCTGTGAAAAACAGACCAGCAGGTAGTAAATAATTTTTTCGGGGCACTTCTGCAACTCAAATAAAAAAACTCAGAACAGACGCTCGAAAGCCAATTGTATAGAGCACGCTGTCAAAAAAATTCAGATCAAAAAGATGATCTGGTGATTTTATTCGAATTTTTCTGTCCAAGGACAGAATCTGTTTTCTGGACAGCATGTCACAACTTTTGAACTTTCTTGCAATCGGCGGCTAAACTTGGCACAAAGCTGAAAAGAAAAGATACAATGATGATGCTACTGTAGTAACAAACATCAAGACACAACAAAAGCAAAATAAAACCTAATTTGTTGTGGGCTGCCTCCCAAAAGCGCTTTCTTTTATGCCTTTAAGCTAGGCATGATGCAAAAAGAGATGATCAAGTCTTATCAAGAGTAAGAGAATAGCTAGCCCGTGTAACGGACTCAAAAGGCAACTTAATCTTCTTTCTAGGGAAGTGTTCCATCCCTTTCTTGAGAGGTAATTGGAATTTTATATTCCCCTCTTTCATGTAAATGATAGCACCAACGGTGCGAAGAAAAGGACGTCCCAAAAGAATTGGACATGAAGGTTCACATTCAATATCCATAATAATAAAATCAATGGGAACGTAATTGTCATTGACAATGATAAGAACATCGTCGATCTTCCCCAAAGGTTTCTTTACGGAAGAATCAACAAGACGAACACCAAAAGAACAAGGATTAAAAGGTTTCAATTCAAACATATCATACATTCTTTTGGGCATAACGGAGGTACTAGCTCCAACATCACATAAAGCATAGCAAGAGAAGTTATTCAACTTAATTTTAATCATAGGATCCCAACTATCTTCTAGCTTTCTAGGTATGGAGGCTTCTACCCTAAGCTTCTCCTCCCTAGCTTTGATGAGAGCATTAGTGATATGCTCCGTGAAGGCAAGATTAAGTGTGCTAGTGTGGGGATCTCTAGACATCTTGTGAAGAAAACCAATAACTTAAGAAAGGGTGCAATTATCAAAATCAAGGTCACTACTATCAAGTAAAGTGGTAGTGGTGTCCTTTAGGCTCACTTGTTTGGTAGCTTCTATGGTCATAGGAGTTTCTTCTTCTACGGTTGAGGTCATAGCATCACCATTAATAGGTCCAATGGGACTAGGAGTGCATTGGGTGGTAAGAGTTTGGATATCCTCAACAACTTGAATAGTAGCAACAGTGAAGTGGGTAGGAAGGCTCTTAATTCTATCTTCTTCCTCATTTTCTCTAGCCCATCTCTTTTTAAGTTTAGCCATCATCCTAATGTTTTCATTAATTTGCACTTGAATAGCATTCATAGGAGTGGTCTTCCTCTCCTCAAGAGGAGAAGTTCTAATTTTAAGCAACTCTACCTCATGGGCTAAATTGTCTACCTTCGAAGAGAGATTATCTAGTTTGTCTAGTTTTTCTTCTACACTCTTATTGAAGGCCTTTTGGGTAGTGATGAAGTCTTTAAGCATAATCTCTAGTTCAGAAGTGGAGTTCTTGATGCTAGGATAAGCATTGTTGTTCCCATAGGAATTAGAGGGGAACGGTCTAGGGTTGCTACCAAAATTACTCCTATAAGCATTGTTATTGAAATTGTTTCTAGAGATAAAGTTCACATCTACTTGATCTTGAGCAATCAAAGATTTTAAAGGAACATCATGAGGTTCAATAGAAGATTGCTTGGAAAGTAGAGACATTATCAAGTCAACTTTTTCATTTAGGGAGGAAATCTCCTCGACAGAGTTTACCTTCCTACCTGTTGGAGCGCGTTCGGTGTGCCATTGGGAATAATTGGTCATCATCTCGTCGAGAAGCTTTGTGGCAGCACCAAGTGTAGTTGACATAAAGGTTCCTCCCGCGGCCGAATCTAACAAGTTCCGCGAGGTAAAGTTCAAGCCTGCATAAAAAGTTTGGATAACCATCCAAGTAGTCAAACCATGAGTAGGGCAGTTCTTGACAAGAGATTTCATGCGTTCCCAAGCTTGGGAAACGTGTTCATTATCCAATTGTTTAAAATTCATTATGTTACTCCTTAATTGGATAATTTTAGCAGGGGGATAGTACTTCCCAATGAAGGCATCCTTGCACTTGTCCCAAGAATCTATACTATTCCTAGGCAAGGATTGAAACCAGATTTTAGCTCCTCCTCTCAAGGAGAAAGGAAAAAGCTTAAGCTTAACAATATCACCATCTACTTCTTTGTACTTTTGCATATCACAGAGCTCAACAAAATTATTTAAGTGCAAAGCAGCATCATCTCCAGCACCGGAGAATTGATCTTTCATAACTAGGTTCAGCAAAGCAGGTTTAATCTCATAAGAAGGTGCTGAAGTGGCAGGTGTAGCAATAGGCGTGCAGATAAAGTCACTGTTGTTACGACTAGTGAAGTCACACAACTTGGTGTTCTCGGTGGAACCCATAGCAGCAGCAAGCAAGATAACTATTTTTGTGATTTTTGGTAAGGGACACTAAAGCAAAAACTGAAAGGTAAACTAACAAGACTAAAAAGCAAAGATAAAAGATAGCGTGCAACTCCCCTATCTTGAAGAGTGGAGTCCCCGGCAACGGCGCCAGAAACTTGCTTGATGGCTTCTCGCCCCTCGTTGGTTACCCCAAGTGGAAGGTTGAGATGTAGAGTAGCGGCAAATTTCCCTTGGCAAAGATACCAAGGATCGAATCCCGTGAGACTCCGAGGGTCGACAAGTAGGTGTCAACGGCGCCAGAAACTTAGCGGTTGATGGGACCTGCACACAGATACAGATAACTTTGCTCCCAACGAGTACAGAGAGGTTGTCAATCCCTCCGGCCTTGTTGTTTACAAAGGATCAAACACAAGAGATAATAATGATAGCTATGACTGCAACTTGGAAATAAAAACAGGAAGTAAATAGAAGGTGTGATCAGCGGTGGTAATATGGACCGGGGTCCCATGATGTTCACTAGTGATGTCTCTCTCCCAAAAGATGATAAAACAGCAAAGCGAGGTAAACAAATTACAGCTGGGCAATTGACAGGATTATGTGCGCAAACCAATGCTAACTATGCTGCAAAGAAAGGTAGAGGCTCAAAAGCATGGGCGGTACGCCAAGGCAAGTAGAACGAAATCCATCTGCATCTACTACTAATCATCTACCTTGAGATATCTATCCAGAACATCTCGCTGGTATTAAGTTGCGAATCCCACCCAAAGTGTAAACTCAAAGCAACAGACAACTGCATTAAAAGAACTTTGCGTAAAGTAAACAATCCTTGCACCCGCAAGTACAAGCACCGTTGTTTTCTCCCTTGTGGCAACAACACATCCCCTAGACTCATGTTTCTGTCACTCAAACTAGTCATCAGGGGGCATGAACCCACAGTCAAGCATAGCGTTCCCTCTTGGAGTTACTACCTACTACTTGGCCAAAGCAATAAACAGCAACGGAGAACATGCAAGAATTACTCAAGAACAAAGATATAAAAGAGGTGAATCAAATATATTACTCAAACACAATCTGAACATAGTCTCATAATCCATCAGATCCCAGCAAACTCAGCAAAGCAACAGCAGAAAGATTACATATGTGCCTCGATCATGTAGGGCAGCTCACGAGGTCTAAACCATGAAGAGCAAAGAGGGGAGGAGAACATCACGTAGCTACTGATCATGGACCCATGGTCCAAGGTGGACTACTCACGACTCATCCGGGAAGCGTCCATGGTGGTGGAGAAGCTCCCGGTGGTGGTTCTCCCCTCCGGCAGGGTGCCGGGAAGAGTTCTCCTGATGCTCCCGATCTTGGAAGCGCTGCGGCGGCGGAACAGAGGCGAGATCGCGAAAAAGGGTTCTGTCTTCGAGGGTTTTGGGACGAGAGGGATATATAGGCGAAGGGGGGCAGCCAGAGGCGGAGTAGGGGCCCCAGGCGCCCCCCTGGCGCGGCCAGGGGTGGGGCCGCGCCAGGTGGCCGCCTGGGCCTCCCCTGGCTCCCCTCTGGCCCATCTTTGTTTCTTCGCGAAGCTTCCTGTATGCTTATTTTTCCTATATTTTTCCTGGAATTTTTGGAGCACTTTTAATATGGGGGAAACCTGAAATAGAAAAACAGCAGAAAACAGGAACTGGCACTGTGGTGCACTGAGTTAATAGGTTAGTCCAAATATGGTCAAAAGTGTATGTAAGTGCATCAATATCATAGCAATATCACACAAAAGAAGCATGGAGCAAGCGGAAATTATAGATACGTTTTGGACGTATCAATTACCTTATGAGAGATTGCATTGAGGAATGCACATAGCTTCACAATGACTAATCGAACGTTTTTCGGTAAAAGTCCCCTCAATGCAACCGGAAGCAGTTGCGTCATAATCACGTGGCAGTCATGAGACTTTAGGCTTTGGAACTTTCCTCTGTCATATTTATTATTCCCTTTATATTCGACGAGAAGCTAGACGGGACCTTCATACTAAGAAGGCATTGAAAGAAGATTTCCTTCTCTTCTTTGGTAAGAGCGTAGCTGGTATGACCCTGATGTATGTCGTCTTTTCCGTGCATACGTTGCTGGTCCTGCCATGCCTCTGGTGTATCTTTTGTCTTCCCATACACGCCCATGAAGCCTAGCAGGTTCACGCAAATATTCTTTGTCACGTGCATCACGTCGATTGCAGAGTGGAGCTCTAGGTCTTTCCAATAGGGTAGGTCTCAAAATATAGATTTCTTCTTCCACATGGGTGCGCGTCCGTTAGCGTCATTCGGAACAGATTGTCTGCCATGACCCGTTCCAAAGATTACTTTTAAATCCTTGACCATATCAAATATATCATCACCAGTACGGCGGCGAGGCTTGTTCCGGTGATCTGCCTCACCATTGAAATGCTTGTCTTTCTTTCTTATGGGATGCATTCAAATCTTCTGCACCTCTAATCCTAGAGGGCGGATATCCTTCTTTGCTTCGTACGTACTGTCGGGCAATTCGTTGTCCTTTGGAAGCATCTTCTTTAACATTATCAGTAACTTTTCAAATCTCTTGTCAGATACACCATTCTCTGCCTTCCATTGCAGCAATTCCAGTGTGGTGCCCAGCCTTTTCTTGTCAGCTTCGCAATTTGGGTAAAACAATTTCTTGTGATCCTCTAACATGCACTAAAACTTCAACCTCTCATTTTCACTTGCGCAGTTTCTCTTTGCATCGGCAATGGCCTGACTAAGATCATCACCGGGCTCATCTGATGCCTCTTCTTCAGGGTTTTCCCGCATTGCCGGCTCAGCTTCTTTCCCCATTGTTGTACCATTGTATTCAGGGAACCCATGGCCAGGATAACTGTCGTCATCCTCTTCTTCTTCATTCTCTTCCATTATGACCCCTCTTTCTCTGTGCTTGGTCCAACAGTTATAGCCGGACATGATACCGGACTCAAACAGGTGGACGTGAATGGTTCTTGAGTTAGAGTAATTTCAATCATTCTTACAGTTAGCACATGGGCAACACATAAAACTATCCGCCCACTTGTTTGCCTGAGCCGCAAGCAGAAAAGTATGCACGCCCTTAATGAACTAGGGAGAGCATCAGTCATCGAACATCAATTGCCGGCTCATCTTCATTACACAACACCAAAAATATCTAATTAATACAAGTTCATACATAAAGTTCATACACACTTATTCTCATAAAACAACATACAAACTCTCTAGCTAAAGCATCTAAATGCAACAACAAATGCGATCAAGATCGCAACTAAGGTAACAATTGATCCAACAACATAATGATATCAAGCCTCACTTGTTGGGGAACGTAGTATTTCAAAATTTTCCTACGATCACGCAACATCTATCTACTAGATACATAGCAACGAGTGGGGAGAGTGTGTCTACGTACCCTCGTAGACGGAAAGTGGAAGCGTCTAGTGACGCGGTTGATGTAGTCGAACTTTCTTCGTGATCCAACCAATCAAGCACCGAACATACGGAGCCTCCGCGTTCAGCACACATTCAACTTGATGACGTCCCACGAGCTCTTGATCTAGTAGATATTCGCGGGAGAGTTTCGTCAACACGATGGCGTGGTGACGGATATGATGAAGCTACCGGCGCAGGGCTTCACCTAAGCACTGCAACGATATGACCGAGTTGTGTTTCTGTGGAGGGGGCACCACACACGGTTGGGAGAGATCAACTTGATCAACTTGTGTGTCTAGAGGTGCCCCCCTGCCCCTGTATATAAAGGAGCAAGGGGGGGCGGCCGGCCCATATGGCGTGCCCTAGAAGGGCCAATCCTACTAGGAATAGGATTC
Source organism: Secale cereale (assembly GCA_902687465.1). Taxonomy (NCBI): domain Eukaryota; kingdom Viridiplantae; phylum Streptophyta; class Magnoliopsida; order Poales; family Poaceae; genus Secale; species Secale cereale. The sequence continues at coordinate 128,877,084 of LR738710.1, read as the reverse complement.
CAATCCTATTCCTAGTAGGAGTCCACCAAGAGGGAGAGGGGAAGGAAGGAGAGGGAGGGGAGAAGGAAAGGGGCGCCCCCCGCCTCCTTTCCTTGTCCAATTCGGACCAAGGGGGAGGGGCACACGGCCCAGCCCTGGTCGGCCCTCTCTATCTCCACTAAGGCCCACTAGGGCCCAATACTTCCCCGGGGGTTTCGGTAACCCCCCCCCCCTCCCCCGGCACTCCGTTTTAATCCGAAACCTTTCCGGAACACTTCCGGTGTCCGAATATAGTCATCCAATATATCAATCTTTACGTATCAGACATTCCGAGACTCCTCGTCATGTCTGTGATCTCATCCGGGACTCCGAAGTACCTTCGGTACATCAAAACTCATAAACTCATAATATCGATCGTCATCAAACGTTAAGCGTGTGGACCCTACGGGTTCGATAACTATGTAGACATGACCGAGACTCATCTCCGGTCAATAACCAATAGAGGAACCTAGATGCTCATATTGGCTCCTACATATTCTACAAATATCTTTATCGGTCAAACCGCATAACAACATACGTTGTTCCCTTTGTCATCGGCATGTTACTTGCTCGAGATTCGATCGTCGGTATCTCAATACCTAGTTCAATATCTTTACCGGCAAGTCCCTTTTCTCGTTCCGTAATACATCATCTCGTGACTAACTCATTAGTCCTTTTCCTTGCAAGGCTTATTATGATGTGCATCACCGAGAGGGCCCAGAGATACCTCTCCGACACTCGGAGTGACAAATCCTATTCTTGATCTATGCCAACACCGCGAACACTTTCAGAGACACCTGTAGAGCATCTTTATAATCACTCAGTTACGTTGTGACGTTTGATAGCACACAAGGTGTTCCTCCGATATTCGGCAGTTGCATAATCTCATAGTCATAGGAACATGTATAAGTCATGAAGAAAGCAATAGCAGTAAAACTAAATGATCATAGTGCTAAGCTAACGGATGGGTCTTGTCCATCACATCATTCTTCTAATGATGTGATCTCTTTTATCAAATGAAAACTCATGTCTATGGCTAGGAAACATAACCATCTTTGATCAATGAGCTAGTCTAGTAGAGGCATACTAGGGACATACTGTTTTGTCTATGTATTCACAGATGTACTAAGTTTCCGGTTAATACAATTCTAGCATGAATAAAAGACATTTATCATGATATAAGGAAATACAAATAACATCTTTATTATTGCCTCAAGGGCATATTTCCTTCAGTCTCCCACTTGAACTAGAGTCAATAATCTAGATTACAAAGTAATGATTCTAACACCCATGGAGTCTTGGTGCTGATCATGTTTTGCCCGTGGAAGAGGCTTAGTCAACGGGTCTGCTACATTCAGATCCGTATGTATCTTGCAAATTTCTATGTCTCCCTCCTTGACTTGATCGCGGATGGAATTGAAGCGTCTTTTGATGTGCTTTGTTCTCTTGTGAAACCTGGATTCCTTCGCCAAGGCTATTGCTCCAGTGTTGTCACAAAAGATTTTCATTGGACCCGATGCACTAGGTACCACACCTAGATCGGATATGTACTCCTTCATTTGCTGCTTCTGAAGTAGCTATTTATTCCGCTTCACACGTAGATCCCGCCACGACGCTTTGCTTGGAACTGCACCAACTGACAGCTCCACCGTTTAATAAAAAATACATATATGGTTTGTAACTTAGAGTCATCCGTATCAGTGTCAAAGCTTGAATCGACGTAACCATTTACGACGAGCTCTTTGTCACCTCCATACACGAGAAACATATCTTTTGTTCTTTTCACGTACTTCAGGATGTTCTTGACCGCTGTCCAGTCATCCACTCCTAGATTACTTTGGTACCTCCCAGCTAAACTGTAGCGACCCGACCCGAATGGATCAAGTCTCTGTGCTTAAGTGTCATCCCTGGATCAGTATGCTGACACACACAGTACTCGAGGATTTATAACGGAGGTAAATCACATGTATTAAGTAACGTAAATACTATTACCTCAATTGATCTTAGCGGAAGCAACCAAGGTTGTGGATTCCCATCAACACCAACGGCAAAGTTGAGTGTAGACAGCGCAAACCTAACGTAACACTTACTCGTCGAATAACTCCTGCAACATGAGACGTTGCAGCCATGTAGGTCAGTACATTGAATGTACTGGCAATTTCACACTATAATGAGAATGATGAACAATGCCTACAACTACATGCATATTTGGCTGGTGGAGGCTGTAAGGCTGTTTTTGCATAAAGCTGATTTTTCCCTACCACAAAGGAATGCATTTATTTAACTACTTTGTTAAATTTAAAATCATGAACAATTGAGAATGGTTCCTCCATCTCAATCCCAAACCAAAGTCATTATTAACCCAACAAGTTATTTAAATAGAGTGTTGTGATCAACAAATAATCCACTTCTAGATACTCAAAGATGTCCATAACCGGGGACACGGCTACTCATGAATAGTGTGTACACTCTACAGAGGTTTGTGCACTTTTCCCACAAGACTCGATCGCCTCCGTTTGGTTTCTCGCACTGCATGGTGTTTGAGAAACGGATGACCGAGACACAGTCTTTCCGAAGAGGTCCCCTTAACCAGATAGATAGGCCGGTACACCTACAATCCCTCTACATCTGCTAGCCCATCATGGAAAGATTTCCCACAACTTACTCAACTATGCCAGAGCCCATATTGGCATGTGGCTGCACATGGAAGTTTCTAGGCATGAAAATATTATATGATCCCTTTGAGCCTGGGTGGCATTCCAATAGGACAATCACATGGAATCCCGGGATTTCCTAGGACAACACTGGATTCCCCAGGTGTCCGGGCAATCCACGTGTTCACTCCCAGGGTGCCCCAACCAATCCACCCAGATGTGTATTCAAGTAGCCACCTTAAGTTGAATTCTTAATTAACAATTCACATCTGTCATGGATTTCACTCAAACCCAAACCACGTCTACGAGCATAGCATGATAACCGAAGCATAGCGTAGAAGTAACTCCCAGGGGTTTGAAAATAATGCAGGTAATAGGTTCTACCTCAATCTACTTCCCAGTCCCACAAGTTAAGAGATCCTACTGATGCAATGTGTTTGAGGATATAACTAATGCAATGAAAACTGGGTATTGGAAAAATATGATCAAAGTGTGAACTTGCCTTGTACTGACGATGTAGAAGATTCGCACTCAGAACTCGTGATAGATCTACTCGTCACACTCCGGTCAATTTATCGTAAGCAAGCAATAGTAACCACACATAAGCAATCACTCAAAAGATCGGACAGAGCGAATAAAACACTTCGGAAAACTTCGAAAACAAACGAATGACTCTTGAAACAGAAACCAATTTCTAACAGTACCAAAATTATGTGAATTTGGCCTTATCAGAAAGTTTAGGTCAAGAGCTTCGATTTGCAAAAAGAATCAACTAAATCGGAGTTACGAAACTCAAGTTATGATCAAAACAAGTTTGAATCTAAAACTAGTTGAATTCAAATTTTGAAACTTTCAAAAACATGTTTAAGTTGTTTTACTGGAAAGAGGGGATCGTAACGAAGACGAGGGCGTTGGTTTCGTTGGATTTGGACCGACAAGTAAAAAGTTGTAGCCGTTTGAAGTGTAGGGGCTAAACTGTAAAAATAATATTTACACAGAGGTCCCTGGCCGAAAACTAAACAGAAAAGAAAAACTTAACGAACGAACGTTCGTTTTCTAGTCCTAACTGGTGAGCGTTCACTAGATAGTTAGATCTAAAAAAACAAAACCAAATTTTTAACAGAAAACCAGGGGTTTTTATTCCTAGCGGTTTTTCTTAGAAAACCAGTGGATCGGGCGGAGAAGAACCGGGTCGGGCGTGGACAGGGTCGGTTTCCGGCCGATGGCGGCTCCGCCGAGTCTGGCGTCTCCGGCGAAGGACACCGCGGCGGCGGCTCGCGGTGCGCCGAGGGGCGGGGCGGCGCGGGGCAGCGGCGGCTAGCTGGCGGCGATGCTGGCGCAGCGCAGCGGCGGCGATCTGCAGCGGCGGCGGGGTGCAAAGTACGGGCGGCGGCAAGTGGAGAGGAGAGAGGAGGCGGCGGGGGCGGTATTTATGGAGGGGAGGGGGTCGGCTTGGCGTGCGGGAGGGGCAAGGGCGGCGCGGAGTCCGGCCAAGGTACGGCGGCGGCCGACGAGGCGTGCGGGCGTCGGACACCGCGCGGGAGGAGGAAGGCGGCGGCGAAGCTGGGCTGCGGCCTGGCGGGTGCTGGGCCGGCCCAGTCGGCGGGAAGGCCCCTTTTTTTTAAGACAGAGAAATAAAGAAAAGAAAAAAATTAAATATATAATATAGGCATATTATATATCAAAATTTGCAGAAAAATAAGCCCTACAACATGAACATTTTTCTACAGCCAAATAAAATCCTCACAAATTCTAATAAATAAAAACGTGCTATTGTTGCAATAAAAACCAATAAAAATCTTTTTAAAAATACCAAAAAGATTTCAAATTTATTTATCTCCAATTTTCTGCTGTAGGGAATCATGTTACCCTATTTTCCATGTAATTTGGAGAAAAATAATTTGAATAAAAACCAAATAACTCAATATTTGAAATTGAGTTGCAGAAAATTTCAGAAAAATCTCCAACTCATATTTCCTATAATTTGAAGAAGTCATTTTATCTTCTCTCGGGAAAATCATTGAGTTGCTTAAAGTTTCTGATTTGAAAATATTTCGAGGATGAAATTCAAAATCCTTTAAAAGCCTTTTATCATTTAATAATAAATGGAAGAAGTCATATTATCTTCACTCTAGGGTTTGTGTTGAAAAGAAATTGAATTCCTCGGAGATCAAAAAGGCAAGGTGAAAGTTTTGGAAAAGTCATTTTATTCCCTCTCATTTAACTTTCAAAAGTTTTAAATTTCACTCAATTTCACACAGCACATCAAACAACAATCAAATCTACCTATTTATTATAACATTCCAAAATTTAGAATTTTGGGATGTTACAAACCTACCACACTTAAAATGAATCTCGTCCTCGAGATTCGGAGAGGCTAGCAAGAAATAGGTTGGGGTTTGGGGGTCTCCTAAAAATCCATCGATTGGTAAGGTCTAGTGTGCTACCACACTTAGTAACATGGATACAGTTCCATCAACACTCAAGTACTCCATCCTTTGGGTTGACGGCGTCGGTCTTCTCAAATCTTCAGGGTAACTCCTTCTCTAGGGCTCTTTCGGTAGGGGCATAACCTTTGTCCTCAATTCTTGTGTTCTTTCCTCTTGGTGAGGTTCTTCCGGTCTGGCTCTTTTTAGCTAACAGGTCTGGCGCCAATACTAAACTAGTATCGATATCTCATGGTGGTCATCGGACAATTTATTGGGTCCCTACAGAAAACGGGTCTGGGCTTCATCGTCACCGTATATCCTACAGTTGGCAATAGCTGCCATGTACAAGGGAAAAAATTATATACCCTTCTAAGGTTTGAACAAAGTTTTGACATCGTCGTCTCTCTACTATAGGTAAGTCACTCAGATTTACCATCCCGTATAACAGAGGCGAATAATAAGAGTAAGTCGGTATGGTGATCAATCCATCCCGCACCCAAATCATTACCCTATATATGGTTTAGTGAATCTCGCATTCTAACACTCGGTCATCCTCACAAGCATTTGCAGAATTTTCTCTTGTCAACAAACTAAGTTCGGATACAATCCATTATTTCCGCTAGCTGAACAAAACATCTATCATTTCTTCACAACCCTCAGGTTTAACGTAACCACCTATAAGATCGTATGTTGGCAAAGTCGTAACTTCTTCCAGGGGTCTTCCTTTCGCAAGAGTGTGCTTGCTTCCTTGACAGGTCCTGGGGCCTGTGGGTTATGGCTCATCTCTCCACTACACTTGGTCTCGTCATCGGGTTGCAACTGGTCATTCTTCCAACATCCAACTTCATTGGCTCTCTTAAATCCATCCATTTTTTGTTTGGTGTCCCTTTTCTCTGGGTACCAAACTAAGCGTAATTACTCACACTCATCCTTGGGTAGTCCTTTCCAAGTCGGACGTATCTAACCACTAGCTAGTGTATTCGGGTAACGGTGTTGGATTCTACCACACTTAAAATGAATAACACTAGTTTCTTCAAAATATTATTCCATGCATCATGTCTTCACCCTTCACTTATGTAGTAACAACTCATAGAATCCAAATCAATACACTGATGCCAACTGTATTGATTCTCAACTTACTACGATCTACTACACTTCCGTTTTCTTGCTTCAAACTCCAATACTTGGCACAAAACTCCTTCTTCTTGGTATAATCTATAGCAAAATGCATTGCTTTACTACAGCAGATACGCATAACTATTGACAAGTCTCGTGGTTCCCTTGTGATTATGTAGCCTCATTAGGTCCTCAGCTAAAGGGTCCACGTCAGAGCTTGTATATCCATAACTCAATCCTTGGGGTCACTATAGTTCCATACTCCAGCCTTACACCCTCTTACAAATCCAATTGTACTTCTTCCCTTCATACTCTTGGGGTAAGCCTCATATCAAAATAAACTCCAACTTATTTGTGCAAACTCTACTTCTTGGAGCAACACTTTCCATTCTATTGATCCAGGGTTCACTCAGTAAGGTTCAACTAAACAAAATGCACTGGTTCATCCATAATCCATATTCTCCTCATATCAAATCTTTTATTACTTCTTGAACCAGTATTCAATACTCCAATTTCCAAGGGTGCATCACTACAATTGCTATTATCCACATAGTCGGGTATAGTCAACATTCCTTCCATCTTTATTCCTTAGTCCTAGCTAAGGATGCTTCAGTCCCAAGGGAATTGTGCAATGTGATTCTTAAAATCATCAATCTTTTGCTTCATACTATTGGCCGTGTGCTTCATCTCCATCATCTCTGCATGCACTCTACTTAGGCATTCCTGGGTATAACGAAGTCTTGCTTCGAGTATTTCTCCAATCTGACATATGGCCTCCATAGCAGCTTCACAAACAAAATCGAAAAATGTTGTTCGCGGTACTCGGGAGATGAAAAAGTATTGACCCATAGTCTTTGGGCAAACTCCTTTCACACGATGGAGGTGTACCTCCACGTACCAAAGTTCAACTCCATTCTCCATGAAGGGATAACCCTTGTAAACTGCATCTCCTTCCAGGTGAATATGCTTCATCATGTCCTTCAGGATCTTTGGATAATCCTGATCACTAGTCAGGGTCATGATGGTTTCTGGGCCTTTGAGAAAAGACTCGTAAAGGGTTGTCATCTGTGGGTATAAGACAGAAGGGGTTCTCAGGACAACATACGGACATCCTTGGGTAAAATGGGGTCGTTTGTCCGAGAAATGTCTGGGTCAGCTTATCCATGGGTTCTAAGTTTTGGTCTGGATGAGAGGCACTCGCCATCATCCAACCACTCATACCACTTCCTTCTTATATTCCAAAGAATATCAACTTCTATTGCTTCACGAACTATTACAATGTTATTCCCATACTCAACTCAACATTGTAATAAAGGTGTATTCCACATTTAGCTACATGCTTCATTCTAATATCCAGATCTCAACTACTCCTATTCTGTCCTCCGGTCTAACCTTCTCTTGGCGAAATGCCCTACTTCCTTGCAGCGTAAACTAATGGCATAAGACCAATCTAAGGACTTCATGGTGGCTGTCCTGGTTCACTGGGTTATTCGCTTCCTGGTTGGGCAGTTGCTAGCATAGTGGCCTAAATCCTTGCACCGGTAACATGTGATGTGACCCAGGTCCTTTTCCACCGAAATCGGTTCTTCTGGGGACACATGCTCTTTCTCTTCCTCGACTTCTTCGTTCCTATCAATTCTTCTATCTTTTGTGGATCAAACTCCACTTCTTCTGTCGGGAAGTCTCCCAGATACTCATGGCTTTCCTTTGTGCAATACTATGAGAGGTGTCCTTCTTTTCCACATGAGTAGCAAGCACGTGAGTAATATCTGTCTAGTCCTTCTCCATCAGGGTCGTCAATATATTCCTCCATCGCGGATCCCCTTAAGGTTTCCTTGAGGACTTCTTTCATTGCGTCTTTCTTCTGCTGGATAGTTCGTCGCACCATGGGGTAAATGTGACACTAAGCAGGGTAGTGGGTAGTCCCTTCACACAAGAAACAAGTAATCTGCCTAGTTGGGCATTCTTCAGCTAGGTGACTTCCTTCACAATTTGGGCATTCATCCTTGTGCTCCTCCTGGGTGTGTCCTATTTCTCCACAAATCCTGCAAGCACAAGGCTTCTTCTTCGGCTTGTCACCACGCTTTCGGATGAGACGGGATCTTAACAGAGTCTTCTTGAATTCCTCCCAACTTCCTGCTCCATTACCTCCTTGTATGGCTTGATGCATCTTCCACCACGGTGCAGCATTTTTTGTAAAGTACTGAAGAGCGTATTGAACTTCATACTTCCTTGCAACCAAATTTTTCCTAAAGTGGTCCTCCATGTTTTGTATCCATAGCTGTGCCTCCGGTTGGGTCATTGGTCCCGAAACTTCAAGTCTATCTTCAGTCATCCTCTATTGGGTCCAAGGGTTTTGGGGATGAGATTCAGAAGAGATAGAGAGGTACACTCAAAACAAACAATGGTTTTGAAAAGACGGGTTTTATGTTATGGCCGTCGGAAAAACATCAAACAATTGACGGCTCACAATCGTCGCATCTAACGTAAGTACAAAACAGAGGTTTGGTCTTCTAAAGGTCAACATCTCCTCAAAGTCGTCAACTCTTCAAACCTTCGGAGTATCCGTTGTTGTAGCTTCAACACTTTTAATGTATGGTACGATCCTCTTCACTCCGAAGTGGTCCAATGGAAAAGGGTATTGTCTAACTTTTTAGGGTCAAAGAGAAAATTTGACAAATCTAAGAAAAGAAGATAGATAAGAATCTTTTTGAAAAGAAAGTTTTAGAGAAATGCTTTCCTATGGGCTTGCTAGTTACTAGGGTTACATCCTATAGTCAACATGTGCTCTGATACCATCTTGTAGCGACCCGACCCGAATGGATCAAGTCTCTGTGCTTAAGTGTCATCCCTGGATCAGTATGCTGACACACACAGTACTCGAGGATTTATAATAGAGGTAAATCACATGTATTAAGTAACTTAAATACTATTACCTCAATCGATCATAGCGGAAGCAACCAAGGTTGTGGATTCCCATCAACACCAACGGCGAAGTTGAGTGTAGACAGCGCAAACCTAACGTAACACTTACTCGTCGAATAACTCCTGCAACATGAGATGTTGCAGCCAGGTAGGTCAGTACATTGAATGTACTGGCAATTTCACACTGTAATGAGAATGATGAACAATGCCTGCAACTACATGCATATTTGGCTGGTGGAGGCTGTAAGGCTGTTTTTGCATAAAGCTGATTTTTCCCTACCACAAAGGAATGCATTTATTTAACTACTTTGTTAAATTTAAAATCATGAAAAATTGAGAATGGTTCCTCCATCTCAATCCCAAACCAAAGTCATTATTAACCCAACAAGTTAATTAAATAGAGTGTTGAGATCAACAAATAATCCACTTCTAGATACTCAAAGATGTCCATAACAGGGGACACGGCTACTCATGAATAGTTTGTACACTCTGCAGAGGTTTGTGCACTTTTCCCACAAGACTCGATCGCCTCCATTTGGTTTCTCGCACTGCATGGTGTTTGAGAAACGGATGACCGAGACACAGTCTTTCCGAAGAGGTCCCCTTAACCAGATAGGTAGGCCGGTACACCTACAATCCCTCTACATCTGCTAGCCCATCATGGAAAGGTTTCCCACAACTTACTCAACTATGCCAGAGCCCATATTGGCATGTGTCTGCACATGGAAGTTTCTAGGCATGAAAATATTATATGATCCCTTTGAGCCTGGGTCGCATTCCAATAGGACAATCACACGGAACCCCGGGATTTCCTAGGACAACACTGGATTCCCCAAGTGTCCGGGCAATCCACTGGTTCACTCCCAGGGTGCCCCAACCAATCCACCCAGATGTGTATTCAAGTAGCCACCTTAAGTTGAATCCTTAATTAACAACTCACATCTGTCATGGATTTCACTCAAACCCAAACCACGTGTACGAGCATAACATGATAACCTAAGCATAGCGTAGAAGTAACTCCCAAGGGTTTGAAAATAATGCAGGTAATAGGTTCTACCTCAATCTACTTCCCAGTCCCACAAGTTAAGAGATCCTACTAATGTAATGTGTTTGAGGATATAACTACTGCAATGAAAACTGGGTATTGGAAAAATATGATCAAAGTGTGAACTTGCCTTGTACTGACGATGTAGAAGATTCGCACTCAGAACTCATGATAGGTCTACTCGTCACACTCCGGTCAATCTATCGTAAGCAAGCAATAGTAACCACATATAAGCAATCACTCAAAAGATTGGACAGAGCGAATAAAACACTTCGGAAAACTTCAAAAACAAACGAATGACTCTTGAAACAGAAACCAATTTCTAACAGTACCAAAATTATGTAAATTTGGCCTTATCAGAAAGTTTAGGTCAAGAGCTTCGATTTGCAAAAAGAATCAACTAAATCGGAGTTACGAAACTCAAGTTGTGATCAAAACAAGTTTGAATCTAAAACGAGTTGAATTAAAATTTTGAAACTTTCAAAAACATGTTTAAGTTGATTTACTGGAAAGAGGGGATCGTAACGAAGACGTGGGCGTTGGTTCCGTTGGATTTGGACCAACGAGTAAAAAGTTGTAGCCGTTTGAAGTGTAGGGGCTAAATTGTAAAAATAATATTTACAGAGAGGTCCCTGGCCGAAAACTAAACAGAAAAGAAAAACTTAACGAACGAACGTTCATTTTCTAGTCCTAACTGGTGAACGTTCACTAGATAGTTAGATCTAAAAAACAAAACCAAATTTTTAACAGAAAACCAGGGGTTTTTATACCTAGCGGTTTTTCTTCGAAAACCAGTGGATCGGGCGGAGAAGAACCGGGTCGGGTGTGGACCGGGTCGGTTTCCGGTAGATGGCGGCTCCGACGAGTCTGGCGTCTCCGGCGAAGGACAGTGCAGCGGCGGCTCACGGTGCGGCGAGGGGCGGAGCGACGCGGGACGGCGCGGGGCAGCGGCGGCTAGCGGGCGACGGTGCTGGCGCAGCACAGCGGCGGCGATCTGTAGCGGCGGCGGCGCGCAAAGTGCGGGCGGCAGCGGCGAGAGGAGAGGAGAAAGGAGGCGGCGGGGGCGGTATTTATGGAGGGGAGGGGGTCGGCTTGGCGTGCGGGAGGGGCAAGGGCGGCGCGGAGTCCGACCAAGGTACGGCGGACGCCGGCGAGGCGTGCGGGCGTCGTACACCGCGCGGTAGGAGGAAGGCGGCGTCGAAGCTGGGCTGCGGCCTGGTGGGTGCTGGGCCGGCCCAGTCGGCGGGAAGGCCCCCTTTTTTTAAGACAGAGAAATAAACAAAATAAAAAACAAATTTAAATAAATAATATAGGCATATTATATATCAAAATTTGCAAAAAAAAATAAGCTCTACAACATGAACATTTTTCTACAGCCAGATAAAATCCTCACAAATTCTAATAAATAAAAACGTGCTACTGTTGCAATAAAAACCAATAAAAATCATTTTAAAAATACCAAAAAGACTTCAAATTTATTTATCTCCAATTTTCTGCTGTAGGGAATCATGTTACCCTATTTTCCATGTAATTTATTTTTGGAGAAAAATAATTTGAATAAAAACCAAATAACTCAATATTTGAAATTGAGTTGCAGAAAATTACAGAAAAACCTCCAACTCATATTTCCTATAATTTGAAGAAGTCATTTTATCTTCTCTCGGGAAAATCATTGAGTTGCTTAAAGTTTCTGATTTGAAAATATTTCGAGGATGAAATTCAAAATCCTTTAAAAGCCCTTTATCATTTAATAATAAATGGAAGAAGTCATATTATCTTCACTCTAGGGTTTGTGTTGAAAAGAAATTGAATTCCCCGGAGATCAAAAAGTCAAGGTGAAAGTTTTGGGAAAGTCATTTTATTCCCTCTCATTTAACTTTCAAAAGTTTCAAATTTCACTCAATTTCACACAGCACATCAAACAACAATCAAATCTATCTATTTATTATAACATTCCAAAATTTAGAATTTTGGGATGTTACAAACCTACCACACTTAAAATGAATCTCGTCCTCGAGATTCGGAGAGGCTAGCAAGAAATAGGTTGGGGTTTGGGGGCCTCCTAACAATCCATCGATTGGTAAGGTCTAGTGTGCTACCACAGTTAGGGCCAGTTCTTTTGGTAGCTTCTAGAATAAGCTGCAATAAGCTGCCCCCTACCCAGCTTATTCTAAAAGCCCAACTAAATTTATTTTTTTAGAAGTCTAGTAGTTAAGATTTGACTAGTAGGCTTCTAAAAAGAAAATTTTAGTTGGGCTTCCAGAATAAGCTGCTGGGTAGGGGGCAGCTTATTCTGGAAGCCCAAAAAAGCTAGCAAAAGAACTGTCCCTTAGTAACAGTAGGGGGTCTCCTAACGATCCATGAATTGTGAGTTTATGGTCAAGATTATCTATGAGAAATATTTGGTTCTTTTCTGAACTCTTTATGTGTGCTCATAATATCCTTGCAAGTCTCTTCGAATTATTGGTTTGGTTTGGCCTACTAGATCTATAGTAGTAGATGTACGCAGGAGTCGGTCTACTATTATCGGACGTGATGCCTATATACAATCATCATGCCTAGATAGTCTCATAATTATTCGCTTTTCTGTCAATTGCTCGACGGTAATTTGTTTACCGCCGTAGAGTATCGCTATCATGAGAGAAGCCACTAGAGAACACTATGGCCCCCGGGTCTATTCTCAACATATCAATCTGCATCTACTTTACTTTTTCCGCTTTTACTTTCTGTTCTTATAAACAAAAATACCAAAAATATAAACTATCATCTCTATCAGATATCACTTTCGTAAGTGACCGTAAAGGGATTGACAACCCCTTATTGCGTTGGCTGCGAAGTTCTTATTTGTTTGTGCAGGTGAGAGGGACTCGCGCGTGGTCTCCTACTGGATTGATACCTTGGTTCTCAAAAACTGAGGGAAATACATACGCTACTGTGCTGCATCTCCCTTTCCTCTTCGAGGAAATACAACGCAAGCTCGAGATGTAGCAATTACTCATATAAATAGAACAACCATTATTCTCATATTTAAATGAATAACCGTCTTGCAATAAACAAGATCGAGATATAATGGTCATGCTTAACGCTGGCACCAAATAACAATTATTCAGGTCTAAAACTAATCCCGAAGGTAGATGTAGAGGTAGCATGCCGACGGCGATCACATCAACTTTGGAACCATTTCCCACGCGCATCGTCACCTCGTCCTTAGCCAATCTTCGTTTAATCCGTAGTCCCTGTTTCGAGTTACAAATATTAGCGACCGAACCGGTATCAAATACCCAGGTACTACTACGAGCATTAGTAAGGTACACATCAATAACATGTATATCACATATACCTTTGTTCACCTTGCCATCCTTCTTATCCGCCAAATACTTGGGGCAGTTCCGCTTCCAGTGTCCAGTCCCTTTGCAGTAGAAGCACTCAGTTTCAGGCTTGGCTCCAGACTTGGGTTTCTTCGTGGGAGTAGCAGCTATCTTGCTATTCTTCTTGAAGTTCCCCTTCTTTCCCGTGCCCTTTTTCTTGAAACTAGTGGTCTTGTTAACCATCAACACTTGATGCTCCTTTTTGATTTCTACCTCTGCAGCTTTGAGCATAGCTAAGAGCTCGGGAATTGTCTTCTGCATCCCTTGCATGTTATAGTTCATAACGAAGCCTTTATGGCTTGGTGGCAGTGATTGAAGAACTCTATCAATAACACTATCTTCGTCAACTTTGCATCCAAGTTGAGTCATATGATTGTAGTACCCAGACATTCTGAGCAAGTGTTCACTGATAGAACTATTCTCCTCCATCTTGCAGCTGTAGAACTTATTGGAAATCTCATATTTCTCAATCTGGGCATTTGCTTGAAATATTAACTTCAACTCCTGGAACATCTCATATGCTCCATGACGTTCAAAACGTCGTTGAAGTCCCGGTTCTAAGTCGTAAAGCATGGCACACTAAACTATCGTGTAGTCATCAGACAACGTCTGCCAGACGTTCAAAGCGTCTACATTAGCGGGAGGGGGCTTGTCACCTAGCGGTGCTTCAAGGACATAATTCTTCTGTGCAGCAATGAGGATAATCCTCAAGTTACGGACCCAGTCTGTGTAATTGCTACCATCATCTTTCAACTTAGCTTTCTCTAGGAATGCATTAAATTTCAAAGGAACGGTAGCACGGGCCATTGATCTACAACAACATAGATATGCAAAAAAAACTATCAGGACTAAGTTCGTGATAAATTAAAGTTCAATTAATCATATTACTTAAAGAACTCCCACTTAGATTGACATCCCTCTAGTTATCTAAATGATCACGTGATCCAAATCAACTAAACCATGTCTGATCATCACGTGAGATGGAGTAGTTATCAATGGTAAACATCTTATGTTGATCATATATACTATATGATTCACGCTCGACCTTTCGGTCTCTAATGTTCCGAGGCCATGTCTATACATGCTAGGCTCGTCAAGTTTAACCCGAGTATTCTGCTTGTGCAAAACTGGCTTGCACCTGTTGTATGTGAACGTAGAGCTTATCACACCCGATCATCACGTGGTGTCTCGGCACGACGAACTTTCGCAACGGTGCATACTCAGGGAGAACACTTGTACCTTGAAATTTTGTAAGGGATCATCTTATAATGCTACCGTCGTTCTAAGCAAAATAAGAAGCATAATAAGATAAACATCACAAGCAATCAAAATATGTGACATGATATGGCCATCATCATCTTGTGCTTTTGATCTCCATCTCCAAGGCACCATCATGATCACCATCGTCACCGGCGCGACACCTTGATCTCCATCGTAGCATCGTTGTCGTCTCGCCAACTATTGCTTCCACGACTATTGCTACCACTTAGTGATAAAGTAAAGAAATTACATGGCGACTGTATTTCATACAATAAAGCGATAACGATATGGCTCCTGCCAGTTGCCGATAACTTTACAAAACATGACCATCTCATACAATAACGTATAACTCATCATGTCTTGACCATATCACATCACAACATGCCCTGCAAAAACAAGTTAGACGTCCTCTACTTTGTTGTTGCAAGTTATACGTGGCTGCTACGGGCTTAGCAAGAACTGTTCTTACCTACGCATACAAAAACCACAAAGATTTTTCGTCAAGTATGTGTTGTTTTAACCTTCACAAGGACCGGGCGTAGCCACACTTGATTCAACTAAAGTGAGAGAGACAGACACCCGCCAGTCACCTTTAAGCAACGAGTGCTCGTAACGGTGAAACCAGTCTCGCGAAAGCGTACGCGTAATGTCGGTCCGGGCCGCTTCATCTCACAATACCGCCGAAACAAAGTATGACATGCTGGTAAGCAGTATGACTATTATCGCCCACAACTCATTGTGTTCTACTCGTGCATATCATCTACGCATAGACCTCGCTCATGATGCCACTGTTGGGGAACGTAGTATTTCAAAAATTTCCTACGATCACGCAAGATCTATCTACTAGATGCATAGCAACGAGAGGGGAGAGTGTGTCTACGTACCCTCGTAGACCGAAAGCGGAAGCGTCTAGTGACGCGGTTGATGTAGTCAAAATTTCTTCGCGATCCAACCGATCAAGCACCGAACGTACGGAGCCTCCGCGTTCGGCACACATTTAGCTTGATGACGTCCCACGAGCTCTTGATCCAGTAGAACTTCGCGGGAGAGTTTCGTCAGCACGACGGCGTGGTGACGGATATGATGAAGCTACCGGCGTAGGGCTTCGCCTGAGCACTGCAACAATATGACCGAGATGTGTTTCTGTGGAGGGGGGCACCGCACACGGTTGGGAGAGATCAACTTGATCAACTTGTGTGTCTAGAGGTTCCCCCCTGCCCCTGTATGTAAAGGAGTGATACGTCTCCAACGTATCTATAATTTTTTATTGTTCCATGCTTTTATTTATGATGTTTTGGATGTTTAATGGGCTTTGTTATACACTTTTATATTATTTTTGGGACTAACCTATTAACCCAAAGGCCCAATCCAGATTGCTGTTTTTTGCCTGTTTTAGGGTTTTACATAAAAGGAATATCAAACGGAGTCCAAACGGAATGAATCCTTCAGGAGAGATATTTTTAGAGCAAAATACGCATGGGAGACTTGAGAACCACGGAGTAGGGCTGACATGGCGTCCACGAGGGTGGGGGCGCCCCCCCCCCCTATAGGGCGCGCCCCCTGCCTCGTGGGCACCTCGTCTGGCCCCCGGTGCCCTCCTTCCTCCTATATATACCTACGTACCCCGAAACTATCAGAATAACAGAGAAAACCCTAGTTCCACCGCCGCAACCTTCTGTTCCTGTGAGATCCCATCTTGGGGCCTCTTCCGGAGCCCCGCCGGAGGGGGGATCTTCCACGGAGTGCTTCTACATCATCATCATCGCCTCACCATGAGTTGTGAGTAGTTTACCACAGACCTTCGGGTCCATAGCTAGTATCTAGATGGCTTCTTGTCTATCTTTGGATCTCAATACCAAGTTCTCCTTGGCCTTCGAGGATATCTATTCGATGTAATCTCTTTTTGCGGTGTGTTTGTCGAGATCCGATGAATTGTGGGTTTATGATTAAGATTATCTATGAGGAATATTTGGTTCTTTTCTGAACTCTTTATGTATGATTATAATATCCTTGCAAGTCTCTTCGAATTATTGGTTTGGTTTGGCCTACTAGATCTATAGTTCTTGCAATGGGAGAAGTGCTTGGCTTTGGGTTCAATCTTGCGGTGTCCTTTCCCAGTGACAGTAGGGGTAGCAAGGCACGTATTGTATTGTTGCCATCGAGGATAAAAAGATGGGGTTTATATCACTATGTTTGAGTTTATCCCTCTACATCATGTCATCTTGCTTAAGGCGTTACTCTGTTCTTATGAACTTAATACTCTAGATGCATGCTGGATAGCGGTCGATGTGTGGAGTAATAGTAGTAGATGCAGAATCGTTTCGGTCTACTTGTCTCGGACGTGATGCCTATATATAATGATCATGCCTAGATAGTCTCATAATTATTCGCTTTTCTATCAATTGCTCGACAGTAATTTGTTTACCCGCCGTAGAATATCGCTATCATGAGAGAAGCCACTAGAGAAAACTATGGCCCCCGGGTCTATTCTCAACATATCAATCTACAATCTACTTTACTTTTCCGATTTTACTTTCTGTTCTTATATCCAAAAATACCAAAAATAGCAAAATATCATCTCTATCAGATCTCACTCTCGTAAGTGACCGTAAAGGGATTGACAACCCCTTATCGCATTGGCTGCGAAGTTCTTATTTGTTTGTGCAGGTGCGAGGGACTCGCGCATGGTCTCCTACTGGATTTATACCTTGGTTCTCAAAAACTGAGGGAAATACTTACGCTATTGTGTTGCATCTCCCTTTCCTCTTCGAGGGAATACAACGCAAGCTCGAGAAGTAGCAAGGAGCAAGGGGGGAGGCCGGCCGGCCCCTATAGCGCACCCTAGGAGGGCCAATCCTACTAGGAATAGGATTCCAATCCTATTCCTAGTAGGAGTCCACCAAGAGGGGGAGGGGGAGGAAGGAGAGGGCTCCGTTTTAATCCGAAATCTTTCCAGAACACTTCTGGTGTCCGAATATAGTCGTCCCATATATCAATCTTTACGTCTCGGACATTCCAAGACTCCTCGTCATGTCTATGATCTCATCCGGGACTTCGAACTACCTTCGGTACATCAAAACGCATAAACTCATAATACCGAATTACATCAAACGTTAAGCGTGCGGACCCTACGGGTTCGAGAACTATGTAGACATGACCGAGACTCATCTCCGATCAATAAACAATAGCAGAACCTGGATTCTCATATTGGCTCCTACATATTCTACGAAGATCTTTATCGGTCAAACCGCATAACAACATACGGTGTTCCCTTTGTCATCGGTATGTTACTTGCCCGAGATTCGATCGTCGGTTTCTCAATACCTAGTTCAATCTCGTTACCGGCAAGTCTCTTTACTCGTTCTGTAATACATCATCTCGTGACTAATTTATTAGTCCTTTTGCTTGCAAGGCTTATTATGATGTGCATCACCGAGAGGGCCCAGAGATACCTCTCCGACACTCGAAGTGACAAATCCTATTCTTGATCTATGCCAACACCACGAACACTTTCGGAGACACCTGTAGAGCATCTTTATAATCACCCAGTTACGTTGTGACGTTTGATAGCACACAAGGTGTTCCTCCGGTATTCGGGATTTGCATAATCTCATAGTCATAGGAACATGTATAAGTCATGAAGAAAGCAATAGCAGTAAAACTAAACGATCATAGTGCTAAGCTAACGGATGGGTCTTGTCCATCACATCATTCTTCTAATGATGTGATCTCTTTGATCAAATGACAACTCATGTCTATGGCTAGGAAACATAATCATCTTTGATCAATGAGCTAGTCTAGTAGAGGCATACTAGGGACATATTGTTTTGTCTATGTATTCACAGATGTACTAAGTTTCCGGTTAATACAATTCTAGCATGAATAAAAGACATTTATCATGATATAAGGAAATACAAATAACATCTTTATTATTGCCTCTAGGGCATATTCCTTCATCACTATCAATGGCATTTTTTCTAATCTTTCTAATATTCAAGCGCATTGCATCCATCTTGATCTTGTGATCATCGACGACATCGGCAACATACAACTCCAGTTTCATCTTGTCTTCTTCAATTCTTTTCAATTTATCTTTCAAATACTCATTTTCTTTTTCAACTAAATTTAACTTCTCGACAAGAGGGTCGGTTGCAATTTCCGGTTCATATACCTCCTAGATAAAATATCTATGTCAACATGATGGGCATAATTTATCATAAACACGAAATTCAACAAATACTTATAAAAGAGAATATACCACATCTGAATGATAAATCGGACGAGGGCCGACGGGGACGGATATCAAAATCACGCCACTATGTATAACAAACAACGTACAAGTAAGAAAATTATACAAGTAACTATCTAAATAACACAAACATGCTTTTTTATATAAAAAGGATAAGAACAATAGGCTCACCAAGGTGGTGCCGGCGAGGGGACGGTGCGGGCGATCGACGGTGGTTAGGACGGGGATGGAAAGGCACTAAGTAAACCACACCTACACATGCAAATTAAGAAGTTAATTTGAGCTCAAATTGCATATAAATCAAATAAACTATCACATATAAATACTCCCAAACTAAAACCCACAAATCACTATACTTATAGAGCATTACAAGAGCTAATCTAGTAATGAGAGATGAAAGGACAAAGTTGCTAACCTTTGTGCACACTTGGATGGATGGGGTGCCTTCAAACCTTGACAATTTTTTGCAAAAATGGAGGATGAGCTCGAGCAAGAGGGGAAGAACAGAGGAAATGGGAAGAACGGAGAGCTCGGGCTCGACGAAGGGTTTATATAGGAGCATCTTTGGTCCCGGTTGGTTGTACCAACCGCGACTAAAGGTGCATCTACAGTACCGGTTCATGATACGAACCGGTACTAAATGTGCTCATGGGGCCCTAACCTGACAAAGGTCTGTCACCACCCCTTTAGTCCCGGTTCGTGTCACGAACCAGTACTAGAGGTTCAACACGAACCGGGACTAATGATTGCCGCGTCCCTAGCCGTTGGAACCGGCCCTAATGGTCACATTAGTGCCGGTCCGTAATTGAACCGGAACTAATGAGGTGAACATAAGGCCGTTTTTTCACTAGTGACAATCTAGCTCATGATGTCACTTGTTAGATAAATCCAAGGCCATTGTCGATCATCCGAGGACGAAGCAATCACACGAACACGACACCGAGATTTGTTAACGAAGTTAGCCGATATGGCTACATCTACAGGGTCTGACTATGAGCGCTCCTCCCCATAATACCGCTACAGTACCGCATCCGATCGTCCTGGACGTCGGCACATGCCGCCAACTTCCTGCGTTCCTATGCTATTATGTTGGCATATGTCACATCGTGTGTCTACCCTCGCTTTATATAAAAGACCTAGGATACAAGTGTCCTACTTGAGCACGGCTTCATATATCATGTAAACATAATACTATTCAGAGTTCAATTATAACCTACATTGTACACAATATTCGACACGATCCTAACCGATACAATTACGTCACGTAATGGCATGTGTGCGTGCCCACTGCACATGCCAAGAATTTTTGGGACGCTCGACAGCCTCACGTCACGTAGATGTTCAAAGCCAATGTCTGTCAGTTTCAGCCTTTCAGCTAGCAAACATGCAGTTTCAGTTTCAACCAGCATTCCTTCCAAGGGAAAAGGGCTGGTGAAACAAGTAGACGTGGACCAACGCTCCAACAGTTCAGCATGCTTACCTGATAGCAGGACACAGACTTGGAAGAAGCGTAATGCGTGCCTGAACAAACTCTGGAGGCTGAGAGGAAGAACCGATTCAAAGCACGAGGATGGATACGTACTGGAGAAGCAACAGTCACAAACAATCTCTATACTATACTAATCCAAGCAAGAATTCTCTGTTATTTCTAAGAAAGAGATCTTTCTAACTGTAATATATATCCACAAAATGAAACAAATGCTTATATGAGAAGCTACCGCAATTCCTTCTGCTATTCGTGTGTGTTTTCCGATTGAATAAAGCCGGTCAGGTAAACTCAATCCACATTGTTCCAGGTTAGAAGAACCCACGAAGTCTTGACCTTTCACACCCACCCAACCAGCACAAGTGCTGCAGCAGGGTGCAGAGCATTCTGTAAAACCCTGGCTGGATCCTTCAAGCACTTGCAGTTCTTCATCCAGTTAAAGAACCCACTGCGTGCCAGTATGCCACTACACAACATCAACCGGTACAGCGCTGGAACTTCGATGGCGATCACCACCGAGTTCCGGCGCCGGGACAGCAGGTTCAGGTTGCCGCGCGCCTTCCGCGCTTTGTATGCCATCCAAGGCTCTTCTCGCGTAGACCGTAAACCCGATCCCGATAAGAACGGCGACGACAGCAGAGATGACGTTGTAGACTATCTCCACTGTTGTCATCCGACGCTTGTCGTACTTCAGGTCCGCCAGTGCGAGGATCAGCCGGCCACTGCAAAAAATAGCAGGACCAGGCAGGAAAATGATCTTGGTTATTAGGAGCGAGTGTTTGATAGGCCATCTGAGCTGCTCAGTGCTACTGAACAACTGAATGTTATTCTGGACTCTGAATCGTACCTGTAGATGTTGACCAAGGCGTCAGGTACCATTCCGACAACCGAGCCACAAATGTAAGGGGTGAACTTGATCTGTGTGACGGTTGCAACATAGTTTAACATGACATACGGGAGCGGCGAGATTCGTAACAGTGCAACCATCCGGAACTGCTGGAACCAGCCCCCTCTGCCGGCCAGTTTGATCAGAGCTATCTGCTGAGGCCATTTCTCCTCTAAGCATCCCTGTAATGCATTCAGAAACAGATGAAGACACGAATTCAGGGCGCACCATCATTTCTTCTCTAACCGCGCCTATATATGTAGGCAGCTCGTAATTAAAGAAATGGAGATGATGAACATTACATGAATGCGATGGAGGAACAGCGAGCCGATCCAGTACGGTATGGACATGCCTATCCCGGTGCCGACCAGGATGATCAAGAGGCCCAAGCCGTAGCCGAATATTATCCCTGTCAACCACATGGACGGGGTAGAAGGCAGGAACACGGTAGGGAAGACGGACATGGAAATGACCAGCACAATGGCCAGCGCAGGGCGCCCGAAAGATGTCGCCTCCCATCGCATGATCGGCAAGAGCACCTACAACGCAACATCATTCCATAAAGGCAGATCAAAGACTCTGATGTAGAGGTTAAAGATTAGCAAATACAGTGTCGAGCATGAACAGTTCAGCACATGGCATCGTCAGTCGTCACTACTAGTAGAGTAGTAGAAGGCGAGGAAGGGAGGGCGGAAGAACCTTGTCTGATAAGAGGGGGAGCCCCCATTTGTAGAAGGCATAGCCGACCGCCACCACTAGCAGGCCTCCGAGCACCAGCCTCGTCCACGGGATCCCCGACCACCACCGCCGCCTCGGCCTCGGTCCCGGTTGCGGGTGCGCAGGCAAATTCTCCACTCTCACCTCAGGCGCGGCCGATGGCGCCGCACTCACCTCAGGCGCCGCCGATGCCGCCACACTCTCCGCTCTCACCTCAGACGCCGTGGGTGCCGCCACACTCACCTCAGGCGCCGCCGATGCCGCCAAATTCCGCGCTGACACCTCAGGCGCCGCCGACACATCCGGAGGCGGCGGCGGCGGCATCGGCGTGACCGTGACCTGCACCGCCGCGCGCCCGTCTCCTTCCGCGTCGTGCGGCCGCGAGCCTACCTCGCATCCCCCCGAGCCCGATCCTCCCCCATGCGGGGCCTCCGCGGAAGAACTTGGCACGCCTGAAGCCGCCGCCGCCGCCACCTCGGAGCTGCTAAACACAGGCACGCACGGATCAAAGCATACTCCTCCATGGAGAAAACAAAGGAACGACACGCCGCGGCTATGCGTGTGCGCTTACCTCGGCATCTCTCTCCCGAGCCGTGGACGCTGCGCTTGCGTGGATGCTGCTGCCCAGAGCGATGGGAGAAGGAAGCGGCGCGCGTCATGGCGAGGGAAAGGAAGAAACCCGCGAGGTGGTGGAGGGAGAGGGCGGAGATGCCCACGGAAGAGATCGCTCGATCGATCGGGTCTCTCTCTTCCTCCCCGAACCGCGGGAGACGAGGACTACTGAGAGAGAGAAGCGGGCCCAGACACGTGGGCTAACCAATGGAAATGGCCCACGAAAACAAAAACTAGCAGGCCGACATCTGGAGCTGTTTCCGGTGAACCCATTGGTCCTTGATGTTTCTTGACTTCTTGGCCGACTGGGACGAGAAGTATAGTTGGGGGTCTGTTGGGCTCGCCTACTTATACCGTCAGGTAACAAGTTATGCAAATATCCATTAAGCATGGTAGTATGTTCATGAATTCCTACAAAGAGCACTCCTCTAACTCTTATGTTATTACATTTAACCAGTTTGATTGTTGGGTTGCAGCTCGACGTCACATGTAGGAAAACCACCTCGAAGCCATGCATGGGTGTATGTATTTGGGGCCTCTCGGTCTGAATGTGGGAGCGTTTGCCGGTTGGACGTCCTGAAAAGCATCCTTCACCGCACGTGTGGGTAGGCCTTAATGAAGAAGATGATGTTTTTCGACTCCCCACCATAGCATTCTCTTGGGATCGGTCAGAATTTTTGGAAGCAAGAACAAGTCCTTGTACAAGAATTTCATCAACGAGATGGACAGCCTCACATATCGTCAGGTATACCGATTCAATATTTTCTCTAAGCTTTCATCAAATGCATTGGCTGAACTAATAGCTCTTTGACAGGTTAACTGGAGGCCTTACAAGGCAAATAGGGATTTCTCATTGAACCAGATGTGCACTAGGGACTCCCATCTTTAGCGGATCAGGTGCCCTCTCATATGCATTTATGTTGTCGAGTGGCATCTACCACATCGAGTGGCCATGCAATTTGGTATGAGGCAACGCACCCCATCGGAGCCAGTAAGCACGGGTGGACTTGACCTTCACAAGTGAGTTACCTAACCGAGGCTATGTTAACCAACAATACAATGTTTCACATTGTTTCTTATGCTTTGTTGTTGTCATTCTTTGCAGTCAGAACCGAAAGAATAATCAGAATGTGGTTGAGTGGGGACAACACCATGCTAGGTATGTCGAGATGTGGGAGCAGAGGCTCGGTTCTATAGAGACGGATATGACTTTGGCGGACATGATAAATTACAAAGAAACTCATCTAAAGTGGTATGACAATGGGAGGCGATTTCGGGTGCGTTTGAGGCCAAGGTGGACCGACACAGATCTCGCAGATCATGATGCAAACAATGAATCAGACGATGGGTATGATGCCATAGTGAGAAGTATACAAGGTTCTCATAGAGAGTACGCGCCTTTGACTGATAGAGTGGTAAGTCTTGTTAACCTATTTCAGTGGCGGACCCAGGAATTGTTGACGCCCCAGGCGAACAACCAAGGGCTTAAAACTACCCAGAAAAAAAAGTCCAGTTTCATGGCATACAAGAATCAATCTATGTTTTGCATAACTAATAAGAAACCAAACATGATATTCAATAGCAGCATTTGTTCCATGATGGGTCAACTAATAAAGCAATACAAATCAAATGACATACCATCCAAAGCTACCTTCAGTGAAGTTGCTTTCATGTCTGCATCTAAATCCTCAATTGCTATTCTTTTACCGGGGTCTGATTCTACATCACCGGGTTTGAGTTCACCTCTAACACTTGTTTGAGTTGAAGGACCTGTTTCCGCAGTTCCTCCAGTGGTTCGAACTTGAAAAAATGAATTCAGTGTCTTGTTTCTTTTACTCATCTTGCCTTTCTGTAGAACTTTATACAAACAAAAATTAATCAATGTCTAAATCAGTTTCTACATCTAACAAATCAGTTTTCAGATGTTAGAAACAGGTATCCAGCAACTAAAATCATCATCAAACCAAAAAAAATGGCATCAAGCAGTACGCCTGTACCTGATTTCACAGAGGATAACCTCGATGGCCGGCCTACAGCTGCACGCAGCTCGTGCCCTCGACGGCTGGCCAGCAGGCTGCAGCCTCGCGCCCTTCCAGACAGGGCAGCAGCCGGCAACGACGGAACCGGCGGCGCTGGAACGGGGGTCGAGGCGAGGCCTCAAGGTCGAGGAGGAGTCGGGGGATGGGGAGCGCCGCCGGGGGGGCGTTGCTGGTGCTGGGCCTGGGCGGAGCCGACGGGCGCTGCCGGTGCCGGACGACGGTGGCGGACTGGCGGTGGCTGGTGGCGGCGGGCGGCGCCGACGGCACGCCCTGTGTGGCTGTGTTAGGATTCGTTAGATTTCGGGGGCAGGACGAACGAGGACGGGGATTCAGGTGCGGTGCGGCTGGCGTTTTCCTCTCTTGCGGGGCGGCTGGGCCTTGGCTGCCTGCCTGCCTAGGCTTCTTAGTGGGCTACGCCCCAGGCCAACTTTTTTTTTTATAAATATAGGCCTACAAAATATCCCATGCCCCAGGCAATGGCCTGGGCTGCCTGGGGCCCAAATCCGCCCATGACCTATTTGGAGAGTAGATTCATATTATCTTGATTGTGCAAACTTTTGAGCTTATGTTGAATTTTTCAGACTTTTGATCTCAATAGAAGTATCATCGAAGGCTCGAATGCACTAATCCATAACCCCGGGACTCCGGAGTCGGATGCTACCTTGAGAGAAACGATGAAAGTAAGCACTTGATGTCCTTACTCCGTTGCATTAAAAATGTTTTACTTCACAAGTCTTTTTACTTCACAAGTCCTTACTCTATTGCATTAAAAATCTTTGTCTCTTTGTTGTTGTTGTTGCTGCAGCGTTTCATGAAACATTGCCGGAAGCTAGTCACCATTCTTGGATGCGCAAGCCCGGGTGCCGTAGATGTGCAGGCTAGTGGAGCCACCGCTTCTTATAGCCACGCCGGTGCTAATACCCACGTCGGTGCTTCTTCTAGCCACGCCGGTGGTGGCAGCGACTCCGGTGAACCTGAGGAGGAAGAGGAGGTGGAGTTGCAGGTCGATGAAGCCCCGGAAGAGATCAACATGTCACAAATGATGGATGCACCACCGGACTCCCAAGTAAAAAGGGATTCTCACCCTCATGAAGATCCATACAGCCCGTCACCGTTCCAAAAACCGCTACTTCGTCGCCACAAGAAGACTGTGAATGCGGGGTGCTCTAAGAGAGGAAGAATGGGACGATGAACTAGTGTTTGGGCATGTTAAACTAATGTTTGGCCATGTTGAACTATCATGAGCTTTTAGTTTGCTTTGGACTTGAGGACTTTTATTTCAAGTTTTATGTTGGACTTGAGGACTTATATTTCTAGTATTGTGTTGGACTTATTTTGTACTATTTGTGCTCTATTTATGACACATTATGCTGGTGAAACTTGTGCATATATGTTGTTTTTGCTCTAAAACACTGTGAAAACTGTAGTTTACAGGCTTGTTCTGTTGCTAGGCTAAGGGCAGGACCCTACCGCCATTGTCTCCGGCGGTAGGCCTGGGGTGCTGCAGCCACTAGAGAAGGATAAGATAGGAGTGTGAACTTTCTGGTGGTGGTGATCCTACCGCCACCACCTATGGCGGTAGGCTACAGCACCCTACCGCCAGAGCCCATGGCGGTAGGCCCTTTTCCCCGTCAGTACGCGCCGACGGCCGTCAGTTGCCGTCAGAGGGCCTGCCGCCATTGCTGATGACGGTAGGACATGCAAACCTACCACCGGCTCTCCTGGCGGTAGTCAAAAGGGTCAGATCCCGAAATAGTTTCAGACAGGGGTCAGATCCCGAATTTCTTTGCAAAAAGGGTCAAAACACGAAAATTTGCCCCCAATATGTGTTTGTGGACCCACGCACATCTTCTCCGTCCAACACGTGTTCACGTGGACCCACGCACGTCTTCTTCGCCCAACCGGTGTCCACGTAACCACATCATCGTCTTCCCCACAAGCCACAACCCTCGCCCCTCTGGCATCTCTCATCCCCCTACTAGCAACTCTCCTCTCTCCCATCTCTTATTCCCAGTTGAAGATCAGACGAGGTGCGGGCAACCATCGTCGCCAGAGCTCACATCGGGCAGTCGGCCGCCCTGTGCGCATACACCAATGCTGCAACGCCTCTCCCCCCTGCTGCATCAAGATCGCGGCCGCCGGACGGTGTCATGGTTGTGCCCGAGATCTGTACGGCCTAGTCATCGCTCCAGCAGCGTTGTCGGTGCCCGTGAGCCCTCCTTGCTGGTGTGTTGACCTGCGTGCAGGCATCATTTGCTAGTGACAAAAGAGGGCGGCCCGAACTTGAGCTTGTCGATAGCCATGGCGGACGGTAGATTTTTTTCTTTTTGTAATAAGGATGTCGTTGTGTTTTCTGTAACAGCAGTGTAACAAGAGTGTTGTTGCAAAACAAATCTGCAACAAGACCTTTGTTGCAAAAAAAACGCAACACAACCTCCGTTGCACATGTTTCTGCAACATTGATCTCTGTTGCAAAATGGAGGGAAACGTTCAAGCACTAGGTTGGTGTTAGATTCAACAACTTACGAGGTGGCGGGTCTTTTTATCCGTTGTCCGACACATAGCAGCCCCCTCTTCGTCTATCCAGCATCGCAGGAAGATAGAGAACATGTCAATGTTGGGTGCAGCTTACGCTATTCTTATGCTATGTCGTTGGTCATGATGCATCAATGATGGAGTGGAGGAAGAGGTGCTGGTGTATGAAATAAAAGGCCCGATTGTTCTTCTATCCATGCTCATTGTGGCTTAACATGGCCCGATGGTGGTCCGTGGTCGATACTTTGGAGCATATGTGTGTCAATCATGTGGATTAACGGTTCTCATTTTTGCGAATGTCACCTGGTATTTTGGCCCTTTTTTGTCGGTGGTTGCCGTGCTAATGGTGTCAAATGTGTTTTGTTCTAATTCTCTAGTCTTTCTCTTCTGTGATTTACGGACAGCTTCCTCCCATGGTATGACAACAATGCAGTGATTCAACAACATGCCTTACAAGGAGAGTGTCCGGTGCCCCCAATGCATCCAACGACCTGGCTTCTGAAAAACTTTGAGGTTGGTATAAGTTAAGTTATGCTAATTTGGTCTCTTCTAGCTCCTTTGTTACAATTATGACAAAATGTCGGGATGCAAAATGTGGAACTAGCTACAACTTTTGAATGTCCTTGACGTAACTCAATGTTTTATTGTGGTGTCTCTTTGTTGTTTGTATTGTTTCGCCTTTTTCATTTCATGTGTTTTGTTTAATTAATAGATAAAGTAGAAAGTTTGCTCTTAAACTATGAAAGCCCCCAAGGAAAATTGAAAAGTACGATCAGTGAAATGATCTTTTTCCGCACAAAATGAATCATCCCACCAGACTTTATGCCATGCGACGTATACATCATAAGTTTGTAAAGTCAAGATTGACTTGTAGAATAAGAACCAACCAATACATCATAAGTTTGTAAAGTCAAGATTGGCTTGTAGAATAAGAAATATCCAGTGCTTGGATGATTAAGGGGGTGATTGTTCCCAGTGGCGGAGCTACAACAAAAATCCATGGCGGGCCAGTCTACTGTTTAACTTATACACAAAAGCATTATTTTTATTCACCAAGTAGTATATTACCCATGCAGTTGCTTTGAGTTGGGTGGGCCATGCCATAGTATTGCCCCAACGTAGCTCTGCCAGTGGTTGTACCCCCGCCCTTCAAAGAACAAACCCCATATTTAACTCTTTGATGCCTTGTTAATATCGATTATCCTGTAGATAGTGAGATACTTGTAGTGACTTCATCAATCTTAAATCTCTACAGCTATGATCCATTCTTTAGTAGACATCCATTCTTCAGTAGACGTTGGGTATGAGTGTATGTGTCTATGTTATAATCGATGTTGTGACGGGACCTGGAGTATCTGAGCTCGACTCAAATGAGCCTGTATGAACAGTAAATAAAATAAAAACTGATTTTTTTTTGTGGCGAACCTTGACAAATGTTCTAAGTGCTTGCATTTTTTTTGATCGAGAAGTGCTTGCAAATTTTTATCATGAGATCACGTTTGTGGAAAGCATGACAAAAAAACAAAATCAATGCTCTGAAAATGCTACTTCCGAAAGCATTTTGGAGCATTGATTTTTTTTGCCACGCTTTCCACAAATGTGATCCATGATGAAAATTCGCAAACACTTAGAACATTTGTCAAAGTATACCACAAAAAAAATCAGACTTCTTAAAATATTTTGTATTTGTTTTTTGAATTTACTGTTCATCCGAGCTCAAAAGTGTACTTCTGGTTGTGACATTGCTAATCTTCAAACTACGAGCAAAAGCACCTAGACAACCATGAAAACAGATCAACAACTTATTCGAGATTGACACCTGACTAAACGAAAAATATGACACAGATGTGTTGTTATCAAATCCATCTCGAAGCTGGTGCTCCCTTCGGAAATGATGTCGTCAAAGCATGACAACCATATCAAATATCTATTCATAGGTAGCGAACCATCATGATTGTCCATCCTCGGGAACGCAGTCGAGCCGTCGGAGGTCATGTTGCACTGAAGAGAACACGTCTACAAAATGGGGATGAAGTCTGCAGCGGTCATCACACATTGCCTTTCAAGTCATGCTATGTTTCGCCACTGATTGCCAAACCGAGAGTGGTTTTCACAAACCATGTCATCGGCCTATGGCTTGTGTCATCATGGCCAGCTAACCAATCCTAAGTGGCAAGAGTGCACCCTGATCGAATGTGGTATCTTGGGTCGGTCTTGAGACTTGGGGTCCAGGACGAGACTAGAATATGAGATCCTTAGATAAATGTCTAAATAATTATCAACGTATGTAGATATAAATTTGTACCCGAAAAAACAAGTGCGCCCAAACTTGGTGTGCACATCAAATAATGTATACATGGTACTTTAAAATTTTCTTCTAATATTACGAGATGCAAAATCACAAATGATAGTATCAACATCAATCTCATCGAATAATTTCTTCTCAATGCATAAAATTGCCAAGCCATTTAACATCTCTTGTGACATTGTAGATCTCACATAGTTCTTTAACAATTCTCAACTTTGGAAAAGTTATTTCAGCTGACGCCATAGTCACAAGCATAGTAAATAAAGTCTTATGTGCAATAGAAATATTAGGATGACAATTTGCTTCTCCGACAAACTCAAAAATCTACATAGCATACATTGGTCTATTGGGCAAAGTTAACTACATAACACTTAATTTAGAAATTAGATCATTTACCTCAATATCAAATGAACCATCTGAAGAGAAAGAACTTGCATATTTAGTGCAATTGTCTTTTAGTTCAAAACAGAACCATCTCAAGGGAAAGAAATGCAAATTTAGTGAAATTTTCTTTTAGTTCAGAACAGTCCAATAACTTCAACGACGTTGTGCTCATTGAAAATCCAAATGTATTTATGAATGACTTGAGCTCTTCAAATTTTTTTTTAGTGAATTAGTTGGCGTATCAATCACAACGGAAAAAAATCAAAATCCTTCGTGCATTACAAGGTTGCTTCATCAGAGTCACTCTCTTAGCTTACTTCTTTCTAGGAGGATGACGGTTTACTGGAATAATGGCTCTACACCCACTTCAGTTGCAATTTCTTTAACAATGATCACACTAGAAGCATACCCTTCATTTCTATAAGTGTCAAAGTAATCCCGCATACCTTCTATTTGTGTTAAGGCGGACTCTATGCATATGGATGGTGATTGCAACTTCTTGCTCATTGTATCTAGAGGAAAAAAATGGCATGCAAAATGATCATACCAAGTATAAACTCATAGCTGCCAAGAACTCCAAATATATATTTTTGCATCACTCATGTCCTTGGGTTCGACACCACTATCTTCACCTAACTAAGCAAACTTTATCGTAGCTTAGGAGATTAAAATTTTATTGCTTTTGCGCTTCTCATCCGACTCTTCCAGCGAGTATTACTAACGGATTTCACAGTTAAATCTTCCATAGGGCTGACAAAAACTTTCCATCTTTTGATTGAACCAGAAAATAAAACATATATTTGTTATATAATTCCAAAAAAGGGAACTTTTACCTTAAGATTTAACCACATCACAAAGAGTGAGTTAAGATTGTGGCAAGTACATGGCATATACAAAGCTCTTAGATTTATCTAAAGCAATCGACTTTCCACCCCATAGTATTTTCCTTTCATATTGGAACCATTGGCATAACTTTGGTACCTCATGTCACTAATATTAAGGTCGGAGGACTTGATAGAATCAACCAATACCTTGAAAATTCGCAAACCAGATGTGTCATCCATTATAAAGAAAAATGGGAAACTACTCAATTTTTATTTTTCCACAAGACATATGGACACTTCCAACCAACAAATACATAGAATTAGATGTAAATATAAGGATAGGTTTTAACCTGGATTGCTTCACTTCCATAGGTATGTTCTCTCTTTTGTATATTCCTCCCCATAAGCATGTACATTTGTAAATTTTGGACTCTCCTCCTTTGTTTTCATTTTGAATAAAAGACGGTGTGGTTGTTGCTTTGCAATACATAGTAAAAAAAACTTATCTGTTCTTGGTGACACACATATGGGGTGCAATTTAGGATAACTGAGAAATATTTGGCCACTTTGGCACTCGTGATGATAGAATTTGTAGCATAAGAGAAATAAACTCATTTTGAATTTTACAGCTATGATTATGAGAATAAATCTCTTTGTTCTGAATACATGTAACATAGTCTTGCATTACCAAGTCAAATTCCGCAACCATCTCCACACACTAGCTAAGAAAATACCATAGGAGTCATAAATTTGCTCGCTTGATCCTTTAAAAGCCAAATTGTATAACAAAATTACACAATGACAACTATTTTAATAATACTTGTCTTATGCGTTCATTCTCCTTTGCTGATTTAATTATCTAATGCTTGTTCAGTCTAGTTCCCAGTTCATTCCAAGAGTTCATATTGGTAATATTATTGACATCAACTTCATGTTGTTTTAGTATGTCATTAGTATGCCTCCAATTACTAAATCCATCATGCCCCAAGGAACTCTTGCACTTGCCAGAATTGAAAAGCTTACATGAAAAATATAACACTTTATTTGCATGTTTTGAATAAACTAACTATTTTCTATCACTCACCTCTCCATTGCTCATTTTTTTCTAGAGTAATAGTTATACAAAAAATAGTTATGAATTTCCATCCAAATTATATTTGGTGTTTTTTTCTTACATTTTAGGTAAAATGAAAGAAGAAAATACCGAATATCCTTTGGATAGAAATTCAAGACACTTTTTGTATAGCCATTACTCTATAAAAAATGAGTAATGGAGAGGTGTGTGATAGAACATGGTTAGTTTATTCAAAACCCTCCAATAAGGTGTTTTGGTTTTGTTTTAAGCTTTTCAATTCTAACAAATGCAAGAGTTCATTGATGCATGATGGATTTAGTGACTGGAGACATATTAATGAGAGACTAGAAAACATGAAGCTAGTGTCGAGCATATTACCAACATGAACTCTTGGAATGAACCAAGAACTAGACTAGGAAAACATGAAACAATTGATAAACAGTTACATCAAGAAAAGGAGAATGAATGCATAAGTCAAGTTTTATTAAGAATAGTTGTCATTGTGAAATTTCTTTATAAGCGCAATTTGGCTTTTAAATGATCAAGCGAGCAACTTTATGATGACTCCAGTGGTAATTTCTTAGCTTGTGTGGAAATGCTTGCAGAATTTGACTTTGTAATGTAAGACCATCTTAGATGTATTAAAATCTAAGAGCATTATCATTATCTTGGCCATAAAATTCAAAATGAGACGATTTCTCTCATGGTTGTTGACATTACAAGTTTTAACATCAAGATTGTCAAAGTGGCCAAATATTTCTCTGTTATCATATATTGTACCCCATATGTGAGTCACCAAAAACAAATGTGTATGTTGGTTTTATGCATTCATATGTGAAAAAATAAAAATTGAGAAGTACTTGTTTTTTTATAGTGGATGACACTTCTGGTTCGAGACTTTTTAAGGTATTGGTTGATTCTATCAAGTCTTTCGACGTTGATATTGATGATATTAGGGGGCAAAGTTATGACAATGGTTCCAATATGAAATGAAAATACAAGGGGGTGCAAAGTTGGTTGCTTGAGATAAATCCAAAAACTTTGTATACCATGTGCTCGCCAAAGTATTAATCCCACTCTTTGCAATGTGGCTAAATCTTATGGTAAATATGTTTTCTTTTATAGGAATTATATAACGAATATATGTATTAGTATTTGTTTCTACCAAAAGACGAAAAGTTTTGGTTAGCCATGTGGAGAAATTTACTATGAAATCTTTGAGCAATGCTCGTTGGAGAGTCGGATTAAAAGTGCCAAAGCAATAAGATTCAAAGCTCCTAAGCTAAGATTAACTATGCTTGAATTAAGAGAAGATAGTGGTACCAAACCCAAGGATAGGAGTGATGCATTGAAGTGATTGGTACCTATGAGTTTATACTTGGTATGGTCATTTGGCATGACATTTTATTTGTTGTAAAATGTAGATACAATGAGCAGGAAGTTGCAATCACTATCCATGTGCAACGAGCCCCCTCAACACAAATACTACATCCGTCCGTCTTACATTATGAGACAGAGGGAGTAGAAGGTATAAGGAATTACTTACACTTACAGAAATGAAGGGTTTGTTTCTAGTGTGATCATTGCTAAAGAAATTGCAACTAAAATGAATGTAGAGCCACCATTTTCAGTAAAGCGTTGTACTCCTAGGAAAAAACAATTTGATGAAATTGATTGTGATGAAGCAATCTTAGAACCAAGATTGTTTGAAGTTAATTATTTTCGGATTATGGTTGATAAGGCAACCAATTCATTAAAAAACTTATTTGAATAACTCCAATCATTCATAAACATATTTGAATTTGTAATGAGTTCAACGACCTTTAAGTTGTTGAACCATTCCAAACAAAAAGACAGTTGCAACAAATTTATAACTCGTTTCTCTTCAGATGGTTCATCTAATGTTGATTTAAATTATATAATTTCTGAGTTAAGGTTACATTGACTTTCGTCAATGGACCAATGTATGCCATGGAGATTTTTGAGTTTGTCAAAAGCAGATTATTACCCTAATATTTCTACCGCATATTAGCTTTTATTTACAATGTGAGGAGCCATCAACAGGGCAAGCTGGGGCCATCAGGCCATGCTGAACAAAATACTAAAATTACCCTATATATTATGTTGATTTGCATAGTTAAGACCTAAATTTTAATGTATGGTCCCCTCCAATGATCATACATGTATTATTGGCCCCCTCGTATGAAGTTCTTGGCTCCGTCCCTTACTGTGCCTATGATAGTGGCATCAACAAAAAATCAACTGAAAGAAGCTTTTCAAAGTTGAAATTGTTGAAATATTACGTGAGATCTACAATGTCACAAGCGAGTTTAAATGGCTTTGTAACTTTATGCACGAGAAGAAATTATTGAAAAAATCGATATGGATAATATGATTTTGCATCCAAGAATTTTAGAAGAAAAAAATGTAACATGTATACATCCTTTTATGTGCATACCAATTTTGGATGCACTTAACTTTTTTGGTACGAATTTTTATCTACACATGTTGATTATACATAGACGATACTGATGGCCCGGATTCTAGTTTTGCCGCCAAGCGTAGGCGCGCACCCACACTAGTGACATCAGTTTAGTGTCTTCTAACCCCCACACTAGTGACATCAGTTTAGTGTCTTCTAACCCCCACACTAGTGACATCAGTTTAGTGCCTTCAAACCCGAGATGATACGTTTGTGTCCTCGGTAGGACGCATCCCCTTCCAACTTATCCCTCGCACCAACAAGCTAACCGTGGTGATCGACGCACTCTGTAGCCAAAACCCTGGTGCGGTGCAATCACAATCGCCAATGCAATGTTTGCGTCAAGCCACCAATCTCAGGTAACGGCCTAGCTAAGGATTTTCAGGTGGAAAAGAATACAGCAGCGAAGTGGCTCCAAGCTCAGTTTTGGATGGACACCAATAACTATATCAATTAACCATATGGTCATGATAGACTTATGCACTTCTGTTCTTTGCCTGATTATATCAACTACTCCCTTCGTTCCGATTTACTCCCTTCGTTCCGATTTACTCGTCGTGATTTTAGTTCAAATTTTAACTAAAACCTTTGAACTAAAACCACGACGAACTAAAACCACGACGAGTAAATCGGAACGGAGGGAGTACATTGGATTATGTGACACTTTCTTTCGCAAAGAAAAAGAGAGTAAACCACAAAATTTTCACCCAGATTATAATCAACCCTAAGAATGAATGAACTAATGATTGTGCTTTGGTATCTGGTCATTTCGAGGTCATAAATAGTGAATCAAAATATTCCAAGTAACAACGGTATTGGTCATTTAGGACAAGAATTAAGGAAAATATCTACCTCTCACTGTCGAATGTCGGCAAGGTCTAGACTGAAGCCTACCACCTCACTGATGAAGCTAAATTGATTTGGACATGCCACATCTCATCCCAAGAAGTGAGCTACAAAAGTAATGCAAAATTCAAGCTTGTGTAATTCTATGCCAACTTAGATGGGAAGACACAGGAACTCTGTTTCTGAAATTTTTGCTCAACAGCTACAAGGTGCTCAGTACCCAGATCAAGCCTCTGGCTCTCATCCTGAAGGCTGAAACTAGCACCCTTCAGCACTTACAGGGAAATTTTTGCTCAACAACTACAAGGTGCTTCAGTACCCAGATCAATCCTCTGGCTCTCATCCTGAAAAGAGCACCCTTCAGCACTTACAGGGAAGCATTTACATGGTAGTTTCGTACGTAAACATGTTCGGCTTTATAAGGGGGCTTGCGTCAAGAATTTAAAGACCGGTGTTACATGCCAATCCCTGTACCGAAAGGAATTCACTAGATGGCCAAAACGGAAATGACGACCAACTAGGTGGAGCAGAAGCCAATAAAGTTCATTGTTCAGGTTTCACAGAAAGTCTTTCTGCAGGTTTAAGAGGAAAATTAGTTAATCAACCGGGCAGACTAAAGAGGGCAGGGATGATAATTTCAAGAACTGGGCTTACTTATTAGCTCGTATGTGACAATCATTGATGTACCCCAAAGAGACATGTTAAGAAAGCGTGGTCCAAACCCTCGGTATAAACCTCTCCAGCCTTCTTCTCGCAGTAGCAGCCTGGTAGTCTTCATGACGGATGGCCTTCCACTCCCGTAGTTGTCCATTACCTGAAATAACACATGTTAGCACCTGCCAAGTCGCCAATGGAACTCTGACAAAAATCTGTCTGTGACTTCGACCGTGTGGATGAAATTAACAAGCTGTGATAACATGTCCCAAGCAGTTCATACCATAACGATAACAGCCTACAAGTTTTATCCTCTGCTACCTAATTGCACCTACCAGTGAGGGACTGTTCAAGGAGCGAGCCCCCAGCCGCCCAGGTTCAAATCCTTACGGACATGAGCCCTTTACCGCTTTCCTTTCAAAAAAGGAAAAGATGGAGGACTGTACACAGATCTGTTTTTCCTAACATGGTATGAAAAGGCCACACGAAGAGGAAGCTGTGGTTAAGGTGAACTCATTTCCCAATTGGAACTAATGCCCGGCAAAGAAGTTGACAACAATCAAGGTTCATTGGCCCTTCCAAACAGGAAAAAAAAATGCATATCAACAGAAAGGAAAAAATAAATTACCTGAAGCCGGGTCTTGATGGTATCTATTGGTGTAGTGATAATCGATGAGCAAGCTCCAGCAATTGTTCCAGCTGTTGCTTGCACAGCAACAAGTTCTGAATGGGAGGGTTTCTTCTGCGTACCATTTCCGTAGCCCAAGCTCCTGAATAGGGATTGCAGGAATATAAATAAGATGTGATTGGTACAAAGATTAGACAAAAAGGAAAGGGAAAATATTATGTAAAGCTAGCACACCTCCAGATAGCATGTTGAGCCCCACCATATGAACTCCACCAAAGGGCAGAAGCTGGTGATTGAGTTAAAAGGGTAATTCCAAAACCTCGGTAAAGGCCCCGGAGGCCTTCACTCCTGACAACCTTATTTATCACATCAAATGGGCCTCTATATGTTTGCATCCCTGGCAATCCTTGAACCATGAGCCTCTGGCAAACCTACGAGCACAAATACAAAAAGGTAACATGTAAACTAGACAATAAGAAAAATGCAATGTACCACTCAGCAGAATGCTACTCCCTCCATACCAAATTATAAAATGGTCTATTTTTTTCTGAATTGGATGTATATAGACACGTTTTAGTGTGTTTGTTCACTCATTTCAGTCCGTATGTAGTCCATATTGAAATATCCAAAACATCCTATAATTTGAAACAGAGGTAGTACTTACATGCTTCTCAAGAAGAATAAAAAAGTTAGTGAACATAATTTAAATGCAGGTTGTTTTCCAAACCATAATTTAAATGGCAGGTTGTTTTTCAAACCGTAATCCCTTAACAGTTAATATTTTGAGGTTAATGCCATAGCTAGATATGAACCAGTTTTCACCGTGGATATCTTCACTAGAAAGTTTCACCTGCTAGAAGGCAGTATTTCCATGGTATGAATAATTGTGTTCACAGATACATGGATGAGATCAGCATTATCATGTTTCCTTTTTTCGAACCAAAGGCAAAAATATAGCACAAAAACAACTTTGTTACTCTTTATGGCATTAACCTCAAAATATTAACTGTTAAGAGGTCAGAGACATGGGAAACAAATAGGAAGGATGCTCACCACATCTAGGGGTACAGAATATGAACTTGAAAAGGTACTTGACACTAAGCCTGCTACACCATTAGCAACAGCAATCCTTGATGCCTCGGACATATTGAAATGCTCAGAGTATTTAAATGCCATTTCTTTGGATATCTCTAGTGAAGTTAGACCCAAGATTCGTCCAGGCAGAGCTCCAACTGCACTGGTGCCAAATCCTCTGAAAACACCAGGGATGCCATCACTCCTCAATATCTTTCTAAAAACGACAAAGCCAGACATATGTGAAAGTCCTCCTTCAGCAACCTGCATTCTAGTCTTCACAACAGCTATTGGGTGCAGAACACCTTGCTGGGCCGTAAATAGGATTGCCCCAATGACATGAAACTTTGTCTTGTCCAACCTGCAGTGTTATACGAAAGGTCAGTTATTTTGATCACAAGAATATGTACTCGCAAGTTGGTGATGTACCTAACCCCACATGTATAATTACACGGAATTACCAGTTACAGTTATAATCCTTTCATGATAACATCCCAGGTTCTCAGATCACGATTCGGTCGTGTAATTCTACAATCTACGATTTTATGACTACTAGTTATGGTCATACAATTTACTACCTTACCACAGAGGACAGATCCGGTTACTGATGACATCTGATTCTGCAAGGCTTATAAAGAAGAATCGACAGAATAAGCACAACCACTGCTCTTCTCAGAATAATGGTATAAAATAAAGTGGACCCCCTAAAAGAGAAACATAGCAACTTGAGAAGACGGTTAGGTTTATGTGGGCAAATCCTAGTTTGCAGCACACTATACCAAATGCCCAAATGGTAAACTCTGTTCCCCAACCCCTGCATTGCCAATGGATAGTAATAACTCTGTACATTTCAAAACCGAGCCGCAAAACCATAACGAGAAAAACCGGACCGAGCCTGAATTTCCGGTTAACATGGTTTTTGGTTTGCAGTACGGTACATAATCTAAAAACCATACGGAGCTTGACTTTTTGGCTACAGAACTGAAATTACCGATTAGATGCTCAGCCCAACCCACCACACCACTTCAGTCTTTACCAGCGGAGCCCACAACTACGGAACACCAAGCACCACATAGCCTCACATAAAAGTTAGCCTCAAGACCACACCGCACGCACCAGACAGGACCCTAGCGAGCGACTACGGGCCGGAGCAGCTGGACACCACAGCCGGCGGCGCGCAATCCACCCGCTCCTCCGATGCCACACCTCCGAGTCCGACGCGTGACCTGGGTGCTCGCTGCCTATCCTCCCCCAGCTCCGGCACCCTGGACCCCTTGCTGCCTTGGACCCCCTTGCTGCCTCTCCTTCCACCAGCACTGTGCTACCTTTTACTGTATGGTACATGTAGATGTAGGTGCTGTTTTTCTGCGCTGATCCCTGCCACTTTCACTGATGTGATAAGAATGCAGTGCTTAGGGACTAGGGACACCAAGCCAGACTTCTATTCTTTTTGACCCGCTGGTCCCTGCCGCTTTCACTGATACAAAGTCATTGCTAGTTGAAAACTTGAAATAAACATGGCTAGAGTAACAATTATACTTCTGTTCTGCTGCGATTATTCGGCTGTGTAGTTGTAATGCAGCTTTCCTAATTAATGGAGAAGTACTAAAGAGTGTCTTCATGACTTTAAATTGTTCAAAGTTGAAACATAACTAAAAAATTGTTGCCACATTTTCAAATTCGCGTCAACTTTGGTTAATTTGCTATATACTGAAACCATACCGAACTAATTTGGTACATACCGAACCGTATATTGATTTCATACCATATTTACTGAAGTATCAATAGCGTATATACCAAAAACCATGCTTGAAAGCTACTTTATACACACAGAAAAAACAATTCATGCATATTGGCAGAAAAACGTTTGGCTTGTTGAAGAGTACTTTAGTGTAAGGCCCCACTTGGATTGTCTGTTAGCTCCTAAATACCCCTGTAATAGATACAGACCTCCAGTCATCGTTTTTATTCCAGTCGGAAATCACACTGGCCGGTAATATACACCTGTAAATTAAATCCGGGTGCAGAAACTTACACCGATTTCAAGCGGGGTCTAAGCATTAAATTCGATGTACTCTGAACTTAATACATTAGAGATTGAATAACAAGTCCATTTCTATTTGTTAAACGTACTATTTCCGTTCAGGAAATGGTGCAAGCCGCAGCTGGGTTAGCGTTCCCTGCAACTAAGTTTCAGCGTGGGCACAGGTCAGAATTTCTGTGGCAGTCCAAATTTCCTAATCAATGGAGAAGTACTAAAGATTGTCTTCTTGACTTTGTATCGTTCAAAGTTGAAACATAACTAAAAATTTGTTGCCTCACTATTAAATTCGCGTCAACTTTGGTTAATTTGGTATATACCGAAACCATACCGAAATAACTTGGTATGTACTGAAACCATACCGAAATAACTTGGTATATACCGAAACCCGACCGTATATTGATTTCATACCATATTTACTGAAGTATCAATAGCATATATACCAAAAACCGTGCTTGAAAGCTACTTTATACACACAGAAAAGGTGTAAGCACTAAATTCGATGGATTCTGATCTTACTACATTATGAGAGGTTGAACAAGCAGTCCATTTCTATTTGTTAAACATACTATTTCCGTTCAGAAAATGGCGGAAGCCGCAGCTGGGTTGGCGTTCCCTGCAACCTCCGTTCCAAAATAGATGACTCAACTTTGTACTAACTTTAGTACAAAGTTGGGTCATCTATTTTGGAACGGAGGGAGTAAGTTTCAGCGTGAGGACAGGTCCAAATTTCTGTTGCGGTTCAAACTGACTGACTGCGCTCACCGCATAACTGCTCCCACAATCCAGAACAAAAGCGAATGGACTTCCTTTCAACCACTACGACCAGAACGAGTCCCCGATTTCCCGGACTAGACCCAAATCTCGCACCGCATCAAGAAAAATTAACCATAAACAAAGGCAAGGCACTGCGCATAAACTGCCAAAGATCTTACCTTTTCCGAAGGAACGGGGGCTAAACTAGCTAGCATACGAGTTAACAGAACGCGACCTCGTGGCATGAATGAAAACAAGAAGAACTATGCTTCAGGAAAGGGCGGCTACCTCTCCCAGTTGATGCTCGCCTCCGAGAGCGCGAGCCCGGTCGTGGAAGCCTGGGAAGTGTCGGCCGCCGCCGCCGCCGCCATCGCCCGCTAACGGGAGGAGAGAAGGCAAAGGAAAGGGGATCCGCAGCGGCCACGGGAGGCGAGGGGGGAGGGAGGGGCTCGGTGCTCCTGCACGGTAGGTCGACGGTGCTGGGCTGGGCTCCGCTGCTTTCTCCTCCGGTCCGATTTTATGGCTGATATGCGCACGGGGAAAAGGAGGCGGGGGAAGGAGAAAGGGGGGATGGCGGCGCAAAAATTTTATTCGAGGGAAAATAGGGTTCGGGGACGAGTCATCTGCGCAGCTGGGGGTTGGAAGTTTCCAGCGTCTGGTCGGCACACCACGTGTAGCGCGGTGGTGGATCCTCAAGGCAGGGCGCTACAGTGCCATCCTTGAGCGAGACAGAGAAGGCAAGTCAAGGATCTGGTGCTCTGGTCTCACCAAATCTTCGTGCGAGCTTGGAGTAAACCATTTCTTTCATTGGGGTCACCGATCCGATGATCATGGAAGCAATGGTTCACGAAGAGGGCGTCATTTTTGCGTAACTCGGTGGCTTCTCACATGTGGTGACGAAAGTGGGCTCTCTAGGTCGTTAAACTCTGGTCTTCGCGTAACAAATATTTTTTGTTCTCGAATACGCATGAGTATGCGTATTATTCATTGGAGAGGCGCAACAGCTCTCTTAGATGCAATGGGGGAGAAATCGTCAAATTTTATTGTATTTTCTGTTAGGCATGTCCTGAGGGATGTTGATAGTTCGGCGGACCTATGTGCCAAGCATGTGTGTTTCTTGTTGATGTTTGAATGTTGCCTTGAGGAATGCCTGAGTTTTATTGTTAGCAGACTTGGAGTTGATTGTAACATGGGCCTGGTTAAAGCAATAAAGCTCCTCAATGTGCACGGCAAAAACAAAATGGCAGTGTTCACAAATACAATACTGTAGATTGTCGGTTATTGTACACATTGCTTGTATATCATTGTTTTAAGCACTATTAATGAAAATGCATAGTGGAGAGTAAGGTTATTGTACTCCCTTATCTTTCGTTCGT
Source organism: Secale cereale (assembly GCA_902687465.1). Lineage (NCBI taxonomy): Eukaryota > Viridiplantae > Streptophyta > Magnoliopsida > Poales > Poaceae > Secale > Secale cereale. The sequence continues at coordinate 128,835,297 of LR738710.1, read as the reverse complement.
AAGTCAAAGGATATTGTTTCGGCGAGCGCTGCCTCATGTGCTTAGATGAGGACTTCGAGCAACTCTAGCATATTCGCAATATGGGTGATCGCCATCTGCCATATGGATGGATATGGATGTCATGACGGCTATACACAAACATAGATTCGCCAAAATGCCAGCCTCCATATATTTTTCTTACATGTGTGTCCCACTTGTCATTGACTACAACGGTTCTTCGCCAAAATCCAAAAATTCAGAACACATTTGATTACATATTAGTTCAATTTTAGTTCAGAACACATTACATAGATAGATCATAGTACTATAGTTGTTAGTGTTGGCCACGGCCACCGCGAGCTTAATTTGGCAACGTTGGCCTGGATGGCTTGGAAATGCACCTCAATGGCGTCGTCCCGGGCCAGCCATTCGTCCACGACAGCAAGCACGAGCGCAGGGGCCCAAATTTACTGTTCTAGGGCGGCGTCCATCTGCGCAGCCTCCTCCGAGGACACGTCCATCTAATCCCAAAAGGGGGTCAAAGGATCCGTGGGTTGCTCCTCCTCACCCCAAAAATTGAAGGTGAGGGGTGTTTCATTCACGAGTAATTGGCACCAATTCGATTGCTAATGAGTCGTAGCTAGAGACGACACGACTCGCGTCATCTCTGGTGGACGCTAGTCGGAGTTGATAGTTTGGGTAGGTCGAAATAGCAATGTGCCATAGTCGATTGGGAGTGATGCCAGCCATTCGTCCTGCGACGATGGACATGAGCGTGGTGACGATGACATGTACCTAGGGTAGGTAATAGGCCTGACCTAGATGCCATTCCCAAGGACACTGCCCTGGGGTCAAAGACATTCAAAGTACAGCAGCATCTACCGACTGAAGTCACCTTAGAGTGCAACTCACTCGACCAACTATTCCACTCGAATAACCCAATTACATTCGACCAAGACAAAGTCACTCGGCCATACAAGAAATCACTCGGAGTATAGAAGATCTAAAGTCACTCAGGATGACAATGGTCGGGCATTTACTCTATAGTCTTAAAGGCCATTTATAGCTCTTTATAGCAGGCGTTATAGTAACGTCATGTCTTAATGTACATTGAACCTATGTAACGGGGGATGGCTGGGGTCCTGGAGCGCTCTATATAAGTCACCCCCTCCTCTGGTACAAGGGTTCGCACCTCCTGTAACACACACATTCATATTCCAGTCGACCGCCTCCGGGCACCAAGACGTAGGGCTTTTACCTCCTCCGAGAGGGGTCTGAACTCGTAAACTCGTGTGTACAACCTCGTCGTAGTTAGGATCTTGCCTCCTCATACGTACCCCCTACTCTTACTGTCAGACTTAGTACCACGACAGTTGGCGCCCACCGTGGGATAGGTGTCTTAGCGACTTCCGGCGAGGTTGCAATTTTTTCGGTCTTCATCAACATGGTTTCCGGCAGTGTTCTAGCTCTGGGCCACGAGATCCGACTCGGCGCGCTCGTCTTCATCACCTATGTCTCCGCCTGGCTCCAAGAGGTGCCCCTCGACGTCAAGGCCCTTCCCGTCCGCGGGGCGGCGCACTTTCACGCGAGTGTCTGTGGAGTCTCCTCCGGCAGCCGTCAACCCAGTATCGGTCGACTCCTTCATCATCCGCTCTCTCCGCTGTACACCGTCGCAAGCGGTCTGGTTGATAGTGGCTCCAGCGGTGGGTGAAGCATGTGGTGGCCCACCAGTCGGCCACTCCCCAAGTCGCGGCGATCGAGCCCTGACGAATACCTCTATGGGTCGGTCGACCTGTCGACTTGTTCCATACACACAATTTCCGAGTGCGGAAGAAGCGACCCCGCGGCGGAGGTCCTTATGGTCGACTCTCGTTGCAGCCCACCTAGGTACCCTCGCGGCGGTGGCGGCAGCGGCGATGGTCCGTCATATGGTCACGATGAGTATGAGCCTCAAGCCCTCACTGCGGAGCAAAGGGAAGAGCTGCATCGCCGTAACGTCGAGGCGCTCCGGACCCCCTTAGTGGGAGAGACTTACGAGGCTCGGGCCCTGGAGGCCGCGCGCCAGGCCACCTTGGCCGAGCGTGCACGTCTGGAGAACCTTCAACGTTCACTCGACGAGCATGCCCGCCGATTGATCCCCGAATCCAGTCGACGGCAACGACAGTTGTTTCCGCCTGAGCCCCAGATATACCGCACTCCGATCCAAAATCTTACAGCTGCAACCCGTATAGCAGAATCAATTCAGCCGTCCCAATCAGAGGCTGGAAGAGGTTTGCTACAGATTTGAGCGCTGCTCCGAGCAGCAGGCGAGCAAAAAACAACCGTTTCTCAGTCGCCCAACAGAATCCACAGTAGGTCCGTGGTGGCGGACACAGTCATGTCGGCTCATAGCCCAAGATCGTCTCCGCGGCGTGAGGATCGTGGGCACCGCCAAGAGCAGTATTTGGGTTGGAACTACGAGCAGTATGATCATCGAGTCGACCATGATGACCGCCGTCGAGTGCCTACGCCACCTCCGAGGGGCGGATCGTATGTGCCCCGGCAGTACGATGACAGGCGCCCATACGGCGATGAGCGGAGGATCCCAGTGGACCCAAGAGAGCCCCGGTTTGATGCGAGATCAGTTCTTGTGAAGGGTCTGATCGACAAGAACCGGGCACACAGAGAAGTATAGGACAGAGATCATCCGAGTGACAGCAGAGTGCATGTTTCTGGCCTGAATGTTTCAGCAGGGCCATCAGGTCCGTTGAGATCCCTCCCAACTTCAAGTTGGCGACGGCAGTAAGCAAGTCCACTGATGAGTCGAAGCCGAACACTTGGCTAGAGGATTACCGAGTGGCTGTGCAGATTGGCGGTGGCAATGATGATGTAGCCATGAAGCACCTCCCCCCTGATGCTGGAGGGCTCAGCCAGAGCTTGGTTGAGTCAGTTGGCTCTTGGTAGCATATTCAGTTGGGAAGAATTGGCCCGAGTGTTTGTCAGGACTTTTGAAGGCACTTGCAAACGACCTGCCGGGCTGGCTGAATTACAACATTGTGTCCAAAAGCAGAATGAAACTTTGAGAGATTACATCCAGAGGTGGACCACTCTTCATCATACTGTGGAGAATGTGTCAGAACATCAAGAAGTCTGCGCCTTTAAGGAGGGCGTTTGGTACAGAGAGCTTAACTTGAAATCCGGTCGGATAGGAGACATGTCTTTAGCTCGGATGATGGAAATAGTGAGTCGGTACACTAACGGCGAGGAAGCAGACCGACTCCATAGTGGCAAGAACAAACCAGTCGCCCGGGACGACGGAGGAGGGAATTCCAGTCGGAAGCAAAAGTGTAAAGCTGAAGCTGCATGGCCTGGTGAGGCCGCAGTTGTGAACCAAGGGAAGTTCAAAGCAAAGCCTAAGGGCCCTTGGATCCCCAAGAAAGTGAAAGATCAAGCGGGAAGTGATGTGCTTGATTTACCGTGTCATATACATGAAGGAAATATGCCCTAGAGGCAATAATAAAGTTGTCATTTATATTTCCTTATATATCATGATAAATGTCTTTTATTCATGCTAGAATTGTATTAACCGGAAACTTGATACATGTGTGAATACATAGACAAAATAGAGTGACCCTAGTATGCCTCTACTAGACTAGCTCGTTAATCAAAGATGGTTATGTTTCCTAACCATAGACATGAGTTGTCATTTGATCAACGGGATCACATCATTAGGAGAATGATGTGATGGACAATACCCATCCATTAGCTTAGCACTATGATCGTTTAGTTTTACTGATATTGCTTTCTTCATGACTTATACATGTTCATGTGACTACGAGATTATGAAACTCCCGAATACCGGAGGAACACCTTATGTGCTATTAAACGTCACAACGTAACTGGGTTATTATAAAGATGCTCTACAGGTGTCTATGAAGGTGTTTGTGGTGTTGGCATAGATCAAGAATAGGATTTGTCACTCCGAGTGTCGAAGAGGTATCTCTGGGCCCTCTCGGTAATACACATCGTAATAAGCCTTGCAAGCAAACGACTAATGAGTTAGTCACAAGATGATGTATTACGGAACGAGTAAAGAGACTTGCCAGTGACGAGATTGAACTAGGTATGATGATAACGACGATTGAATCTCGGGCAAGTAACATACCGATGACAAAGGGAACAACGTATGTTGTTATGCGGTTTGACCGATAAAGATCTTCGTAGAATATGTAGGAACCAATATGAGCATCCAGGTTCCGCTATTGGTTATTCTCCGGAGATGAGTCTCGGTCATGTCTACATAGTTCTCGAACCCGTAGGGTCTGCACGCTTAACGTTCGATGACGATTGTTATTATGAGTTTATGTGTTTTGATGTACCGAAGGTATTTCAGAGTCCCGGATGTGATTGCAGACATTACGAGGAGTCTCGAAATGGTCAAGAAATAAAGATTGATATATTGGAAGGTTATATTCGGACACCGGAAGGGTTCCGGGGATCACCGGATAACTACTGGAGTACTGGGAGGTTACCGGAACCCCTCGGGGGCTTAATGGGCCTACATGGGCTTTAGTGGAAGAGAGAGGAGGCGGTCAAGAGGTGGGGGAACCCCCCCTAGCCCAATCCGAATTGGGAGGGGGTCGGCCCCCCTTTCCTTCTTCTCCTCTTCCCCTTCCTTCACCCTCCTAGTTGGAATAGGAAAGGGGAGAAACCTACTCCTAGTAGGAGTAGGAATTCCCCCTTGGGGTGCTCCATAGGAGGCCGGCCGGCCCCCTCCTCCACTCCTTTATATACGTGGCCAGGGGGGACCCCATAGACACACAAGTTGATTTCTTAGCCGTGTGCGATGCCCCCCTCCACAGTTACACGCCTCAGTCATATCATCGTAGTGCTTAAGCGAAGCCCTGCGCCGGTAACTTCTCCATCACTATCAACACGCCGTCATGCTGACGGAACTCTCCCTCGACCTCAACTGGATCAAGAGTTCGTGGGACATCATCGAGCTGAACGTATGCTAAACGTGGAGGTGCCGTACGTTCGGTGTTTGGATCGGTTGGATCGCGAAGACGTTCGACTATATCAACCGCGTTACTAAATGCTTCTGCTTTCGGTCTACGAGGGTACGTGGACACACTCTCCCCGCTCGTTGCTATGCTTCTCCTAGATAGATCTTGCGTGATCGTAGGATTTTTTTTGAAATACTACGTTCCCCAACAGTGGCATCATGAGCCAGGTCTATGCGTAGATGATATGCACGGTAGAACACAATGAGTTGTGGGTGATAATAGTCATACTGCTTACCAGCATGTCATACTTTGATTCGACGGTATTGTGAGATGAAGCGGCCCGGACCGACATTACGCATATGCTTACGCGAGACTGGTTTCACCGTTACGAGCACTCGTTGCTTAAAGGTGACAGACGGGTGTCTATCTCTCTCACTTTAGTTGAATCGAGTGTGACTACGCCCGGTCCTTGTGAAGGTTAAAACATCACACTTGACGAAAAATCGTTGTGGTTTTTGATGCGTAGGTAAGAATGGTTCTTGCTAAGCCCGTGGCAGCCACGTAAAACTTGCAACAACAAAGTAGAGGACGTCTAACTTGTTTTTGGAGGGCATGTTGTGATGTGATATGGTCAAGACGTGATGAGTTATACGTTATTGTATGAGATGATCATGTTTTGTAAATTATCGGCAACCGGCAGGAGCCTTATGGTTGTCTCTTTATTGTATGAATTGTGAAAGCCATGTAATTGCTTTACTTTATCACTATGAGTTAGTATAGTGGTAGCAATAGTTGGCGAGACGACCACGACGCTACGATGAAGATCATGGTGTCAAGCCGGTGATGATGGAGATCATGACGATGCTTTGGAGAAGGAGATCAAAAGCACAAGATGATGATCGCCATATCATGTCACGTATTTTGATTGCATGTGATGTTTATCTTATTATGCTTCTTATTTTGCTTAGAACGGCGGTAGCATTAATTATAAGATGATCCCTTACAAAATTTCAAGGTACAAGTGTTCTCCCTGAGTATGCACCGTTGCGAAAGTTCGTCGTGCCGAGACACCACGTGATGATCGGGTGTGATAAGCTCTACGTTCAAATACAACTGATGTAAGACAGTTTTGCACATGCAGAATACTCGGGTTAAACTTGATGAGCCTAGCATGTACAGACATGGCCTCAAAACACTAGAGACCAAAAGGTCGAGCGTGAATCATATAGTAGATATGATCAACATAAGATGTTCACCATTGAAAACTACTCCATCTCACGTGATGATCGGACATGGTTTAGTTGATTTGGATCACGTGATCATTTAGATGACTAAAGGCATGTCTATCTAAGTGGGAGTTCTATAGTAATATGATTAATTGAACTTTAATTTATCATGAACTTAGTCCTGATAGTTTTTGCATATCTATGTTGTTGTAGATGAATGGCCCGTGCTACCGTTCCCTTGAACTTTAATGCGTTCCTAGGGAAAGCTAAGTTGAAAGATGATGGTAGCAACTACACAGACTGGGTCCGTAACTTGAGGATTATCCTCATCGCTGCACAGAAGAATTATGTCCTGGAAGCACCGCTAGGTGACAGGCCTGCTGCAGGAACAACTCCGGACGTTATGACCGCCTGGCAAGCTTGTTTTGATGACTACTCGATAGTTCAGTGTGCCATGCTTTACGGCTTAGAATCGGGACTTCGAAGACGTTTTGAACGTCATGGAGCATATGAGATGTTCCAAGAGTTGAAGTTAATATTTCAAGCGAATGCCCGAATTGAGAGATATGAAGTCTCCAATAAGTTCTACAGCTGCAAGATGGAGGAGAACAGTTATATTAGTGAACACTTACTCAGAATGTCTGGGTACTACAATAACATGACTCAACTTGGATGCAAAGTTGATGAAGATAGTGTTATTGATAGAGTTCTTCAGTCACTGCCACCATGCTATAAAGGATTCGTGATGAACTATAATATGCAAGGGATTCATAAGACTATTCCCGAGCTCTTCGCTATTGATAACCCACAAGTGTAGGGGATCAGTTGTAGCCTCTTTCGATAAGTAAGAGTGTCGAACCCAACGAGGAGCTAAAGGCGGAACAAATATTCCCTCAAGTTCTATCGACCACCGATACAACTCTACGCACGCTTGACGTTTACTTTACCTAGAACAAGTATGAAACTAGAAGTACTTTGTGGTTTTTGTGGGATAGGTTTGCAAGAATATAAAGAGCACGTAAATAAAACTAGGGGATGTTAAGATAAGGACACAACTAAATTAGTTTTAGTAGAGAGCTTTTTGTCACGAGAAAGTTATTTGTCCCTAGGCAATCGATAACTAGACCCGTAATCACTATTGCAATTTTATTTGAGGGAGAGGCATAAGCTAACATACTTTCTCTTCTTGGATCATATGCACTTATGATTGGAACTCTAGCAAGCATCCACAACTACTAAAGATCATTAAGGTAAAACCCAACCATAGCATTAAAGTTTCAAGTCCTCTTTATTCCCATACGCAAACAACCTACTTACTCGGGTCTGTGCTTCTGTCACTCACGCCACCCAACATAAGCAAATCATGAACATATTGCAAACCCTACAGCGGGGATCCCTCACGCTTGCGCACACGGAGAGCACCATAGGACAGCACCAATAATAAAACATGCAACTAACCAATCATGATCATCAATTAACCAATAGGGCATAACGGATCTACTCAAATATCATAGGATAGCCATACATCATTGGGAAATATTATATAGCGTTGAGCACCATGTTTAAGTAGAGATTACAGCGGGTAGAAGAGGGGTTACACCGCTGCATAGAGGGGGGAAGAGTTGGTGATGACGGCGGTGAAGTTGTTGGTGTAGATTGCGGTGACGATGATGGCCCCGGCGGCACTCCGGTGCCACCGGAAGCGAGGGGGAGAGAGCCCCCCTTCTTATTCCTTGACCTTCTCCCTAAATGGGAGAAGGGTTTTCCCTCTGGTCCATGGTCTCCATGGCATGGGAGGGGCGAGAGCCCCTCCGAGATTGGATCTGTCTCTCTGTCTCTCTCTGTTTCTGCGTTCTTAGATTCTGGCCCTTCACCGTTTCTTATATTCCCGGAGATCCATAACTCCGATTGGGCTGAATTTTGGACACGATTTTTATCCGGATATTAGCTTTCTTGCGGCGAAAGAAGGGCATCAACCGCATTACGGAGTGGCCACGAGCGCCCCCCACCCTCGTGGGCCACTCGGGCATCGTCTCACGTTGGTTCTGCTTCCCAAAATTCACATATATTCCAAAAAAATATCCGTCCATTTTTATCCCATTTGGACTCCGTTTGATATGGATATTCTGCGAAACAAAAAACATGCAACAAACAGGAACTGACACTGGGCACTGGATCAATATGTTAGTCCCAAAAAATAGTATAAAAAGTTGCCAAAAGTATATGAAAGTTGTAGAATATTGATATGGAACAATAAAAAATTATAGATACTACGGAGACGTATCAGCATCCCCAAGCTTAATTCCTGCTCGTCCTCGAGTAGGTAAATGATAAAAAAAATTGATGTGGAATGCTACCTAGCATAATCTTGATCATGTAATCTAATCATGGCATGAATATTAAGACACAAGTGATTCAAAGCAGTAGTCTATCATTTGACATAAAAGAATTTAATACTCGGGCATCCCAACAAACAATCAAGTCTTTCAAAATATAAATGCTAAAGAACGTTATCCCTACAAAATCATAGTCTTTTATGCTCCCTTTTCTTAACACAAGGTACCCCTCATGCCTATCCCGGTGTCAGCCAAGCAATTGTTTTCATACCCGGTGTCAGCCAAGCAATTGTTTTCATACTTTACCTTTTCAAACATTTTCAACTCTTCACGCAATACATGAGCGTGAGCCATGGACATAGCACTATGGGTGGAATAGAAGGTGGTAGTAGACAAAAGTGGGGAGAAACTCTCACATCGACTAGGTATATTAATGGGCTATGGAGATGCCCATCAATAGATATCAATGTGAGTGAGTAGGGATTGCCATGTAACAGATGCACTAGAGCTATAAGTGTATGAAAGCTCAAAAGAAAAATAGTGGGTGTGCATCAACTTGCTTGCTCATGAAGACCTAGGGCATTTGAGGAAGCCCATTGTTGGAATATACTAGCCAAGTTCTATAACAAAAAATTCCCACTAGTATATGAAAGTGACAACATAGGAGACTCTCTAACATGAAGATCATGGTGCTACTTTGAAGCACAAGTGTGGAAAAAAGATAGTAGCATTGTCCCCTTTTTCTTTTCCCTTTTTTTCTTTTTTTTTCTTTTTTTTGGCCTTCCCTTTTTTATTTGGCCTTTTTTTGGCCTTTCTTTTTTTCTTTTATTTTGGCCTTTTTTCAAGGGACAATGCTCTAATAATGATGATCATCACACTTCTATTTACTTACAACTCGATATTACAACTCGATACTAGAACACAAATATGACTCTATATGAATGCCTCCGGCGGTGTACCGGGACGTGCAATGATCTAGCGTAGCAATGACATAAAAAAACAGACAAGCCATGGAAACATCATGCTAGCTATCTTACGATCATGCAAGGCAATGTGACAATGATGGTGCGTGTCATAATAAACGAAATGGTGGAGTTACATGGCAATATATGTCGGAATGGCTATGGAAATGCCATAATAGGTAGGTATGGTGGCTGTTTTGAGGAAGGATATAAGGTGGTTTGATGCACCGGCGAAAATTGCGCGGTACTAGAGTGGCTAGCAAGGTGGAAGGGTGAGAGTGCGTATAATCCATGGACTCAACATTAGTCATAAAGAACTCACATACTTATTGCGAAAAATCTATTAGCCCTCGAAGCAAAAAACTACGACGCATGCTCCTAGGGGGGAGGTTGGTAGGAGTTAACCATCGCGCGCCCCCGACCTTCACGCAAAGATAAACAATCAAAATACGATGCGCGCCAATTTGGTTACATAGTTAGGAGACCATACTGAAGGAAATATGCCCTAGAGGCAATAATAAAGATGTTATTTGTATTTCCTTATATCATGATAAATGTCTTTTATTCATGCTAGAATTGTATTAACCGGAAACTTAGTACATGTGTGGATACATAGACAAAACAGTATGTCCCTAGTATGCCTCTACTAGACTAGCTCATTGATCAAAGATGGTTATGTTTCCTAGCCATAGACATGAGTTGTCATTTGATCAACGAGATCACATCATTAGGAGAATGATGTGATGGACAAGACCCATCCGTTAGCATAGCACTATGATTGTTTAGTTTAAACTGCTATTGCTTTCTTCATGACTTATACAGGTTCCTATGACTATGAGATTATGCAACTCCCGAATACCGTAGGAACACCTTGTGTGCTATCAAACGTCACAACGTAACTGGGTGATCATAAAGATGCTCTACAGGTGTCTCCAAAAGTATTCGTGGTGTTGGCATAGATCAAGATTAGGATTTGTCACTCCGAGTGTCGGAGAGGTATCTCTCGGCCCTCTCGGTAACACACATCATAATAAGCCTTGCAAGCAAAAGACTAATGAGTTAGTCACGAGATGATGTGTTACGGAACGAGTAAAGAGACTTGCCGGTAACGAGATTGAACTAGGTATAAAGATACCGACGATCGAATCTCGGGCAAGTAACATACCGTTTGACAAAAGGAACAACGTATGTTGTTATGCGGTTCTGACCGATAAAAGATCTTCGTAGAATATGTAGGAGCCAATATGAACATCCAGGTTCCGCTATTGGTTATTGACCGGAGATGAGTCTCGGTCATGTCTACATAGTTCTCGAACCCGTAGGGTCCGCACGCTTAACGTTTGATGACGATCGGTATTATGAGTTTTTGAGTATTGATGTACCGAAGGTAGTTCGGAGTCCCGGATGAGATCACGGACATTACGAGGAGTCCCAGAATGTCCGAGACATAAAGATTGATATATTGGACGGCTATATTCGGACACCGGAAGTATACCGGAAAAGTTTCGGATTTATCGGGAATGCCGGAGGGGGTTACCGGAACCCCCTACGAGAGGGGATGGTCCATAGTGGGCCTAAAGGGAAAGAGAGGGGCAGCCCATAGGGCTGGCCGGTGCCCCCACCTAGGGTTCCTAGTTGGACTAGGATTGGGGGGGGGGCACCTCTCCTATTCCTTTCCCCCTTCTTCCTTTCGGTGAATCCTACTAGGAATAGGATTGCAATCCTATTCCTAGTAGGACTCCTTCCCTAGCCGCACCAGGAAGGGCCGGCCGGCCTCCCTCCCCTGCTCCTTTATATACGGGGGCAGCGGGGCACCCAAAGACACACAAGTTGAATTGTTTTAGCCGTGTGCGGTGCCCCCCTCCACAGAATCACACCTCGGTCATACCGTCGCGGAGCTTAGGCGAAGCCCTGCGCCGGTGAACACATCATATCCGTCACCACGCCGTCGTGCTGACGAAACTCTCCCGTGAAGCTCAACTGGATCAAGAGCTCGTGGGACGTCATCAAGCTGAACGTGTGCTGAACGCGGAGGTGCCGTACGTTCGGTGCTTGATCGGTTGGATCGCGAAGAAGTTCGACAACATCAACCGCGTCACTTGACGCTTCCGCTCCCGGTCTACGAGGGTACGTAGACACACTCTTCCCTCTCGTTGCTATGCATCTGGTAGATAGATCTTGCGTGATCGTAGGAAAATTTTAAAATACTACGTTCCCCAACAGTGGCATCATGAGCCAGGTCTATGCGTAGATGATATGCACGAGTAGAACACAATGAGATTGTGGGCGATACTAGTCATACTGCTTACCAGCATGTCATACTTTGCTTCGGCGGTATTGTGAGATGAAGCGGCCCGGACCGACATTACGCGTACGCTTACGCGAGACTGGTTTCACCGTTACGAGCACTCGTTGCTTAAAGGTGACTGGCGGGTGTCTGTCTCTCTCACTTTAGCTGAATCAAGTGTGGCTACGCCCGGTCCTTGTGAAGGTTAAAACAGCACATACTTGACGAAACATCGTTGTGGTTTTGTATGCGTAGGTAAGAACGGTTCTTGCTAAGCCCGTAGCAGCCACGTAAAACTTGCAACAAACAAAGTAGAGGACGTCTAACTTGTTTTTGCAGGGCATGTTGTGATGTGATATGGTCAAGACATGATGAGTTATACGTTTTTGTATGAGATGATCATGTTTTGTAAAGTTATCGGCAACTGGCAGGAGCCATATGGTTGTCGTTTTATTGTATGAAATGCAATCCCCATGTAATTGCTTTACTTTATCACTAAGCGGTAGCGATAGTCGTGGAAGCAATAGTTGGCGAGACAACAAACAATGCTACGATGAAGATCAAGGTGTCAAGCCGGTGACGAAGGTGATCATGACGGTGCTTTGAAGATGGAGATCAAAAGCACAAGATGATGATGGCCATATCATGTCACATATTTTGATTGCATGTGATGTTTATCTTATTATGCTTCTTATTTTGCTTAGATCGACGGTAGCATTATAAGATGATCCCTTACTAAATTTCAAGGTATAAGTGTTCTCCCTGAGTATGCACCGTTGCGAAAGTTCGTTGTGCCGAGACACCACGTGATGATCGGGTGTGATAAGCTCTACGTACAAATACAACGGGTGTAAGCCAGTTTTGCACACGCAGAATACTCGGGTTAAACTTGACGAGCCTAGCATATACAGATATGGCCTCGGAACACTGGAGACCGAAAGGTCGAGCGTGAATCATATAGTAGATATGATCAACATAAGATGTTCACCATTGAAAACTACTCCATCTCACGTGATGATCGGACATGGTTTAGTTGATTTGGATCACGTGATCATTTAGATGACCAGAGGGATGTCTATCTAAGTGGGAGTTCTTTAAATTAATATGATTAAATTGAACTTTAATTTATCATGAACTTAGTCCTGATAGTTTTGCATATCTATGTCGTTGTAGATCAATGGCCCGTGCTACCGTTCCTTTGAATTTTAATGCATTCCTAGAGAAAGCTAAGTTGAAAGATGATGGTAGCAATTACACGGACTGGGTCCGTAACCTGAGGATTATCCTCATTGCTGCACAAAAGAATTATGTCCTTGAAGCACCGCTAGGTGACAAGCCCCCTTCCGCTGATACAGACGCTTTGAACGTCTGGCAGTCGCGGTCTGATGACTACACGATAGTTCAGTGTGCCATGCTTTACGGCTTAGAACCGGGACTTCAACGACGTTTTGAACGTCATGGAGCATATGAGATGTTCCAGGAGTTGAAGTTAATATTTCAAGCAAATGCCCGGATTGAGAAATATAAGATTTCCAATAAGTTCTACAGCTGCAAGATGGAGGAGAATAGTTCTATCAGTGAACACTTGCTCACAATGTATGGGCACTACAATCATATGACTCAACTTGGTTGCCAAGTTGATGAGAATAGTGTTATTGATATAATTCTTCAATCACTACCACCAAGCTATAATGGCTTCGTGATGAACTATAATATGCAAGGGATACAAAAGACAATTCCCGAGCTCTTCGCTATGCTCACAGCTGCGGAGGTAGAAATCAAAAAGGAGCATCAAATGTTGATGATCAACAATACCACTAGTTTCAAGAAAAAGGGCAAGGAAGGGATTTTCAAGGAGAATAGCAAGATTGTTGCTGTTCTCGCAGAAAGCCTCAATTATGGAACCAAGCCTGAAACTGAGTGCTACTACTGCAAGGGGACTGGACACTGGAAGCGGAACTGCCCCAAGTATTTGGCGGATAAGAAGGATGGCAAGGTGAACAAAGGTATATGTGATATACATGTTATTGATGTGTACCTTACTAATGCTCGTAGTAGTACCTGGGTATTTGATACCGGTTCGGTTGCTAATATTTGTAACTCGAAACAGGGACTACGGATTAAACGAAGATTAGCTAAGGACGAGGTGACGATGCGCGTGGGAAACGGTTCCAAAGTCGATGTGATCGCCGTCGGCACGCTACCTCTACATCTACCTTCGGGATTAGTTTTAGACCTAAATAATTGTTATTTGGTGCCAGCGTTAAGCATGAACATTATATCTGGATCTTGTTTATTGCGAGACGGTTATTCATTTAAATCAGAGAATAATGGTTGTTCCATTTTTATGAATAATATCTTTAATGGTCATGCACCCTTAAAGAGTGGTCTATTCTTATTGGATCTCGATTGTAGTGATACACATATTCATAATATTGAAACTAAAAGATGCAAGGTTAATAATGATAGTGCAACTTATTTGTGGCACTGCCGTTTAGGTCATATTGGTGTAAAACGCATGAAGAAACTCCATAAAGATGGACTTTTGGAATCACTTGATTATGAATCACTTGGTGCTTGCGAACCATGCCTCATGGGCAAGATGACTAAAACTCCGTTCTCCGGAACTATGGAGCGAGCAACAGATTTGTTGGAAATCATACATACTGATGTATGTGGACCAATGAGTGTTGATGCTCGCGGCGGGTATCGTTATTTTCTGACCTTCACTGATGATTTGAGCAGATATGGGTATATCTACTTAATGAAGCACAAGTCTGAAACATTTGAAAAGTTCAAAGAATTTCAGAGTGAAGTAGAGAATCATCGTAACAAGAAAATAAAGTTCCTACGATCTGATCGTGGAGGAGAATATTTGAGTTACGAGTTTGGTCTTCATTTGAAACAATGTGGAATAGTTTCACAACTCACGCCACCTGGAACACCACAGCGTAATGGTGTGTCCGAACATCGTAACCGTACTTTATTAGATATGGTGCGATCTATGATGTCTCTTACCGATTTACCACTATCGTTTTGGGGTTATGCTTTAGAGACAGCTGCATTCACGTTAAATAGGGCACCATCTAAATCCGTTGATACGACACCTTATGAACTATGGTTTGGCAAGAAACCAAAGTTGTCGTTTCTTAAAATTTGGGGCTGCGATGCTTATGTGAAAACACTTCAACCTGATAAGCTCGATCCCAAGTCGGAAAAATGTGTCTTCATAGGATACCCAAAAGAGACTGTTGGGTACACCTTCTATCACAGATCCGAAGGCAAAATATTCGTTGCTAAGAACGGATCCTTTCTAGAAAAAGAGTTTCTCTCGAAAGAAGTGAGTGGGAGGAAAGTAGAACTTGATGAGGTAATTGTACCTTCTCCCGGATTGGAAAGTAGTACATCACAGGAAATTGTTCCAGTCATTCCTACACCAATTAGTGAGGAAGTTAATGATAATGATCATGAAACTTCGGATCAAGTTTCTGCTGAACGTCGTAGATCAACCAGAGTACGTTCCGCACCAGAGTGGTACGGCAACCTAGTTCTGGAAATCATGTTACTAGACCATGATGAACCTACGAACTATGAGGAAGCGATGATGAGCCCAGATTCCGCAAAATGGCTTGAAGCCATGAAATCTGAGATGGGATCCATGTATGAGAACAAAGTATGGACTTTGGTTGACTTGCCCGATGATCGGCAGGCCATCGAAAATAAATGGATCTTCAAGAGGAAGACCGACGCAGACGGTAATATTACTGTTTACAAAGCTCGACTTGTTGCGAAAGGTTTTCGACAAGTTCAAGGAGTTGACTACGATGAGACTTTCTCACCTGTAGCGATGCTTAAGTCTGTCCGAATCATGTTAGCAATTGCCGCATTTTATGATTTGAAATCTGGCAAATGGATGTCAAAACTGCATTCCTAAATGGATATCTCAAAGAAGAGTTGTATATGATGCAACCAGAAGGTTTTGTCGATCCAAAAGGTGCTAACAAAGTATGCAAGCTCCAGCGATCCATCTATGGACTGGTGCAAGCATCTCGGAGTTGGAATATACGCTTTGATGAGGTGATCAAAGCATATGGTTTTATACAGACTTTTGGAGAAGCCTGTATTTACAAGAAAGTGAGTGGGAGCTCTGTAGCATTTCTAATATTATATGTAGATGACATATTGTTGATTGGAAATGATATAGAATTTCTGGATAGCATAAGAGGATACTTGAATAAAAGTTTTTCAATGAAAGACCTCGGTGAAGCTGCTTATATATTAGGTATCAAGATCTATAGAGATAGATCAAGACGCTTAATTGGACTTTCACAAAGCACATACCTTGATAAGATTTTGAAGAAGTTCAAAATGGATCAGTCAAAGAAAGGATTCTTGCCTGTTTTACAAGGTATGAAATTGAGTAAGACTCAATGCCCGACCACTGCAGAAGATAGAGAGAAAATGAAAGTCATTCCCTATGCCTCAGCCATAGGATCTATCATGTATGCAATGCTGTGTACCAGACCTGATGTGTGCCTTGCTATAAGTCTAGCAGGGAGGTACCAAAGTAATCCAGGAGTGGATCACTGGACAGCGGTCAAAAACATCCTAAAGTATCTGAAAAGAACTAAGGATATGTTTCTCGTATATGGAGCTGACAAAGAGCTCGTCGTAAATGGTTACGTCGATTCTAGCTTTGACACTGATCCGGATGACTCTAAGTCACAAACCGGATATGTATTTTTATTAAACGGTGGAGCTGTCAGTTGGTGCAGTTCCAAGCAGAGCGTCGTGGCGGGATCTACGTGTGAAGCGGAATACATAGCTGCTTCAGAAGCAGCAAATGAAGGAGTCTGGATGAAGGAGTTCATATCCGATCTAGGTGTAGTACCTAGTGCATCGGGTCCAATGAAAATCTTTTGTGACAACACTGGAGCCATAGCCTTGGCGAAGGAATCCAGGTTTCACAAGAGAACAAAGCACATCAAAAGACGCTTCAATTCCATCCGCGATTTAGTCAAGGAGGGAGACATAGAGATTTGCAAAATACATACGGATCTGAATGTTGCAGACCCGTTGACTAAGCCTCTTCCACGGGCAAAACATGATCAGCACCAAGACTCCATGGGTGTGAGGATCATCACTTTGTAATCTAGATTATTGACTCTAGTTCAAGTGGGAGACTGAAGGAAATATGCCCTAGAGGCAATAATAAAGATGTTATTTGTATTTCCTTATATCATGATAAATGTCTTTTATTCATGCTAGAATTGTATTAACCGGAAACTTAGTACATGTGTGGATACATAGACAAAACAGTATGTCCCTAGTATGCCTCTACTAGACTAGCTCATTGATCAAAGATGGTTATGTTTCCTAGCCATAGACATGAGTCATCATTTGATCAACTAGATCACATCATTAGGAGAATGATGTGATGGACAAGACCCATCCGTTAGCATAGCACTATGATCGTTTAGTTTAAACTGCTATTGCTTTCTTCATGACTTATACATGTTCCTATGACTATGAGATTATGCAACTCCCGAATACCGTAGGAACACCTTGTGTGCTATCAAACGTCACAACGTAACTGGGTGATCATAAAGATGCTCTACAGGTGTCTCCGAAAGTATTCGTGGTGTTGGCATAGATCAAGATTAGGATTTGTCACTCCGAGTGTCGGAGAGGTATCTCTGGGCCCTCTCGGTAACACACATCATAATAAGCCTTGCAAGCAAAAGACTAATGAGTTAGTCACGAGATGATGTGTTACGGAACGAGTAAAGAGACTTGCCGGTAACGAGATTGAACTAGGTATAAAGATACCGACGATCGAATCTCGGGCAAGTAACATACCGTTTGACAAAAGGAACAACGTATGTTGTTATGCGGTTCTGACCGATAAAAGATCTTCGTAGAATATGTAGGAGCCAATATGAACATCCAGGTTCCGCTATTGGTTATTGACCGGAGATGAGTCTCGGTCATGTCTACATAGTTCTCGAACCCGTTGGGTCCGCACGCTTAACGTTTGATGACGATCGGTATTATGAGTTTTTGAGTATTGATGTACCGAAGGTAGTTCGGAGTCCCGGATGAGATCACGGACATGACGAGGAGTCTCGGAATGTCCGAGACATAAAGATTGATATATTGGACGGCTATATTCGGACACCGGAAGTATACCGGAAAAGTTTCGGATTTATCGGGAATGCCGGAGGGGGTTACCGGAACCCCCTACGAGAGGGGATGGTCCATAGTGGGCCTAAAGGGAAAGAGAGGGGCAGCCCCCACCTAGGGTTCCTAGTTGGACTAGGATTGGGGGGGGGGCGCCACCTCTCCTATTCCTTTCCCCCTTCTTCCTTTCGGTGAATCCTACTAGGAATAGGATTGCAATCCTATTCCTAGTAGGACTCCTTCCCTAGCCGCACCAGGAAGGGCCGGCCGGCCTCCCTCCCCTGCTCCTTTATATACGGGGGCAGGGGGGCACCCAAAGACACACAAGTTGAATTGTTTTAGCCGTGTGTGGTGCCCCCCTCCACAGAATCACACCTCGGTCATACCGTCGCGGAGCTTAGGCGAAGCCCTGCGCCGGTGAACACATCATATCCGTCACCACGCCGTCGTGCTGACTAAACTCTCCCGTGAAGCTCAACTGGATCAAGAGCTCGTGGGACGTCATCAAGCTGAACGTGTGCTGAACGCGGAGGTGCCGTACGTTCGGTGCTTGATCGGTTGGATCGCGAAGAAGTTCGACAACATCAACCGCGTCACTTGACGCTTCCGCTCCCGGTCTACGAGGGTACGTAGACACACTCTTCCCTCTCGTTGCTATGCATCTGGTAGATAGATCTTGCGTGATCGTAGGAAAATTTTAAAATACTACGTTCCCCAACACATACGTGCATGCTTCGGAAATCACAAACCTTGACACCAATATTATTACTAAACCACAATAATTCACTAGTACCTCCCACATATTAGCATCTCTATATCGCAAAACTATTGCAAGGAATCAAACATATCATATTCAGCGATCTACAAGTTTATGTAGGATTTTATGACTAACCATGTGAATGACCAATTCCTGTCAACTGTCTAAATAGATATAAGTGAAGCAAGAGAGTTTTAAATATTTCTACAAAAATTATGCCCATGCTCTAACAAATATAAGTGAAGCAAAAGAGCATCCTACAAATGGCGGTTTTCTATGTGAGGAGAAACAGGCAATCCAAACTTCAAATGATATAAGTGAAGCACAAGAAGCATTCTATAAAGCCATACTCAAAATATATAAGTGAAGTGCAAAGAGAATTCTATAAATCAACGAAGGACTATCTCATACTAGCATGGTGCATTTATTAAAAGGAAAATAAAAAGCACACGACGCTCCAAGAGTTTACGCATATCATGTGAACGAAACGAATTCGAAAACATACCGATACTTGTTGAGGAAAGATGGGATGCCTTCCGGGGCATCCCCAAGCTTATATGCTTGAGTCTCCTTGAATATTTACTTGGGGTGCCTTGGGCATCCCCAAGCTTGATCTCTTGCATCTCCTCCTTCTCCTCATATCGAGACCTCCTCGATCTTCGAACACTTCATCCACACAAAACTTAACCGAACTTTTAGTGGCGGGGTTAGTGCATATGATTAATAAAATCCCATCATGTAGTGCTCTAACATTATTGTATAATTATAAACAAACATTACCTACCGTATGCTATCACAATTCTATGGCCCCAAGTCAAGGAGGCATCAACAAGAATTCAAACATATGCAAATAATGAAGCTATAACAGCAATCTATGAAAACAGGACAGTTTGTAGTAATCTGAACATTAACCATACTTCTGTAACCCTAACAATTATTGAAAAATAGGAAAAATCAGCAATTTGTATAGTAATACTTTTCAAAAAGTTTCATATCCTTTCGACTTTCCAGTAAAAAATGTAAAATCGCGCACTACAACCAAAGTTTCTGTTTTTGCACCGCACAAACCAACAAGCAGTTTAATCATCCTAAAGGAAACTCTTGGCACATTATTTTTATAATACAATGGAATTGTACAAGGGGATAATTATTTTTGTTGAAAAGTTTCTGTAATCAAGGTTCACAAAGTTTCCATGGGCATGATCAAAGTTCAAGGCTAGCTCCAACTTTAACAATGCTCGTCTTTCTCACTTTTGCTTTTCTTTTTGAAAAATTTTAGGTTCCCCTCTTTATTTTTTTGTTTTTAAACTTTATAAAAGCACACAACAGAAATAGATGACTCTCTAAAACTTCCGGGTTGTCTCCCTGGAGCGCTTTCTTTAAAGCCATTAAGCTAGGCATATAGTGCTCAAGTAATGGATCCACCCGGATCCCAAGGTATTTCAAAGCCAATTTTAATTAGCAATGATTTGGCATTTAGCAGTGAGCACAAAGTGATATGTGTCATGCACTCATGCTCATGCAAGAACGAAGTCTAACTCTCTTCCTATGCATAGGCATGTGATACAAGAACAATTCATGCACATCAAGTAAAGGCCAATGCATGGTATAAGCAGTTTGTTGCAATTTTATCTTGTTGGAAACATAGAGAGGCGGAGATGTAGTTCCTCTCTCATAATATTTGCAAGTAGGAGCAGCAAGCACATGCATATTATATTCATCAAAATCATCATGTGTAATGGAAAAAGGCAACCCATAAATATAATCCTTAATAAGTGCAAACTTCTCCAATATAGTGTAGTTTGGAGAATTCAAAAAGATAATAGGACTATCATGTGTGGGTGCAATATCAACTATCTCATGTTTAACATAAGGAACTATAGCAAGTTCATCTCCATAAGCATAATTCATATTGGCATCTTGGCCACAAGCATAGCAAGCATTATCAAAAAGGGGTATTTCAAAAGAATCCAAGGGATCATAGAAATCATCATAGCATTCATCCTTCGGTAAGCACGAAGGGAAATTAAACAATGTATGAGTTGAAGAGTTACTCTCATTAGAAGGTGGGCACGGGTAGCTAACCCGCTCTTGCTCCTTTTGTTCTTCGCTCTCCTCGTCATCTTCTTCATCTAATGAGCTCACAATGACATTAGTTTCTTCCTCCATAGACTCCTACAAAATATTAGTCTCTTCTTGGACAGCGGAGACCTTCTCAATAAACGCATCAATATCGGAGTTATAGTCATAATTCAAATAGAAATATTTCAATATAGCAAGATTTTCAGGCCTATAAACATCATAATCAAAAGCATCATTCTTTTTAAACAGAGATTCAATTTTATAAGCACCCTTAAAAGCAACAAATTCTTCTATTTGTTCCACATCATAATAATCATATATACCATTAGCATAAGAAGCTAAGGTTTCATTATCATTAAATTTGCATGAAAAGGGAAGGTGTGGAGCCTTCATCCTAGAGCAACAAGTATAATTATATCTCAAGCATAGTTGCCGAGCATACCAATGCAACATATGAATTTGATCCCATAACAGTTTCCCTTTTTGTGTCAAGCAATAATCCCTAAAGTATTCATGTTGATCCAACATTACTCCCATTACATAGTTGAATGGGGTTTTCTCAGGATTATCAAAGTAGTACATAATATCTTTCACATAATGAGCGTCGAGGGTTTTAGGAGGTTCCCCATCTCCATGAGTAGCAAGTACACCTAATGTTTTTCGTATTTCGTGTTCCATATCCATAACTAAAGATATAGAACAACTTAGAAAAGCAAATAACATCTACTAAGTGATAAAGCAAACAAGCACACACGAGAATATTCACCCCACGCTATTGCTCCCCGGCAACGGCGCCGGAAAAAGGTCTTTATAACCCACAAGTGTAGGGGATCAGTTGTAGCCTCTTTCGATAAGTACGAGTGTCGAACCCAACGAGGAGCTAAAGGCAGAACAAATATTCCCTCAAGTTCTATCGACCACCGATACAACTCTACGCACGCTTGCCGTTTACTTTACCTAGAACAAGTATGAAACTAGAAGTACTTTGTGGTTTTTGTGGGATAGGTTTGCAAGAATATAAAGAGCACGTAAATAAATCTAGGGGCTATTAAGATAAGGACACAACTAAATTAGTTTTAGTAGAGAGCTTTTTGTCACGAGAAAGTTATTTGTCCCTAGGCAATCGATAACTAGACTGGTAATCACTATTGCAATTTTATTTGAGGGAGAGGCATAAGCTAACATACTTTCTCTTCTTGGATCATATGCACTTATGATTGAAACTCTAGCAAGCATCCGCAACTACTAAAGATCATTAAGGTAAAACCCAACCATAGCATTAAAGTTTCAAGTCCTCTTTATTCCCATACACAAACAACCTACTTACTCGGGTATGTGCTTCTGTCACTCACGCCACCCACCATAAGCAAATCATGAACATATTGCAAACCCTACAGCAGGGATCCCTCACGCTTGCGTGACACGGAGAGCACCATAGGACAACACCAATAATAAAACATGCAAGTCAAACCAGTCACGATCATCAATTAACCCACAGGACAAAACGGATCTACTCAAACATCATAGGATAGCCATACATCATTGGGAAATAATATATAGCGTTGAGCACCATGTTTAAGTAGATATTACAGCGGGTAGAAGAGGGGTTACACCGCTGCATAGATGGGGGAAGAGTTGGTGATGACGGCGGTGAAGTTGTTGGTGTAGATTACGGTGACGATGATGGCCCCGGCGGCACTCCGGTGCCACCGGAAGCGAGGGGGAGAGCCCCCCTCCTTCTTCTTCTTCTTCCTTGACCTTCTCCCTGCATGGGAGAAGGGTTTCCCCTCTGGTCCATGGTCTCCATGGCATGGGAGGGGCGAGATCCCCTCCGAGATTGGATCTATCTCTCTGTCTCTCTCTGTTTCTGCGTTCTTAGATTCTGGCCCTTCACCGTTTCTTATATTCCCGAAGATCCGTAACTCCGATTGGGCTGAATTTTGGACACGATTTTTATCTGGATATTAGCTTTCTTGCGACGAAAGAAGGGCATCAACCGCCTTACGAAGTGGCCACGAGCGTCTCCCACCCTCGTGGGCCACTCGGGCATCGTCTCACATTGGTTCTGCTTCCCAAAATTCACATATATTCCAAAAAAAATCTCCGTCCGTTTTTATCCTGTTTGGGCTCCGTTTGATATGGATATTTTTGCGAAACAAAAAACATGCAACAAACATGAACTAGAACTGGGCACTGGATCAATATGTTAGTCCAAAAAAATAGTATAAAAAGTTGCCAAAAGTATATGAAAGTTGTAGAATATTGGCATGGAACAATAAAAAATTATAGATACGACGGAGACGTATCAGCTATGCTCAAAGCTGCGGAGGTAGAAATCAAAAAGGAGCACCAAGTGTTGATGGTTAACAAGACCACTAGTTTCAAGAAAAAGGGCAAGGGAAAGAAGGGGAACTTCAGGAAGAATAGCAAGACAGTTGCTACTCCCGCGAAGAAACCCAAGTCTAGAGCCAAGCCTAAAACTGAGTGCTTCTACTACAAAGGGACTGGACACTGGAAGCGGAACTGCCCCAAGTATTTGGCGGATAAGAAGGATGACAAAGTGAACAAAGGTATATTTGATATACATGTTATTGATGTGTACGTTACTAATGCTCGTAGTAGCACCTGGGTATTTGATACTGGTTCGGTTGCTAATATTTGTAACTCGAAACAGTGGCTATGGATTAAACGAAGATTAGCTAAGGATGAGGTGACGATGCACGTGGGAAATGGTTCCAAAGTCGATGTGATCGCCGACTGATACGTCTTCAACGTATCTACTTTTCCAAACACTTTGGCCCTTGTTTTGGACTCTAACTTGCATGATTTGAATGGAACTAACCCAGACTGACGTTGTTTCAGCACAACTGCCATGGTGTTATTTTTGTGCAAAAATAAAAGTTCTCGGAATGACCTGAAATTCAACGGAGAATTATTTTGAAATATATAAAACATATCTCGGAAAGAACCAAGCCAGGGGGGCCACACCCTGTCCATGAGGGTGGGGGCGCGCCCTCCCCCCTGGGCGCGCCCCCCTGCCTCGTGGGTCCCCTGTTGCTCCACCGACGTTTACCCCGACTCCATATATTCTCTTTCGGGGAGAAAAAAATCAAAGAGGAAGAATTATCGCGTTTTACGATACAGAGCCGCCGCCAAGCCCTAATCTCTCTCGGGAGAGCTGATCTGGAGTCCGTTCGCGGCTCCGGAGAGTGGAGATCGTCGCCATCGTCATCATCAACCTTCCTCCATCACCAATTCCATGATGCTCACCGCCGTGCGTGAGTAATCCCATCGTAGGCTTGCTGGACGGTGATGGGTTGGATGAGATTTACCATGTAATCGAGTTAGTTTTGTTAGGGTTTGATCTCTAGTATCCACTATGTTCTGAGATTGATGTTCCTATGACTTTTCCATGCTTAATGCTTGTCACTAGGGCCCGAGTGCCATGATTTCAGATCTGAACCTATTATGTTTTCATGAATATATGTGTGTTCTTGATCCTATTTTGCAAGTAAATAGTCACCTACTATGTGTTATGATCCGGCAACCCCGAAGTGACAATAGTCGGGACCACTCTAGGCGATGACCGTAGTTTGAGGAGTTCATGTATTCACTATGTGTTAATGCTTTGGTCCGGTACTCTATTAAAAGGAGGCATTAATATCCCTTAGTTTCCATTAGGACCTGATACGTCCAAAACGTATCTATAATTTTTGCTTGCTCCATGCCACTTTTGGGTGATATTGCTATGATATTCATACACTTCCATACACTTTTGATCATATTTGGACTAACTTACTAATCCAGTGCACCCCAGTGCCAGTTTCTGTTTTCGGCTGTTTTTGTATTTCAGGTTTTCACGTTTCGAGAACTGCCCAGAAAAATACAGAAAATATATATAAAAAATCAGCGTTCCGGGAACGACACTGCTTCCGAAGGGGAGCCTGGGGGGGCACAGGGGCCCAGGCGCCCTGTGGGCGCGCCCCCCCTTGGCCGCGCCGGGGGGGCGTCTCGGCCCCCCGAGAGCCCCCCGATGCCCTACTTTGACAGATATTTAAAGGGTCCCCCGTAACCCTTGAAACAAGACTTCTTTTCGCGATCCCATCTCTGTTCCGCCGCCGCCGCCGCTTCCAAGATCGGGAGCACCAGGAGAACTCTTCCCGGCACCCTGCCGGAGGGAAGGATCACCACCGGGAGCTTCTCCACCACCATGGACGCCTCCCGGATGACTCGTGAGTAGTCTCCCTTGGACCATGAGTCCATGACCAGTAGCTATGTGATGTTCTCCTCCCGTTCTTGTGCTTCACTAATTAGTCCTCGTGAGCTGCCCTACATGATCGAGGCACCTATGTAATCCTTATGTTGTTGCTATGTTGAGTTTGCTGGGATCCGATGGATTATGAGATTATGTTCAGATTGATCGTGAGTAATATATTTGATTCACCTCTTTTATATTTTAGTTCATAAGTAATTCTTGCATGTTCTCCGTTGTTATTTATTGCTTTGGCCAAGTAGTAAGTAGTGACTCCAAGAGGGAACGTTATGCTCGATTGTGGGTTCATGCCCCTCGATGACTAGCTTGAGTGACAGAAACATGAGTCTAGGGGATGTGTTGTTGCCACAAGGGGGAAAACAACGGTGCTTGTGCCCGCGGGTGCAAGGATTGTTTACTTTACGCAAAGTTCTTTTAATGCAGTTGTCTGTTGCATTGAGTTTACACTATGGGTGGGACTCGCAACTTAATACCAGCGAGATGTTCTGGATAGATATCTCAAGGTGGATGATTAGTAGTAGATGCAGATGGATTTCGGTCTACTTACTTTGGCGTACCGCCCATGCTTTGAACCTCAACCTTTCTTGTAATGTAGTCAGCATTGGTTTGCGTTCGTGGTCCTGTCAATTACCCAGCTGTAATTTGTTACCTCACATAGCCGTTTTATCGTCTTTTGGGAGAGAGACATCACTAGTGAACATCATGTGACTCCGGTCCTTATTACCATCATTGATCACATACACTATTTTACTTTTCGCTATTTTATTTACTATTGCAAAACAATATCTATCACTACTATCATATTGCTTTTAACCCTTTGTGAACTACAAGGCCGGAGAGATTGACAACCTCTCTGTACTCGTTGGGAGCAAAGTTATTTGTATCTGTGTGCAGGTCCACGTTGATTGCTAATTGCGCCGTTAGCAGTTGACACCTACGTGTTGAACCTAGGAGTCTCTGGGGATTCGATCCTTGGCATCTTTGCTAGGGTAAAACACTTCTACTTACTGCATCTTACACCTTCCACTTGGGGTAATCCAACGAGGGGTTCGAGGCCCATCAAGGAGTATTTTCTGGCGCCGTTGCCGGGGACTCCACTCTTCAGGATAGGGGAGTTGCATGCTATCTTTTACCTTTGCTTATTAGTCTTGTTAGTTTACCTTTCATTATTTGCTTTAATTCCTTTTATCGAAAATCACAAAAATAGTTATCTTGCTTGCTTGCTACTATGGGTTCCACCGAGAACACCAAGTTGTGTGACTTCACTAGTCACAACAACGATGACTTTATCAGCACACCTATCACTACACCTGCCACTTCAGCACCTTCATATGAAATTAAACCTGCTTTACTTAACTTAGTCATGAGAGAACAATTCTCCGGTGCTGGAGATGATGCTGCTTTACACTTGAACAATTTTGTAGAACTTTGTGATATGCAAAAGTACCAAGAAATAGATGGTAATATTGTTAAGCTTAAGCTTTTTCCTTTCTCTTTGAGAGGAGGAGCAAAAATCTGGTTTCAGTCTTTGCCTAGAAATAGCATAGATTCATGGGACAAGTGCAAAGATGCTTTTATTGGAAAATACTATCCACCTGCTAAAATTATCCAACTTAGAAGTAACATCATGAATTTTAAACAATTGGATAATGAACATGTTGCCCAAGCTTGGGAACGTATGAAGTTTCTTATCAAAATCTGCCCTACTCACGGTTTGACTACTTGGATGGTTATCCAAACTTTTTATGCAGGCTTGAACTTTACCTCGCGGAACTTGTTAGATTCGGCTGCGGGAGGAACTTTTATGTCAACTACACTTGGTGCTGCCACAAAGCTTCTCGATGAGATGATGACCAACTATTCCCAATGGCACACCGAACGCGCTCCAACAGGTAGGAAGGTAAACTCTGTCGAGGAGATTTCCTCTCTCAATGAAAAAGTTGACTTGATCATGTCTCTACTTTCGAAGCAATCTCATATTGATCCTCATGATGTTCCTTTAAATTCTTTGATTGCTCAAGAACAAGTAGATGTTAACTTTATTTCTAGAAACAATTTCAACAACAATGCTTATAAGAGTAACTTTGGTAACAATTCTAGACCGTTCCCCTCTAACTCTTATGGGAACAACAATGCTTATCCTAGTACCAAGAACTCCAACACTGAACTAGAGACCATGCTTAGAGATTTCGTCACTACCCAAAAAGCCTTTAATAAGAATGTAGAAGAGAAACTACATAAACTAGATGATCTTTCTTTTAAGGTAGACCACTTAGCCAATGAGTTAAAATTGCTAAAGATTGAAACTTCTTCTCTTAAGGAGAAGGAAGTCATCCCTATTAATGCTACTCAAGTGCAAATCAATGAAAATATTAGGATGATGGCTAAGCTTAAAGAGAGATGGGCTAGAGAAAGGGAGGAAGAGGAAAGAATTAAGAGCCTTCCTACCCACCACACTGTTGCTACTATCCAAGTTATCGAGAATGTTCACACTCTTAGCACCCAATGTACTCCTGGTCCCAATGGACCTATTAATGGTGATGCTATAGAAACTACCAAACAGGTGAGCCTTAAGGACACCTCTACCACTTTACTTGATGCTCGTGACCTTGATTTTGATAATTGCACTCTTACCGAAGTTATTGATTTCCTTCACAAAATGTCTAGAGATCCCCGCACTAGCACGCTTAACCTTGCCTTCACAGAGCATATCACTAATGCTCTCGTCAAAGCTAGGGAGGAGAAACTTAGAGTAGAAGCCTCCATACCTAGAAAGCTAGAAGATGGTTGGGATCCTATGATAAAAATTTATTTGAATGACTTCTCTTGTTATGCATTATGTGATGTTGGTGCTAGTACTTCTGTTATGCCCAAAAGGATATATGATATGCTTAAATTGAAACCTTATGATTCTTGTTCTTTTGGTGTTCGTCTCGTTGATTCTTCCATAAAGAAACCTTTGGGGAGGATCGACGATGTTCTTATTGTTGTCAATGATAATTATGTGCCCGTTGATTTCACTATTATGGATATTGAATGTGATCCTTCATGTCCAATTATCTTGGGACGTCCCTTTTTGCGCACCGTTGGTGCTGTCATTGACATGAAAGAGGGTAATATAAAATTTCAGTTTCCTCTCAAGAAAGGGATGGAACACTTCCCTCGTAAGAAGGTCAAGTTACCTTTTGAGTCCGTTGTACGGGCTAGTTATTCTTTTACTCTTGATAAAACTTGATCTTTGCATTATGCCTAGCTTAAAGGCATAAAAGAAAGCGCTTTTGGGAGGCAGCCCACATGAATAAATTTTTTGCTTTTGTTGTGTCTTGATGTTGTTTACTGCTGTAGCATCATCATTGTATCTTTGCTTTTCATATTTGTGCCAAGTATAGCCTCTGATTGCTAGAAAGTTCAAAAGTTGTGAGGTGCTGTCCAGGAAACAGATTCTGTCCTTGGATAGAAAAATTCGTATAAAATCACCAGATCATCTTTTTGGTCTAAATTGTTTCGACAGCGTTCTCTATATAATTGTCTTTCGTGCGTCAGTTCTGAGTTTTTTTATTTGAGTTGCAGAAGTATCCCGAACAGGTCAATTACTGCCTGCTGTTCTGTTTTTCACAGATTCTGTCGTGTTTTGCCTTACCTTCACTTTGCAAATTAAGAACTCGTTTTTTCTTTGCGAAAACCTTTTGGCAATCTTGAGAAACAGTAGAACTTCAAGAATATCCTTATTTCCAGCAAGGTATAATTATTTTATTAAGGGTACTAACCTCTATAATCAGATTATGATGAGTTATGTATGAAGGGAGTTTTCAAGTGTGCGAGGGAAGATGATAAAAAGATTCAGGAGTGTCAAGCGCTCAAGCTTGGGGATGCCCCCGTGCACCCCCAAGAAATATTCAAGGAGACTCAAGCGTCTAAGCTTGGGGATACCCCCCGTGCATCCCCTTCTCCATCAACATTATCAGTTCGTCTTTCGTTCCGCTATATTTTTATCACTTCATGTGTTATGTGCTATGCTTGGAGCGTCTTGCTTTTAGTTTTCTTTTTAGTTTTTCATAACGAGTCGGAACCCAGCATTCCTTTATGTGGGAGAGAAACACGCTCCACCTCTACCTAGAACATTACATAGAATTTTCATGTCTATCTATGCTGTGTGTGTTCTTTATCTTTTAATAGCTACTATCGTGCTTTGCTCTTAGTATTCATGCTTATCTTTTCAAAGAGCTTTTATTTAGTTGGTTGCTTGAACTCTTTTTAAATTACCATGCTCACCTTATTAAGAGAGTTTGCTTCCGTTGCATGGGTTAATGTGTCTATGATAAATATGCTACTTTCATGATGGTGCTTAGTAGTTCAGGTTTTCTTATGGTTAATCTCAGATAGCTAGGGGGTTCCCAATGTGTCATTGGAGTACCAACTTGGTTTGTTTGCCTATGATGTGGTATGGTTTGGTAATATCTTCCTTCGAGAATTTATTTTGATTGACTTGGCGTATGCTCACGCATATTCAAGACTGTAAAGAAAGTTTGTCAAGCCTTGATGATCTTTTGTTTCTAAGTAGCGATATAACTACCATGCCTGATTCAATATTGCTTTGTCGCTCTGCATGATTATGACCGTCATTGCTCTCTTAGTTGGTCGCTCCCAGTCTTTTGCTAACCTCCACCTGCACTAAGCAAATTAATCATGCAATACATAGCTCATGGGAAAGTAGCCTAAAAACTATTGTGGTAAAGAATATGTTGCTTATGTATCTTATTTCTTATGAGTTGCTTGCTGAGCGGTAACCATGTTTCTGGGGACGCCATCAACTGTCACACTTTTGTTGAATATCATGTGAGTTGCTATGCATGTTCGTCTTGTCTGAAGTAAGGGTGATTTGCCGTGGGTTGAATGAATATGCATATTGTTAGAGAAGAACATTGGGCCGCCAACCAAAGCCATGCATCATGGTGGAAGTTTTAGCTTGGACTTAATCCTCAATCTCTTATGAGAATATGCTTATGCATTTAAGAGGAGTCCATCATCTATTTTCTATGTTGTCCCGGTATGGATGTCCTCAAGTTGAGATCTATAAAAAACGAGAAATCAAATGCGATCTATCTCCTTGGACCTTTGTACAGGTGGCATAGAGGTACCCCTTTGTGACACTTGGTAAAAACATATGCAATGCAGTGATAACCCATGGGGATCCGAACTAATTAGGACAAGGAGCGAGCACTATTGGTATTCGATGCATGAGGCTTGCAACTTATAAGATGTTTTATACATGACACATATGAAGTACTACTACCGTTGACACAATTGCTTCCATGTTTCAAAATAAAAAGCTCTAGCACTTCAAGCATCAACTACTGAGAGCATGATTGTCATTCTGAGTGTAATGTGCATTGTCCCAAAGTAGCATTGTCTTTTGCATGATTGTGATATCGTTTATTCTGGAATGATTGTATCTAGTCATCACTTAAACCTTGAAGGTGCCCCTGCATTTATGTTTTGCATCACTAAAGGGGGCAAGCTAGATATCACTTGATCATATTTGTACATCATGTTCATTGCAAATCTTTTTGATGTTTCAGTTTCATGTTGTAAATCTTTCTGTCATTTGTGATTTTCTCTTGAGACAACTTAGTTACTTTAGAATCATTGTCTCAGTAAGCTTTTGTCATATGACTATGAGAAAGTCCAGTATGGTTAATAGCATGTCACCACAGAAATTATTCTTGTTATCATTTACCTACTCGAGGACGAGCAGGAATTAAGCTTGGGGATGTTGATACGTACAAAACGTATCTATAATTTATGCTTGCTCCATGCCACTTTTGGGTGATATTGCTATGATATTCATACACTTCCATACACTTTTGATCATATTTGGACTAACTTACTAATCCAGTGCACCCCAGTGCCAGTTTCTGTTTCTGTATTTCAGGTTTTCACGTTTCGAGAACTGTCCAGAAAAATACAGAAAAAATATATAAAAAAATCAGCGTTCCGGGAACGACACTGCTTCCGAAGGGGAGCCTGGGGGGGCACAGGGGCCCCAGGCGCCCTGTGGGCGCGCCCCCCCCCCTGGGCCGCGCCGGGGGGGCGCCTCGGCCCCCCGAGAGCCCCCCGATGCCCTACTTTGGCAGATATTTAAAGGGTCCCCCGTAACCCTTGAAACAAGACTTCTTTTCGCGATCCCATCTCTGTTCCGCCGCCGCCGCCGCTTCCAAGATCGGGAGCACCAGGAGAACTCTTCCCGGCACCCTGCCGGAGGGAAGGATCACCACCGGGAGCTTCTCCACCACCATGGACGCCTCTCGGATGACTCGTGAGTAGTCTCCCTTGGACCATGAGTCCATGACCAGTAGCTATGTGATGTTCTCCTCCCGTTCTTGTGCTTCACTAATTAGTCCTCGTGAGCTGCCCTACATGATCGAGGCACCTATGTAATCCTTATGCTATTGCTATGTTGAGTTTGCTGGGATCCGATGGATTATGAGATTATGTTTAGATTGATCTTGAGTAATATATTTGATTCACCTCTTTTATATTTTAGTTCATAAGTAATTCTTGCATGTTCTCCGTTGTTATTTATTGCTTTGGCCAAGTAGTAAGTAGTGACTCCAAGAGGGAACGTTATGCTCGATTGTGGGTTCATGCCCCTCGATGAGTAGCTTGAGTGACAGAAACATGAGTCTAGGGGATGTGTTGTTGCCACAAGGGGGAAAACAACGGTGCTTGTGCCCGCGGGTGCAAGGATTGTTTACTTTACGCAAAGTTCTTTTAATGCAGTTGTCTGTTGCATTGAGTTTACACTATGGGTGGGACTCGCAACTTAATACCAGCGAGATGTTCTGTATAGATATCTCAAGGTGGATGATTAGTAGTAGATGCAGATGGATTTCGGTCTACTTACTTTGGCGTACCGCTCATGCTTTGAACCTCAACCTTTCTTGTAATGTAGTCAGCATTGGTTTGCGTTCGTGGTCCTGTCAATTGCCCAGCTGTAATTTGTTACCTCACATAGCCGTTTTATCGTCTTTTGGGAGAGAGACATCACTAGTGAACATCATGTGACTCCGGTCCTTATTACCATCATTGATCACATACACTATTTTACTTTTCGCTATTTTATTTACTATTGCAAAACACTATCTATCACTACTATCATATTGCTTTTAACCCTTTGTGAACTACAAGGCCGGAGAGATTGACAACCTCTGTGTACTCGTTGGGAGCAAAGTTATTTGTATCTGTGTGCAGGTCCATGTTGATTGCTAATTGCGTTGTTAGCAGTTGACACCTACCTGTTGAACCTAGGAGTCTCTGGGGATTCGATCCTTGGCATCTTTGCTAGGGGAAAACACTTCTACTTACTGCATCTTACACCTTCCACTTGGGGTAATCCAACGAGGGGTTCGAGGCCCATCAGGACCCCGCTGCCACGGGAGGGTAGGACAAAAGATGTCATGCAAGTTCTTTTCCATAAGCACGTATGACTATATTCGGAATACATGCCTACATTACATTGATGAACTGGAGCTAGTTCTGTGTCACCCTATGTTATAACTATTACATGAGGAATCACATCCGATATAATTCTCCATCACCGATCCAATGCCTACGAGCTTTTCACATATTGCTTGCTGCTTATTTACTTTTCCACTGCTACTGTTACAATCACTACAAAAACACTACTGTTACTTTTATTGTCATTACCGTTACTTCCATATTACCTTGCTACTAAATTACCTAGCTGTAGATACTAAGTTTCCAGGTGTGGTTGAATTGAAAACTCAGCTGCTAATACTTGAGAGTATTCTTTGGCCCCCCTTGTGTCGAATCAATAAATTTGGGTTGAATACTTTACCCTCGGAAACTGTTGCGATCCCCTACACTTATGGGTTATGAAGACTATTTTTCTGGCACCGTTGCTGGGGAAGCATAGCTATAGTCTTTAAGTCACTTGGGATTTATATCTATTGATCACTATGAAGAACTTGAAGGACTCAAAAACCAAGATCTTTCCCTCAACTATGAGGGGAGGTAAGGAACTACCATCTAGCTCTGCACTTGATTCACCCTCTGTTATGAGTAAATTTGCGACACCTACTCCTGCTATTGAATCTGATATGTCGCATGTTCTTGATGATGCCACTTCTGCTATGTATGATGAAACTACTTCTATGCTTGATAATACTGTGCCACTAGGTGTATTTCTAGATGAACAAATTGCTAAGGTTAGGGAGAATGCAAATATTGAAACTGATAATATTTAGGAAAGTGATGATGAAGATTCTCCCCCTAGATATGAATTGCCTGTTATTCCTGAGGGTTATGTTATGGATGAAGAAACTGCTAGAGACTTTCTTGCTTGCAATGATAGATATGATCTTAAGAAATTATTAGCTAAGCTGAAAGAAAAGTCTTTGAATGCTAGAATGAAATATGACCCTGCTTTTGCTACTTCACCTATCTTTGTTGCTGATAAGGATTATGATTTCTTTGTCGATCTTGAGTTAATTACTTTGGTTGAATCTGATCCTTTCCATGGCTATGAATCTGAAACTGTTGTGGCACATCTTGCTAAGTTGAATGATATAGCTACCCTATTTACTAACGAGGAAAAGATTCGTTATTACCATATCCTTAAGTTATTTCCATTCTCGTTAAAGGGTGATGCTAAGACATGGTTTAATTCTCTTGATCCTGGTTGTGTGCGTAGTCCCCAGGATATGATCTATTACTTCTCTGCTAAATATTTTCACGCTCATAAGAAACAAGCTGCCTTATGGGAAATATATAATTTTGTGCAAATTGAAGAAGAGAGTCTCCCACAAGCTTGGGGGAGGCTTCTCCAATTACTTAATGCTTTGCCTGATCATCCTCTTTAGAGGAATGAAATACTTTATGTCTTTTATAATGGATTAACCGATGCTTCCAGAGACCACCTGGATAGTTGTGTTGGTTGTGTTTTCAGGGAAAGAACAGTTGATAAAGCTGAATTACTATTGAATAATATGCTGACCAATGAAAATAATTGGACACTTCCTGAACCAGCCCCTAAGCCAACTTCGAAGAAAAGGGGAGTTCTATTTCTTAGTCCTGAAGATATGCAAGAGGCAAAGAAATCATGAAAGAAAAAGGTATTAAATCTGAAGATGTTAAGAATTTACCACCTATTGAAGAAATACATGGTCTTGATAACCCGACACAGGTAGTAAAGGTAAATTCTCTTTATAGATTTGATGAAGGTGGTATTCCTCGTCATAAGTCTGCTAGACAATCCATAGATGAGTTTGATAATTTTATTGTGAAGCAAGAAAACTTCAATGCTTGTGTTAGTAGACAATTGCAACATAATGCTTATATGATTGAACGCTTGAGTGATTATATTTCTAGAGTTAAAGGTGAATTGAAACTCATTAGTAAACATGCTTCTATGGTTACCACTCAAGTAGAACAAATACTTAAGGCTCAGAATGATTTGCTCAATGAATTAAATAGTAAGAAAAATGATAATGCTATTAGAGTTGTGACTAGAGGTGGTAAAATGGCTCAGGAACCTTTGTATCCTGAAGGCCACCCTAAGAGAATTGAGCAAGATTCTCAGAGAACTAATATAGATGCACCTAGTTCTTCTAAGAAGAAGAAAAAGAAAAATTATAGGACTTTGCATGCTTATAGTGAACCTGTAGCTGACACACCCGAGAATCCCAATGATATCTGTGTCTCTGATGCTGAGACACAATCTATTAATGAACATGAACCTAGTGATAATGTTAATGATGATGCTCAACCTAGCAATGATAATGATGTAGAGTTTGAACCTGCTGTTGATCTTGATAACCCATAATCGAAGAATCAACATTATGATAAGAGAGACTTTGTTGCTAGGAAGCACGGTAAGGAAAGAGAACCATGGGTTCAGAAACCCATGCCTTTTCCTCCTAAACCATCCAAGAAAAAGTATGATGAGGATTTTGAGCGCTTTGCTGAAATGATTAGACCTATCTTTTTGCATATGCGTTTGACTGATATGCTTAAAACAAATCCTTATGCTAAGTACATGAAAGACATTATTACCAATAAAAGAAAGATACCTGAAGTAGAAATTTCCACCATGCTTGCCAATTACACTTTTAAGGGTGGAATACCTAAGAAACTAGGAGATCCAGGAGTACCTACTATACCTTGCTCCATTAAGAGAAACTATGTTAAAACTGCTTTATGTGATCTTGGGGCCGGTGTTAGTGTTATGCCTCTCTCTTTATATCGTAGACTTGACTTGAGTAAGTTGACACCTACTGAAATATGTTTCCAAATGGCCGATAAATCAATTGCTATACCTGTCAGTATTTGTGAGGATGTGCCTGTTGTGGTTGCAAATGTTTCTATTCTAACGGACTTTGTTATCCTTGATATTCCCGAGGACGATAGTATGTCTATTATCCTTGGTAGACCCTTTTTGAGTATTGCAGGGGCTTTTATTGATTGCAACAAAGGAAATGTCACTTTTCATGTCAATGGTAATGAGCATATGGTACACTTTCCGAGGAAACAACCTCAGGTCCACAGTATCAATTCTATTGGAAATTTTTTAACTATTTCTGTTGGAGGTTTTGAATTTCCTCTTCCTACTGTCAAGAAGACATATGATATTCTTATTGCTGGGGACATACATATCCCCATTGAGGTAACCTAGTGTTATTCGAAAATTCTCTGGTTTCATGTTATTCGGAAAGAGTTTATTAACAAGACCTGCTCAACCTTGTTAATGGATTCCTTTTGATGTTATTCGAAAATTCTCTGGTTTCATGTTATTCGGAAAGAGTTTATTAACAAGACCTGATCAACCTTGTTAATGGATTCCTTTTGATGAGTGCTACTTCTCGATCTTGCGTTGTATTCCCTCGAAGAGGAAAGGGAGATGCAGCACAGTAGCGTAAGTATTTCCCTCAGTTTTTGAGAACCAAGGTATCACTCCAGTAGGAGACCACGCGCGAGTCCCTCGCACCTGCACAAACAAATAAGAACTTCGCAGCCAACGCGATAAGGGGTTGTCAATCCCTTTACGGTCACTTACGAAAGTGAGATCTGATAGAGATGATAGTTTGATATTTTTGGTATTTTTGATTATAAGAACAGAAAGTAAAAGCGGAAAAGTAAAGTAAATTGTAGATTGATATGTCGAGAATAGATCCGGGGGCCATAGTGTTCTCTACGGCTTCTCTCATGATAGCGATATTCTACGGCGGGTAAACAAATTACTGTCGAGCAATTGATAGAAAAGCGAAGAATTATGAGACTATCTAGGCATGATCATTATATATAGGCATCACATCCGAGACAAGTAGACCGAAATGATTCTGCATCTACTACTATTACTCCACACATCGACCGCTATCCAGCATGCATCTAGTGTATTGAGTTCATAAGAACAGAGTAACCCCTTAAGCAAGATGACATGATGTAGAGGGATAAACTCAAGCAATATGATATAAACCCCATCTTTTTATCCTCGATGGCAACAATACAATACGTGCCTTGTTGCCCCTACTGTCACTCGGAAAGGACACCGCAAGATTGAACCCAAAGCCAAGCACTTCGCCCATTGCAAGAACTATAGCTCTAGTAGGCCAAACCAAACCAATAATTCAAAGAGAGTTGCAAGGATATTATAATCATACATAAAGAGTTCAGAGAAGAACCAAATATTTCTCATAGATAATCTTGATCATAAACCCATAATTCACCGAATCTCGACAAACACACCGCAAAAAGAGATTACATCGAATAGATCTCCTCGAAGACCGAGGAGAACTTTGTATTGAGATCCAAAGAGAGAGAAGAAGCCATCTAGATACTAGCTATGGACCCGAAGGTCTGTGGTAAACTACTCACAGCTCATGGTGAGGCGATGATGATGATGTAGAAGCACTCTGTGGAAGATCCCCCCTCCGGCGGAGCTCCGAAACAGGCCCCAAGATGGGATCTCACGGTAACAGAACGTTGCGGCAGTGGAACTAGGGTTTTCTCTATTGTTATGTTGGTTTCGGGGTACGTAGGCATATATAGGAGGAAGGAGGGCACCGGGGGCCTTACATGGGACCACGAGGCAGGGGGCGCGCACCCCACCCTCGTGGGCATCACGTAAGCCCTACTCTGTGGTTCTAAAGTCTCCCGTGCATGATTTTCTCCAAAAATATCTCTCTATGGTTCATACTTCCCAATATTACTCATAGATGCATTGAAATAAGCAAACAACACACAAAAAACAGAATCTATCAAAAACAGAACAGTCTGTAGTAATCTGCAGGTTTCGCATACTTCTGTAACTCCAAAAAATTCAAACTAAATTTTCAAACGTGAGGAATTTGTCTATTAATCATCTGCAAAAAGAATCAACTAAATAGCACGCTCCAGTAAAATCTGATGACCATTCTAGCGAGCGCTGACGATTCTGTTTTTCACAGCAAGATCATATAAACTTCACACAAGTCTTCCCAAAGATTCTACTTGGCACAAACACTAAACAAGACACAAAACCACATCTAAACAAAAGCTAGATGCAATATTTATTCCTAAAC
The DNA here is from genome assembly GCA_902687465.1 of Secale cereale. Taxonomy (NCBI): domain Eukaryota; kingdom Viridiplantae; phylum Streptophyta; class Magnoliopsida; order Poales; family Poaceae; genus Secale; species Secale cereale. The sequence continues at coordinate 128,797,652 of LR738710.1, read as the reverse complement.
AGAAGCGAAAACAAAAAAAAATATAATTGGGTTGCCTCCCAACAAGCGCTATCATTTTACGCCCCTAGGTAGGCACGATACATGAATAGATCTAGGTATTGCCATCTCTGGAAGGCAATCCATAAGTGGCTCTCATAATAGATTCATATGGTAATTTGATTTTCTTTCTAGGAAAGTGTTCCATGTCTTTCCTTAACGGAAATTGGAATATAATATTTCCTTCCTTCATATCAATAATTGCACCAATCGTTCTAAGGAAAGGTCTATCAAGAATAATAGGACATGAAGGATTGCAATCTATATCAAGAACAATGAAATCTACGGGCACATAATTCCTATTGGCAACGATAAGAACATCATTAATCCTTCCCATAGGTTTCTCAATAGTGGAATCCGCAAGATGCAAATTCAAAGAACAATCATCAAGCTCTTGGATCCCTAGCAAATCACACAAGGTTTTTGGATAGTGGAGACACTTGCACCCAAATCACACAAAGCATGGCATTCATGATTTTTAATTTTTATTTTAATAGTAGGTTCCCACTCATCATAAAGCTTTCTAGGGATAGAAACTTCTAACTCAAGTTTTTCTTCATAAGATTGCATAAAAGCATCAACTATGTGTTTAGTGAAAGCTTTATTTTGACTATAAGCATGCGGACAGTTTAGCACGGATTGCAACAAGGAAATACAATCAATCAAAGAGAAATTATCATAATTGAATCCCTTGAAATCCAAAGTAGTGGGTTCATCACTATGCAAAGTTTTAATCGCTTCACTCCCACTTTAAACAATTTTAGCATCAAGATCTAAAAACTCCGAATCATTGGGATACCTTGAAGTAGAATCGTCTCCAATCCTATCTTCATCTATATTTATACTAGAAAACAAGGATCTAATAGGAGACACATCAATAACTTTCAGATCTTCATCTTTATTTTCATGATAACTAGAAGAACACGCTTTTATATAATTCTCTCTTTTAGCACGCATCCTAGCGGTTATTTCTTTGCATTCATCAATGGAAATTCTCATGGCTTTGAGAGACTCATTGATATCATGCTTAGGAGGGATAGATCTAAGTTTCAAAGAATCAAAATCAAGAGTAATTCCATCCACACTTCTAGCCAATTCATCAATCTTAAGCAATTTTTCTTCAAGCATAGCATTGAAATTCTTTTGCGAAATCATAAACTCCTTAACACTAGTTTCAAATTCAGAAGGCATCTTTCCATAAGAGTTGTTGTAGGAATTACCATAATTATTAGAGGAATTACTAGGAAAAGGCCTAGGATTAAAGTTCCCTCTATAAGCATTGTTACCAAAATTATTCCTACCAACAAAATTCACATCCAAAGATTCATTGTTATTTTCAATCAAACTGGACAATGGCATACCATTAGGATCAGAAGAAGCACTCTTAGGAGCAAATAATTGTTGGGGAACGTAGCAGAATTCAAAAAAATTCTATGCTTTCACCAAGATCAATCTAAGAAGTCATCTAGAAACGAGCATGTTGGAGTGCATCTACATACCCTTTTGTAGATCGCGTGCGGAAGCGTTCGAAGGAACGTGGATGAAGTAGTCGTACTCTTCACGTTCTTCGTCACCGATGATCCTAGCGCCGAACGGACGACACCTCCGCGTTCAACACACGTACGGTACAGCAACGTCACCTCCTTCTTGATCCAGCAAGGGAGGAGGAGAGGTCGTCGGAGATCCAGCAACACGGCGACGTGGTGGTGGATGCAGCAGGAAATCCTGCAGGGCTTCGCCGGCGCCCTGCCGAGGAGTAGGAAGTGTGACGGGAGGGGGGAGAGGCACCAGAGGCTTGGGGTGCGGCTTCCCTCTCCCCCCACTATATATAGGGGCCAAGGGGGGGGGGCGCCGGACCTGGAGATCAGATCTCCAGGGTGGGGCGACGGCCAAGGGGGGAATCTTGCCCCCCAAGGCATAGGGGGCGCCCCCTCCCCCTAGGGTTTCAACCCTAGGCGCATGGAGGGGGCCCAAGTGGTGCGCCAGCCCACCAGGGGCTGGCCCCTTCCCCTTTGCGGCCTAGGGGCCCCACCGGGATGGGTGGCCCCACCCGGTGGACCCCCGGGACCCCTCTGGTGGTCCCGGGACACTCCCGGTAACCCCCGGAGTTCACCCGATGGCCGAAACTGGACTTCCTATATATCATTCTTTACCTCCGGACCATTCCGGAACTCCTCGTGACATACGGGATCTCATCCAGGACTCCGAACAACATTCGGGTTTCCATGTGCATGTATCTCTACAACCCTAGCGTTACCGAACCTTAAGTGTGTAGACCCTACGGGTTCGGGAGAAACGTAGACATGACCGAGACGACTCTCCGGTCAATAACAAACAGCGGGATCTGGATACCCATGTTGGTTACCACGTGTTCCTCGATGATCTTCATCGGATGAACCACTGTGTCAAGGATTCACTCAATCCCGTATGTCATTCTCTTTGTCCATCGGTACGGTACTTGCCCGAGATTCGATCGTCGGTATACCCGATACCTTGTTCAATCTCGTCATGGCAGGTCTCTTTACTCGTTCCGTAATCCATCATCCCGTGACTAACTCCTTAGTCACTTTGAGCTCATTATGAAGATGTCTTACCGAGAGGGCCCAGAGGTACCTCTCCGTCACACGGAGTGACAATATCTCAGTCTCGGTTCGTACCAACTCAACAGACACTTTCGGAGATACCCGATGCGTACCTTTATAGTCACCCAGTTACGTTGTGACGTTTGGCACACCCAAAGTATTCCTACGGCATCCGGGAGTTGCACAACCTCATGGTCTAAGGAATAAATACTTGACACCGAAAAGCTTATGCATTACGAACTATACGATCTCGTGCTAGGCTCAGGATTGGGTCTTGTCCATCACATCATTCTCCTAATGATGTGATCCCGTTATCAATGACATCCAATGTCCATGGTCAGGAAACCGTGACCATCTGTTGATCAACGAGCTAGTAACTAGAGGCTTACCAGGGACTCATTGTGGTCTATATATTCACACATGTATCGCTGTTTCCGTACAATACAATTCAAGCATGAATAACAGACAATTATCATGAACAAGGAAATATAATAATAATACTTTTATTATTGCCTCTAGGGCATATTTCCAACAGTCTCCCACTTGCACTAGAGTCAATAATCTAGTTACATTGTGATGAATCGAACACCCATAGAGTTCTGGTGTTGATCATGTTTTGCCCGTGGAAGAGGTTTAGTCAACGGGTCTGAGACATTTAGATCCGTATGCACTTTACAAATATCTATGTCTCCATCTTGAACATAATTCCGGATGGAGTTGAAACGGCGTTTGATGTGTTTGGTCTTCTTGTGAAACCTGGGCTCCTTGGTAATGGCAATAGCACCAGTGTTGTCACAGAAGAGAGTCATCGGGCTTGACGCGCTTGGAATGACTCCTAGGTCGGTGATGAACTCCTTCATCCAGACTCCTTCTTGTGCTGCTTCGCAAGCAGCTATGTACTCCGCTTCACATGTAGAATGCGCCACGACGCTCTGCTTGCAACTGCACCAGCTGACTGCTCCACCATTCAAAATATACACGTATCCGGTTTGTGACTTCGAGTCATCCAGATCTGTGTCGAAGCTAGCATCGACGTAACCCTTTACGACGAGCTCTTCGTCACCTCCATAAACGAGAAACATATCCTTAGTCCTCTTCAGGTACTTTAGGATGTTCTTGACCGCTGTCCAGTGTTCCATACCGGGATCACTTTGGTACCTCCCTACCAAACTTATGGCAAGGTTCACATCAGGTCTGGTACACAGCATGGCATACATGATAGAACCTATGGCCGAGGCATAGGGAATGACACTCATATTTTCTCTATCTTCTGCCGTGGTCGACGACTGAGCCTTGCTCAATCTCATACCTTGCAAAACAGGCAAGAACCCCTTCTTGGACTGATCCATATTGAACTTCTTCAATATCTTGTCAAGGTATGTACTTTGTGAAAGACCAATGAGGCGTCTTGATCTATCTCTATAGATTTTGATGCCTAATATGTAAGCTGCTTCACCAAGGTCCTTCATTGAAAAACTCTTATTCAAGTAGGCCTTTACACTTTCCAAGAATTCTATATCATTTCCCATCAGCAATATGTCATCCACATATAATATGAGAAATGCTACAGAGCTCCCACTCACTTTCTTGTAGATACAGGCTTCTCCATAAGTCTGTATAAAGCCAAACGCTTTGATCACATCATTAAAGCGAATATTCCAACTCCGAGATGCTTGCACCAGCCCGTAAATCGAGCGCTGGAGCTTGCACACCTTGTTAGCATTCTCTGGATCGACAAAACCTTCCGGCTGCATCATATACAACTCTTCCTTGAGGAAGCCATTAAGGAATGCCGTTTTGACGTCCATTTGCCATATCTCATAATCATAGAATGCGGCAATAGCTAACATGATTCTGACTGACTTCAGTATCGCTATGGGAGAGAAAGTCTCGTCGTAGTCAATCCCTTGAACTTGTCGATAACCCTTAGCGACAAGCCGAGCCTTATAGATGGTCACATTACCATCCGCGCCTGTCTTCTTCTTAAATATCCATTTGTTTTCTATGGTGTGCCTATCATCAGGCAAGTCCACCAAAGTCCATACTTTGTTTTCATACATGGATTCTATCTCGGATTTCATGGCTCCAAGCCATTTATTGGAATCCGGGCCCGCCATCGCTTCTGCATAGTTCAAAGGTTCACCGTTGTCTAACAACATGATTTCCATGACAGGGTTGCCGTACCACTCTGGTGCGGAACGTGCCCTTGTGGACCTTCGAAGTTCAGTAGTAACTTGATCTGTTTCTTCATGATCATCATCATCAACTTCCTCCCTTGTCGGTGCAGGCACCTCAGGAACAATTTCCTGTGCTGCGCTACTTTTCGGTTCGGGAGGGGTGACTGTCACCTCATCCATTTCTACTTTCCTCCCACTCACTTCTTTTGAGAGAAACTCTTTCTCCAGAAAGGATCCATTCTTGGCAACAAAGACCTTGCCTTCAGATCTGTGGTAGAAGGTGTACCCAATCGTTTCCTTTGGGTATCCTATGAGGACGCATTTTTCCGATTTGGGTTCGAGCTTTTCAGGTTGAAGTTTCTTGACATAAGCATCGCAACCCCAAACTTTCAGAAACGACAGCTTCGGTTTCTTGCCAAACCAAAGTTCATACGGTGTCGTCTCAATGGATTTCGACAGAGCCCTATTTAAAGTGAATGCGGCAGTCTCTAAAGCATAACCCCAAAAAGATAGCGGTAAATCGATGAGGGACATCATAGATCGCACCATGTCCAACAGAGTACGATTTCGACGTTCAGACACACCGTTACGTTGAGGTGTTCCGGGCGGTGTCAATTGTGAAACAATTCCACAGTTCCTAAGGTGCGTGCCAAATTCATGACTTAAATATTCACCCCCACGATCCGATCGCAAGAACTTTATTTTTCTGTCACGTTGATTCTCAACCTCATTCTGAAATTCCTTGAACTTTTCAAAGGTCTCAGACTTGTGCTTCATCAAATAGATATACCCATATCTACTCAAGTCATCTGTGAGGGTGAGAACATAACGATAGCCTCCGCGAGCCTCGACACTCATTGGACTGCACACATCGGTATGTATGATTTCCAATAAGTTGGTTGCTCGCTCCATTGTTCCGGAGAACGGAGTCTTGGTCATCTTGCCCAAGAGGCATGGTTCGCACGTGTCAAATGATTCATAATCAAGAGACTCCAGAAGTCCATCAGCATGAAGCTTCTTCATACGTTTGACACCAATATGACCAAGGCGGCAATGGCACAAATATGTGGGACTATCATTGTCAACTTTACATCTCTTGGCATTCACACTATGAATATGTGTAACATCACGATCGAGATTCATCAAAAATAAACCATTGACCAGCGGGGCATGACCATAAAACATATCTCTCAAATAAATAGAACAACCATTATTTTCAGATTTAAATGAGTAGCCATCTCGCATAAGACGAGATCCAGATACAATGTTCATGCTCAAAGCTGGTACTAAATAACAATTATTAAGGTTTAAAACTAATCCCGAGGGTAGATGTAGAGGCAGCGTGCCGACGGCGATAACATCGACCTTGGATACATTCCCGACGTGCATCGTCACCTCGTCCTTCGCCAGTCTCCGCTTATTCCGCAACTCCTGCTTAGAGTTACAAATATGAGCAACTGCACCGGTATCGAATACCCAGGAGCTACTACGAGTGCTGGTAAGGTACACATCAATAACATGTATATCACATATACCTTTGACGTTGTCGGCCTTCTTGTCCGCTAAGTATTTGGTGCAGTTCCGCTTCCAGTGACCCGTTCCCTTGCAATAAAAGCACTCAGTCTCAGGCTTGGGTCCATACTTTGGCTTCTTCCCGGCAACTGGCTTACCGGGCGCGGCAACTCCCTTGTCGTCCTTCTTGAAGTTCTTCTTACCCTTGCCTTTCTTGAACTTAGTGGTTTTATTGACCATCAACACTTGATGTTCTTTCTTGATATCCACCTCCGCTGATTTCAGCATTGAATACACCTCGGGAATGGACTTTTCCATCCCCTGCATATTGAAGTTCAACATGAAGCTCTTGTAGCTTGGTGGGAGCGACTGGAGGATTCTGTCAACGACTGCTTCGTCTGGGAGATTCATTCCCAACTGAGACAAGCGGTTGTGCAGCCCAGAAATCTTGAGGATGTGCTCACTGACAGAACTGTTTTCCTCCATCTTACAGCTGTAGAATGTGTCGGAGACGTCATATCTCTCGACTCGGGCATGAGCTTGGAAAACCATTTTCAGCTCTTGGAACATCTCATATGCCCCGTGGTGCTCAAAACGCTTTTGGAGCCCCGATTCTAAGCTGTAAAGCATGCCGCACTGAACCAGGGAGTAATCATCACAATGCGACTGCCAAGCGTTCATAACATCTTGGTTTGCCGGGGCGGGAGCGTCACCTAGCGGTGCTTCTAGGACATAAGTTTTCTTGGCAGCTATGAGGATGATCCTGAGGTTACGGACCCAGTCCGTATAGTTGCTACCATCGTCTTTCAGCTTGGATTTCTCTAGGAACGCGTTGAAGTTGAGGGTGACATGAGCGTGGGCCATTTGATCTACAAGACATATTGTAAAGAATTTAGACTAAGTTCATGATAATTAAGTTCATCTTAATCAAATTTTAATGAACTCCCACTCAGATTGACATCTCTCTAGTCATCTAAGTGATACACGATCCGAATCGACTAGCCCGTGTCCGATCATCACATGAGACGGACTAGTCATCAACGGTGAACATCTTCATGTTGATCGTATCTTCTATACAACTCATGTTCGACCTTTTGGTCTTCCGTGTTCCGAGGCCATGTCTATACATGCTAGGCTCGTCAAGTGAACCCTAAGTGTATTGCTTGTGTAAATCTGGCTTACACCCGTTGTATGCGAACGTTAGAACCTATCACACCCGATCATCACGTGGTGCTTCGGAACAACGATCCTTAGCAACGGTGCACAGTTAGGGGGAACACAATATTTGAAATTTTTAGTGAGAGATCATCTTATTTACTACCGTCGTTCTAAGTAAACAAGATGCATAAACATGATAAACATCACATGCAATCATATAAAGTGACATGATATGGCCAATATTATCTTGCTCCTTCGATCTCCATCTTACAGGGCACCATGATCATCTTTGTCACCGGCTCGACACCATGATCTCCATCATTGTGTCTTCATGAATTCGTCACGCCAACTATTACTTCTACTACTATGGCTAACGTTTAGCAATAAAGTAAAGTAAGTACATGGCGTTATTCAGTGACACGCAGGTCATACAATAATTAAGACAACTCCTATGGCTCCTGCCGGTTGTCAAATTCATCGACATGCAAGTCGTGATTCCCTATTACAAGAACATGATCAATCTCATACATCACATATATCATTCATCCCATCTTCTTGGCCATACCACATCACATAGCACATGCTGCAAGAACAAGTTAGATGACCTCTAATTGTTGTTGCAAGTTTTACGTGGCTTCTAAAGGTTTTCTAGCAAGAACGTTTCTTACCTACGCAAAAGCCACAACGTGATTTGTAAATTTCTATTTACCCTTCATAAGGACCCTGTTCATCGAATCCGATCCGACTAAAGTGGGAGAGACAGACACCCGCCAGCCACCTTATGCAACTAGTGCATGTCTGTCGGCGGAACCAGTCTCACGTAAGCGTACGTATAAGGTCGGTCCGGGCCGCTTCATCCCACGATGCCGCCGAATCAAGATTGGACTAGTAACGGTAAGAAAATTGAGCAAACTCAACGCCCACAACTTGTTTGTGTTCTACTTGTGCAAGATGCTACGCAAAAGACCTAGCTCAGATGCCACTGTTGGGGAACGTAGCAGAATTCAAAAAATTTCTACACTTTTACCAAGATCAATCTAAGGAGTCATCTAGCAACGAGCATGTTGGAGTGCATCTACATACCCTTTTGTAGATCGCGTGCGGAAGCGTTCGAAGGAACGTGGATGAAGTAGTCGTACTCTTCGCGTTCTTCGTCACCGATGATCCTAGCGCCGAACGGACGGTACCTCCGCGTTCAACACACGTACGGTACAGCAACGTCACCTCCTTCTTGATCCAGCAAGTGGGGAGGAGAGGTCGTCGGAGATCCAGCAGCACGACGGCGTGGTGGTGGATGCAGCAGGAAATCCTGCAGGGCTTCGCTGGCGCCCTGCGGAGGAGTAGGAAGTGTGACGGGAGGGGGGAGAGGCGCCAGAGGCTTGGGGTGCGGCTGCCCTTCCCCCCACTATATATAGGGGCCAAGGGGGGCGCCGGCCCTGGAGATCAGATCTCCAGGGTGGGGCGGCGGCCAAGGGGGGAATCTTGCCCCCCAAGGCATAGGGGGCGCCCCCTCCCCCTAGGGTTTCAACCCTAGGCGCATGGAGGGGGGCCCAAGTGGTGCGCCAGCCCACCAGGGGCTGGCCCCTTCCCCTTTGCGGCCTAGGGGCCCCACCGGGATGGGTGGCCCCACTCGGTGGACCCCCAGGACCCCTCCGGTGGTCCCGGGACACTCCCGGTGACCCCCGGAGTTCACCCGATGGCCGAAACTGGACTTCCTATATATCATTCTTTACCTCCGGACCATTCCGGAACACCTCGTGACGTCCGGGATCTCATCCGGGACTCCGAACAACATTCGGGTTTCCATGTGCATGTATCTCTACAACCCTAGTGTTACCGAACCTTAAGTGTGTAGACCCTACGGGTTCGGGAGACACGTAGACATGACCGAGACGACTCTCCGGTCAATAACCAACAGCGGGATCTGGATACCCATGTTGGTTCCCACGTGTTCCTCGATGATCTTCATCGGATGAACCACTGTGTCAAGGATTCACTCAATCCCGTATGTCATTCCCTTTGTCCATTGGTACGGTACTTGCCCGAGATTCGATCGTCGGTATACCCGATACCTTGTTCAATCTCGTCATGGCAGGTCTCTTTACTTGTTCCGTAATCCATCTTTCCATGACTAACTCCTTAGTCACTTTGAGCTCATTATGATGATGTCTTACCGAGAGGGCCCAGAGGTACCTCTCCGTCACACGGAGTGACAATATCCCAGTCTCGGTTCGTACCAACTCAACAGACACTTTCGGAGATACCCGATGCATACCTTTATAGTCACCCAGTTACGTTGTGATGTTTGGCAAACCCAAAGTATTCCTACGGCATCCGGGAGTTGCACAACCTCATGGTCTAAGGAATAAATACTTGACACCGAAAAGCTTATGCATTACGAACTATACGATCTCGTGCTAGGCTCAGGATTGGGTCTTGTCCATCACATCATTCTCCTAATGATGTGATCCCGTTATCAATGACATCCAATGTCCATGGTCAAGAAACCGTGACCATCTGTTGATCAACGAGCTAGTAACTAGAGGCTTACCAGGGACTCATTGTGGTCTATATATTCACACATGTATCGCTGTTTCCGTACAATACAATTCAAGCATGAATAACAGACAATTATCATGAACACGGAAATATAATAATAATACTTTTATTATTGCCTCTAGGGCATATTTCCAACAATAATTTCATAAGTTCATCCATCTCCCCACTCAAAACACTAATTTCTTCAATAGCATGCACTTTTTTACTAGTAGATCTTTCGGTGCGCCATTGAGAATAATTAACTATGATATTATCTAGGAGTTTGGTAGCTTATCATATGGTAGTTTCCATGAAAGTGCCTCCTGCGGCCGAATCTAAAAGATTTCTAGAAGCAAAATTCAAGCCAGCATAAAAGTTCTGAATAATCATCCATAGATTCAAACCATGTGTAGGGCAATTACGTATCATTAATTTCATTCTCTCCCAAGCTTGTGCAACATGCTCATGATCTAGTTGCTTAAAATTCATAATATCATTTCTAAGAGAGATGATCTTAGCAGGAGGGAAATACTTAGAGATAAAAGCATCTTTGCACTTATTCCACGAATCAATACTATTTCTAGGCAAAGAGAAAAACCAAGTTTTAACACGATCTCTAAGTGAAAACGGAAATAACTTCAATTTAAAAATATTGTTATCCGTATCCCTTTTCTTTTGCATATCACACAAATCAACAAATTTATTTAGATGGCCAGCGGCATCTTCACTAGGAAGGCCGGAGAATTGATCTTTCATGACAAAATTCAACAAAGCAGCATTGATCTCACAAGATTCAACATCGGTGATAGGAGCAATCGGAGTGCTAATAAAATCATTATTGTTGGTATCGGAGAAGTCACGCAATTTGGTATTGTTCTGAGCCATAGTGACAAGCAAGCAATCCAACACACAAGCAAACAAGATGCAAGCGAACGATAAACACACAGTAGAAGAAGGGCAAATAAAACGGCAAGGGTGAAGTGGGGGAGAGGAAAACGAGAGGCAAATAATGTAATGTGAAGGATAAGGGTTTGTGATAGGTACTTGGTATATGACTTTTGCGTAAGCCTCCCCGGCAACGGCGCCAGAAATTCTTCTTGCTACTTCTCAAGCTTGCGTTGTATTCCCTCAAAGAGGAAAGGGAGATGCAGCACAGTAGCGTAAGTATTTCCCTCAGTTTTTGAGAACCAATGTATCAATCCAGTAGGAGACCACGTGCGAGTCCCTCGCACCTGCACAAACAAATAAGAACTTCACAGCCAAGGCGATAAGGGGTTGTCAATCCCTTTACGGACACTTACGAAAGTGAGATCTGATAGAGATGATAGTTTGATATTTTTGGTATTTTTGATTATAAGAACAGAAAGTAAAAGCGGAAAAGTAAAGTAAATTGTAGATTGATATGTTGAGAATAGACCCGGGGGCCATAGTGTTCTTTACTGGCTTCTCTCATGATAGCGATATTCTACAGCGGGTAAACAAATTATTGTCGAGCAATTGATAGAAAAGCGAATAATTATGAGACTATTTAGGAATGATCATTATATATAGGCATCACGTCCGAGACAAGTAGACCGGAACGATTATGCATCTACTACTATTACTCTACACATCGACCGCTATCCAGCATGCATCTAGTGTATTGAGTTCATAAGAATAGAGTAACGCCTTAAGCAAGATGACATGATGTAGAGGGATAAACTCAAGCAATATGATATAAACCCCATCTTTTTATCCTCGATGGCAACAATACAATACGCGCCTTGCTGCCCCTACTGTCACTGGGAAAGGACACCGCAAGATTGAACCCAAAGCCAAGCACTTCTCCCATTGCAAGAACTATAGATCTAGTAGGCCAAACCAAACCAATAATTCGAAGAAACTTGTAAGGACATTATAATCATACATAAAGAGTTTAGAGAAGAACCAAATATTTCTCATAGATAATCTTGATCATTAACTCACAATTCATCGGATCTCGACAAACACACCGCAAAAAGAGATTACATCGAATAGATCTCCTCGAAGACCGAGGAGAACTTTGTATTGAGATCCAAAGAGAGAGAAAAAGCCATTTAGATACTAGATATGGACCCGAAGGTCTGTGGTAAACTACTATGGTGAGGCGATGATGATGATGTAGAAGCACTCCGTGGAAGATCCCCCCTCTGGCGGAGCTGCGGAACAGGCCCCAAGATGGGATCTCACGAGAACAGAAGGTTGCGGCGGTGGAACTAGGGTTTTCTCTGTTGTTCTGTTGGTTTCGGGGTACGTAGGAATATATAGGAGGAAGGAGGGCACCGGGGCCTTACGTGGGACCCACGAGGCAGGGGGCGCGCCCTAGGGGGGGCGCCTCCCCACCCTCGTGGGCACCACATAAGCCCTACTCCGTGGTTCTCAAGTCTCCCGTGCGTGATTTTCTCTAAAAATATCTCTCCCGAAGGTTTCATTCCGTTTGGACTCCGTTTGATATTCCTTTTCTGTAAAACCCTGAAACAGGCAAAAAACAGCAATCTGGACTGGGCCTTTGGGTTAGTAGGTTAGTCCCAAAAATAATATAAAAGTGTATGACAAAGCCCATTAAACATCCAAAACATCATAAATAATAGCATGGAACAAAAATTATAGATACGTTGGAGACGTATCAATGAGCATGCGATGGGTGAATCTAGATAGCACAACTTTCTGTACCCTCCTTTTACTTTTTGTTAATTTGATTAAATAAAGAAAAAAATATTATTTTCTGTCTGTTTTCAGTGTTATCCGTGCAATAATAAAATACCCCGAAAATAAAAGTTCTCCAAATGCCTTGAAATTGAAATATGATTTTTTCTAGAATATTTGAGAATATTTGTCACAGAGAACACAGCAGGGGGAGCCAGCACCTGGACACGAGGGTCCAGGGCGTGCCCCTGCCTCGTGGGCCCCACGTGGCCCCTCCACTTATTCCTGCACCCACACACTCCTTCCTCCCAAAAAAATCACTATCCAGCTCAAGCACGAGTTCTAGCTCATCTTGCTGCCATTTTCGATCTCCTTGCTCAAAGCTCCATTCACAAAACTGTTTGGGGAGATTGTTCCTTGGTATGTGACTCCTCCATTGGTCCAATTAGTTTTTGTTCTAGTGTTGTATTTATTGCAAAAAAAATCTACTGTGGTGACCTTGTTCTTGAGCTTGCATGTTAATTTTTTGGGTCCCAAGTAGTTCTAATGCATGATATATACTCTAGGCACTTGTGGGAGTTGTTGCTATCAATCTTGTTGAGTTTGGTTCACTTTTATCTTGAGTTACTAAAAAATTCAGAAATTTTCAGAGGAGGAAAATGATGAGGAGATTGTTGAGAGGCTCTTCCAGTAAAAGTTCAAAGGATTAGCAGAAGGAAGAGAATAAGAAGCCCAAATATAATCTTCCTCGCACTGCGGAAGTTCGGCCGTGTGAATGGCCTTGTAATGAGTTCTTGGAAGCCGCCGGGATTTATAAAGACTTTAATTATTTGGCGGACAATGCAGGCCTCACCGACTTCCTCCACGACCAGCATGAACAGTATCTCTTGCTCACTAATATTTTCACGCAAAACTTTGATTTTCATGCTATGAAATCACCACCTTCAGTGGAGTTTCGTTTATATGATGAGGTTAAGGAGATGTCGTTCTATGATTTTGGTCAAGTATGTAAGATACCTTTTACTGGTAGTCTTGAGGAACCCCATCGCAAGGATGTTGAGGGGTTTATTGATATGATAGTTGTAGGGGAAACTAGGCAAGTTTCAGGGGCAAGAATTACTAGTATACATTGTCCTGTTCTACGCTACTTTGCTATATTTGCTAGTAGATGCTTAATTGGTCGTGGGAACAGTGGGAATCTTAGTGCCCCTGATATTGTCATTTTGCGCCATGCATTGTTCCAAGACACAACTTTTAGCTTGGGCGTTGTCGTTGCTAAACGATTAAGTTTGAACCGCACAAAAGGTCCCGTTTTTGGAGGCATCTTTGCTTCTCGCCTTGCTGAACACTTTATAATACCTATTAGGCATCATGAGAAGGAAGAAAAGTTGCTGGCCCCTGCTTATCTAGATTATAAGAGTATGATAGCACATGATTTTATTGTTAAAGATAAGAAGAAGTTGCTTAAGTATAAATTGAGGTTTGATGAAAAATATTGTGAGATTATTACCTTGCCTGCACCATCTCTGTTTGATCTGCTTTTAGGTGCGTACCTTGTCTTGCCAGATGCCATCTATAAGCACCAGAGCCAGGCACAAGCTTCAGAGCCGGAGCCGGAGCCACCACTAAACCCTTACCGACAGTCGGTTTATCAGTGGGATCCAGATGAGATTGCCAACCAGTGGCAACCAGAGTATGCTCCTTCATGCACCGGAGAGAGTAGCTTTGATCCATGGCCATAGACCAACTTAGGCCAAAAGCCTAAGCTTGTGGGAGTACTTATTTCTCACCGACATTACATTCATGTTCACACACTTATTCCAGTAGTCGGTGCTCACACTCTTTCATTGTACTATCCATGCTAGTTTCAATTCTGTTCTTAGTCTTTTTCTTGTGTGTTAGAAAAAAAGACCTTAAGAAAAACAAAAAAAAATAGTTGTAACTTTTAGCTAGTTCACTTTCCATGCCTGTAGTAGTAGCAATTAAAAGAAAACCCAAAAAGATTTCTCGTTCTTCTTTTTTGTTGGGAGCTTTCCCGTGTATATAGTTTCTTTTCTTTTCTTTGGGGGTCAAGAGGAGAAGACCATGATTGAAAATGCTTAGTGGCTCTCATATGCTTTATTGTTGATTTAACCTTGAGCCATATTACCTTGTCTTCTCTCTTGTATCGAATGCTTGCAGATTCCAGCTTAGTCCAATGCACGTGCACTATTATAATTATCCACACTGTACGATATATGATCAATTGATTGAGATGAGAAAAGCTGGTATGAACTTGACCTCTCTTGTTTTTGTAAATATGATAGTTCATCGTTCCTGATTCAGCTTGTTATGAATTAAACATGCTTGCAATGTCAATTAGAGATCATAGCTGCTCATGCCATGCTTAATTAGCTAAGAGTTTATAATGGTCTATCTTGCGTGCTAACATGATATTAAAATGGTTGTGATGTGGTAGGATAGGGTGGTATCCTCCTTTGAACGATTCAAGTGGTCTGACTTGGCACATGTTCACGCATGTAGTTGAAACAAAATCAACATAGCCTCCACGATATTTATGTTCATGGTGATTTACATCCTACTCATGCTTGCATTCATTGTTGATTAATTTTAATGCACGTTCATGACTGTTGTCGCTCTCTAGCTGGTCGCTTCCCAGTCTCTTTCTAGCCTTCACCTGCACTAAGCGGGAATACTGCTTGTGCATCCACTTCCATAAACCCCAAAGTTATTCCATATGAGTCCACCATACCTTCCTATATGCGGTATCTACCTGCCGTTCCAAGTAAATTTGTATGTGACAAACTCTAAACCTTCAAATGAAATTTTGTTTTGTATGCTCGAACAGCTCATGTATCAACTAGGGATGTCTATATCTTCCATGCTAGGTGGGTTATTCTCACGATGAGTGGACTCCGCTCATCATTCATGAGAAAATGGCTGGTAACCGGGATGCCCAGTTCCATGCTCAAATAATAATCATTAAACAAAACTCCCCGAGGGCTGTTGCTTGTTTGGACGGTACCCGTTGTTTCGAGCTAGCCGTGGAGTGTGCTTGTTTGTGGTTGGGGGAGTATAATCTTTACCATTCTGTTTAGGAACCGCCTATAATGTGTGTAGCATGGAAGATATGGAGATTCTTGGTTGTTATGTTGACAATGAAAGTATACCGCTCAAAATATTATTCATCTCTATTTAAAAATCAAGCTCTGGCACCTCTACAAATCCCTGCTTCTCTCTGCAAAGGGCCTATCTATTTACTTTTATGTTCAGTCATCATCCTCTTATTAAAGAGCACCGGTTGGAGAGCACCACTGTCATTTTCATGTATTGCTATTAATTTGCATGGAGTATGATTGTGACTAGATCTCTTTTACCATGAATTACAATGTCTAGTCAGTCCTTGATCTTTAAAGGTGCTCTGCATTTATGTTTTGCGGTCTCGGAAAGGGCTAGCGAGATACCATCTTGGTATATCATATTATGATTGTTTTGAGAATGTGTTGTCATCCGAGGTTTACTATTATTTGCTCGCTAGTTGATTATACCATTGATATGAGTAGACATGAGACCTGAAATTTATTGTGAATGTGGTTAGTTCATGATCTTTGCTGAAAACTTGAATGTTGGCTTTACATATTTACAACAACAAGAGAAAACAGAGTTTGTCAAAGTTTTCCTTTATCACTTTCAGTTTATCAACTGAATTGCTTGAGGACAAGCAAAGGTTTAAGCTTGGGGGAGTTGATACGTCTCCAATGTATCTACTTTTCCAAACACTTCTGCCCTTGTTTTGGACTCCAACTTGCATGGTTTGAATGGAACTAACCCGGACTGACGCTGTTTTCAGCAGAACTACCATGGTGTTATTTTTGTGCAGAAATAAAAGTTCTCGGAATGACCTAAAATTCAACGGAGAACTATTTTGGAATATATAAAAAATATCTGCGGAAAGACCCAAGCCAGGGGGCCCACACCCTGTCCACGGGGGTGGGGGCGCGCCCTCCCCCCTGGGCGCGCCCCCTACCTCGTGGGCCCCTTGTTGCTCCACCGACGTCTACCCCGACTCCATATATTCTCTTTCGGGGAGAGAAAAATCAGAGAGGAAGAATTATTGCGTTTTACGATACGGAGCCGCCGCCAAGCCCTAATCTCTCTCGAGAGGGCTGGTGTGGAGTCCGTTCGGGGCTCCGGAGAGTGGAGATCATCGCCGTCGTCATCATCAACCTTCCTCCATCACCAATTCCATGATGCTCACCGCCGTGCGTGAGTAATCCCATCGTAGGCTTGCTGGACGGTGATGGGTTGGACGAGATTTACCATGTAATCGAGTTAGTTTTGTTAGGGTTTGATCCCTAGTATCCACTATGTTCTGAGATTGATGTTGCCATGACTTTGCCATGCTTAATGCTTGTCACTAGGGCCCGAGTGCCATGATTTCATATCTGAACCTATTATGTTTTCATGAATATATGTGTGTTCTTGATCCTATTTTGCAAGTCAATAGTCACCTACTATGTGTTATGATCCGGCAACCCCGAAGTGACAATAGTCGGGACCACTCCCGGTGATGACCGTAGTTTGCGGAGTTCATGTATTCACTATGTGTTAATGCTTTGATCCGGTACTCTATTAAAAGGAGGCCTTAATATCCCTTAGTTTCCATTAGGACCCCACTGCCACAGGAGGGTAGGACAAAAGATGTCATGCAAGTTCTTTTTCATAAGCACGTATGACTATATTCGGAATACATGCCTACATTACATTGATGAACTGGAGCTAGTTCTGTGTCACCCTATGTTATAACTATTACATGAGGAATCGCATCCGACATAATTCTCCATCACCGATCCTTTGCCTACGAGCTTTTCACATATTGCTTGTTGCTTATTTACTTTTCCACTGCTACCGTTACAATCACTACAAAAACACTACCGTTACTTTTATTGTCGTTACCATTACTTCCATATTACCTTGCTACTAAATTACCTTGCCGCACATACTAAGTTTCTAGGTGTGGTTGAATTGACAACTCAGTTGCTAATACTTGAGAGTATTCTTTGGCTCCCCTTGTGTCGGGTCAATAAATTTGGGTTGAATACTGTACCCTCAGAAACTGTTGTGACCCCCTACACTTGTGGGTTATCACCGTCGGCACGGTACCTCTACATCTACCTTCGGGATTAGTTTTAGACCTAAATAATTGTTATTTGGTGCCAGCGTTGAGCATGAACATTATATCTGGATCTTGTTTGTTGCGAGACGGTTATTCATTTTAATCAGAGAATAATGGTTGTTCTATTTATATGAGTAATATCTTTTATGCTCATGCACCCTTGATGAATGGTCTATTTTTGTTGGATCTCGATCGTAGTGATACACATATTCATAATATTGAAGCCAAAGGATGCAAAGTTGATAATGATAGTGCAACTTATTTGTGGCATTGCCGTTTAGGTCATATTGGTGTATAACGCATGAAGAAAATCACTGCTGATGGACTTTTGGAATCACTTGATTATGAATCACTTGGTGCTTGCGAACCATGCCTCATGGGAAAGATGACTAAAAATCCATTCTCCAGAACAATGGAGCGAGCAACTGACTTGTTGGAAATCATACATACTGATGTATGCGGAGCAATGAGTGTTGAGGCTCGCGGCGGGTATCGTTATTTTCTTACCTTCACAGATGATTTGAGCATATATGTGTATATCTACTTGATGAAACACAAGTCTGAAACATTTGAAAAGTTCAAAGAATTTCAGAGTGAAGTAGAGAATCATCGTAACAAGAAAATAAAGTTTCTACGATCTGATCGTAGAGGCGAATATTTGAGTTATGAGTTTGGTCTTCATTTGAAACAATGTGGAATAGTTTCACAACTCACGCCACCTGGAACACCACAGCGTAATGGTGTGTCCGAACGACGTAACCATACTTTATTAGATATGGTGCAATCTATGATGTCTCTTATCGATTTACCACTATCGTTTTGGGGTTGTGCTTTAATGACAGTTGCATTCACGTTAAATAGGGCACCGTCTAAATCTGTTGAGATGACGCCTTATGAACTGTGGTTTGGCAAGAAATTCAAGTTGTCGTTTCTTAAAGTTTGGGGCTGCGATGCTTTTGTGAAAAAGCTTCAACCTGATAAGCTCGAACCCAAGTCGGAGAAATGTGTCTTCATAGGATACCCAAAGGAAACTATTGGGTACACCTTCTATCACATATCCGAAGGCAAGATATTCGTTGATAAGAATGGATCCTTTCTAGAGAAGGAGTTTCTCTCGAAAGAAGTGAGTGGGAGGAAAGTATAACTTGATGAGGTAATTGTACCTTCTCCCGAATTGGAAAGTAGTACATCACAAAAGCTAGCTCGAGTGATTCTTACACCAATCAGTGAGGAAGCTAATGATGATGATCATGAAACTTCAGATCAAGTTACTACTGAACCTCGTAGGTCAACCAGAGTGCGTTCCATGCCAGAGTGGTATGGTAACCCTGTTCTGGAAGTCATGTTACTAGACCATGATTAACCTACAAACTATGAGGAAGCGATGATGAGCCCAGATTCCGCAAAATGGCTTGAGGCCATGAAATCTGAGATGGGATCCATGTATGAGAACAAAGTGTGGACTTTGGTTTACTTGCCCAATGATTGGCAAGCCATTGAAAATAAATGGATCTTTAAGAGGAAGACTGACGCCGATGGTAACATTACTATCTACAAAGCTCGACTTGTTGCGAAAGGTTTTCGACAAGTTCAAGGAGTTGACTACGATAAGACTTTCTCACTCGTAGCGATGCTTAAGTTTGTCCGAATCATGTTAGCAATTGCCGCATTTTATGATTATGAAATCTGGCAAATGGATGTCAAAACTGCATTCCTTAATGGATATCTTAAAGAAGAGTTGTATATGATGCAACCAGAAGGTTTTGTCGATCCTAAAGATTCTAACAAAGTGTGCAAGCTCCAGCGGTCCATCTATGGACTGGTGCAAGCATCTCGGAGTTGGAATATATGCTTTGATGAGGTGATCAAAACATATGATTTTATACAGACTTTTGGAGAAGCCTGTATTTACAAGAAAGTGAGTGGGAGTGATATGTCCATGTCGTATCTATAATTTTTTATTGTTCCATGCCAATATTATACAACTTTCATAAACTTTTGGCAACTTTTTATACTATTTTTGGGACTAACATATTGATCCAGTGCCCAGTGCCAGTTCCTGTTTGTTGCATGTTTTTTGTTTCGCAGAATATCCATATCAAACGGAGTCCAAACGGGATAAAAACGAACGAAGATTTTTTTTTGGAAGATATGTGAATTTTGGGAAGTGGAATCAACGCGAGGGGCGCGCCCTGGGCCCTCGTGGCCACTCCGTAAGGCAGTTGGTGACCTTATTTCGCGGCAAGAAAGCTAATATCCGGATAAAAATCGTGTCAAAAATCCAGCCCAATCAGAGTTGCGGATCTCCCGGAATTTAAGAAACGGTGAAAGGCCAGAATCTGGGAACGCAGAAGTAGAGAGAGACAGAGAGACAGATCCAATCTCGGAGGGGCTCTCGCCCCTCCGCCACCATGGAGGCCATGGACCAGAGGGGAAACCCTTCTCCCATCTAGGGAGAAGGTCAAGGAAAATAAGAAGGAGGGGGCTCTCTCTCCCCCTCTCTCCCGGTGACGCCGGAACGCCGCCGGGGCCATCATCGTGTGACGACGATCTACACCAACTCCTCCGTCATCTTCACCAACATCTCCATCACCTTCCCCCATCTATCTACATTGGTCCACTCTCCCGCAACCCGTTGTACCCTCTACTTGAACTTGATGCTTTATGCTTCATATTATTATCCAATGATGTGTTGCCATCCTATGATGTCTGAGTAGATTTTCGTTGTCCTATCGGTAATTGGTGAATTGCTATGATTGGTTTAAATTTCTTGTGGTTATGTTGTTGTCCTTTTGTGCCCATCATATGAGCGCGTGCGTGGATCACACCATAGGGTTAGTTGTATATTGATAGGACTATGTATTGGAGGGCAAGAGTGATAGAAGCTTCAACCTAGCATAGAAATTGATGCATACGGGATTAAAGGGGGGCCAATATATCGTAATGCTATGGTTGGCTTTTACCTTAATGAATGTTAGTAGTTGCGGATGCTTGCTAATAGTTCCAATCATAAGTGCATAGAATTCCAAGGAAGGGATGACATGCTAGAAGTGGCCTCTCCCACATAAAACTTGCTATCGGTCTAGTAACGTAGTCAATTGCTTAGGGGCAATTTCACAACTCCTACCACCACTTTTCCACACTCGCTATACTAACTTTATTGTTTCTTAACCTAAACAGCCCCTAGTTTATATTTTCATGTTATTTATTATCTTGCAAACCTATCCCACAAAAACTACAAAGTACTTCTAGTTTCATACTTGTTCTAGGTAAAGTAAACATCAAGCGTGCGTAGACTTGTATCGGTGGTCGATAGAACTTGAGGGAATATTTGTTCTACCTTTAGCTCCTCGTTGGGTTCGACACTCTTACTTATCGAAATAGGCTACAACTTATCCCCTACACTTGTGGGTTATTAGGGAGCTCTGTTGCATTTCTAATATTATATGTGGATGATATAGAATTTCTGGATGGCATAAAAGGATACTTGAATAAGAATTTTTCAATGAAAGACCTCGGTGAAGCTGCTCATATATTGTGCATCAATATCTACAGAGATAGATCAAGACGCTTAATTGGACTTTCACGAAGCACATACCTTGATAAAGTTTTGAAGAAGTTCAAAATGGATCAGTCAAAGAAAGGATTCTTGCATGTGTTACAAGTTATGAAGTTGAGTAAGACTCAATGCCCGACCACTGCAGAAGATAGAGATAAAATGGAAGTCATGCCCTATGCCTCAGCCATAGGATCTATCATGTATGCAATGATGTGTACTAGACCTGATGTGTGCCTTGCTATAAGTTTAGCAGGGAGGTACCAAAGTTTCCCTATGCCTCAGCCATGGGATCTATCATGTATGCAATGTTGTGTACCAGACCTGATGTGTGCCTTGCTATAAGTTTAGCAGGGAGGTACCAAAGTTTCCCTATGCCTCAGCCATGGGATCTATCATGTATGCAATGCTGTGTACCAGACCTGATGTGTGCCTTGCCATAAGTTTAGCAGGGAGGTACCAAAGTAATCCAAGAGTGGATCACTGGACAGCGGTCAAGAACATCTTGAAGTACCTGAAAAGGACAAAGGATATGTTTATCATTTATGGAGGTGACAAAGCGCTCGTCGTAAATGGTTACGTCGATTCAAGCTTTGACACTGATCTGGATGACTCTAAGTCACAAACCGGATATGTATTTTTGTTGAACAATGAAGTTGTCAGTTGGTGCAGTTCCAAGCAGAGCGTCGTGGCGGGATCTACGTGTGAAGCGGAGTACATAGTTGCTTCGAAACTAGCAAATGAAGGAGTCTGGATGAAGAAGATCATATCCGATCTAGGTGTAATACCTAGTGCATCGGGTCCAATGAAAATCTTTTGTGACAACACTGGAGCAATAGCCTTGGCAAAAGAATCCAGGTTTCACAAGAGAACCAAGCACATCAAGAGACACTTCAATTCCATCCGCGATCAAGTCAGGGAGGGAGGCATAGAAATTTACAAGATACATACGGATCTGAATGTTGCAGACCCGTTGACTAAGCCTCTTCCGCGAGCAAGACATGATCAACACCAAAACTCCATGGGTGTTAGAATCATTACTATGTAATCTAGATTATTGACTCTAGTGCAAGTGGGATACTGAAGGAACTATGCCCTAGAGGCAATAATAAAGTTGTTTATATTTCCTTATATATCATGGTAAATGTCTTTTATTCATGCTAGAATTGTATTAACTGGAAACTTGATACATGTGTGAATACATAGACAAAACAGAGTGTCCCTAGTATGCCTCTACTAGACTAGGTCGTTAATCAAAGATGGTTATGTTTCCTAACCATAGACATGAGTTGTCATTTGATCAACAGGATCACATCATTAGGAGAATGATATGATGGACAAGACCCATCCGTTAGCTTAGCACTATGATCGTTTAGTTTTACTGCTATTGCTTTCTTCATGACTTATACACGTTCCTGTGACTATGAGATTATGCAACGCCCGAATGCCGGAGGAACACCTTGTGTGCTATCAAACATCACAACGTAATTGGGTGATTATAAAGATGCTCTACAGGTGTCTCCGAAGGTGTTTGTGGTGTTGGCATAGATCAAGAATAGGATTTGTCACTCCGAGTGTCGGAGAGATGTCTCTGGGCCCTCTCGCTAATACACATCGTAATAAGCCTTGAAAACAAACGACTAATGAGTTAGTCAGGAGATGATGAATTATGGAACGAGAAAAGATACTTGCCGGTGATGAGATTGAACTAGGTATGATGATACCGACGATCGAATCTCGGGCAAGTAACATACCGATGACAAAGGGAACAACGTATGTTGTTATGTGGTTTGACCAATAAAGATCTTCATAGAATATGTAGGAACCAATATGAGCATCCAGGTTCCGCTATTGGTTATTGTCCGGAGATGAGTCTCGGTCATGTCTACATAGTTCTTGAACCCGCAGGGTCCGCACGCTTAACGTTCGATGACGATTGGTATTATGAGTTCATGTGTTTTGATGTACCAAAGGTAGTTCGGAGTCCCGGATGTGATCACGGACATGACGAGGAGTCTCGAAATGGTCGAGACATAAAGATTGATATATTGGAAGGTTATATTCCGACACCGGAAGGGTTCTGGGGATCACCGGATAAATACCGGAGTACCGGGAGGTTACCGTAACCCCCCGGGGGCTTAATGGGCCTACATGGGCTTTAGTGGAAGAGAGAGGAGGCGACCAAGAGGTGGGGGCGCGCCCCCCTAGCCCAATCCGAATTTGGAGGGGCCGGCCCCCCTTTCCTTCTTCTCCTCTTCCCCTTCCTTCGCCCTCCTAGTTGGACTAGGAAAGGGGGGAAACCTACTCCTAGTAGGAGTAGGAATCCCCCCTTGGGGCGCGCCATAGGAGGCAGGACGGCCCCCTCCTCCACTCCTTTATATACATGGCCAGGGGGGACCCTATAGACACACAAGTTGATTTCTTAGCCGTGTGCGGTGCCCCCCTCCACAGTTACACATCTCGGTCATATCGTCGTAGTGCTTAGGTGATGCCCTGCGCCGGTAACTTCATCATCACCATCACCACGCCGTCATGCTGACGGAACTCTCCCTCAACCTCAACTAGATCAAGAGTTTGTGGGACGTCATCGAGCTGAATGTGTGCTGAACGCGGAGGTGCCGTACGTTCGGTGCTTGGATTGGTAGGATCACGAAGACGTTCGACTACATCAACCGTGTTACTAAATGCTTCCGCTTTCGGTCTACGAGGGTACGTGGACACACTCTCCCTGCTCGTTGCTATGCTTCTCCTAGATAGATCTTGCATCATCGTAGGATTTTTTTGAAATACTATGTTCCCCAACAATACACACCAAGAAGGATGAAGAGGGGAACTTTATTTACCCCAAGCATACCACTCGACAGTGTCGACTCCTAATTCAGAGCTTCCGAGAGGGTCAACCCAACAAGAAAGAAAAATAATCTGATAAGGACGAAGACAAAGAGGAGGATGATGGTTACCCCAATATCAATACCACTTTAGTGATTTTTGCTGACGTCGAGAGCAAAAGTCGACCGAAAGTCATCAACAGGGAAGTAAACATGGTTGCTCCGGCAACGAAAACGTATTTGAACTGGTCAAAGACTCCCATTACATTCGACCAGTCCGACCATCCAGCGCACGTTGCTACCCCCAGGAGGCAAGCGTTGGTGGTCGACCCAGTTGTTGAGGGCACTCGACTGACCAAGGTTTTGATGGACGGTGGCAGTGGTATGAACATCTTATATGCTGAGACCCTCCGCGGTATGGGCATTCCGATGTCCAAGCTAAGTGAGAGCAACATGTGATTCCAAGGTGTCATCCCTGGGAAGAAAGCCGATTCAGTTGGTCAGATCACTCTTGATGTGGTTTTCGATGATTCAAAGAATTACCGCAAGGAAAAGTTGACGTTTGAGGTGGTGGATTTTCACAGTGCCTACCATGCTATTATGGGAAGGGCTACATATACTCGTTTTATGGCTCGATCATGTTACGTGTACCTCAAGTTAAAGATGCCTGGTCCCAAAGGCGTGATCATAGTCACTGGAGATCGGTAGAAAGCAGAAGAGTGCTTCTAGAAGGGCTCAAAGATTGCCGATGAACAGATGGCATCAGTAGAAATGGAAGAATATCAGAAGAATGTAGATCCGAGTGATTTGTTGTGAGCCAAGAAACTTGCTTCAGAGTCTGCGTTTCAGTCGGCCGGAGAGACAAAGCCTGTGCATATTCACTCGACTGATCCCAATGCTGCTCTGACTCACATCTCAACAACACTCGATAACAAATAGAAAGAAGCGCTCATACAGTTCCTCCGTGAGAACTAGGACATCTTCGCATGGAAACCATCTGACATGCCAGGTGTACCCAGGGGACTGGCTGAGCATCATTTGCGAGTCAACCCAAAAGAAAAACCGGTTAAAGAGCATCACCATCGGTCCACCGCAGAGAAGAAAAAGGCAATTGGCAAGGAGGTGGATCGGCTTATGGCAGCTGTAATGCCCAGGATGGGACTATACCTCCTACGTGTCGAGGCACGACTTAAAAGTATAGGCCCATTCTGGAATGATCTCAACTTCGGTATCTTTGCACGACTCATGTAAAAATAGGGATAAAAATGCAAAAGGATAGTTGGCTTACACTCGCCACGTCACACAATACATTACATAAGCAAATCATCATCCAACACATCACAACCCGACTACGGGCGAAGATCCAAAAGAAAGATACCAAAACATAAAGCCACATGTCCGAATCGCCCCTAGTAGAAACCACTACTGATCGTCGAAAACGTCACAAGCATACGGCCACGCTCTTCAAGGAAATCCCAGAAGTTCTGACCCATCTCCTGCGTCAAACTCGGCTGAACCTGCATCTGGTGTTGTAGTATCTGTGAGCCACGAGGACTCAGCAATCCCATAACCATGGGTATCAAGACTAGCAAAGCTTTATGGGTATGGAAGAGGGTAGTGGTGAGGTTGCAGCAGCGGCTAAGCATAATATGGTGGCTAACTTACGAGTACAAGAATAAGATGAGCATCTACGCAAACGGTCGCAAACTAGTAGTGATAGCTAAAGATCCTGAACTACCTATGAGTCAAACATAACCCCACCGTGTTCTCTTCTGAAGGTGAAAAGAGACAGTCACGGTTACTCACACAGTTGTGTGTTTTATCTCGGATCCTCTGTCAAGTTTTCTACAACCGGACATTAACAAATTCCAATCTGCCACATAACCGCGGGCATGGCTTTCGAAAGATCATAACCCTGCAGGGGTGTCCCAACTTAGCCCATCACAAGATCTCACGATTAGCTGAAGTGATAAATATAATATCATCACCCCTTATCTTAGGGAAATCCGATCAGGCTCGGCATCCCGGTGCACAAGACATTTCGACAATGGTAAAACAAGTCCAGCAAGACCTCCCGGCGTGCCGACACCCTGATAGTAGCTGCGCGTATCTCGTCTCAGGCCACGTCCGGATGGGCGATTATCCGAGTAAAACCAGCCCTCGGGTTTCCCCAAGGTGGCCCCGCATACTCCCCGTTTGGGACCAACACCATCAGCACTGGCCCCCCCTGCTATGTACAAAAGAATCTCCAAGGAGCGCCCCCCTTATGCAAATTAATTAATTAATTAAGTTGTTATTATGAGGCAAATTAAAACCAATGTTGGGCCTTGCTGGAGGAATTTTATTCAAAGACGAAGTGTCAAGGGGTCCCCATATACCCAACCGTGTAAGGAACGCAAAATCAAGGAACATAATGCCGGTTTATCGGCGCCTAAGGTGGCATGAGTGGAACAAAACACCGAGCAAAAGGCCAAGCCTTCCACCCATGCCCAGTATATAGGTGTGTTATTATATATATAACATACTGTGATATTCCAACAACAAGTTCCCTCCTGGAACGATCTTCATCTTCACCTGCAACTAACAACGCTATAAGAGGGGCTGAGCAAGCGGGTAACATAGCCAAACAATGGTTTTGCTAGGAAGGTTTCAAAGGTTAGAGGTTTCATGGCAACAAGGAGAGGCTAACAATAATGATGGGTAGCGCGACATATAACGATAGCATCGAGACAACTAAGCAATGGCAATGATAGTAAAGGTATCCAAGGTTACGGTCATCTTGCCTGAGATCCCGCAAGGAAGAAGAACGGATCCAAGAAGAAGACGAAGAAGAAGCCTCGAAGACGAACCACGGGTAGACGAATGAATCCTCACGATCGCAACGGAACAAGCACTAACGAGAAGAAGCAAGCAATACGGTAAACACACAACACAAGAACATGACAATATGCTCAACCAAGTATGATGCAAAACAAGTCTACACAGGATGCACAACAAGTCTATACAGGAAGCAAAACATGGCAAGGTAGGAAGCACAGAAAAACAACACAAGTCTATATGATGCAATACATGGCAAGGTATGATGCATGACAAGTCTATACAGGAAGCAATACATGGCAAGGTAGGAAGCAAAGAAAAACAACACAACAATTTAAGTGGAGCTCAATATGCAACGAGTTGCATATTGACGAAACACCACATTATATTTATTTAGTTGACTCCCGTTTATTTACAAGACAAAGTTAAATGTTTGTTAACATGGCAAGAGGTGAACCATAATAAAACTACACTATTTAGGCATTTTAAAATGAGGCCGGAAATAACAACAACAATTCCGGAAAAACCCCATGACCAATTTAGCAATTATTTAAGCAACAACAATTAAACATTCAAAGGTTGTTATCATGATGCGGATGACATGATCAAGTTTTATGCATTTTTTTTAGTTAAACGTTAACATGAAGATATATGAAGTATTGTCACTGTGGTGGAAGGAAAGGGTGCCACGGCAACGATCCGAAAATGATGCAACGACAACATCTCGGTTCCGGTAACTCGTTGAGAGACCGGTGCAAAAGAAAAGGTAGCGTGAGCGAGTCGAACAAGATGAAAGGTGGGGTGATCCCGTCACCGGGTTCCCACGGGTTGCCGCTAAGGCAAACGAGGGCACAACGGACACGAGTAAACATTCGATACATCTCATACAACACAACAATCATTCGTTCACCACATCGGCATTCGACTCGGGGTATACCTTCGAAGCGTGCATTTTCGGGGCGGAACGAGTTCGACGGAAGAGGGAAGTAGTGGTACTCGTGGGACGTGGTACACGTTCATAGAGGGAAGTAGTCGTTCCGTTCGTAGTCGTACACGGGGTCGACGGTAGAGGTACTTGTCGCATCCACCAAGTGTAGTCGTACTCGTTCCGAAGATGAACTTGATCCGATGCCTTCGGGCGTCATGGTACTTGGTGCTTCAAAACCGTTGGTCGTGGTACTTGGAGTCTCTGAATTCTGTCTTGGCGTCAAGTGGCAGTACACGAGCGACTACGAGGCCTCGGGGGG
>LR738710.1:128744682-128769263 GCA_902687465.1 Secale cereale | reverse complement strand
CAAAAGGGACCTGACGAGGTGTGCAGTAGGGAGGCACGGCCATGTCGTGGAGTTCCTGGCCAGGGCTCGTCGGCGAACTTTGGAACGGCAGGCGGGGCGGACCTCGGCCGCATCCGGCCCGAAGATGGCCGGGGCGACGACGAGAGGAGCCAGGTAGAGGCAAGCTCGCTGGAGCATGGTGGCGCTGTGGCCGGACGCCGCGATTGCCGGCATAGCGCGGCGGCGGAGCTGGCCCGCGGCTGGAGGGGAGGTCGACGGGGCTCCGGCCTAGTCCTGCTTCTCTGGCGAGGGCAGAGCAGGGGGTCTGGCGCTGGAGGCGCGCGGAGCACCAGACCACGGTGGTGGCGACGCGAGAGACGGTGCGGCGGCGCTCGGCCTGGTGAGGCGGCGGCATGGAGGAGAGGACAGCGGGAAGCGGCTCCATGGGGGGAGGGGGCGGACGCAGAGGAGAGGGAGGCAGGGGAGCGAGGAGGAGGTGTGGAGGCACGCTGGTGTTTGGGGCCGAGCGGCTCGGGCGGTGTAGAGGAAGGAGATCGAGGGGAGAAGGGAGGAGCGAGGCGACAAGGACGAGTGGCTGGCGGCGCGATAGGAGGACAGGCAGGGGAGCGAGAGGGAGAGGGAGATCGGTAGGAGTGGAGCTCTGCTTGCTAGGGTTAGCAAGGGTTGGTGGGCTTGGGCCAGAAGGGGTTGGCTGAGGTGGTCCTTGGGCCGACTGTGGCAGCTAGGAGGCCCAGCTGGGCTGCTCTCTCTGTCCCTTCTCTTTCTACTGATTTTCTTTAACAGAAAAAAAACAAGAAAGAAGGAAAAGAAAGGGAGGCTTAGGGAAAGATTTAGCACATGGGATTATTTTTCTCGGGCTTGTAAAAATGAGCGTAATCCAAGAAAAATAGAAGTGGCAAGATCGAGATATAATTCAAACATATTTGAATTTAATTCAAATGGGTTTGAACTAAGACTTGATTTTTGAAGTGTCCAAAAATGCTCGGATTTTTGGAGGAACCTCGATAAACGGGAAAAGAATTATAGAGAAGGTTTTGACGGTGAAACTTGAAGTAAAGAGGCATGGAGAATATTTGCAAGTGTGTTTGGGTTAATTCCAAACAAATGGAATATTTATTTATAATAGCTCCATAATATTAGGAGGATATGTTATAAAGAGAAGTCACTCTTCCCTCGATTTAAATGGATCGAGGATCCATACGGTTTATTTAGAAATGCAGAAGAATTATGACATGATGGCATGATGATATGATGCAATGCAAAAATAAATAGAGCAAGCACAACTGAAACACGCGGGAAAACCCGGAACATCTGGAATCTTCTGGGACGTCGGTCTTCGGGCGTCACAACTCTCCCACACTAACAGAGGATCTCGACCTAAGATCCTGGAGAAGGCACCGGATAAAACGGAAAAGAAGAGGTAAAACAAAGTTGCTTCTTTGACAAACGACTGAAACCTTGAACCTTGAGAGGTTGAACAATCTTGAATAAAGAATACAATGGAGATGAACGAAGATGAAAACACTCCGTTAGAAAAGAAGAACAAGGAACATTATGAGAACCTTGTAGGTTGAAAGACATGAAACAAGAGCTCACGGATAACGAAAGAATTTCAAAACCACTCCGGTTAACCAAGATTGAGAAGGAATAAGAACGAAATAATTTGGACAGCACTCCGTTTGAAAATGGAAGGAATTAACATGAGCTTGAGGAGATGGAATGATACTTGATGAAATCAGCAACACATTGCCTCCGAAACAATTAAAAGAATGGCACAAGGTTAAGAAAGATTTCAGATAGCACTCCGGTTGAAAAGATAGGCAAAACTCGATAAGATGATAGAACTAGAATGGAGGTCACCACACTCCTGTTAAATGGACTAGAAAAGAAAATAACATGATCTTGATATGACAAGATGATGGTTCGAAGAGAGCAATATCACAAAGCCTCCGGAACGAATAATGGAGTGAAAAGATCCAAGAAGAATAACATCTTCAACTAGAAATGATTTTGAAAGCATCCTTACGAAGAAGGGTTGAATGGGGTTGATGGAAAATCAACAACGAAAACGAATAAGCTTGATGTGGGTTTATGGAAAACATCTCAAAAATTAAGAGGTGACAACCAGCCATTGACGAAAACATTTGATTGGATTGAGATCAACAAGGAGATGAAAAACTTATTTCGCGGAGAGGATAAATGAAAAGCTTGGGTTATTTATAAGCACCATAAATAGCAGCAATCCTTAGGGAAAGCTTTTGGTGAAATACAACCCAAGATAAATCCAACGAATAAATTGAAGGGTTGGAAAGATCTCCTGAACAAAGAAAATGATGGGTTTAAATATCTCATTCCTGACAACTTGTGAATCATGAAACATGAAGGGAAATTGTCAAAAATGGCATACCACCCTCTCAAACAATAAGGTAGAAAGAATTGCACTTGGAAAGCATGATGAAGAATGGTTGAGCTCCAACAAGAATCTTGATGAAGACTTCGAGGATGAATTAAATCTTGATGAACCACCATGAAAACTCCGGTAATGAAAAGCATGAGAAGCGAAAGATGAAAAGAAAAAGATTCAAGGCATACAATGATTCAGATAGAGCTCTGTGACAAGATAATTGAGAGAGTTTGGAACTCCGGAAGAAAAGATGAACAACCAATAATTTGATATCATGAACGAACTCCAGACAAAGGAATTAAACACTTGAAGGAACAAGAATAAGAATTATGTTATAAGTATCCTTCACCAATTTAAATTGATGACAACCAAAGGATTTGGCATACTACTTATTCTTGTTGCAAAGAATTCAAGAGAGATCTCGCACAACTTGGGTAAATCTTCAACGAACCACCGGTAGGATTGTGGAAAGAACGAGTGAAATGACATGATAACACAGAAAAGAATGTTTAACGAACCACCGTACAAATTGAAATGGAGTGATGACAAAGAATAATCCACCGTAAGGAATTGAAATTGAGTGAATATAAAAGAATGAATCACCGAGAAGAATATGGAGACGAACGAAGGGGCATCAATTAAGAATAGTTGGAGGACGAAGTTGAAAACTGAGAACGAAGAAATCTTCTGAAATGATGGCCTTCAGAGGATCACAATGGCCAGAATTCATGAAAACAATTCCCACAATCGAAACAATTATGAGGATGACATGAAGCTAGAACCACGAATCTTTAGAGGACCGGGTAAGGATTTAAGAGGAACTCGTCTTCAGGTCTTCAAAATCTGAGAAGACGATGAGATACACCACCATGAATTGTATAGGCACTCCGTAATGAAGAATTAAAAGGTTGAACCAATGATGAAAAGAATTTGAAAGCGGTCCTGGAGAAGGACTGCGACTGATGGGATTCATACTTATGTCACACTTTGAAAAGAATTTTAGAATAACTCCGGAAAATAGAAGAGTCAGGTAAGATCCTGGAAAAGACATGTGGGTTAGGGTCCACTAAAGAAATCACTGTTGGGAAAGATTGCTTGAGAGATATTGCACCGGATAAATTAAATGGCTTGAATAAGATGATAATCCTCAAAATAGCTTGAACGGATTAAGAATTGAAACATGAATCTTCCGAGATATCTTGAACACTCCGGATAAGAATTATATGGAGTTGAATAATCAAGAGAGACTTTGGATAAGAATTCCCACATTGGAAAACATGTGAAACAAGAGGCACAGATATGATCAATACGGAAGCTTGGATTTAGTCCACCGGAGAAGAATGTTAGAATTAAGAATGATGAACTTGAAGCTCCTGAGCATCTTCACGATAAATCACCAGATAAGAACATTGATGGAAAAGAATGAAGAAACATCACGTGAATAAAGTGGATATTTCATTTGAGAATTTCTGGCTCCGAAAAGAAGAAGGGTGGGAGGGTGGGGAAAACAAAGACAACTTGGGATGAATGAAACAGACAAATCGTCAGATTTCTCAACGGCGTCCGTATGGAATGACTTGAAGAGAAGGCACACCGGTTGAAAAAGGGTTAGCATGAAAATCTCGATGGTCAAGAAGAATTAGCACTCCCATAGAAATATGAGAACACCGATTAGGAAAGGTATGGAATCAACATTTGACATCGAAGCAACTCGAATACCAGAATCAAATCAAAATAAAGGATAGATATGTTGCAACATAATCTTCACAATATCATTCGAACAGAGAATTGAACGAATGAATTCCGTAGGTACATCAACTTGTCGAGAAGCCACTTGGGAGAACAAAAGGTAAATAAAAACAACAAGGAACAGATAGAAAAAATACAAGATAGAAGTTTTGTTCCACATATTCGTGTTGAAAGCTCATGAAACGTGTTACAAAAGGGTTTTGCAATCCCCAGATCAGCATAGCCAAGGACCCTTTAAGATGCAACTCCCGATTGGAACAAACGTCCATAAAACTACTTCACTAGATGTTGAACCCCGAACTCCATATCATGCACTCGTTGGAAGAATGCCTACGAGCTACTAGATGAACCCACCTATTAATTTCCGAAAGTTTCCAGTTATGCAATCAGGTGTTGGGGATACAGGGGAAGCATCGCGCACTCAACTCTAATCCTACATCCAGCTGTATCCATCCTTCAACACATAACCAGTTATTTCCGGAAACCGTTTACCTCGGACCTTCTAAACGCATCTACTATACAAGCTATGGCAATACTCCCGAACTACCTCCCCAGTACTGGGTGATGTCGGGGTTATCTTGCCACTAACCGCATAGGAGAGTTTTCGATGTCGGCCGTCTTAAGTATTCCAGAACTGCTGCGATATATTTGTGACGACAACACCTCGGAGCTCAACTCCCCGGGACACTGTCACAACCCCTAAATGATAGGAGGCATCGAGAACAATGTTCTCGTCACAAAGACATCGGAACAATCCAAACAATACTCGCGTGATCCTAAAAAAAATTTGTGAATTTTTTAGATCAGAAGAGACAAAATTAATCGTCAGGAGTCCTCACCAGAGTGATAAAGGGATGAGGAGTAAAAAGAAATCCTACTCTCCGATATATATAGGACTCAAAACATTTTCAAGTGTGTGCCTAGACTCAACCGTCAACGATTCGATCAATCAGTGGGGCTCCTAGGTCGGAGAACGCTCTGAATACCAACTTGTAATGCCCAGGATGGGACTATACCTCCTACGTGTCGAGGCACGACTTAAAGGTATAAGCCCATTCTGGAATGATCTCAAGTTCGGTATCTTTGCACGACTCATGTAAAAATAGGGATAAAAATGCGAAAGGATAGTTGACTTACACTCGCCACGTCACACAATACATTACATAAGCAGATCATCATCCAACACATCACAACCCGACTACGGGCGAAGATCCAAAAGAAAGATACCAAAACATAAAGCCACAGGTCCGAATCGCCCCTAGTAGAAACCACTACTGATCGTCGAAAACGTCACAAGCATACGGCCACGCTCTTCAAGGAACTCCCAGAAGTTCTGACCCATCTCCTGCGTCAAACTCGGCTGAACCTGCATCTGGTGTTGTAGTATCTGTGAGCCACGAGGACTCAGCAATCCCATAACCATGGGTATCAAGACTAGCAAAGCTTTATGGGTATGGAAGAGGGTAGTGGTGAGGTTGCAGCAGCGGCTAAGCATAATATGGTGGCTAACTTACGAGTACAAGAATAAGATGAGCATCTACGCAAACGGTCGCAAACTAGTAGTGATCGCTAAAGATCCTGAACTACCTACGAGTCAAACATAACCCCACCGTGTTCTATTCTGAAGGTGAAAAGAGACAGTCACGGTTACTCACACAGTTGTGTGTTTTATCTCGGATCCTCTGTCAAGTTTTCTACAACCGGACATTAACAAATTCCAATCTGCCACATAACCGCGGGCACGTCTTTCGAAAGATCATAACCCTGCAGGGGTGTCCCAACTTAGCCCATCACAAGCTCTCACGATCAGCTGAAGAGATAGTTATAATACCATCACTCCTTATCTTAGGGAAATCCGATCAGGCACGGCATCCCGGTGCACAAGACATTTCGACAATGGTAAAACAAGTCCAGCAAGACCTCCCGGCGTGCCGACACGCTGATAGTAGCCACGTGTATCTCGTCTCAGGCCACGTCCGAATGGGCGATTATACGAGTAAAACCAGCCATCGGGTTTCCCCAAGGTGGTCCCGCATACTCCCCGTTTGGGACCAACACAATCAGCACTGGCCCCCCATGCTATGTAGAAAAGAATCTCCAAGGAGCGTCCCCCTTATGCAATTTAATTAATTAATTAAGTTGTTATTATGAGGCAAATTAAAACCAATGTTGGGCCTTGCTGGAGGAGTTTTATTCAAAGACGAAGTGTCAAGGGGTCCCCATATACCCAACCGTGTAAGGAACGCAAAATCAAGGAACATAATGCCGGTTTATCGGCGCCTAAGGTGGCATGAGTGGAACAAAACACCGAGCAAAAGGCCAAGCCTTCCACCCATGCCCAGTATATAGGTGTGTTATTATATATATAACATATTGTGATATTCCAACAACAAGTTCCCTCCTGGAACGATCTTCATCTTCACCTGCAACTAACAACTCTATAAGAGGGGCTGAGCAAGCGGGTAACATAGCCTAACAATGGTTTTGCTAGGAAGGTTTCAAAGGTTAGAGGTTTCATGGCAACAAGGAGAGGCTGACAATAATGATGGGTAGCGCGACATATAACGATAGCATCGAGACAACTAAGCAATGGCAATGATAGTAAAGGTATCCAAGGTTACGGTCATCTTGCCTGAGATCCCGCAAGGAAGAAGAACGGATCCAAGAAGAAGACGAAGAAGAAGCCTCGAAGACGAACCACGGGTAGACGAACGAATCCTCACGATCGCAACGGAACAAGCACTAACGAGAAGAAGCAAGCAATACGGTAAACACACAACACAAGAACATGACAATATGCTCAACCAAGTATGATGCAAAACAAGTCTACACAGGATGCACAACAAGTCTATACAGGAAGCAAAACATGGCAAGGTAGGAAGCACAGAAAAACAACACAAGTCTATATGATGCAATACATGGCAAGGTATGATGCATGAAAAGTCTATACAGGAAGCAATACATGGCAAGGTAGGAAGCAAAGAAAAACAACACAACAATTTAAGTGGAGCTCAATATGCAACGAGTTGCATATTGACGAAACACCACATTATATTTATTTAGTTGACTCCCGTTTATTTACAAGACAAAGTTAAATGTTTGTTAACATGGCAAGAGGTGAAGCATAATAAAACTACACTATTTAGGCATTTTAAAATGAGGCCGGAAATAACAACCACAATTTTGGAAAAACCCCATGACCAATTTAGCAATTATTTAAGCAACAACAATTAAACATTCAAAGGTTGTTATCATGATGCGGATGACATGATCAAGTTTTATGCATTTTTTTTAGTTAAACGTTAACATGAAGAGATATGAAGTATTGTCACCGTGGTGGAAGGAAAGGGTGCCACGGCAACAATCCGAAAATGATGCAATGGCAACATCCCGGTTCCGGTAACTCGTTGAGAGACCGGTGCAAAAGAAAAGGTGGCGTGAGCGAGTCGAACAAGATGAAAGGTGGGGTGATCCCGTCACCGGGTTCCCACGGGTTGCCGCCAAGGCAAACGAGGGCACAACAGACACGAGCAAACATTCGATACATCTCATACAACACAACAAGCATTCGTTCACCACATCGGCATTCGACTCGGGGTATACCTTTGAAGCGTGCATTTTCGGGGCGGAACGAGTTCGACGGAAGAGGGAAGTAGTGGTACTCGCGGGACGTGGTACACGTTCGTAGAGGGAAGTAGTCGTTCTGTTTGTAGTCGTACACGTGGTCGACGATAGAGGTACTTGTCGCATCCACCAAGTGTAGTCGTACTCGTTCCGAAGATGAACTTGATCCGATGCCTTCGGGCGTCATGGTACTTGGTGCTTCAAAACCATTGGTCGTGGTACTTGGAGTCTCTGAATTCTGTCTTGGCATCAAGTGGCAGCACACGAGCGACTACGAGGCCTCGGGGGGGAGCAAAAGGGGCCCGACGAGGTGTGCAGCGGGGAGGCACGGCCATGTCGTGGAGTTCCTGGCCAGGGCTCGTCGGCGAACTTTGGACCGGCAGGCGGGGCGGACCTCGTCCGGATCAGGCCCGAAGATGGCCGGGGCGACGGCGAGAGGAGCCAGGTAGAGGCAAGCTCGCTGGAGCATGGTGGCGATGTGGCCGGACACCGCGGTGGTCGAAGCAGCGGTCGCCGGCACAGTGCGGCAGCGGCACTGGGCCGCGGCTGGAGGGGAGGTCGACGGGGCTCCGGCCTAGTCCTGCTTCTCCGGCGAGGGCAGAGCAGGGGGTCTGGCGCTGGAGGCGCGCGGAGCACCAGACCACGGTGGCGGCAACGCGGGAGACGGCGCGGCGGCGCTCGACCTGGTGAGGCGGCGGCATGGAGGAGAGGACAGCAGGAAGCGGCTCCATGGGGGGTGGACGCAGAGGAGAGGGAGGCAGGGGAGCGAGGAGGAGGTGTGGAGGCACGCTGGTGTTTGGGGCCGAGCGGCTCGGGCGGTGTAGAGGGAGGAGATCGAGGGGAGAATGGAGGAGCGAGGCGACAAGGACGAGTGGCTGGCGGCGTGATAGGAGGAGAGGCAGGGGAGCGAGAGGGAGAGGGAGATCGGTGGGAGTGGAGCTCTGCTTGCTAGGGTTAGCAAGGGTTGGTGGGCTTGGGCCAGAAGGGGCTGGCTGAGGTGGTCCTTGGGCTGGCTGTGGCAGCTAGGAGGCCCAGCTGGGCTGCTCTCTCTGTCCCTTCTCTTTCTACTGATTTTCTTTAACAGAAAAAAAAAAGAAGAAAGAAGGAAAAGAAAGGGAGGCTTAGGGAAAGATTTAGCACATGGGATTATTTTTCTCGGGCTCGTAAAGATGAGCGTAATCCAAGAAAAATAGAAGTGGCAAGATCGAGATATAATTCAAACATATTTGAATTTAATTCAAATGGGTTTGAACTAAGACATGATTTTTGAAGTGTCCAAAAATGCTCGGATTTTTGGAGGAACCTCGATAAACGGGAAAAGAATTATAGAGAAGGTTTTGACGGTGAAACTTGAAGTAAAGAGGCATGGAGAATATTTGCAAGTGTGTTTGGGTTAATTCCAAACAAATGGAATATTTATTTATAATAGCTCCATAATATTAGGAGGATATGTTATAAAGAGAAGTCACTCTTCCCTCGATTTAAATGGATCGAGGATCCATACGGTTTATTTAGAAATGCAGAAGAATTATGACATGATGGCATGATGATATGATGCAATGCAAAAATAAATAGAGCAAGCACAACTGAAACATGCGGGAAAACCCGGAACATCTGGAATCTTCTGGGACGTCGGTCTTCGGGCGTCACAGCAGCTGAGTTCATTGG
This sequence comes from Secale cereale, assembly GCA_902687465.1. Classification (NCBI taxonomy): domain Eukaryota; kingdom Viridiplantae; phylum Streptophyta; class Magnoliopsida; order Poales; family Poaceae; genus Secale; species Secale cereale. The sequence goes on along the minus strand of LR738710.1, from coordinate 128,759,818 downwards.
CGAGATATACCACTCCGAGTAGCTTGCTAACGTTGTCATGGTCCCCAAGAAAGACAAGTCACTTCGCATGTGTATTGATTTCAAACATATCAATCGGGCCTACCCGAAAGATCACTTCCCTCTCCCCCGCCTCGATCAAATCATCGACTCGACTGCGGGATTTGAGCGTTTGTTCTTCTTGGATGCATATTCCGGGCACCATCAACTGTATGGGCCTGACGAAATAAAAAACAACCATCATCACCCCATTCGGGTGTTTTTGCTATGTTACCATGCCTTTTGGCCTCAAGAATGCTGGCGCCACATTCATGCACATGATTTAGAAGTGCATATTCAAACAGATCAGTCGAAATGTGGAAGCATACATGGATGACATCATGGTCAAGTCACGTAAAGGTTCCGACCTACTGACTGATCTCGCTGAAACCTTAGCCAACTTGAGAACATATGATATCAAGCTTAACCCGTCAAAGTGCACATTCGGAGTCCTAGGTGGAAAGTTACTCGGCTTCCTCGTTTCCAAACGAGGAATCGATGCAAACCAGGAAAAATTTGGAGCAATTCTCCAAATGAAACGCCCCGAGCGCGTGCACGATGTTCAGAAGCTTACTGGTTGTTTGACTGCATTGAGTCGATTCATCTCACGTCTCGGTGAAAAGTCATTACCTCTTTACCGACTGATGAAGAAGTCTGACAAGTTCGAGTGGAATCCTGAAGCTGAAGCAGTGGTTGAAGAGCTCAAAGCCCTGCTTTCCACCCAGTCGGTGCTTGCTGCCCCGATCAGCAAATAGCCTCTATTATTATATATCGCAGCCACTGGATAAGTTGTCACCACAGTGCTCACGGTCGAGCGGGAAGAAGAAGGCAAAGCCTACAAAGTTCAACACCCAGTGTACTATATTTTTGAAGTATTGACTCCGTCCAAGTAGAGATATCCACATTATCAGAAGCTTGTGTATGGAATTTACTTGACCGTGAAGAAAGTTGCGCATTACTTTGCAGACCACTCAGTTTCAGTCGTCAGCGATGCTCCATTATCTGAAATTCTGAACAATCGGGACGCAACTGGTCGAGTGGCCAAATGGGCGATTGTACTCCTTCTTTGGATATCAAGTTCGAGGCAAAGAAAGCAATCAAGTCTCAGGCAATAGCAGATTTCGTCGCCGAGTGGATTGAACAGGACCAACCGACTCAAGTTCACTCGGAACATTGGACTATGTTCTTTGATGGATCCAAGATGTTGAATGGGTCTGGTGCAGGTGTGGTTTTGGTGTCCCCCAGAGGCGACAAGCTCAGCTATGTCCTCCAAATTCATTTTTATTCTTCAAACAATGAAGTTGAGTATGAGGCACTTTTGTATGGGTTGCGTATGGCCAGCTCACTTGGCGTTCGTCGCCTGATGGTCTATGGCGACTCAGACTTGGTGGTCAATCAAGTGCTGAAGGAATGGGATGTCAGGAGCCCAGCAATGACTGGTTATTGCAATGAAGTGAGAAAGTTAGAGAAGAAGTTTGAGGGGTTAGAACTCCACCACTGTCAGGCTCATTTCTGGGAAATAAATCACAGAATAGCCTTGAGTCACACTGGCTCCCAAGAACAACCAGTGGACAACCTTGATATAGATAACCAGTACAATATAGTATTACACAGGGTTGAGTCAGGGTGACTCAACAATTTATTACAACAACTCAGCGCACCAAGGTGGCGGAATAAGACAGTGGGTGGTGGAACTCAACACTGGTACAATAGCATAGAGTCAAGCGTCAGTGTGAAGCTTGACTATTTTATTGGTGTGGCGGAAGCTTGACGGATGATACAAGTGGGAGACTCCATGACACAGGTGTGCTGACTGGGAACCTTCTAAGCGTCGGCCTCGCTAGCGCAATTCTCCTCCAAAAGCTCGTCCTCCTCCAAGTCTGGCCAAGTAAATAGCCAGGGACAAGCCAGTGAGTACTTTTGAATGTACTCGCAAACATTAAGAACATAAGTTATACCGAATGTGAATGCCATGGTAGATGAACTACATGCATGCAACAATCATCAAAACTTGGCATGATGAAACATGATTAGTACAGAAATATATATTAGTATCAACAATATATAAATAAAAGAAATGCCGGTCGGATGTCAAGTGACACCACGGTAGGGCTTGAAGAGAAATGCCAGTCGGGTGTCCACAAGAGTAGTGGCGTGATAAACCGCCTGACACTCGAGGGACGCCACAAAAGGACTTAAAAAGAAATGCCAGTCGGGTGTCCACAAGAGTAGTGGCGTGATAAACCGCCTGACACTCGAGGGACGCCACAAAAGGACTTAAAACGAAATGCCAGTCGGGTGTCCACAAGAGGAGTGGCGTGATAAACCACCTGACACTCGAGGGACGCCACAAAAGGACTTGAAAATAAATGCGAGTGTCCGGGGTAGTCTAGCCAGCCCCTGAGACACTCTGGATAATAAAAATAAAAATCAGAAGGTTAGTCCATAAGCATAATCTTCATCATAAATAAATTCATGATCATACTAACTGCGACAAGAATATCATGCAAACATGAACATGCTCAAGTATATTATTTTCCTCCAGAGACTGACACCGGGACCGATACTTGACCCACCCAACCAAGTCCTTGACCGTGGACGCGGCTATTCGAATAGATATTACTCTGCAGAGGGTGTACTCTTTACCCACGCGTATGGGATTCCCTTAGTCAGCACCGGGCACTGGCTAATACCCAATACGGACTTTGGGTTGTAAACACGCCTGACGCGCACACACCGACCAGATGCCAGGAATCACCCAAAGCATCGCTCCAGAAACCTTAAGTCAGGGAGGCTACAACCTCCGAAAAGCATGGGATCACTATTAAACGCGCGGATTACAAGGGGTGCCCCCCTCTCGGCTACAACCGGAAACACCCATGCCCCTGACCCGATGACGGCTACAACCTTCATCGTAGTTCTCTGGGTGGTGTGCACCCGAACAGGGGTTGACAACTTACTAGGCCGTACCCTCCTTTCGGAAGGACCCGTGGCAGCACGGTGTACAGCTAGGTGTATAGAGCAAGACTCGATCTAGGCCGACTCAGGAGGTGTTATTAAAATATCACAGGTATTCTTTATCATTATCACAAGACACCACTGTGTCAGTAAAGGACCGTGCCCACCGGCACGTCCAAACCAGCAGCAAAAATTTTAGCCATCAAGTAACCACATGCATGTCAGAGATGCTAGTGTGATATGCAAGCAAAGGAAAAGGTGACATGACCATGCATGCACATGTGATATATCATGCAACATATACGGTGCAACAACAAGCTATGCTAACATGCAACTGCAGACACCATATCCCAAGTTCCAATAATGCTTGCCTTGTCCAAAATAGTCAGGAGAAAACCCCTCTGAATTTCCAGTAAAAGATCCTTCTTCTTTTTCTGAAAATTCAAATTTGAATTCGAATAAGAATTCCAACACAGAACAGAAAATGTTCTCAAACTATTTTTAAATAAATCTTAAAAAAAACTAGAAAGGAAAAGAAAAATTTAGCAAAAAGAATCAACTCATTTGGAGTTATACTTTAAAAGTTATTAACTTTTTAAAACCAGGGGTCTTTCTGCAAAACAGAAGCCCCTGAGCTGTTTTAAAAGAAAACGGTTCGGCAGCGAATACGCCTTCCAGTGGAGAAGACGTAAAGCGTAGAATACGCCTTCGCTGAACACAGAAAAATAGAGAGAGAGAGCTGACGGGTGGGGGCCACCCGTCAGGTTTGAATTTGAGCGCGCTCGCGCGCGTGCACAGAGAGGAGGCGGCGATCGCCAGCGATGATCGCCGGGGTTTCAGAGGCCGACGCTGGTCGCAAAGTGACCAGCGTGGACTTCCGCATCGGTGGGTGGTGGAGGTGGCCACCGGCGATCACCTGAACGGCGGTGAGCTCGACGCCGGCGGACGGTGGTTCGGGTGGAGTTGGGGCTCGTCGGAGAGGGCTCGGGGAGTAGAATTGCGGTGGGGTTTCGATGTGGTGGTGGAAGATAGGTGGACTGGCGGAGTTTGGGTGGCTCTGGTGGAGTAGGGGTGAGGTTTGGTTCGTGGACAGAGGCGGCGGAGCGGTGGCCGGAGAGGGAGGAGAAGACCCTCTCGTGGCCGGGTGGGTGGCTAGGAGGAAGAGTGGGTTGCGGTGGAGGCGAGTCGTGAAGCTGGAGGGGCTCGGGGGTCCCTTTTATAGGCGAGTCGAGCGTGGCCGAGACGGGCGGATGTCGCCGGAGTAAATTGGGTCGCCGTGGTTGGTTTTGGCCGGTGGTCAGGGGCGACGAGGCATTTAAGAGGTCGGTGGAGTTCGCCAGAAGCCTCAGCTTGGACGGGCTCGGGCTCGATGGCCTCGCCCGCGGTGCGCTGTCCCGTACGGGTGCGGCGGCGTTGCCAGCTTCGGCGACTGCCACACGGGCCCGGGGCGGCGTGGTCGGCGCGTCTGTTGCGCGGAGAGGCGAGGGAGAGCGACGCGTGGGCGGGGAATTAGGTAGGGAAGGTGCGGCGCAGTGAATGGAGGCCGGTGGCCGTGGCGATCCGCTCGGCCTCGCCGTGGATGAGCTCGGGGGTGGCTGCACCGGCCAGCTGCCAGCTCACCGGCGTGGAGAGGCTGGGCGATGGGCCAGGGGGAGCGGCGGCATTGAAGGCAGGCGACGACGCCGTGCGGGAGGGGAAGGAGAGGAGTGCACGGCATCGCCGGCCCCTGTCGGCTGAACTAGTTCAGTTAACTGAATTAAATTCAGTTATGAACAGTATGCATGCCATGTGTTTGATGAAATGCTATAGGGTGTTAAGCATCTTAGTTGATCATGGGACTTGCTGTGGTGGTGTGTGGTTGCTCAAAATTGAGTTTGCCAGAAGGCCAAGAATTTTGGTGGAGTTTGGAAATGATTTGGAGCAGGAAATTGATTTCTGGACCAAATTTGAATTGAATAGAATTTGAAATTTTTGAACTGTGGGACCAAATGTTTTTGAAGAAATGGGTTAAGGGTGCCATGTATATGCAGGGATAAATTTGGTGGTGGCAAAAGAGTCATAGAAAATATAGTTCCTTTGTAATGTCAAGGAACTATGATTATTTCAAATTCCATCTTTGGAATTTAAAATATATAGAAGGAATATTTTTGTGGAGTGGAAAGGAGTTGAATAATATCATAGAAGGTGTGCATGACTTGAGAGGTAAATCTTGGAGTGGCAGAAAAATATTTGGAGTGGCTTAGGGTGCTAGAAGAGGTGGAAAAGGCTTTTGCTTTTGAATTTAAATAACCAAAACCAAAAACTCTTTAGAAAGAAATTGTTTTGAAAACCTCCAAAAATAATTAAATCAAATAAATACACCCTTCAACCAGAACCCTCCAAGAAAAATTTTAAATCCCAGCTAAATTTTGAAAAAGTTTTTGAAACTCCAAATAAATATTTTTGGGGTGTTACAATACCAAGGCTGTCCATTGGCTAATCCTATCCTAGCCTGGTCACTATCCCTAGGTTTCCTTACCATCCACATCTTTTCCTGTCCACAGTCAAGTCTATCCCATCCACAGTGGCAACCGACATCTTTTGATAGCCGGTGCCCAACCTATCAGTCTATCCATAGGCCGTGTGCCTGTGCCAACACTTGAGCTTTCCCATCCACAAGCGTGCGATGGAAGACTCGGCTGACTTATAAAGGAAGCCTTACCCCAAACACAGCACATCACAGCCTCATTCCCAGTTCGATATCCAACCACCAAGATGCCAGGCCCCCTCGTTCGCAACGAGACCACCGCAGTCGAGCTCGAAGGCTTCGTAGACATCCTCACCAATCTCACCCGTCGTGCCTTCGGCATCGACGAGCCGCCGGAATATGTCGTGTACCAAGAGCACACGAGTAATTCCATCCATCACTTCTGGGCCACGGTGCACCTCTACGGGAGAGGCATCACATCGGAGCGCCCCTACCGGTTCACCGGGAGGACGACCTCCGACGAGCCCCAAGCCATCCAACTTGCAGCCCGAGAGGCTATAGTTCAACTCCGGCATCTGTCGCCGAGGGTTAACTGCCGCTCCTTCTACTACTACCCTAGTCGTGAAGGCTATGGTAGCCCGACCCAGGTCGCCAACGGAGACCATGAGTCGGATCCTGCCCTGGTGCATCTGGTGCGCTACCTGAGAGCGCAAGAGGCACTATTTGATCAGGTCACTCTTGACCTGATTAAGACCCGCAGGACGCTCGCTCTCCTAACCCCGGCAAGGAGCGAAGCCGCACCCGCCCCCGACACCCCGATAGTGCTGCTTGGAAGGCCGGTTGAGCCCCCAAATTCTGACCATGTCATCTACCCGGGCAATGCCACCGCCTCACCCGGAGATCTCCGTCGTCTCTTGGAGGCCTACTCCAATGGGACGGTGACCTCGACACCCCGCGAAGGCCACCACCGCTACTCCAGCCCTGTATCTCCCCATCCTATCCCGGCCAGCTCCGACGCGGAAGCACCCGGAGAGGACTCGGCATCCGCAAGACGCGCCCGGCTAGATATCAACCAGGTGGACTGAGTCCACCAGAATTGTTGTCAAGCCCTAGTGGCCCGGTTTATCCTTTATTTTCACGATAGCAGTTGTGTAGTGTGTGGTGCTTGTTTGCATGATGTGATCCTTTGTATTGTTTCTTAGGGTGTATGTCATGAATCTATTGCCCTGATTGCATTTTGCATATGAGTGCTTTGTCTGTGTGATATGTTTTTATTCTTCTGCCCTTAACAAATCTCGAGGACGAGATTTTCTTAAGGGGGGTAGAGTTTGTAACACCCCAAAAATTTAATCATATTTTTATTAGATAAAATTTGGCTAGAAATAAAATTTTGAATTATGTTAAGTCCTTTAATAATTTTAGAGCCTTTTTGTTTCTGGATTCGTCCCTCCATATAAAAATTTTTGGAAATAATTTTGTGGGCTCTGGTAGTATCTTAAACCTTTTCATTATTTGTTTAATAACAGTAGAAATTATTTTCATAATAAAATTTTGCCCTAGAAAATTCTTTTAATAGCTTTTGTAGTGTTTTAAATGCTTCTGTTGCACTACAACTATTTTAAATAATTCTCTAAAAAATTCCACCATAATTCTGAGAGGTCTTATGATGCCTATATATCACTTTGGTGCAAAAACCCAACTTGGTGTTTTGCAAAATTTGAGTGAACCATCCTCTTTTTCATTTCTGTCCATTTTCTAGGTTTCTACTGCAACCCCAATTTTCCTTGCTCTAAATTTTTTGATACTTGTCCATATCCTAGTCCTTCCTATTAAAACCTTAACCCCAGAAGATCAGCTCCATTAGCATCATTTAGACCCACCAAATACCTATCTATAGTTTCTGTCCAGAAACTAAATTCTTCAAAACTTGCACTATCAAGTTTTTCCTTTTGACAAAATAACTCCACCATCATCTATATCATGTAAAGAGACACTATACTGCCAAGTCCCACTTCTAACAAGCTTCCCTAGAGGGCTCTATCATTTTGTCAAACAGGTCATGTGCATGAACAAATCTTTGCCCCTTCCCTAACTACATCGGAGACTTGCACCTTTGGCCAAACCAGCGTGTCCATGACCTCTCTCATGCCCTAAAGCACCATCCTGCTAAGTTGCAACGTGTTCGAACGCCTGTAGATGCCATTGGCATTTCAGCAAACAAATGGCGTGCGTGCGTAGAGCGTGGCCAGAGCACGCGTATTGCAGTCGCTGGCATCAAGCTCCTGTCGCCACTCTACTGCCTCCCCCTCTCATCCCGATTCTCCACTGGATCAGCTCGACCACCCCGAAGCTCGCCGACACCTCCGTTTGTCCCCTAGCGTCGTCCGAGCCAACCAGAGCTGCCAGCTCGCCCTCGCTTTAACTACGGCGGCCACCGTCCTCGCCACGTCGCACCAACCGCCACCGCCCTGGACGCGTGGCTCGCCTCCGAACCAAACAGGACGCCCCGCCATCACTGCAAGCCGCCACCGTCCTCACCAAACCCCGCCGTCCACCAACGGCCTCGCCACCGCCCGCGTCTGCCATTAATGGCCGCCGCCGCAGTCTGCCATGGACGGCGCCGCCCGGGGCACCTGGCTCCATTCCGAGGCCGCCAGCACGACCCTCCATTACTTCACACGGCCACCGCCCTCACCGACCTCGCCACCGACCACGGATCGCCATGAATGCACGCCGCCGACGTGTCCATGTTCGGGAGCCCACCGAACCGCCTCCCCCTCCCTATAAATCCACCCCCGAGCTCGGCTAACCCATCACCACCACTTCCTCCTCCTCCCACAAGACCCCAACACAGCTACATGGCCGGGAGGGGTCGTCTTCATCCTCTCCGACACCCACTGTAATCGCCACTGCCTTGATGGTTCCATCGCAACCACAGCCTCCCCACCTCCAATCTCTTCACCAACAGCTTCCCTCTGACCCCAAGTGTTGGAAATATGCCCTAGAGGCAATAATAAATTGGTTATTATTATATTTCCTTGTTCACGATAATCGTTTATTATCCATGCTAGAATTGTATTGATAGGAAACTCAGATACATGTGTGGATACATAGACAAACACCATGTCCCTAGTGAGCCTCTAGACGACTAGCTCGTTGATCAATAGATGGTTACGGTTTCCTGACCATGGACATTGGATGTCGTTGATAACGGGATCACATCATTAGGAGAATGATGTGATGGACAAGACCCAATCCTAAGCCTAGCACAGATCGTGTAGTTCGTATGCTAAAGCTTTTCTATATGTCAAGTATCTTTTCCTTAGACCATGAGATTGTGCAACTCCCGGATACCGTAGGAATGCTTTGGGTGTACCAAACGTCACAACGTAACTGGGTGACTATAAAGGTGCACTACAGGTATCTCCGAAAGTGTCTGTTGGGTTGGCACGAATCGAGACTGGGATTTGTCACTCCGTATGACGGAGAGGTATCTCTGGGCCCACTCGGTAGGACATCATCATAATGTGCACAATATGTGATCAAGGAGTTGATCACGGGATGATGTGTTACGGAACGAGTAAAGAGACTTGCCGGTAACGAGATTGAGCAAGGTATCGGGATACCGACGATCGAATCTCGGGCAAGTACTGTACCGATAGACAAAGGGAATTGTATACGGGGTTGATTGAATCCTTGACATCGTGGTTCATCCGATGAGATCATCGTGGAGCATGTGGGAGCCAACATGGGTATCCAGATCCCGATGTTGGTTATTGACCAGAGAGTCGTCTCGGTCATGTCTGCGTGTCTCCCGAACCCGTAGGGTCTACACACTTAAGGTTCGGTGACGCTAGGGTTGTAGAGATATAAGTATGCGGAAACCCGAAAGTTGTTCAGAGTCTCGGATGAGATCCCGGACGTCACGGGGAGTTCCGGAATGGTCCGGAGGTAAAGATTTATATATAGGAAGTCCTATTTTGGCCACCGGAAAATGTTCGGGATTTTTCGGTATTGTACCGGGAAGGTTCTAGAAGGTTCCGAAGTGGGGCCCACCTGCATGGAGGGACCCACATGAACGTGGGTAGTGGGGGCAAGGCCCCACACCCCTGGTCAAGGCGCACCAAGATCCCCCCTTAGAAGGAATAAGATCATATCCCGAAGGGATAAGATCAAGATCCCTAAAAAGGGGGGATAACAATCGGTGGGGAAAGGAAATGATGGGATTTCTTTCCCCCACCTTTGCCAACGCCCCAATGGACTTGGAGGGCAAGAAACCAGCCCCCTCCACCCCTATATATAGTGGGGAGGCGCATGGGAGCAGCACCCCAAGCCCTGGCGCCTCCCTCTCCCTCCCGTGACACATCTCCCTCCTCCCGCAGCGCTTGGCGAAGCCCTGCTGGAATCCCGCTACTTCCACCACCACGCCGTCGTGCTGCTGGATCTCCATCAACCTCTCCTCCCCACTTGCTGGATCAAGAAGGAGGAGACGTCCCCGCTCCGTACGTGTGTTGAACACGGAGGTGCCGTCCGTTCGGCGCTAGGATCATCGGTGATTTGGATCACGACGAGTACGACTCCATCATCCCCGTTCTCTTGAACGCTTCCGCTCGCGATCTACAAGGGTATGTAGATGCACTCCCCTTTATGCTCGTTGCTAGATTACTCCATAGATAGATCTTGGTGATGCGTAGGAAAATTTTTGATTTTCTGCTACGATCCCCAACAGTGGCATCATGAGCTAGGTCTATGCGTAGTATCTTGCACGAGTAGAACACAAAGTAGTTGTGGGCGTGGATTTGTCAATTTACTTGCCGTTACTAGTCTTATCTTGATTCGGCGGCATCGTGGGATGAAGCGGCCCGGACCGACCTTACACGTACTCTTACGTGAGACAGGTTCCACCGACTGACATGCACTAGTTGCATAAGGTGGCTAGCGGGTGTCTGTCTCTCCCACTTTAGTCGGATCGGATTCGATGAAAAGGGTCCTTATGAAGGGTAAATAGAAATTGGCATATCACGTTGTGGTTTTGGCGTAGGTAAGAAATGTTCTTGCTAGAAACCTATAGCAGCCACGTAAAAACTTGCAACAACAATTAGAGGACGTCTAACTTGTTCTTGCAGCATGTGCCGTGTGATGTGATATGGCCAAAAGGATGTGATGAATGATATATATGTGATGTATGAGATTGATCATGTTCTTGTAATAGGAATCACGACTTGCATGTCGATGAGAATGACAATCGGCAGGAGCCATAGGAGTTGTCTTATTTATTGTATGACCTGCGTGTCACTGAATAACGCCATGTAATTACTTTACTTTATTGCTAAACGTTAGCCATAGTAGTAGAAGTAATGTTTGGCGAGACGACTTCATGGAGATCATGATGATGGAGATCATGGTGTCATGCCGGTGACAATGATGATCATGGAGCCCCGAAGATGAAGATCAAAAGGAGCAAAATGATATTGGCCATATCATGTCACTATTTGATTGCATGTGATGTTTATCATGTTTTTCATCTTATTTGCTTAGAACGACGGTAGTGAATAAGATGATCTCTCACTAAAATTTCAAGAATTGTGTTTCCCCTAACTGTGCACCGTTGCTAAGGTTCGTTGTTCCGAAGCACCACGTGATGATCGGGTGTGATAGGTTCTAACGTTCGCATACAACGGGTGTAAGCCAGATTTACACACGCAATACACTTAGGGTTGACTTGACGAGCCTAGCATGTACAGACATGGCCTCGGAACACGGAAGACCGAAAGGTCGAACATGAGTCGTATAGAAGATACGATCAACATGAAGATGTTCACCGTTGATGACTAGTCCGTCTCACGTGATGATCGGACACGGCCTAGTCGATTCGGATCATGTATCACTTAGATGACTGGAGAGATGTCTATCTGAGTGGGAGTTCATTGGATGAACTTCATTGTCATGAACAATAGTCTAAGTTGTCTTCGCAAAATTATGTTGTAGACCAATAACTGCGTTGTAGCTCCCTGTTTAATACGATCCTAGAGAAAGACTAAGTTGAAAGATATTGTAAGCAATGATGCGGACTGGGTCCGTAGTCCGAGGAGTGTCCTCACCGGTGCACAGAAAGCTTACGTCTTTAATGCACCGCTCGATGTGCAAACCCCTACAACGTTGTCTGTGGATGTTGTGAACACCTGAGAGACACGTCCTGATGACTACTTGATAGTTTAGTGCACCATACTTTATGGCTTAGAATCGGGATTCCAATGACGTTTTGAACGCCATAGAACATATGAGATGTTCTAAGAGCTGAAATTGGGATTTCAGGCTCATGCCCGTGTTGAGAGCTATGAGACCTCTAACAAGTTCTTTTGCCAAAAAGATGGAGGAGAATGGCTCAACTAGTGAGCATGTGCTCAGAATGTCTGGGTGCTAAAATCACTTGAACCAAGTGGGAGTTAATCTTCCAGATGAGATAGTGGTTGACGGAATTCTCTAGACACTATCACCAAGTTACTAGAACTTCGTGATGAACTATGACGTGCAAAGGATCGAGATGATCCCGGAGCTGTTAGCGGTTCTTAAGACCGCAAAAGTAGAAATCAAGAAGAAGCATCAAGTGTTGATGGTTTAACAAGACCACTGGTTTCAAAAGGGCAAGGGCTAGAAGGGAAACTTCATGGATGGCAAACCAGTTGTCGCTCTGATGAAGGAACCCATGGTTAAACCCAAACCTCGAGACTAAGTGCTTCTATTGTAAGGGGAACGGTCACATGATAGCGGAACTACCCCAAATACATGGTAGATATGATAGCTGGAAACTTCAACAAAGTATATTGTTATTGATGTGTACCTTACTAGTATTCCTTGTAGCACCTGGGTAATGGATACCGGTTCAGTTGCTATTAGTGACTTGAAGCAAAAGCTACGAACTGAACAGAGACTAGCTAAGGGCGAGGTGACGATGTGTGTTGGAAGTGTTTCCAAGGTTGATAAGATCACCATCGCACGCTCCCTCAACTTTCGGGATTAGTGTTGAACCTAGATAAATGTTATCAGGTGTCTACGTTAAGCATGAATATGATTAGATCATGTTCATCGCAATACGGTTATTCATTTAAGTTAGAGAATAATGGTTATTATGTTTACATGAATAATACCTTTATGGTCATGCACCCAATGGTTCGTTGAATCTCGATCATAGTAATACACATGATGATAATATTAATGCCAAAAGATGTAGAGTTAATGATGATAGTACCACTTTCTTGTGGCACTGCCGCTTAGGTCATTTTGGCATAAAATGCATGAAGAAACTCCATGCTGATGGATGTTTGGAGTCACTTGATTTTGAATCGCTTGACACATGCGAGCCATGCCTCTTGGGCAGGATGACTAAGATCCCGTGTTCAGGTACAATGAAACGGGAAAGTGACTTGTTGGAAATCATACATGCTGATGTATGTGATCCAATGAGAATTAAGGCGTGTGGTGGATATCGTTATTTTCTCATCTTCACTGACGATTTGAGTAGATATGGTATGTTTACTTAATGAAGCAAAACTCTGAAACGTTTGAAAGGTTCAAACAATTTCAGAGTGAAGATTAAGAATCATCATAACAAGAAGATCATGTTCCTACGATCTGATCAAGGGGGTATTTTCTGAATTATGTGTTTGGCAATCACTTAAGACATTGTGGAATTGTTTCACAGTTGAAGCCCCCTGGAACACCACAGCGTAATGGTGTGTCCGGACGTCGTAATCGAATCTTATGAGATATGGTACGATCTATGATGTCTCTTACCGATCTACCGCTATTATTTTGAGGTTATACATTAGAGACAGTTGCACTCACTTTAGATAGGGCACCATCTAAGTCCGTTGAGACGACGTCATATGAACTGTGGTTTGGCAAGAAACCAAAGTTGTCGTTTCTCAATGTTTGGGGATGCGATGCTTATGGCTTCAGCCGGAAAAAGCTCGAACCCAAAGCGGACAAATACATCTTCATGGGATACCCAAAGGTAACGGTTGGGTATACCTTCTATCTCAGATCCAAGGACAAAAATGTTTGTCGCTTAGAACGGGTCCTTTCTCGAGAAGGAGTTTCTCTCGAAAGATTTGAGTGGGAGGAAGATAGAACTTGATGAGGTTGTCAAACCCTCACTTCAATCGGAGAGTAGTGCAACACAGAAAGATGTTTCTGTGGAACCTACGACTGTTGAAGAGGAAACTAATGATAGTGATCATGAAGTTTCGGATCAAGTTGCTATCAAACCTCGTAGGTCGACAAGGATAAGTACTACTCCTGAGTGGTACGGTGATCCTGTCTTAGATGTCATGTTGTTGGACAACAATGAACCTACGAACTATGGAGAAGCGATGGTGGGCCCATATTCCGACAAATGGTTAGAAGCCGATAAATCCGAGATAGGATCCATGTATCAAAACAAAGTATGGACTTTGGTGGACTTGCCCTATGATCGGCAAGCCATTGAGACAAATGGATCTTTAAGACTAAGACGGACGTGGACGGTAATGTCACCGTCTATGAAGCTCGACTTGTGGCGAAGAGTTTTCCACAAGTTCAAGGAGTTGACTACGATGAGATTTTCTCACCCGTAGCGATGCTTAAGTCCGTCGGAATCATGTTAGCATTAGCTGCATTTATGAAATCTGGCAGATGGATGACAAAACAAGTTTCCTTACCAGTTTTCGTAAGGAAAGGTTGTATATGATACAATCAGAAAGGTTTTGTCGATCCTAAGGATGCTAAAAGTTATGCTAGCTCCAGCGATCCTTCCATGGACTGGAGCAAGCATCTCAGAGTCGGAATATACGCTTTGATGGAGTGATCAAAGTTTTTGGGTATACAAAGTTTGTTAGAAACTTGTATTTACAATAAAGTGAGTGGGAGCACTACAACATTTCTGATAAGTATATGTGAATGACATATTATAGATCTGAAATGATGTAGAATTTCTGGAAAGCATAAAGGGTTGTTTGAAAGGAGTTTTTTCAAAGGAAGACCTGGATAAAGCTGCTTATATAATTGGGCATCAAGATCTATAGAGATAGATCAAGACGCCTGATGATACTTTCAAAAGAACACACACCTTTGACATGATTTTGAAGGAGTTCAAAATAGATCAGTCAAAGAAGGAGTTCTTACCTGAGTTGTAAGGTGTGAAGTTGAGTAAGACTCAAAACTTGACCACGGCAGAAGGAAGAGGAAGGACGAAGGTCGTCCCCTATGCTTTTGTCATAGGCTCTATACGGTATGCCATGCTAAGTACCGCGCCTGATGGGTGCCTTGCCACATGTCTGGCAAGAGGGTACAAAGGTGATCCAGGAGTAGATCACTGGATAGTGGTCAAAATTATCCTTAGAGTAATAAGGAAATGTTTCTCGGTTATGGAGGTGATAAAGAGTTCGACGTAAAGAGTTACGTCGATGCAAGCTTAACACCTATCCGGATAACTTTGAGTAGAGATACCGGATACGTATAATGGAGCAACAGTTTGGAATAGCTCCAAGTGGAACGTGGTAGCAGCATCTACGATATGACATAAAGTTTTGCGAAGTACATAGGGATCTGAATGTTGCAGACCCGTTGACTACAACCTCTCTCACAAGCATAACATGATCAAACCCAGAACTCATTGAGTGTTAATCACATATTGAT
>LR738710.1:128722398-128738453 GCA_902687465.1 Secale cereale | reverse complement strand
AGAGCAACCCTCTCACTCGGGGGCTTAGCTACGACCCCGTACTCGCCTAAGTTTCAAAAATACTCCGAGTGAAGAGCAACCCTCCCACTCGGAGGCTTAGCTGCGACCCCGTACTCGCCTAAGTTTCAAAAATACTCCGAGTGAAGAGCAACCCTCTCACTCGGGGGCTTAGCTATGACCCCGTACTCGCCTAAGTTTCAAAAACACTCCGAGTGAAGAGCAACCCTCTCACTCGGGGACTTAGCTGCGACCCTGTACTCGCCTAAGTTTCAAAAATACTCTGAGTGAAGAGCAACCCTCTCACTCGGGGACTTGGTTGCACTCTGAGCTACGCCACAAGTACAACGTATGGTCGTACTACGAGTTGCGCCACAAGTACAATGTATGGTTGCACTCCGTGTTGTGCCACAAGTACAACGTATGATTGCACTCCGAGCTGCATCACAAGTACAATGTCTGTTCCGAGTGAAGAACCAAGTTCCACTCAGAATTAAGAAATCTGGAAGTGGTGAAAACAAAGCAATCATATTCCAAGGAAAACCAGGTTCAGGTAAATCCCGCAAGGTTCAGACGAAAGTACTCGGGCATCAGGCCAGAAGGAGTTTAACGGTTACAAAATCACTCGGCATTCCGAGGCAAATTAAATCAAGGCATAAAGTTTGTTCACTCCGCAGGAGGAGGGCTAGCTGGCTTGACGAACTCGTCCAGGTTGATTCTGTCAGCGATACGAGTGGCAGCGTCGATGAAGGTCTCCATGAAGGACTGGAATTGAAGCTTCTTGGTATTGGCGGCCTTGAGAGCTACCAGCCTCTCTTCTTTAACTTCCTTGCAATGAACACGGACCAGAGACAGAGCCACATCAGCGACGCACCGAGCAGATGACTTCTTCCACGTGTGCACTCGACCAGGGATTTCATTAAGTCGAGTCATTAGAGACTCGAGGTCATTTTGGAGTACCGCACCCCGCCAGAGCTCCATGTCGATCCACGACACCGCTACCTTCAGTCGTGCAAGATAATCCATAACGCCGGCGAGGCGAGATTTCAGTCGCAACACGTTCATCGCAGCTTCGTCCTTGACAGGGGAATTAATGGGATCCAGATTCGTCTCAATCCGCCCAGTCTCTTCCGCGAAGTCTTGACATAATTCTACACATACAGAGAAATAGTGAGTCGATAGTTACGAATCGGTCAGACAAAGGAAAGTACCTTCAAGCATAAGGAACATCTTCTTGGCGAGTCCTCCCAGATAAGTCTCCAGCTTGTCCCTCTTTTGGGTGAGGTCTCCAACTTTGTCGGTCAGAGCCAACTTGTCCTTCTTTAGCCGCGTCACTTCTTTGTTGGCTTCGTCAAGGGCAGTCTTCAGCTTAATATTTTGTTCTTCTAACTTGCCGACTGAAGCCAGCTTCTTATCGGCAAGCTCTGATTTCTCTTGTGCCTTCTATTGCGCGGCTGCGAGGTCGAGATCCTTCTGCTTTAGAGCCTGCTTCATTTGGTCTAAAAGAAATAACATTCCTCAGACGAGATTGGAGTTGTCTGTTTTCACTACACACATCTATTCAAGGACAGTCGATGAATTTTGTACCTGCCATACCAGCTGTTTCGTCCTTAGCCTTCTGTAAGTTCTCCTTGGCCAGCTCCAGGTCGAGATTGAGTTGGATTTGCTTCTTCTCCAGATCAGCAAACCTAGCTCCAAGACCACAAGATTTCTACAGTGAACGACGAGACAAGGTATCGACAGGAGCAATAGTCAGTCGCTTCCGAGCGATAAGGTGCAGAGATTTAATTATTACGCCAAAAGAGTTCTAAGACTACTACCGAATCAAACATTCAACAGCAGTCTCGGGGAATACACCCAGTGGGTGCACTTGGCGTGCCCCCACTGGTTTGATTTCCCACTCGACGCTATCCGTCCAGTACGAGTGGAAGGAGTAAAAAAAGGGAGAGAGAAACAACAACAACATTCGTTCTTAAGACCACAGTCGACTGCCCGTAGTCGACCATGGTCTCGGGACTACACCCAGTGGGTGCACTCTGCGTGCCCCCGCTGATTCAAGGATGCATTCGACACGACCTGGTCGACTCAAGTGCAAGAACTATACAGCAAAGGCTAAAGCACCAGTGGGTGAATGGTTGCAAAGAGCAGACTCATGATAGATGCACATTAAAGGTTTCAAACGCTCATCCACGGAAATCATCTTGCGAATAACAAAGCAGGATTTTTTCAGGTAGAATATCCTAGCAAAGTAAAGATCAAGTTGAAGAATCAGTCGAAAATCAACCACTTACTTGGACGCTGGCTCGAAGGGCAGAGCTGGCAACATAGGCAGCCTTGCTGGCTTCGAACACCGCCTTCATTCGCTCCATCATTACGCCTGCTTGGTACACGGCTTCCTTGGCAGCGCTTATTTCATCCTTCGGGACGTGATGTGCGGCGAAGAAGGATGTTGGTGGAACTGACGAGGTAGCTTGAACAGTCCACGCCGGAGTCTAGACAGTCGACACAGGAACAATAAAGGAAACAGAAGCCCGAACTGGATCACCGAGTTGCTGGGCGTCTGGAGTAGCGGGCACCTTCCTGCCCCTCCTTCCTGTGCTCCTTCGGGGCACTTCTTCATACTCATCATCATCTGGCAGTTCAATAACATTGGGCGGTGCTACAAAACATTCGACCGAAAGAACATTCAGTCGACCGACAGAGCAGTCAGCAAAGTAAGGACATGGTTGTGGAGCTATACTCGCGCTGGAAGTGGCCGCATCCTCAGTCTCCTCATCATCTTGACCCTTGTCAATGTCCACGAAAGTCCCAAAAGTAGCAGCACTAGAAGTTTCAGAATACACTCGGTCAAACAGGCAGATGAATCGGCAACATACATAAAAGTTCTCAAACAAAAGAAGAGGAACACTTACGTGGAGGCAATTGGAACGTCCACCTTGATCTTAGGCAGAGCCTTCCGAGGCTTTATAGGCACAACCTTAAGCTGCTTAGGGGCCTTCTCAGTCGGATCGGGTGTAGATGTCCGAGTGTGCTTTGGTGCGTGCGTACTCGCAGAACCGCTTTGCCGCGCGCGCCTACTGGATCATGTGTCTGCTTGGAACGCCTCTCAGAACGAGGTGGTGAGTCGACTTCCTCGCCACTGCTTGATTCCTCACTTTCTTCCTCGCTTTCATCGTTGGATCTCCAGTCGGTGACCTCGCCTCCGCCCTCCACTCCCTCTTGGACTTGCTCTCCATTGGGCATCGAGTACATCTCAGTGTAAATCTACAAGGCAAAGAGTTGAACAAGCATCAATCAGAGTCAAAGACAGCTACAAATCAGAACAGAAAAGACACTCGGTAACAAAGGTCAGACCTTGTCCGGCTCATGGGTTGTGTCGAATGGAAGAACTCTCCTCGTCCCCCTGGGGTTGTCCTTGTCTCTAGTGATGCCCCGCAACCACTATTCCACCATCTCCTCGGTGACCTCCTCCGGGTGGACCCTAGCGGTGTCATTGGTGCCCGAGTACATCCACATTGGATGATCACGGGCTTGGAGAGGCTGGATGCACCGACTGAGAAACACCTCCAGCAAATCGATGCCAATCACGCCATCGCAGACTAGTTGAACTACTCGGTGGACTAACATGTCCACCTCTACTTTCTCTACCAGTGTCGCGATCAACGAGGAGGGCTGGTGGACTCGATCCAAGGTGAAAGGGGGGAGACTGGTCGACTGTCCCGGAGTTGGAACATCTTTGCAGTAGAACCAGGTCGACTGCCACCCCCTGACCGACTCAGGAAGGGTCATAGTAGGAAAAGTACTCCTACCCCTCGTCTGAATCCCTAAACCCCCGCACATTTGGATCACGTGCGTCTTCTTATCAGTCGGATTTGCCTTCTTCACAACTTGAGAGCGGCAGGTAAAGATGTGCTTAAACATACCCCAATGCGGTCGACAACCCAAGAAGTTTTCACACACATAGACATATGCAACAAGGTATGTGATTGTGTTGGGAGAGAAATTATGAAGTTGGGCACCAAAGAAGTTCAAGAAGCCTCGAAAAAAGGATCTGTAGGTAGGGAGAAACCGCGATTGACATGGGTTGCGAGGAGGACACACTCACCCTCCTGCAGTTGAGGCTCGGTCTCGTTCCCCGGCAACCTCCAAGACTCGTGTGCAATCAAGCCCCCATCGACCACATCCTCATGTCTTCTTGCCGGATCGCGGACCGAATCCAGTCCCCCTGGATCCAACCAGGCGGTAGACCGGATCTCGACGATGACCGCCGACTTGTTTTCTTGCCTTTCACCGTCGTCGGCGCCTTCTTCGCGCGCTCCAGAGCCGCCATTTTGTCCTTTCCCATTGCAGCGTACTGCGCACGGGCGGAGCAGCGGCGTCGAGAGTGGAGAAGGACGCGGTGGAGAAGTAGAAGAGGAAGAAGGGGAATAAGGCGCACAGTGCAAATGCATCGGCATCGATGCCGTTTTATGGGCCTGCTTCCGAGTAGCTGACCTACGGGCCCGGGCGATCCT
Source organism: Secale cereale (assembly GCA_902687465.1). Taxonomy (NCBI): domain Eukaryota; kingdom Viridiplantae; phylum Streptophyta; class Magnoliopsida; order Poales; family Poaceae; genus Secale; species Secale cereale. The sequence continues at coordinate 128,733,942 of LR738710.1, read as the reverse complement.
GTCAAATCCCGCAATAGTCGCGCGCCCGATACGTGGCGAAAAAGGTGGCATGAGAATCGAGGTGCCCCTGTCTATCCACTCTGTTTCCTACGGTGCACTCCGTCCCGTGCGCTTCCCCAAATTTTCGAATCCCGTGAGATCCGGGAACCGCGGAGCAACTAATCGCGCCGAAGATTTCATACCATATCGATGCTCGAAGATTACCAGCATAGTTCACTCAACGACTTCTGAATAGATCAAGGCAATTGAAATAAAGCCGAAGTTTCAGCATGATTCCCAGACTCAAGTAAAATGCCACCAAACCATAAGGATCGAGTCGGAACCAACTTCAACTCCTTTCTTCACTCGGACCTCGATCCATTCAGGGGCTAATGACGATGACATGTACCTAGGGTAGGATAATAGGCCTGACCTAGATGCCCTTCCCAAGGGCACTGCCATAGGGTCAAAGACATTCAAAGTACAACAGCATCTACCGACTGAAGTCACCTTAGAGTGCAACCCACTCGACCAACTATTCCACCCGGATAACCCAATTCCATTCGACCAAGACAAAGTCACTCGACCATACAAGAAACCACTCGGAGTATAGAAGATCTAAAGTCACTCAGGATGACAACGGTCGGGCATTTACTCTATAGCCTTAAAGGTCATTTATACCTCTTTATATCAGGCGTTATCAGTAACGTCCTGTCTTAATGTACATTGAACCCTAAGTTACGGGGGATGGCTGGGGTCCTAGCGCACTCTATATAAGCCACCCCATCCTCTAGTACAAGGGTTCGCATCCCCAGTAACACACACACACACACACACACACTCATATTCCAGTCGACCGCCTCCGGGCACCGAGACGTAGGGCTTTTACCTGCTCGAGAGGGGCCTAAACTCGTAAACTCGGGTGTACAACCTCGTCGTAGTTAGGATCTTGCCTCCTTATACGTACCCCCTACTCTTACTTCAGACTTAGTACCACGACACGTGAGGGCCCAAATCTACTGGTCAAGGGCGGCGTCCATTTGCTTGCGTGGCCTCCTCCAGGGACACATCCATCTAATCCCAAAGAGGGGGGGGTGGGGGGTAGAGGATCCACGTGCTACTCCTCGCCCCCAAAAAACAAAGACGAGGGTGTGCTCCTCTGGGTTCGCCATTAACAAGGACATGGCACCAATTCGATCGGCAATGAGTCGTAGCCAGAGAGAACACAACTCACTTCATCTCATGTGGAGGCTAATCGGAGGTTGGCAATTCAGGTTGGTAAAAATAGTACTCCCTCCGTTCGAAAAAACTTGTCATCAAATTAAACAAAAAAGAATGTACCAGAACTAAGATACATCTAGATACATCCTCTTTTATTCATTTTGATGACATGTATTTCTGGACGGAGGGAGTAATTTGCCACGGTCATTTCTGAGCACCGCCGATCGTTCGTCCGTGACGGCGGGCACAGGTGCGGGGGCCCAAATCTGCTGCTCTAGGGCATCGTCCATCTGCGCAGTCTTCTCTAGGGTCATGCCCATATTAAACACTTTAATAGTCGCGTAAAGAGCGTCCTCTGGGCTGTGCCACGTCGGATTTCCTGTGCTCGTCGATTGGGCAAGTCGGAGCGCGTGGGCCATAGCCAAGAGAAAGCTTACGAGGGAAGGGAAAGAAGGCTGGGCGCGTCTTTTTTCTTCCTCCACGTCGTCACAGGCAACCCACGGTTCGTTTCCCCAGTCCCCTCGATGCACCCGTCCCTCTCTCTTCCCCACGAAGGCTCCTCGATTCTGGCGAGATGCGGCTCGAGATCCGGCCGGTGAAGAGAGAGCGAGCTGTCGCGGGCGTCCTCACCGCGGCACAAAGGGAACACAGATCTTCTTGGCTGTGGCACCCGACGTCTGGGTGAATAGTTCACCCGCGGCTGCTGTGGCGGTGCGGCCAACGACCGTGGACTACGGGGAGGACGACCAGCCGCCCCCTGTCCGTGGAGGATGTCGTCCGGGCCTCCTGGACACTCCTCGTACAAGGCCAGGAGAGCAGCGTCGGTTGGATCCTGGAGGAGCACTGGTGTGGGATCTGCCGCGGCTAGGTATGCCCATCTCCGTCGCCTTCCTCTGGATCCACTGCCCCTCTTTGTTTCTGCTTATTGTTCCTTTGTTTCTGCTTATTGTTCCTTCTCATATGATCACAGCCTGCGCTCAAGGGCCTCCTCTTCCCGACAAGACGGCCGCCGGCAAGGACAGCTAGAAGTCCGTCGAGAAGCTCTTCGACGAGATGAGCGCCGACGGCCGCCTACATCAGAACTTCGCCAAGTGCATCGATAGGTAAGTACGATGAACCGGCCGTCCTTGTTTGCCTTCTGCTGCCGCAATCTTGCTCTGATAGTCTGATGGCTACTACTTTGACGGTGCGGCAGCTAGGCGCACGAACCGAGGCCGACCCAGAACTGGCGCTGAATCCATTGTCGCTGTCGTCGAGCTCCCGGAGCGTCGGGATCGACAACAGCATCGCCGGCAGCATGCCCGCGAAAGTGTCGCCCCGGAGGACGACTGAGGTGAGTGCTGAGGTCGAGGACGTCGTCCGGGACGGCGCCGTTCAGGTTCATACCGGCGAGGTCGAGAGTGGTGCCCGCACCCCGCGTGTTGCAGCGCACACCCTTCCAGCCAGAACTCCAGCCCCGGAGCTTCCCCAGGGGTCACGAGCGAGGCCCTCATGGCAGGCAGCACCGCCGCCTCGGCATTGGACAGTGTGGCGCAGCACAAGAGCGACAAGCCGGATAAAAGAAGCATGAGTGCTCTCCTCCTTCGATTCTCCACTACTCCCTGGTCAGCTAGCTTTCATTTGTCTGAATCGTGAGTTTGTTGCATTTTCAGTTGACTGCAGCGCAAGTTGACGGCTCTTAATTACAAAATTCAGGCAACGATCACATCCTCTTAGTTATTATCAGATCTTGCAAGCCTAGATATTACTCGGGCTTGTTGCTCAAGAATCTATGCGGACAGGAGTAGTACAAAATTTATATGTACATACTTTCAAGTAAATTTTTGTTCTTCATTATCTTTTTCCTATTATTCTGAATCTGCAGTGTACTCTTAGTTTCTCAGTAGTATGTGCTTAGTTTGAGACAAACAATTAACTCAGGCTGCAAGGAATGATGTAATATAAGGAGAAAATTAGATATGTGCTAGTGCTACTATGTAAATTGTAATTGTACAGATAGCCCATCTGCAGATGGGTCAATCTTTCCTTTGAAATTCATGTCCTTACATTTGAAAGAATTTTGATTTGAAGCACAAGTCTCCCTGCCATATATCTTTGTGAGAAAATACTTTTTTAATAAAAAAAACTTCAGTTTGGGTCTGCACCGCAATTCCTAACAATTCAATGAAGGTCTGACTTTTTTTTTGAAAACAATGAAGGTCTGACTTTGTTTTATCCTTTTCTGTTGCTTCATCTGCAGTGGGTTCCAAGATATATTTCATAACTATTAATAGCGGCTGGGAGGAGGTAGCCGATGGGGTTCCGCAACCGTACGGGGGCAAGGGCGTCGATCTCCCTCCTGCTCCCAATCGCCGCTGCGGCCACCATCGACTAGATCTTCACCTCCTCCAGTACGCTCACTCTTTCCCTCTCTGCGGCACTTGGATTCCTACACTCATGCCTACCATATGTTTGTTGAAATCTTCCTGCGTCTGGTCCTGTACAATATGGAGATGTAAGACTTACCTTGAAGATGTTGATGTTGTATTAAGTCGTTCAGATGTAATTCGATCCGTATTCTTTTCCTGATTGCTGTTGAATTACATAATATCGTTGGAAGTATCATGTTTGAACGCATTGTTAGGTGTATTATATTTCGTGGTAGATGTGGGATTCGGCGTTAGATCGATACATTTTTTATGGACAAATTACCTAATTATGTTTCTAGCTTAGGCTTATGATGTTCTTCTCTCTTCGATTCACCTGATCACATCCTATTTTACCGGGTTACTGTCCCAATTTTCCTTGAATTTTTTTTTGTCCTTCCTCTTAGCCTTTGGGCATTGCAAGCTACATATATGTTGAATTGGTTGTCTCCAGTAGTAGCATTTTATTTATTGTGGTCAGGAGCAAGTGATGAAGGCCTTGATGTGCAAGATCTTGAACTTTATATGCTGGCCGGAGTGTTAGGTTTAATCTTGATTGTATCCGCATTTCTTAGTTTCCTTCCGTTCTGAATGTAGTTCAGTTGCTCGTGGTACAAGGCTTACCAGAATATATGTGCAGACAATTACCAGGGTTTTTGGGTGGTTTGTGCATATGCTCAAGAAAGGGAGGATGCCTGAAGTCCAACAAAGGCCCTTGGAGTGACCCTTAAATTATGAAGGTAGTTTTTTTTCTTCTGAATCCGCCGCTGCTCTCTTACTGTATTATATTCCTTATGGTACAACATGATATCTGACTTGCCTGCTACAGCTGCTTATGAACTTACTAGTAACCATGCACGTGCCACGCACGTGTAACCATAAGACCAAGAAATGCATTATTTTTTCAGAATCTTTACTCCATGTTTTCACTACAGCAAAAAAAAAACACGTATTGACAGTTGTATTGCCTTGTAGACACGTCGCCATTCCCCGTCTCAATGATGAAGTAGAGCCGGATATTTACAACTGTGTCTACCAAGTAGAAACGGGTCTTAGAGATGACAATAACCTGATTTTTTATATATAAATACTGAATAACAATTAATAATTACGAACTACACATGCTTTTGAACCATCACTACGGTTGACATACATAGATACAGTCTCCCCATAAATTTAAATTTAAAATTATTTAATTTTGAAAGCCTCGGATGCTACTGGTATGAATTTAGCATAGTGCAAAAAATATACAGATGAACCATTTTATTTATTTGTAAACTGCAATGTCACAATTTACATGGGAATTATCATCTTTGGTTTTTTGCAAGGTACAAATATTACAGTAGCAGTATATTCAAAGGATAACTTCTACATGTAAGAAAATTACACCATCGACCGATCCATATCTGATGATTATTTCTTCTTTCAAATCAGCATCTTCGATTCTTCACAACTTGTTATACAATGTAATAGAGTTAGTAAGATATTCTGGAAATGAAATAAGGGTATTATCAATTTAACCAGAACCGTTAATCAGGGATTACCTTGCAATGTCTTATGTAAGATTTCTTTATGAAGATAACAAATCATATTATCATATTAGATTTATTACTGAATAAAGCAAAGCTAGAAATGGAGGCAGGATAAAAAAACAACGGTTAAAGCCTACTATGTATGTAATGATCCAAGTAAAAGCAATGGTTATCCTGGAGATAACTTGCTTGGAGATTATTACAATCTGACCACTAAAAGTTCAAGATCTCACTGAAAATTGGAGGTGCAGTCACGCAACTCCTAAAAGCTGTGGATCTGAACTCACAAAAGTTGATACGATATAAAATGCATTTAAACCACATCTCTACATGATGGCCGTGTGCAGTACAAGATTTGAATGAAAGATGTCAGAGAAAGGCATTCGAGATTTAAGTTGCATCCTACCAATGTAAAGATGACAGTAACAAGATAACACTATTAGTATTTAACTGAAGCATCAAATTACATATATTTTGTAATTGTTTTTGGCGTTGTCATCATTCATGCAATTAGCATAATTCTTTTCAATCTAGCCACAAGTTTTGGTTTAGTAGTTTATATGTCAAAATTATCTACCCATCAAAAGCTTCATTATGTGAAAAAAAAAACAGTGAGTATATGTCTGCCCCGCCACTTTAGTGTTTGGAGCAAAGCATAATTTGTCCAGGTAAATATGTACCAAGTTGTTTGCCACAACGAAATAAACTGTCTGACTCCATGAGATCTCCAAGTAGGATTTCTCCTCAGCTTTGCCAATTGCATCCACATCAACCTACTTCCCAATGGCATAGCACGGCTAATAGTGGACACTAAACCCCACACGCGTTATGAAAGTATATTTGAATTTCGACCAACAATTCAAATTGATAAGGACCTTCACCGTCTCGGGGTGTCAGAAGAGAATACATGTTGTGCATTGCAGGACTCTACATATGTCTTGATAGCGTCTCCAGAATGCAACCTACCCTGGGTGGATGGGTAAACAAGTCGCTGGAAGCGTGATCGGGATGACTCACATTCCAAATATAGGAGATACTTCAATCTGCAACAATTAGTTTCGCCCACAAAGTCAGGTGACAACTGGTGTAAAGAACACATCCATAAGCATATACATTACTGAATAAATACAACAAAAGGGCGAAAAGGTCATGTACGAAACCTTAGAAATTTCTTGAACATCAGATTATTTAGATACTGTTAAGGGACCTTCCCTTGATCAAGGCAATGTGATAGCTTTTATGAGGCCATATTTTGTGTCTAAATCTGCAGAGTTATATGATGTGTAACATGGCAATGTTGCTGAATGGAAGGAGGTAATTTGCTTGCTCTTTCTAAATTTGTTGGTTTCTTCGTGCCATATTGATTAATATTGTAATATTTAATATCGTTTTGTCGGCTCCCTTGCTGTTGTGATCTTCGTGTTGAAAAGGCAGTAACTCGATTAGAGGATCCTGCTAGGCCTCTCTACCTCATAGAATTTGATATGGGTTGCCTTGTTCCTCTCATTCTTATTCTTCTCAGAATTTAGGGTTGGGAGTTCAACATACATGCACAGGTTGGTTTCAGTTTTCTGTGTAAACTGAAATAGGGGATAAGTCTATATATATATATATATATATATATATATATATATATATATATATATATATATATATATATATATATATATGTCGTGTTCCAGACTAGAAATTAAGAGAAGAGAGAGAGAAACGATTGGTTAGTAAAATATGTAGCTGCAAGTTTACATAGTGGAATTGCTGACCAAAGTTTTTCTCTAATGTACATTTCGGAAATTCCTAATACTTAAAACTTGTTTTTCAGCCCGTTTTCTGTCATTAGAAAATACAAATAGCATTTATTTTCAACCAGTTAACAGTATGAACAGTCAGTTAACAATACAAATATGGTAGCATTTTTCAGCATGTTACTTACTGAATGCGAGTCATTGGCATTTTCTCAGTCTGTTAACAAACAGTTTTTCAGTTAGTTAACAAATAGCAACACTTCAAAGCTTTTTTGAGATAAGCTACAGAGATAAGCAGCAGTTTTTTAATCAGTTAACAAACAGCAGCACAACAGTTTTTCAGTCACCTGATCTCTGTCCCATTTTTTCTCGCTTGTTGCAGGTCACCATTGTATTCGACCTGGGAACTTACATACATATTTTCATCTATGATATTTCAGCATCTTCTATGCTTCCAATCTGTTAATTTAATTTTAATTAGAAACGGCACAACCTTCCCTTCTCCTTTTTCATGTGTAGAATTGATGATTGATGTAGTTTCACTGAATCAAAATACTGATGCCTTTTCCCTTCTCCTTGATAGCTTTGCGAGATCTAGGAAAGTAATGGCGAACTCTAATGAAGAAGAGAGACAGATAATGTTTGAGGTGAATTCCTTCACCTGCCCGGCGGCACACCACTCTCAAGTCTGAGATGAATTCCTTCACCAGAGGTTCTCCTTCGTGAGCTACGTGAGTGCCCAGAAGGCATACATCGAAGCCCTTGACGGCTGGTTGTCCAAGTTCATCCTAACAGACACCATTTGTTACTCCCGGGGGACCTCCTTGATTGCGCCCGACAGGGCCGGCACGCCGCCCCTGGTGGTGATCACGAGTGGCACACCATGCTATCGACGACTGGATCGATCCTCCTCACTAGTGACTCCGGCATAGGTATTCCTCTCCTCTCTCTCTCTCTCTCTCTCTCTCTCTCTCTCTCTCTCTCTCTCTCTCTCTCTCATGCCACTGGTTCCATCTCACATCAATCAAAAATTAAAATGCATGAAAGGTGGCCTTTTTATTTCAATGTACGTGTGGCACTTTGAGCATCCATATGCTTGTAACAATGCCACTTTGAGCACACCAAGCTATAATTTTACAATACATAATTGTGAGTTTAGTTTCTGTTGGGGAGAGGTGGTTCAACACCGAGTAGAAAAGAATTATAGTCTCTTTAATTTTAATGTACATGTGGCACTTCGAGAGCTTATATGCTTGTAACATTTCTTTCATTTTGAAACCAATCTCTCGGAATTTTTACAGTGCCGGTTACTTTTCATTGCACTGAATTATGTGTTTCATTTATGCTGGATTGGTGCAGGACTTGGCGATGGGGAGAGGTCGTTCAGCGCTGCGGAGAGCTGGTGCCAAGAACTAACTGTTGATGTAGAATCAGATTTATTAAATAATTATCAGTTTGACTTATTCGCTTGTATTCAAACTGTACTGCATTTTTGTTTGAGTAATGTTTTTTCATGTTCATGATAGTTCTTATATACTGTGCTTCTCATAATTTGGGTGGGACTTTTTATAGATATAATCTTTGGTATTATTGAGTGGTTTTCAACTAATTTGTGAAAGCAATTGGTTTCGTTTTCCGCAATCAGATGTAGAATTTGCATAGTAGAAGGTATCAAAGCGATGCATATACTCTGAAATGTACTCCCTCTGTCCGGAAATACTTGTCATCAAAATGAATAAAAGGGGATGTATCTAGATGTATTTTAGTTCTAAATACATCTTTTTTTGTCCATTTTGATGACAAGTATTTTCGGACGGAGGGAGTATCTATCTAGCTGGTCTTAGTTTCAGTTAGATAAATTTATGTTCATTGATCCTGAGTATAATGGCTTCGTTTTTATGTCCTGCTGTAAGCAATTCTTTATTGTGTGGAGTTTGTCAGTATAATTACTTGATGAATTTGGTTATTTTTCAACAGATAGCTGAAGAAGATTAGGTGATTTGGCAATTCAATTGCTGAAAATGTTGCATGCAATGGAGAGCCATATAAGTGTGCTTGCATCGTTCAGTTCAAAAGAGTATAGGACAGGTATCATACCTACAGACTGGAATGTACCATGAAATAATCTTGAATAATCAACCATATGGTTCAACTGAACACATGTTTATTAATTCAGTAACTATAGTTATGTTTTCTGATTCGATAAGTTATCCCATAAGATCAATTTAAATAGATTAATTACTGATCAAATACATTTTTTAGTTATTTCAAAGAATACTCAAGTCCTATGCAGCAAAATTATATGCCAGGTTGCCAAAAGGTGGTACTGCCATTGTTGCAACTGTTGACATTATAAATTAGACTTGTGCATGTAGCCTCGAAGATTGCCACTGATCAGCTTTCATGTCTATAACATGATTATCTAGCTACATGTGTTCCATCTCTCCTGTTTTGTTCTATTACAAATGTCACTTTCTTCACTAATCATGGTCATTAGCATAAAAAGGACAGTGGAAGGGACGCTCAGGCGACGCACCATGGGTGCGCCTCCATGTCCACTTCGGCAGCCTGCACTGTGCGGGCGAGTCAGATTTTTACCATGGAGAAAAAACGCAGCAAGTGCGGGGAACTTCCTCTTAGTGTTACTATAAAACTTATTATTGGGCAATCATATTTAATTGTTGAATGTATTTAATCTGGTTGGGAATAATCCACTACCTAAGGGGATCAAGATCTCTAAAATATTATTATTTGTTCAAAGGTTGTTTGTTTTGTTATCAGTTAGAAATTCTATTGCAAGTTCCTTGCTTATATGTGCATATTCGTCAGCAATTAGATAAAAAAGGGGCGAAAGGGTCACTTATCAATCTGGCACCGCACAAACTTCCTCTCAAGAGGCGCCACCAGGTGGCGCCCCAACCCCTAGTGATCCTAAAAGGGGGCTAGAGGACCCCACGAACCACTCCTCCTCATCCCCAAAATCAAAGACGATGGGGGTGCTCCTTAAGTGCGCTATTGACCAGGAAGTGGCACCAATTCGGTCAGTAACAAGTTGTAGCCAGAAATGACACAACTTGTGTCGTCTCCGGTGAAGGCTAGTCGGAGGTTGACAGTTCGGTTGGTCAAAATAGCAATTTGCTACGATCGTTTGGGAGTGTCGCCGTTCGTTGGCGGTGGCAGCAGGCGGACCGACCTGGGTTGGATGTGGCGGTTATAGGAAAAAGATGACCAGATGGAGGAAGGACTTGACCCTGTCCCTTTCAATCCTATGGCTACGAAAATCAACTTGCCCCAGACCATTTTCCAGGCAATTTATTCCTATTATATCATACATTTCCCTTCTAGTGGTTCTTGGTAGTTGATTACGTTGACCAAGCATTTCATAGGCTTCAACCTAGTCGGCCCAAATGTTAGCCTGCCAATAGGAGGAAGAAAATATTGGGAAGAAAACCTCGAACACGATACCGCACTTATGTTCGAGTAGAGCGTGTAACGAGCAATTAAAGTTGCAATTCTGTTACGATGTCCTATATGATATATACTACTCCTACTACTTACTCCCTCCGTTCCTAAATATTTGTCTTTTTAGCATTTTAAATGGACTACAACATACGGATGTATGTAGACATATTTAGAGTGTAGATTCACTCATTTTGCTCCGTATGTGATCATTTGTTGAAATCTCTAGAAAGACAAATATTTGGAAACGAAGGGAGTACTACTTATACACTTAGAACATTTGAGTGGGTTCATCATGTACGCCCCGAGCCGCCATGTGAACCCAAACCACTTTGAAATACTATGTTTTGCCACCTCTAATCAATCGGATCGGCTTCATCATACTGATTATTGTTCTATATTTTATGATGGTGTACACATTGTCTTGGTAGATCAATTTTTCTTCATGCCCTTCTAAAAAGACAGCCCCTCTATTTTATTTACTTCGCATATTAGTTTTGTTCAAACTTTGTAAATTTTGACCAGGTTTATACAAAAGATTATTAATATTCACAATACCAACTCAATACCATTAGAATCATCATTGAATAAATTTTCATTTCGTATATATATTTGTTAATGTGGAAGTTTAAATTTTTTTCTATAATCTTGTGCAAACTTTATAAAGTTTGACTTAGTTTAAAGCTAATATGTGAAGTAAATAAAACCAGAGGAAGTACTAATAAGCGGAGTAAATAAAAAGAGGAGTACTAACTTCTCTATTAATGATAACTCATCAAACAAACAAGCAATTTAACTTTGTGGTAAAAACAAAAATATTGTGCATTTAAGACTGAAAAATCATCAAATGAAAATTCATTACAAACATAGAGCGAGTAATTATACATAACACTTCAGAACTAACATCATTCAGAAATTTAAAGTTGCAACAACATTAATTATATATAGAGTAAAAGTAGTTGATAAGACAGAAAGCTAATCCTCCTCGTCATAGGAGGTCGTGCAGACCGGTGTTGTTCTAGAGCCTGATGTTTCGCCATCGCGGGTGCCCCTGGGCTTCTTCGGCACCAGCGTTCCATCTTCGGCGAAGAGTTGCGCATCGGCAGCGAGGTGCTCCTCCACCATGTGCGGGTCGGCGAGAAGGGGGGTGACGGCCTCAACATCGGTCTTCTCGACAGCGAGGTGTCACTCTTCCTCCCATGG
>LR738710.1:128633838-128718462 GCA_902687465.1 Secale cereale | reverse complement strand
GGTTATGATAATGGTTCTAATATGAAATGAAAATATAGGGGGGGAGGGGTGCAAAGTCGGTTAATTGAGATAAATTGAAGAGCTTTGTATATGTCATGTGCTTGCCATAGTCTTAATCTCACTTTCGTGATATGGCTAAAAAAATTGGTAAATGTGTTTCCTTTTTTAGAATTATATAAAGAATATATGTATTATTTTCTGGTTCTACCAAAAGATGAAAAGTTTTGATGAGTCATTTGGACGATTTACCTGTGAAATCTTTGAACAATACTCGTTGGGATAGTCAAATCAGAAGTGTGAAAGCAATTAGATTTCAAGCTCCTAAGCTAAGATCAACTTTGCCTGAGTGGTACCATATCCAAGGGTCGGGGTGATGAAGTGGCAGCTATGAGTTTATGCTTGGTATGATCATTTGGCATGCCATTCTATTTGTTGTAGATACGGTGAGCATGAAGTTGCAATCACCATCCATGTGTGTTGAGTCCCCATAATACAAATAGAAGGTATGAGGAATTACTTTGACACTTGCAGAAATGAAGGGTTTGATTCTAGTGAGATCATTGCTAAAGAAATCGCAACTAAAATAGATGTTGAGCCATCATTTCCAGTAAAGCTTCGTACTCCCAGGAAGAAGCAATTTGATGAAATTGATCATCTTAGAACCAACATTGAGAAGGATTTTGAAGTTAATTAGTTTTTGTTTATGGTTGATAAGGCAACCAATTCATTGAAAAGCTTATTCGAGGAACTCCAAATCATGCATACACATATTTGGATTTTTAATGAGTTTAACGGCCTTGAAGTTATTGAACCATTCTGAACAAAAAGACAGTTGTCATAAATTTGCAAGTTCTTTCTCTTCAGATGGTTCATGTGATGTTGATTATAAGTGTTACGTTGACTTTGGCCAATGGACCAGATGTATGGTATGGAGATTTTTTTACTTTGTTAAAGTAGCTTGTTATCCTAATATTTCTACTGCATATCGGATTTTATATTTACTATGCCTGTTACTGTGGCATCAGCTGAAAGAAAAAATTTAAAGTTGAAATTGTTGAAGAACTACCTGAGATCTGAATTTTAGAAGAAAAATTTGATGTAATATTCTCTAAGAATTTATAATCAACCCTAAGAATGAACTGAACTAATGATTATACTTTGGTATCTGGTCATTTCCAGGTCACAACAGGTGAATCAAAAAAATTCTAAGTAACAGCGGTATTGATCATGTAGGACAAGAATTAAAGAAAATATCTACCTCTCACAGTCGAATGTCGACAAGGCAGAGTTTGTAGAAGACTTCAGATTGCAACTGAAACTCTGCTCGTTGCAGTCACACTACTGCCGCTTTGTGAAACAACAGATGGGCAAGTATGAGCGAAGATTGCGGAGGTAAAGGCTTTATATGATGATCAGATACTCAGCACCAACAAATTCTAGAATTCTTGACTCCGTATTCTCAACTCATACAATCTCCTCCCCTGCTCTTCAATATCCAACCCGTTAGTTTTTACCGACATACAATCACATCTCCAAATGATCACAAACAATCATAGCTTACACATCAAGAAGAACCATGCCCCTACTAATCTTAAAGCGGTACAGTAAATTTACGAAGAACTGCTTCTAGTCCAAAATGCTCCACCAATCGAACAGGAACCAGGAAGGCTCAGAAGAAAGGATATGTGGCAACCGCACGCAGCAAGAGGGGCGCACCATGGCATTGGTGATGGTGATGTGTGTGCTGTGCTGGATGCAGAGCACAACCTTGACATAGCAGGTGACCAAGGGGTCAACACTGTATGCACGAGCTTGGGAACTTCTTAGAACAACACAAACCAGAGTTTACCTCCGCATTTGGTCTGCAGTATCAATATCACAGATTACCAATGTGAATAGCCACTTGAACCCTTCATGTCATATCCCAGATGACAAAAGTAGCCATGCTAGACCAATATATAGATAGATCGATAGCCGTTGGAGACAAATCATCACATTTAGGAAGATCTCCAATCGTCAAACCTGTCAGTGAAAATGCTATCATCAGGGTGAAAAATGTAACGGGAGCGCGCGTGCTGCATATGCTGCAAAGGGGGTAGAATCAGCGTCTTGATCCTTGAACACTTCGCTCGCAGGGTTCCATCCACAACGATGTTGCAACAGTTGCGCACGCAGAGGCGCTCCATGTGAGGGCAGCCATCGATGATGGCAACCAGCTCCTCTGTCGTGATATTGCTATTGACGAGAGTAAGGTATCGCAGCTCGTGCATCATCTCGATTCCAAGTGCCCCATCTCTTATACCCCCATAAGACCCTTGCCGCAACATGAGACGCTTCAGCTGCGCACATGCTCTGCTGGTGACCTCATATGCGTCACCATCAACAAATGGACATAGGGAAATGAGAAGTTCTTCGAGCAGAGGAAGCTTGATTATCAGCTCAGTGAATGCTTCGTTGGTGACATTGCAATAGTCAAGGCTGAGGCTCTTAAGGGAGGGCGATCTGCGGAAAAAAGAGAAGGAGATCAATAACATTGTTGTAGCATTAGGGCATAACGAGAATCAAACGTGTTCTTTTTTGGCAAGTAGCGTAACGCCCGAGCGTTGCTACGGAATCAAAAATAATAATTTAGTTTTATTGGGTTAGTAGTAGATAACAACCAATGCCCGTGCAACGCTGCGAAGAAGAAACTCAACCAAGCAGTATTTAATGGGTGAGTTCACACTGCACTTGTGAAAACTGCAGCGGTGGGGGCACTATTGCAAGATATGGTTTTTCCCCTTCCAATTGGAGAGGTCTGGTGGGTTCTAGATGGATGAGCGAGATCCGGATGGAGTGGGGGTGTGAACTCACCACCACTGCCACTAACTCCAATTTATAAGAGTAGTAGAGATGATCTACCTACAGGCTACAACTTCTGGCTTTATAATTTCCTGTGTAAAACTAAGCATGGAGAGCAAATAATGTGATTACAACAGCTAAACATCTACTCATGTACTCCCTCCGTCCGGAAATACTTGTCATCAAAATGAATAAAAGAGGGTGTATCTAGATGTATTTTAGTTCTAGATACACCCTGTTTTGTTCATTTTGATGACGAGTATTTTTGGACGGAGGGAGTATGTGTTTTGATCTCATCTATACAAACCACTAGTTTGACTACATTCACTCAGAAATCCCTGCACGAATCTCATCTATGTGAACTAGTTTCACTACACCCGTTAACGACACAGTGAGCTGTACCCAATAAATAAATAGGCCACCCGATTTTAGCTTGAAAAGAAGAACAAAACAACTAGTTTGTGTGGTCAGATTTGGAATTTAGACGCAAATATTGTACTAAAACAAGAGTACCTTTCTGCAATATACTTGAGAAGCTGATCAGTAACAAACTCGCTCCCTGCAAACACCTCGAGCTCCCCATTGGAGCGGTCCACGGCGGCTTTTGCCATTGCACACAAGACATCGCGGCTCTTTTTCTTCTTCCCTCGCAAGACAGCATGGTGCTCCATGTCGACATATCGCCATAAGCTAGGTACTTTTGCCGCCTCGAGCCATGAGTGGCACACAAGGCCTGCACCCATGAGAATATCAACTGCGCCGAGTTTGGCAAAGACCGAAGCAAGCACATCAAGAGGCAGCTCGGACCAGTCCCTGACGGCTTCTGGCTGCACCTCCATTTCTTGGGAATGACTGCAAATAAAGGGTGGCATCACTGATAACGAACTACCCGGACTGATTGATCAAAGAACAGAAGTTAGCAATCATAGGGCACCTTAGGCGGCGGCGACAGACACCCCGCGAGACAATTATTGGGGGCTGATGGGAAGCTTGAATCATCCTTCTGAAACGCTAGCTCGTGAAAGAAGTCTTGTTTACAAATAAATCAGCAGTGAAATCTAACTCCCCGGAATAACCTGTTTGGGGGAAAAGAAATGGCAAGCAACATGCGTGAGCTGCACAGCTAGAATTTCTTGTCAAGTTACACCAAAATGAGTGGGCTGATTGCATGACGCATTGAAATTTCAGATCTTTACAAGAAACCGGAGAGAATTCATCGAAACGCCGCCCGCAGTCACGGGAAGGCAATGTAAGTCATCAAATTTTATCCTTTTCGCAGGTAAGAAGGGGAAAGTCGCAATCTTTTTGCGGGTAAGAAGGTGAGGTTACCTTCTCAAATCAAATGACGGCAAGGAGGCCTCTTTGATCTCATCCGCGGACCGCTCCCGGAACGCCCTCCGCCGCCCGCCGCGACAGACCCGTGGGGACGCGCTCACGGCCACGGTGACCCGGCGTACCTCCACCAGCGAGCGAACCTTGTGCCTTGGATCTTGGAATACCTTCCCTACCCTAGCGAGGTCAGATCCGGCGGCGGCGCACCCGCGCCTGGTCTGGCGCCGCCCGGAGGCTGGTCGTGGCCTCGGCAGGGGATGTGAAGTCACGCCCGGAGCAGGAAGACGGCGGTAGGACCGTCGCCGGGACACCGCCAAAGGCGCCGCTCCTCGTCGTCGTCGCTCCCCCCTGTCTGGCGAGAGAGAGGTGGCTGCGGAGGTGCGGAGGCCGAACCACTCGTGAACAGTTGAAATATCCCCGTTTGTACTCTGCCGCAGTTTCCTTTTGAGATTTTTTTTAGGGAATCCTTTTGAGATAAGGAACGGAAAGTAATAATTAATTATTGGGCCATTAAACAGACCATGCCAACCACAGGCCCGTAAAGCCCAATTTACCCACTTGCTCCTTGAGAGCAACTAGTTACCCACTTGACGGATTGGGAATGGCCAAACCACGGACATATGGGAGAACAATTGGATACCGAGGGCGGGCCCGTTACCCCCAGTCACAGCACGCCCGTCGACCGACCTGAAGCTGGTGTCCGAGCTGATTGACAACACTTCTACTTCTTGGCGGGAAGATCTTATCCGATCCGTGTTTTTTGCAGTTTGATGCTGACGCCATTCTAGCAATTCCACTATGTATCAGGAACGTCGAAGACTTTTGGTCATGAAGCAATGAGAGAAGTGGGAAATTCACAGTCAGTTCAGCATACCATATGATACTGAATGCTAGAGAGCATGGGGCGAATTGGCTAGCAGCGAATGTGGGAGCTTCAAACTTGTATATAAGCAAGGCATGGACATCGCTATGGCACATGCAGGTACCATCTAAGCTCAAAATATTTGTCTGGCGTTTGGCGCAGCACTCGGTCCCGACGGCGGACCTTCTGCACCACCGTCACATGGCTACCTCACCATCATGCTTGTTATGTGGAGGACAGGATTCATGGAGGCATGCACTCTTAGACTGTACTATGTCTAGATGTATATGGGCATTAACTGATGATGATTTGGTAGAGAAGATGAGCCACAACCAAGACACCAACACCAGAAATTGGTTGTTTAAGCTTCATGATGATCTTTCCCAAAAGGAATTTGTGCTCTTGGTGGTGACGTTATGGGCAGTGTGGAGATCAAGGAGGAAGGCCATATACGATGACATTTTCGAGAGTCCCATGTCAACAAACAGTTTTATCCTTTCATACATATCGGATCTGGAACATATTGGGAAGCTTCAAAGGAGCACAAGGAGAGAAGCTCCGGCACGCCCAACTAGTTGGCAACAGCCTCCTAGTTTGCTTTTCAAGATAAACGTCGACGCAGCTGTTGCTAGAAGTCGAGATGGAGGGGCTATATGAAGGAAATATGCCCTAAAGGCAATAATAAAGTTGTTATTTATATTTCCTTATATCATGATAAATGTTTATTATTCATGCTAGAATTGTATTAACCGGAAACTTAGTACATGTGTGAATACATAGACAAAACAGAGTGTCCCTAGTATGCCTCTACTAGACTAGTTCATTGATCAAAGATGGTTATGTTTCCTAACCATAGACATGAGTTGTCATTTGATCAACGGGATCACATCATTAGGAGAATGATGTGATGGACAAGACCCATCCGTTAGCATAGCACTATGATCGTTTAGTTTTACTGCTATTGCTTTCTTCATGACTTATACATGTTCCTATGACTATAAGATTATGCAACTCCCGAATATCGTAGGAACACCTTGTGTGCTATCAAACGTCACAACATAACTGGGTGATCATAAAGATGCTCTACAGGTGTCTCCGAAAGTATTCGTGGTGTTGGCATAGATCAAGATTAGGATTTGTCACTCCGAGTGTCGGAGAGGTATCTCTGGGCCCTCTCGGTAACACACATCACAATAAGCCTTGCAAGCAAAAGACTAATAAGTTAGTCACGAGATGATGTGTTATGGAACGAGTAAAGAGACTTGCCGGTAACGAGATTGAACTAGGTATGGAGATACCGACGATCGAATCTCGGGCAAGTAACATACCGATGACAAAAGGAACAGCGTATGTTGTTATGCGGTTTGACCGATAAAGATCTTCGTTGAATATGTAGGAACCAACATGAGCATCCACGTTCCGCTATTGGTTATTGACCGGAGATGAGTCTCGGTCATGTCTACATAGTTCTCGAACCCGTAGGGTCCGCACGCTTAACGTTTGATGACGATCGGTATTATGAGTTTATGAGTTTTGATGTACCGAAGGTAGTTCGGAGTCCCGGATGAGATCACGGACATGACGAGGAGTCTCGGAATGTCCGAGACATAAAGATTGATATATTGGACGACTATATTTGGACACCGGAAGTGTTCCGGAAAAGTTTCGGATTTAACTGGATTGCCGGAGGGGGTTACCGGAACCCCCCACGAGGGGGGATGGTCCATAGTGGGCCTTGAAGGAAAGGAGAGAGGCAGCCCATAGAGGCTGGCCGGCGCCCCACCAGGGGATCCTAGTTGGACTAGGATTGGGGGGCGCCACCTCTCCCTCTTTTCCTTTCCCTCTCTTCCTTCTTGGTGGACTCCTACTAGGAATAGGATTGCAATCCTATTCCTAGTAGGATTGCCCTAGCCGCACCATAGGAGGCCGGCCAGCCCTCCTCCCTTGCTCCTTTATATACGGGGGCAGGGGGCACCCAAAGACACACAAGTTGAATTGTTCCAGCCGTGTGCGGTGCCCCCCTCCACAGAAACACACCTCGGTCATACCGTTGCAGTGCTTAGGCGAAGCCCTGCGCCGGTAGATACATCATATCCGTCACCACGCCGTCGTGCTGACGAAACTCTCCCGTGAAGCTCAACTGGATCAAGAGCTCGTGGGACGTCATCAAGCTGAACGTGTGCTGAACGCGGAGGTGCCGTACGTTCGGTACTTGATCGGTTGGATCACGAAGAAGTTCGACTACATCAACCGCGTCACTTGACGCTTCCGCTTCCGGTCTACGAGGGTACGTAGACACACTCTTCCCTCTCGTTGCTATGCATCTAGTAGATAGATCTTGCGTGATCGTAGGAAAATTTTAAAATACTACGTTCCCCAACAGTGGCATCATGAGCCAGGTCTATGCGTAGATGATATGCACGAGTAGAACACAATGAGTTGTGGACGATACTAGTCATACTGCTTACCAGCATGTCATATTTTGCTTCGGCGGTATTGTGAGATGAAGCGGCCCGGACCGACATTACGCGTACGCTTACGCGAGACTGGTTTCACCGTTACGAGCACTCGTTGCTTAAAGGTGACTGGCGGGTGTCTATCTCTCTCACTTTAGCTGAATCAAGTGTGGCTACGCCCGGTCCTTGTGAAGGTTAAAACAGCACATACTTGACGAAACATCGTTGTGGTTTTGTATGCGTAGGTAAGAACGGTTCTTGCTAAGCCCGTAGCAGCCACGTAAAACTTGCAACAACAAAGTAGAGGATGTCTAACTTGTTTTTGCAGGGCATGTTGTGATGTGATATGGTCAAGACATGATGAGTTATACGGTTTTTGTATGAGATGATCATGTTTTGTAATGTTATCGGCAACTGGCAGGAGCCATATGGTTGTCGCTTTATTGTATGAAATGCAATCGCCATGTAATTGCTTTACTTTATCACTAAGCGGTAGCGATAGTCGTAGAAGCAATAGTTGGCAAGACGACAACGATGCTACGATGGAGATCAAGGTGTCGCGCCGGTGACGAAGGTGATCATGACGGTGCTTTGGAGATGGAGATCAAAAGCACAAGATGATGATGGCCATATCATGTCACATATTTTGATTGCATGTGATGTTTATCTTATTATGCTTCTTATTTTGCTTAGAACGACGGTAGCATTATAAGATGATCCCTTACTAAATTTCAAGGTATAAGTGTTCTCCCTGAGTATGCACCATTGCGAAAGTTCGTCGTGCCGAGACACCACGTGATGATCGGGTGTGATAAGCTCTACATTCAAATACAACGGGTGTAAGCCAGTTTTGCACACGCAGAATACTCGGGTTAAACTTGACGGGCCTAGCATATGCAGATATGGCCTCGGAACACTGGAGACCGAAAGGTCGAGCATGAATCATATAGTAGATATGATCAACATAAGATGTTCACCATTGAAACTACTCCATCTCACGTGATGATCGGACATGGTTTAGTTGATTTGGATCACGTGATCATTTAGATGACCGGAGGGATGTCTATCTAAGTGGGAGTTCTTAAGTAATATGATTAATTGAACTTTAATTTATCATGAACTTAGTCCTGGTAGTATTAGCATATCTATGTTGTAGATCAATAGCTCGCGATGTTGCTCCACGTTTATTTTTTATATGTTCCTAGAGAAAACCAAGTTGAAAGATGTTAGTAGCAATGATGCGGAATTGTTCCGTGATCTGAGGATTATCCTCATTGCTGCACAGAAGAATTATGTCCTTGATGCACCGCTAGGTGACAGACCTATTGCAGGAGCAGATGTAGACGTTATGAACGTTTTGACAAAAGCTCGATATGATGACTACTTGATAGTTTAGTGCACCATACTTTACGGTTTATAACCGGGACTTCAAAAATGTTTTGAAACGCCACGGAGCATATGAGATGTTCCAAGAGTTGAAATTAGTATTTCAAACTCATGCCCGTGTCGAGAGGTATAAGACCTCTGACAGTACTTTGCCTACAAGATGGAGGAGAATAGCTCAACCAGTGAGCATGTGCTCAGATTGTCTGGGTAATACAATTGCTTGAATCAAGTGGGAGTTAATCTTCCAGATAAGATAGTAATTGACAAAGTTCTCTAGACACTATCACCAAGTTAGTAGAAAATCGTGATGAACTATAATATGCAAGGGATGACGAAAGTAATTCCCGAGCTCTTCACGATGCTGAAATCGGCGAAGGTAGAAATCAAGAAAGAGCATCAAGTGTTGATGGTTAACCAGACCACTTGTTTCAAGTAAAGGGCAAAGGGATAGAAGGGGAACTTCAAGAAGAATGACAAGCAAGTTGTCACTCCCGTGAAGAAACCCAAAGCTAAACTCAAGCCTGAAACTAAGTGCTTCTACTTCAAAGTAAATGGTCACTAGAAGTGGAACTGCCCTAGATATTTGGCGGATAAGAAGGATGGCAAAGTGAACAAAGGTATATTTGATATACAGATTATTGATGTGTATTTTACTAGTGTTCATAGCAACCCCTCGGTATTTGATATTGGTTCAGTTGCTAAAGAGTAGTAACTCGAAATGGGAGTTGCATAATGAACAGAAACTAGTTAAAGGATGAAGTGACGATGTGTATTGGAAGTAGTTCCAAGATTAATATGATCATCATCGCACACTCCCTATACTTTCGGGATTAGTATTGAACCTAAATAAGTGTTGTTTGGTGTTTGTGTTGAGCATGAATATGATTTGATCATGTTTATTGCAATACGGTTATTCATGTAAGTTAGAGAATAATTGTTGTTTTGTTTACATGAATAAAACCTTCTATGGTCATACACCCAATGAAAATGGTTTGTTGGATCTCGATCGTGTGATACACATATTCATAATATTGAAGCCAAAAGATGCAAGGTTAATAATGATAGTGCAACTTATTTGTGGCACTGCCGTTTAGGTCATATTGGTGTAAAGCGCATGAAGAAACTCCATAGTGATGGACTTTTTGAATCACTTGATTATGAATCACTTGGTGCTTGCGAACCATGCCTCATGGGCAAGATGACTAAAACTCCGTTCTCCGGAACCGTGGAGCGAGCAACAGTGTTGTTGGAAATCATACATACTGATGTATGCGGACCAATGAGTGTTGAAGCTCGCGGCAGGTATCGTTATTTTCTGACCTTCACTGGTGATTTGAGCAGATATGGGTATATCTAATTAATGAAGCACAAGTCTGAAACATTTGCAAAGTTCAAAGAATTTCAGAGTGAAGTGGAGAATCATCGTAACAAGAAAATAAGAGTTTCTACGATATGATCGTAGAGGTAAAATATTTGAGTTAGCGAGTTTGGCCTTCAATAAAAACAATGTGAAATAGTTTCACTACTCACGCCACCTGGAACACCACAGTGTAATGGTGTGCCCGAACGTCATAACCGTACTTTATTAGATATGGTGCGATCGATGATGTCTCTTACCGATCTACCACTATCGCTTTTGGGGTTATGCATTAGAGACAGCTACATTCACGTTAAATAGGGCACCATCTAAATCCGTGGAGATGACACCGTATGAACTGTGGTTTGACGAGAAACCTAAGCTGTCATTTCTTTAAGTTTGGGACTGCGATGCTTATGTGAAAAAGTTTCAACATGATAAGCTCGAACCCAATTCGGAGAAGTAAATCTTCATAGGATACCCAAAAAGAAACTGTTGGGTACACCTTCTATCACAGATCCTAAGGCAAGGTCTTTGTTGCTAAGAGTGGATCCTTTCTAGAGAAGGAGTTTCTCTCGAAAGAAGTGAGTGGGAGGAAAGTAGAACTTGATGAGGTAATTGTACCTTCTCCCGAATTGGAAAGGTAGTACATCACAGAAACTCGTTCCAGTGATTCCTACACCAATTAGTGAGGAAGCTAATGATGATGATCATGAAACTTTAGATCAAGTTTCTGCTGAACTTCGTAGATCAACCAGAGTTCGTTCCGCACCAGAGTGGTACGGCAACCCAGTTCTGGAAGTCATGTTACTAGACCATGATGAACCTACGAACTATGAGGAAGCGATGATGAGCCCAGATTCCGCAAAAAGGCTTGAGACCATGAAATCTGAGATGGGATCCATGTATTAGAACAAAGTATGGAATTTGGTTGACTTGCCCGATGATCGGCAAGCCATCGAAAATAAATGGATCTTCAAGAGGAAGACCGACGCAAACGATAATGTTACTGTTTACAAAGCTCGACTTGTTGCGAAAGGGTTTTGACAAGTTCAAGGAGTTGACTACGATGAGACTTTCTCACCCGTAGCGATGCTTAAGTCTGTCCGAATCATGTTAGTAATTGCCGCATTTTAAGAAATCTGGCAAATGGATAACAAAACTGCATTCTTTAATGGATCTATTAAAGAAGGCTTGTATATGATGCAACCAGAAGGTTTTGTCAATCCTAAAGGTGCTAACAAAATGTGCAAGCTCCAGCGATCCATCTATGGACTGGTGCAAGCATCTCGGAGTTGGAATATACGCTTTGATAAGTTGATCAAAGCATATAGATTTATACGGACTTGCGGTGAAGCCTGTATTTACAAGAAGTGAGTGGGAGCACTACAACCTTTCTGATAAGTATATGTGAATGACATATTGTCGATCGGAAATGATGTAGAATTTTCTGGAAAGCATAAAGGAGTGTTTGAAAGGAGTTTTTTCAAAGAAATACCTTGGTGAAGCTGCTTACATATTGGGCATCAAGATCTATAGAGATAGATCAAGACGCTTGATAAGACTTTCGATGAGTACATACCTTGATAAGATTTTGAAGTAGTTCAAAATGGATCAGTCAAAGAAGGAGTTCTTGCCTGACTTGTAAGGTGTGAAGTTGAGTAAGACTCAAAGCCAGATCACGGCAGAAAAATATAGAGAGAATGAAAGTCATTCCCTATGCCTCAGCCATAGGTTCTATAAAGTATGCCATGTTGTGCACAAAACACGTTGTGTACCTTGCCATGAGTTTGACAGGGAGGTACAATAGTGATCCAGGAGTAGATCACTGTACAGCGGTCAAAATTATCCTTAGTAATTGGATGACTAAGGAAATATTTCTCGATTATGGAGGTGATAAAGAGTTCGTCGTAAAGGGTTACGCCGATGCAAGCTTTGACACTAAATCCAGATGACTCTAAGTATCAATCTGGATGCGTATTGAAAGTGGGAGCAATTAGCTAGAGTAGCTCCATGCAGAGCATTGTAGACATAGAAATTTGCAAAATACATACGGATCTGAATGTGACAGACCCGTTGACTAAACTTCTCTCACAAGCAAAACATGATCACACCTTATTACTCTTGGGTATTAATCACATGGCGATGTGAACTAGATTATTGACTCTAGTAAACCCTTTGGGTGTTGGTCACATGGTGATGTGAACTATGGGTGTTATTCACATAACGATGTGAACTATCTGTATTAAATCACATGGCGATGTGAGCTAGATTATTGACTCTAGTGCAAGTGGGAGACTGAAGGAAATATGCCCTAGAGGCAATAATAAAGTTGTTATTTATATGTCCTTATATCATGATAAATGTTTATTATTCATGCTAGAATTGTATTAACCGGAAACTTAGTACATGTGTGAATACATAGACAAAACAGAGTGTCCCTAGTATGCCTCTACTAGACTAGTTCATTGATCAAAGATGGTTATGTTTCCTAACCATAGACATGAGTTGTCATTTGATCAACGGGATCACATCATTAGGAGAATGATGTGATGGACAAGACCCATCCGTTAGCATAGCACTATGATTGTTTAGTTTTACTGCTATTGCTTTCTTCATGACTTATACATGTTCCTATGACTATGAGATTATGCAACTCCCAAATATCGTAGGAACACCTTGTGTGCTATCAAACGTCACAACGTAACTGGGTGATCATAAAGATGCTCTACAGGTGTCTCCGAAAGTATTCGTGGTGTTGGCATAGATCAAGATTAGGATTTGTCACTCCGAGTGTCGGAGAGGTATCTCTGGGCCCTCTCGGTAACACACATCACAATAAGCCTTGCAAGCAAAAGACTAATAAGTTAGTCACGAGATGATGTGTTATGGAACGAGTAAAGAGACTTGTCGGTAACGAGATTGAACTAGGTATGGAGATACCGACGATCGAATCTCGGGCAAGTAACATACCGATGACAAAAGGAATAGTGTATGTTGTTATGCGGTTTGACCGATAAAGATCTTCGTAGAATATGTAGGAACCAATATGAGCATCCAGGTTCCGCTATTGGTTATTGACCGGAGATGAGTCTCGGTCATGTCTACATAGTTCTCGAACCCGTAGGGTCCGCACGCTTAACGTTTGATGACGATCGGTATTATGAGTTTATGAGTTTTGATGTACCGAAGGTAGTTCGGAGTCCCGGATGAGATCACGTACATGACGAGGAGTCTCGGAATGTCCGAGACATAAAGATTGATATATTGGACGACTATATTTGGACACCGGAAGTGTTCCGGAAAAGTTTCAGATTTAACTGGATTGCCGGAGGGGGTTACCGGAACCCCCCACGAGGGGGGATGGTCCATAGTGGGCCTTGAAGGAAAGGAGAGAGGCAGCCCATAGAGGCTGGCCGGCGCCCCACCAGGGGATCCTAGTTGGACTAGGATTGGGGGGCGCCACCTCTCCCTCTTTTCCTTTCCCTCTCTTCCTTCTTGGTGGACTCCTACTAGGAATAGGATTGCAATCCTATTCCTAGTAGGATTGCCCTAGCCGCACCATAGGAGGCCGGCCAGCCCTCCTCCCTTGCTCCTTTATATACGGGGGCAGGGGGGCACCCAAAGACACACAAGTTGAATTGTTCCAGCCGTGTGCGGTGCCCCCCTCCACAGAAACACACCTCGGTCATACCGTTGCAGTGCTTAGGCGAAGCCCTGCGCCGGTAGATACATCATATCCGTCACCACGCCGTCGTGCTGACGAAACTCTCCCGTGAAGCTCAACTGGATCAAGAGCTCGTGGGACGTCATCAAGCTGAACGTGTGCTGAACGCGGAGGTGCCGTACGTTCGGTACTTGATCGGTTGGATCGCGAAGAAGTTCGACTACATCAACCGCGTCACTTGACGCTTCCGCTTCCGGTCTACGAGGGTACGTAGACACACTCTTCCCTCTCGTTGCTATGCATCTAGTAGATAGATCTTGCGTGATCGTAGGAAAATTTTAAAATACTACGTTCCCCAACACTATAGCTGTTGTATGTCGCGGCCATGAGGGACACTTCCAGGGAGCTTCTTCCCTGGTGATCACAGGAGTTAGCGATCCAACAACATTGGAAGTGTTGGCGATCAGGGAGGCGCTGGCTCTCGTGGAGGACTTAAATCTGCAGAGGATACATGTGGCATCGGACTGCAAGGTTGCAGTGGAGGACATTAAGTTACGGACCAAGGCGAGCTATGGAGCCATCATCAACGAAATCATAGATTATAGTAGTTCGTTTTTGGTCTGTAATTTTCTCCATGAATTTCGGAGCTCGAATATCGAGGCTCACAATCTGGCGAGGCGAGGGTTGAATCTAGGGGTGGGCTGCCATGTTTGGTTAGGCCATCTCGGTAATCTTGATTTTGTGCATGTAAACATTTTGAACCATTGAATAAAGGCCTCGCAGGATTGACTCAAAAAAAAGTTATTTTCCATGTAATCCTGTTTATGACCGTCCTGTTAGGGTTTCTCTTCCCCTCGGCGGCGATTTGATCGCCACTGTAGGGTTCGTCTCCCCTCCCTCCATTCTCGCCGGCCGGTAGCGTTCGGACCGATCAAGGGGGTGCTCTTTGGAGCGCTGCCCGGTCTTGGCGCTCGGGTTCTGGCGTTGGGGGTTGCTAGGGTTAGGTCACAAAGTACCCGATCGATTCTCTTTTCGGGTCAGGGAAAGAAGATGGCGTCTGAGGCGTCGAGCTCCAACGCTGCGACGGACCTAGAGGCGCTGATGAGCGAATTGGGACTCCAAGAGGAGGACATGGATGATGTGGTGGTGGAGAAGGAAGATCCGCTGCCGCTGACGGCAACTCGATGGATGGCCATAGCGCGAGTCCATATGGAAAAGAAATACAGTCAATATGGTTTCTTCAAGACAATGAGGGCAGCATGGGATCTCGCCCAACCAGTGCAGTTTCAACCCCTCGAGGAGAACCTCTACA
The DNA here is from genome assembly GCA_902687465.1 of Secale cereale. Classification (NCBI taxonomy): domain Eukaryota; kingdom Viridiplantae; phylum Streptophyta; class Magnoliopsida; order Poales; family Poaceae; genus Secale; species Secale cereale. Next base: position 128,703,249 of record LR738710.1, on the reverse strand, counting down.
CTCTGCAATTTGCATGCTTAGGCGACTGGGAGAGAGCTATGGATGAGGGGCCCTGGAACTACAAAGGCAATGCGGTGATTCTTGCTGAATATGACGGGTTCACAAAGTCGTCGCTGGTCAAGCTTGATTCCCTGGAGATATGGTTGCAGATACATGATCTACCTGATGGCTTCTACCCTCTCATCAAACCCCTTGCAAGGAAGGTAGGAGAATATATATATATGCTGAACCTAAGTCACAAGATTTCGAGGGTAATTTCTACAGAGTGAGAATACGCATTGATGTACACAAGCCTCTTAAGAATGATGTCAGTCTGGTTCATGAGGGGAAGCGGCAGATCTTCAAGGTTAAATATGAGAGGTTGCCGGACTGGTGCGCGGTATGCGGCCACTTGGGACATCAGTACAAAGAGAACGACGACGGCATCCATGCCAAATATGCTTTAGTGTTTAAAGAACTGCGCGCGGGGTGGTTCAGAGGTGCTGGACCTGGACCGGGGCAGAATCGCAACAGGGGAAGAGGTGTTCGTGCAGGTCGTGGAAGAGGTGCAGGAAGGACGGGACAAACTGCTGGCAGAGGAGCAATAACAGAGTTCTACTCTGAAGCAGAAGATGAGCACGACACGGCGATGGCAGAGGCCGATGAGAACCGGAAGCGTACCCAAGACGATATGAAGGAAAAGCTGTTGGTGGCAAACCATCCAGCGCAGGTGGCACCTGCAGACGCCAATATTTTAGCAGGGAAGACCCCGCTGATGCTACCGGCGCCCCCCCCCTCCAGTCAGTCCAAGCTCCAAGCAAGAGCCGAAACGGACCAAGATGTCAACAGAGAAGGTTACAAAGATTGTTACAACCCTAGATCCCAAATCGGCGTCCTCCACCTCGGAGGAACGCCAGGGGTAATGAATACTTTATGCTGGAACTGTCGTGGCGCGGGCAACGCCGCAACAGTTAACGAGCTTCGCGATCTAGCGAAGAAGTTTGCCCCCCCCCCATCCTCTGTATCGTAGAAACTCAAGTAGAGAGAGGTAGGGTAGAAGCTCTTGCTGGAACATTGGGTTATGATAATTGTTATGCTATAGATAGTCAAGGGAGGAGTGGAGGAATTGGAGTTTTCTGGAACAATCCAATAAAATGTGATATTTTGGGTTACTCGTGTTATCATATTGATTGCTCGGTTGTTGATCCTGGCAAGGATCCATGGAGGCTTACTTGTGTATATGGAGAGGCACAAACGCATCTCTGACACCAAACTTGGACAGTGTTAAAAAATATAAGTACTTTGAGTGCACTCCCTTGGCTCTGTATTGGTGATTTCAACGAGGTTCTACGTCTAGACGAAGATGTGGGTATTGGACAGCGCAACAATGCCCAAATTCAGGCTTTTCGAGACACTGTTGATGTTTGCATGTTGATGGACTTGGGCTATAAGGGACGCTTTTGGACTTTCGAGAAGAAGGTCGCGGGAGGAACTTTTACCCGTGTGAGGCTGGACAGGGCTCTTGGATCGGCTGAGTGGAGAGCTCAATTCCCTCTTGCAAGCCTATCACACCTCACTGCTGCAACTTCGGACCATTGTCCTATTCTACTGGAGATTAATGAGCATGAGAGGCCTACATGTAAACGTTCTTTCAGGTACGAGACCATGTGGGAGACCCACGAGCAGTGGAGGGACACCATTCTGGAGAGGTGGAACTCAAAACACCCGGGCCATACAGCTGAGGAGATTAGGAGGAAGATGTCTGATCTTGCTACAGACCTATCTAGGTGGAACAATGACACTTTCGGCAGCGTCCGAAAGGAGATAAAATCTCTTAAAGCTGAACTTGAGCGCTTGAGAGGGAATCTGGGGAGGACTGGACCGTCACATGCGGAGATCAAGATCAATGATAAGTTGGTGGAGCTCTACCATCGGGAGGAGTTTGATGTGGCGTCAAAGATCCAGGATAGAGTGGCTGGCCGCGGGGGATAAAAACACAAAAAAATTCCATTTGAGAGCAAGCATCCGGAAAAAGAAGAATATGATTAAGGCGCTGGCTAACTCACTTGGCGTGCTTATTGATGATCTTGGAGACCTAAGGGAGATGGTCAATGAGTTTTACCAGAACTTGTACACATCGGAAGGAGTGACGGGCATGGACGAGGTGTTGATGCATGTACCGCAGAAGGTAACATCAGGGATGAACGATATTTTATGCGCACCATATACCAGCGACGAGGTGAAAACAACCCTGTTTCAGATGGCACCAACAAAGATGCCGGGTCCTGATGGTTTCCTAGCACATTTCTACCAAAGACATTGGTCTTTATGTGGGGAGGAGATCACTAGAGCCGTCCTCAGAATTGTAAGAGGGGAGGAGAGTGCTGAGAGCATAAATGATACTGTTTTGGTTCTAATACCAAAGGTAATGAATCCAACACTACTCCCTCAGCTTAGACCTATCAGTTTATGCAATGTGCTATACAAGATTGCTTCGAAGGTGGTTGCAAACAGGCTCAAGCAGATTCTTCCGGACATCATCTCTGAGGAGCAATCAGCCTTTGTCCCAGGGAGACTCATAACTGATAACATCATATGTGCCTATGAGTGATTGCATTTCATGAAAAGGTCTAGAGCAAAATCAAATAGTTCCTGTGCTCTCAAACTTGACATGATGAAGGCCTATGATCGGGTGGAGTGGCAATATTTGAAGGCTATCATGACCAAGTTAGGATTTGCTCAGTCTTGGGTGAACATAGTAATGAACATGGTGACTTCGGTATCCTTCTCAGTTCTTTTTAATGGAGAGAAGCTAGATCAGTTTAAACCTTCGAGAGGTATTCGACAGGGAGATCCCGTCTCCCCTTACTTGTTTTTGATTGCAGCAGAGGGCCTTTCGTGCCTTTTAAAATCCAGTTCTCAGTCATCAGTACTTGGCGGAATCAAGGTGGCACCCACAGCTCCGGCTATTAACCACCTCTTGTTTGCAGATGTCAGCCTGTTGTTTTTCAAGGCAAGTGCATAGGGGGCACATGCGTTATCAAACCTGCTGAATGCTTACTGTGGAGCATCGGGTCAGAGGGTGAACAATGAGAAATCATCTATTTTCTTCAGTCGAGGTTGCCCGCAGGTGGTGCGTGATAATGTTAAACAAGCGGTGGGAGTCCATAAGGAATCATTGAGTGATAAATATTTGGGTATGCCAACGGATGTGGGACACTCAAAGAATGGTACCTTCAAATATTTGTGTGACCGTGTGTGGGAGAAGATTAAAGGGTGGATGGAGAAGCTTCTTTCAGCAGCGGGGAAGGAGATTCTTATTAAATCAGTCGCTCAAGCAATTCCTGTCTACTCAATGGCATGCTTCAGACTTCCCCGGGGCCTGTGTGAGAATGTCACTTCGATAATTAGGCAGTTCAGGTGGGGCAGTAAACAAGGTAAACGCAAGCCATCCTGGGTGGCATGGGATATTATGACAAGGCCTAAACACATGGGAGGATTGGGCTTCCGCGACCTCGAGCTTTTTAACCTCGGGTTGCTAGCGAGACAGGCATGGAGGCTTCTTCAAACTCCCAATACTCTCAGCTCGCTCATACTTAAGGCTGCATATTTTCCTCACTGTGATATTCTACATGCTGAGTTGGGCTCACATCCATCTCAAATATGGCGTGCGATACTGGACGACAGAGATATAATGAAGCAAGGTGTCATACGAAGGATTGGGACTGGAGAAGATACTCTCATATGGGAACACAACTGGATCCCCAGAGGGGATATAATGCGGCCTATGACATCTCTGGTGGCCGATCCGCCAACGTATGTGCACGAGCTGATTGAGCACACTACCTCATCGTGGAAGGAGGAGCTAGTCCGGTATGTTTTCATACCCATAGATGCAGAGGCAATACTTAAAATACCACTGTGTACGAGACATGTTGATGATTTTTGGGCCTGGAGCAAGGAGATTCGGGGCAATTTCTCTGTGCGCTCTGCATACAGAATGATTCTGAAAACTAAGCTCACCAGAGAGGATTGGTTATATCAGACGGGAGGACCATCCAACGTCGATGAGAGCAACAGATGGACCATGCTGTGGCGCACGCAAGTACCAAACAAGATCCGTGTCTTTATCTGGCGCCTGGCCAGGGAATCAATCCCTACCAGCGATCTCCTCCACCACCGCAATATGGCCACTACGTCGATGTGCTGGTTGTGCGGCTCGGCGGACTCTTGGCGACACAGGCTGCTTGAGTGTTCCATGGCGCGGTCAGTATGGGCATTGGCGCCGGATTCAATAGTGGAGCTGATGAGCAGGGATGCAAACACAAGTGCTAGAAGCTGGTTGTTCAACATGCAAAATCTTCTATCTCATGATGAATTTACAAGGATGGGCATTACACTTTGGGCAATTTGGTACGCTAGAAGGAAAGTGATTCACGAGGATATACATCAGACTCCTTTCGCCACAAATGCTTTTGTAAACTCCTTTATAAGCGATCTTCAGGTGCTACAGAAGCCAACAAGTGAACCACGGGAGGTCCAGACTCGATCGAATCACTGGATCCCCCCTCCAGAGAACATGGTTAAGATCTATGTAGATGCGGCGCTTAACAGAAATCGTGCTGCAGGAGCAGTTGCAGCCGTTTGCAGGGATCATCAGGGCTTGTTTTTGGGTGCATCCATTTTTACTCTTACGGGAATTGAGGACCCTACAACTCTGGAGGCAATTGCAGTCCGGGAGTCGCTAGCATTGGCTGAAGATCTTTATGAGCGCAGGATTTTTGTATCTTCCGATTGCAAGGTGGTTATCGAGGATATCAACAAGGGCAGCGCAACTACTTATGGTGCTGTTATTCGTGAGATTATATATCACTCTAAAACTTTTACTTTGTGTTCTTTCAATCACGAATTTAGGAGCTCAAATTTCGAGGCTCACAACTTAGCGAAGCATGCTTTTTCACTTGGGATTGGCCGCCATGTGTGGTTAGGCAATCCGGGTGACCTTTCTTTCGTCCCTGTAAACATTGTGACGGCATAATAAAAAGCTTCGCGAGGTTGTCTAAAAAAAGTTATTTTCCATGTTTGAATCCCTGCCCAATGATGAGCTCAAAACTATGATTGTCACTCTATGGGCAATATGGTCTGCACGACGAAAGGTCATACATGAAGGAATTTTCCAGACACCATTTGCAACCCATTGCTTCATATCAAGCTACTTGGGAGAGATTCAGTTCTTGGAAAAGCCAGAGAAGGAGAAGAATGTACCGGCCCGGAGATCGGCGGAGTGGATCCCTCCTCCAGAATATCACATGAAGGTAAACGTCGATGCGGCGGTAGCGAGACATGGTGGTTTTGGGACAGCAGTGGCTATATGTAGAGATGGCAATGGTATGTACCAAGGGGCATCGGTTATTTTGTTCAAAAACATTGATGACCCGCAAGCCTTGGAGACCATGGCAATACGCGAGGCTTTGGCCCTCGCTGATGATCTTTACCTCTATAGAATTTTAGTTGCGTAAGCGATCAAGAAGGGCACGTCTGCACAATATGGGGCCATAGTACATGAAATCATAGATCGGTCTAGAGCTTTTTCTTCTTGTTTGATTAATCATGAGTATATGACCTCGAATGTCGAGGCTCACAAACTTGCAAAGCATGCGTTATCCCTGGATTTTGGCCGCCATGTTTGGTTAGGCCATCCAGGAAATTTGGACTTCGTCCCTGTAAACCTTGTGACGGGTGAATAAAGCTTTCTGAGTTTGCCTTAAAAAAGAAAGTTAACAAGCGCTCCTTCGGGAGCCTCGCAGCGATCAACGCCACTTGGCGCGTTCTCAGCCGTTCGTCACCTGTCGCGCTCTGGGTGCTCCCTTCGGATTTTATTTTTTCATTTTCCGCACGCGTTTTCGGATTTTTAAACGGGTTTTTCGGGGGTTTTCGACGTTTTGGTTTTCACCGGTCTTCCTTAACTTTTCGATAAAAAAATCAAAAAAACATTTTTTTTTGTGCGACAAAACTCTTTTTTTCGTGAGAGTCACGGTTTAGCTTCCGCGGAAGGCACGGTCGTGCTTTCGCGAGAGTCACGGCCGTGCCTCTCGGAAAGGAAAAAAAACATGTTTTCTATTTATTTTTCTTTCGCGAAAGTCACGGTTGTGCTTTCACGTGAGTCATGGCCGTGCCTCTCGAAAAGGAAAAAAACGTGTTTTCTGTTTTTTATTCATTTCGCGAGAGTCACGGTTTTGCTTCCGCGAGAGGTACGGTTGTGTTTTCGCGAGAGTCACGACCGTGCCTCTCGAAAACGAAAAAAAACCGTGTTTTCTGTGTTTTTTCTTTCGCGAGAGTCACGGTTTTCCTTCCGCGGGAGGCACGGTTGGGCTTTCGTGAGAGTCACGGCCGTGCCTCCTCGGAAATGGAAAAAATAATATGTTTTTTCTTTTTTTCTCTTCCGCGAGAGTCGCGGTTTTGCTTCCGCCAGAGGCACGGTTGTGATTTTGCGAGAGGCACGGGCGTGCCTCTTTGGGAAAGGGAAAAAACCAGTGCGTCCGGTTTGGTTTTTTCGTGAAAAAAAGTTCGTCGAAACCTATCCACATAGAATCTAGTTTTGAAGATCTCGATGCGAGTAATTCAATGGTGAAAACTGTTCGAGATTTGGACGCACGGTTTAAGAGATAAAACGTTTTGAATAAACGGATATACGAAAAAAAATGCCCAGGTTGCGACAAGTGGCGACACGCAACCTGGAGTTTGGGGTGATCTTTACAATGAGTACTCCTCAATTAGTGATTTCAGCCTTATTTTCATCGGCGTTTTTTTAGAAACAATCGCTCCAACTTTATTCGTTTGCTAAGTTCATAGGGATCATTACATGATCATGAATGCGCCCGGCGAATATAGCAGCCTACTGCAAGAGATAAACAAAACTTCGCTATACTATCAGCTCCGTGCACCCCGCACCCGGCGCTAAACCGGCGTATAGGTAAGCGCTGATTCATTGTTTTTTCATTTTTGTCTTTTATACGGGGTTTTCATTTGTTTTTGTTTTCTCTTTCGGACATGTTTTTTTTTCCTTTTTCTTCTTCCATTTGGTTTTTTATTACTTTTTTTGGTAATTGTGTCTTATTTTTATTCCATGAAGAATTTCAACTTTATGACTTTTCTAAATTTTTAGACAATTTTATACTTTGATACAAATTTAACAGGACCATTGTTACTTTTTTAATTCATGAAAAATTTCTAAATTAATTTAACATTTGTCAAAGTTCATGAAAAAGTATTAAATTTTGTGAATGTATTACAATTTTGTGAACATTCTTCAAACTCATGATTTTTTTAGTATTTCTTACTATTAATTTACATATATGTACACAGTGTGAACATTTATCACTTTTGAAAACCAAACTAAAATTTATTTAGTACTACAAGTGAAACGAAAAAGGGGCAAACCAGCAATTTGTGCCCGGCCCAAGTGTGCCCATGTGACCGCTTACGCTTTTATTCCACGTCCAACATGTAAAATAAGGAATCCTTCCATCGATTTATCATGTTGGATATGGGTCGTGAGCGCATCCCCACTAGTCTGTCGTGGCGGGTTGCCGATGGCGTTCAACAAGGGACGGCTATGTGCCACCCGCAGCCAGCCCTACCACGTATTGAGCCGGTGCAGTAGCTACGGCTCGCGCTCCTGACGTCATGTTACTTTTTGTGTTTTGTTTTCTTCTTCTATATTTCATTCACATTTATATTTTTGTTTTTTTATTTATTTTATCACCTTTTCTCTATTCAGAAATATTCTAAATATAAATATTACAAAAAATACATATTGTTTTTAAAATATATTGTATTTGAAAAATGTAACCATGTGAAGAAAAATGTTTTATAGGTGTACGAAAAACATACAATGTGTATCAAAAGAGTACAAAATGCTTATCATATGTATGGAAAAATGTTAATCATGTGCACAAAATATATTTATAAATTGTAAAAGAAATGTTCGTCTAAGTAAAAAAATGTATGTTATATTAAAAAAATGTTCACAACGTTCCAAACATTTGTTCAGCACATTTCATCAAACTCGTTGCACAATATTAAAAAAATTGCGTAGTCCAGAAAAAATATTTTTTATCATTAATAAAACGTTCCAATGCGTATTAAAAAAAATAGCGTGTATTCAAAAAATTGTTCAAATCATTATGTGTAAAAACGAATGAAATGAATTTTAAAATTGTGAATCATATATAAAATAATGTTTACATGTATACTAAAAATGTACAACATTTATGGAAAAAATAGACATCAAACAATATAATAGAAAAATATTAATCATATGTCTGAAACATGTTAAACATGCTTAAAAAATGTTCTTAATGTGTACGAAAAAATGCATAACATGTATGAAAAATGTAGACATGTGTTAAAAAAGGAAAATCAAGAAAAAAACTAATAAAAGTCAACAAAGAAACAAAAGAAAATAAAAAAACAAAGATAACAAAGAAAAACTAGAAAGAAACAAAAGAAAAACAACCAAAGCAAAACTTAAAAAAAGGTGAAAATGAAAAAGAGAAAAGCAGTAAATCTAACCTGCAACGACCGCTACGAGTCGAGCGAGCCTGCGCGCACAGAAAAGGCATGTGTGCTGCTGTTGACTGCAGGCAATTCCTCTTAGACCTCTCCCAATGCATTGGTGTTAAAGTGAGGTGCTATGTGCATTAAAATGCTTAACAACTAGTATCCCCAATGCATGAGTGCTTAGCTTTTGTAGCTAAGCCTCCTTTATTTAATTGTTTAGTCACAAAACTCCTTCATGTATTGGTTGGTAGTCTTTTTGCATAGGTTCACGTGCTTAGCATTGGTTCTTTTTGGGGTCACTATAATGCTCTCTCTCCTTTTTAATTGCTTTGTCAAATCATTTTTCTGCCTATGTAGCACCCTTAGCACCTGTCCACCATGGAGCACTGAGAAGGGCCTTAGGAATCAGTACGGGCGACATATAGCCCTGGCGGTTCGGGAAGAGGACCACAAATGAGATCATGACCATGCTAGAAAGTCCTCCTATCGAGATGACGCATATAGCGACTACATATGTGTCGCCCCGTTATCTTGCCCATTGGTGTGTCCTTTCTAGCGTTACAAACTTGCAATTACTATTTATGCTGGGTTTTCTAGTGATTTCAAATTATTCCATTTTTGTTGGGGTTTTTTTTCCGATAAAATAGATGAATACATTATTTAAAAAAATATGATTTTTAAATAGAAAAACATAGACATTTTGGAAAACTAGATAATTTTCCAGATTTCGTTATTACTTTATCAAATTTCTTGAATGTTGTCTCTTTTTTGTGAATAGTTTGTATGCAATCCTGGAAAACTTTTGAAGAAAGAAAACCCCCAAAATAATACCAAATGAAAACCTGAAGAATACCAAGAAGAAAACTGTTGAAACCCTGAAAACAAAAGCGAAATAACGAAAAAATAATCGTTGAGTGGCAATGTTTTCATAGGTGACGACCAATAATCCAATTTTAAAGCGCAATTTGAATTATACTCAAACATGGACAAAAATATTATAATATTTAGGAGAAATATGTATTCATTTAAAATATGTTCACTAATTCAAATGACGTGACAAACATACTTCCATTGTTCTTTCTTTATTACCAAGAACAAGAAAAATACAACAAAATTCTATACATGGTGATGAATAGAAAAAATCATGAGGACATTACCGAAAAACACAATGTTTTTATATGAGATCGGCTGAGATTCTTGGTCATATATATTATAAAGGAATCAATAGTTTGTGAGGGCTTGAAGATTGCCTATTTTGTGAAACCCACCACTACAATGACATGGCTACTCATTAAACTTCAAATAGAACCACCCAAACAAACATTTTTTTTCGAAAAGAAGGATGAAATTTCAGCCCTCTGCATCATTGCAATTCACACAGCCATTTTTATTAATTAGTAAAAAGAGTAAAGAACAAAGGCAAATATAGTCAAACCATTACATAATATGAAATTCACACTTATGACTAAATCGATTTCTTTCGCAACATCACCTTCAAGAAAGGAACACCATTGCATCATCGTCACCACGTCAGGCAGAAATGACCTGGACAAGGATTTTCATCCTCATTGCAAGACCAACCGATGAAGACTAGTACAACAACAAAGGAGACAACTCCTTTAGGAAAGTAATGACGCAAGTTTGTAAAACCGATATTTTTTTGCGGGTGTGTAAAAAGGAGTTTAAGAACATTGGGGTGACGGAGCACTTATTTTTGAAGCCCACAAAACAAGTGCTTAAAATATTTGAGTTTTTTTTACATGAATACGCATGCATGTGGTCTAAGTTCATGTGACAATTTATTGTATTGTACTCTGCACAAAAAAGACAATAAATTGGCCTAAAAAGGAAAAAACTGGCCCCAAATTTGCATGTCTTTTTTGTATCTCTCATATGCAATCACATATATTGGTGAAATTTTGGCATGTTATACTGCACTGCTATACGTGCATGTACACAAAATTTTGGAATTTCTCAAGCCATACAAATTTGTTCTTTTGAACTTCAAAATAATGAGCACATAGTGTTGTGCTCAGATGCCATTTTTCGCCCATGTTTGTCGCTATTGAGCACAACCAATAAAGGCGAGGACAAGAGCAACACCCTGATCATGAAATGGCGTTTCAATCAATATCTACGTGATAAATCGTTCGACGGTCGCTCCGCCGGTACTATATGCTAGGGCCAAAAGACACTAGCAAATTAGTGGAGAGACTTCACACCTTACACCGCTCGCAGTTGTCATGTGGGCGTCTATGTCTCGGCACGGATCTGGCCGTTGCAAATCCAAATTGACATGAGTCATACTGCATCATCCACCATAACATTGGCATCAGTGCCTCGGTTTTAGATGCCTACAGGGAGCCGCCAATCCACCCCCTGCTCATTAGCGTCAGACTCTGTTGTTGGTGCCTTGAACCACCTCGTGCGATGGCCACTGCCCTCACATAAGACAAAAATCCCCTTTGCGCTATCAATGAGCACAAAACATGACCTTCATCGTCGTGCATGCAAATTCACTGACGCGTTTTGGAGATGGCCATTGTGCCTCTTGATCTCCTTCTTGCGGTCGTTCAGGGCCACTGCCCTCGCCGCAATGACCAGCTGGAGCCACCGACATGCACGACTACGCGTGCAACCATCGTCGACGTTGTTGCTCTCGTCGTCGCCTCTACAAACACGGCACCATCAACTATGTGTCTCTCGCACACCATAGCGTCAGCTTCGACGCATCAAAGCCGGCACCAGAGTGGATCCAACCCCATCCCTAATGCGGCGATCGTGGATGTCGCTAAACTACTAAAAGCAGATAAGGGACAAGTGCCCCCCGAGGTTCACAATGAGACGATGATACAGTGACTCCCTGCTTATGAGTTGTTGTTATCAAATCCATTCACCTAAGGACGGGTGGAGTTTAGAGAATATACAACTTTGGACACCAAATCCGGCCCCTCAAACACCAGTCGCGTCGGCGGGGACTAATCGGTCAGATGTCATACTTGGTGTTGTGCATCCGAGCACCTCATATGGTATCCCCTAGATTCATACAAACTATGCAAAAAAAATCCTACGTACTAAGCACATCACGCTAGGCTAAACTACGCTTCGAAGATGTCCACATCGTATGTGTCGGGTAACGGGTAGATGGGCGCGTAGGAGGGCTCTGGCTCCTGTTACTCATCCATATACGCGAGCATCTCGTCAGCATACGCAGAGTGCTCCCCTCCATCTCCAGCATATGACGGTGGTTGGCCTCCACCACTGATTCGGCCAAAGGGAATTGATGATCGCCTACTGCTTCGTCTGTAGATCCGTGCCCCCAACGTCCCACACGTCCTCCTCGTGCACCTTTTGCTCCTCCTACAGCTTCGCGTCCTCTCCGTACTCCTCCACCATCTCCTCCTCCCCTCATCCTCCGAGTCCTCCGGATCCTCCATGTACGGAGGTAGCCGGGCTTCGCGCCTTGCCCCGATCTGCTCAAGGAGCTGCAGTCGGCCCTCCAGCATTAGATATGGGTAGTTACTTACCCAACAACATGCTGGCATAAATAATAGTGGTGGTGGACAGCAAGTGGAAAGTTGCGGCTGGCGGACGGAACGGAGGAAATGTGGACGTGAGGGTTTCGGTGCCGACGGACGGCTTAAATAGTCGGGCTAGGGCACTACACGGTCCATCAGAGCGGCGCCAGTGGTCCGATGGAGGAGACGATCTTCGGACCATCGGGTATTGAAGTGTTTTCTGATGGGACACGGCCGTTAGTCCGACATGGCGGACGCGCCTGGGCCTTTCCATATCCATTCCATATTTGAACTCGATATAAGGGATGCCGGTCAACCCGAGCGTCTGAGGCTCGTCTGAAACATCCGTAAAAGTTGAGTTTTTTTGACCTGTTACGCCGGATGTTTGGGCTGGAGGGGTGCCGGGCTGTAGATGTTGTGACAATCCCTGGCGTCCGGTGTTGTCAGTGTGCAGCAATGTGGCCAAACATCCAAAATGTTGCTGTCAAATCTCTGTTCCGTGACCGCGAGTCGTCACGATTGGTGTGGCATGTAGCCAACGACGGCTTGCCTATGGGCTCTGCTCTGGTCTGGTCGGGGCATCATCGTCGATCATCGCCCCGCCCGAGCAAACGTGTGGCGATAACTGCAGCAGTGCATGGAAAAGAGGAAAACAGGCTGCAGCGGCCCCTGTAGGGCTGCCCGTGAGGACGAAAGGAAGCAGAGGCCACACACCATATGAAAAACTACAAAATCAGCCCTTTGGCCAAAGTTCAGCACAAAATGAACCCTTTTGCCAAATGTTTCAAAAAATGGCCCTTCCTGCATGCCGCCCGCACCCAGGGCGCCATGCCATATTGCACAACGCCCTGGTCAAGGGCGCCATACTGGTCGTCGGTCACTTGCCATGTTGGCAGGGCCTGGTCGGATGGTGCCATGGTGGGCAGCATGACGCCCCGGCCCAGGGCGTCATGCCCCTTGCATCAACAAAACATAACGGCCCATCTGTCTCCCCCACACACAAACCCTCTCTTTTCTCCTTCTCCGCCCTGGCCGCCCACTCATGCCCCTCCCTAATTCCCACAAAATTTGTTGGAAATATGCCCTAGAGTCAATAATAAAGTAGTTATTATTATTTCATTGTTCATGATAATCATTTATTATCGATGCTAGAATTGTATTGATCGGAAATCCAAATACATGTGTGGATAGATAGACAACAAGATGCCCCTAGTCGGCCTCTACCAGACTAGCTCATTGATCAAAGATGGCTATGGTTTCCTAGCCATGGATATGAGTTGTCATTTGATAATGAGGTCACATCATTAGGAGACTGATGTGATGGACGAGACCCGAACTATAAACGTAGCATATGATCGTATCAAGTTTATTGCTATCGTTTTCTACATGTCAAGTATATGTTCCTATGACATGAGATCATGCAACTCACTAACGCCGGAGGAGTACCTTGTGTGTACCAAACGTCACAACATAACTGGATGACTATAAAGGTGCTCTACAGGTATCTCCGAGGGTGTTTGTTGAGTTGGCATTGATCGAGACTGGGATTTGTCACTCCGTGTGACGGAGAGGTATCTCTGGGCCCTCTCGGTAATACAACATCACAAGAAGCTTGCAAGCAATGTGACTAAGGAGTTAGTTGCGGGATATTGTATTACGAACGAGTAAATAGACTTGCCGGTAACGAGATTGAATTAGGTATAAAGATACCGACGATCGAATCTCGGGCAAGTAACATACCGATAGACAAAGGGAACTGCATACGGGATTAACCGAATCCTTGACATCGAGGTTCGACCAATAAGATCTCCATAGAATATGTGGGAACCAATATGGGCATCAGCGTCCCGCTATTGTTTATTGGCCGTAGAGGTGTCTCGGTCATGTCTGCATAGTTCTCAAACCCTCAGGGTCTACACACTTAACGTTTGGTGACGATATAAGTATAGTTGAGTCATTATGGTGGTTACCAAAGATTGTTCGGAATCCCGGATGAGATACCGGACATGACGAGGAACTCCGGAATGGTCCTAAGGTGAAGATTGATATATTGGACGAAGGATATTGGAGTCCGAAAGTGTTCCGAGGTTACCGGGTGATGGCCAGCGTGATCGAAAGTGGTTTCGGGGGGCCCCGACAAGTGTTGGGGGGCCTGATGGGCCTAAAGGAGGGGGCACACCAGCCCACTAAGGGGTTGTGCACACCCCCTCACCCATCCATCGAACACATATCAAATTCACATGATTACTTGCAACATGATTTCTCCCGTGACCTCAAGAACAAAGGTAACTACTCACAAGAGATGAACATGCTCAAGATCAGAGAGGTAATATATAGCATAATGGATCTGAACATATAATCTTCCACCAAATAAACCATATAGTAATCAACTACAAGATGTAATCAACACTACTAGTCACCCACAAGCAACAATCTATAGTTCCGGTAACAAGATAGATCACAAGAGATGAACTAGGGTTTGAGATGAGATGGTGCTATTGAAGATGTTGATGAAGATAGCCCTCCCCAAGATGGGAGAGTTGTTTGTGATGATGATGACGATGATTTCCCCCTCCGGGAGGGAAGTTCCGCCGGTGGAATCGCTCCGCCGGAGGGAAAAAGTGCTCCTGCCCAAGTTCTGCCTCGAGGCAGCATCGTTCTATCCCGAAAGTCTTCTCTTTATTATTTTTCTAGGTCAGAAGGGCTTATATACAAGAAGATGGCCACCGGAGATGGGCCTGGGTGAGCACAACCCACCAGGGAGCGCCTGGGGGCCCTGGCGCGCCCAGGTGGGTTGTGCCCACCTGGTGGGCCCCCTCTGGTGGTTATCAGCTCCAGTATTTCTTAAATAATCCATAAAAAATCTCTGTGAAGTTTCAGCTTGTTTGGAGTTGTGCAAAATAGGTGGCCTGACGTAGCTTTTTCAGGTCTAGATTTACAGCTGCCGGAATTCTCCCTCTTGGTGTATACCTTGCAAATTATTAGAGAAAGGGCATTATAATTACTCAAAAAAGCATTATTATGCATAATAACAACATAAATAACAGCAAGAAAACATGATGCAAAATGGATGTATCACGGCAGTAGAATTATAAGGTGACCCCTCACTAAAATTTCAAGATAAAATTGTGTTCTCCCCAAGTGTGCACCGTTGCTAAAGTTTGTCGTTTGGAAACACCACGTGATGATCGGGTGTGATAGACTCTACGTTCACATACAACGGGTGCAAGCCAGTTTTGCACATGAGAAACACTTGGGTTAAACTTGATGAGTCTAGCATGTACATACATGGCCTCGGAACACAAGAGACCGAAAGGTCGAGCATGAGTCATATCGTAGATTTGATCAACATGGAGATGTTCACCACTGATACAACCTCATCTCACGTGATGATCGGACTTGGGTAGGTGAATTTGGATCATGTTATACACTCGGAAAACCGGAGGGATGTTGATTTGAGTGAGAGTTCTTAAGTAACACTGGTGCGCGTTGATCCTAAACAAACGGTTTTTACCCCTTTCCGCGACGGCATTTGGAACCATCGCCAAGTGAGTGTGTGCGATAGGGTGTCCTTCCCACACGACCCAGAAATCGTTGGGGATAGGCCCTCCTGGGACCCAGGCTGGGGCCGTGTGCGATCGAGCGAGGCATGGAAACCCAATCATTTACATATGTATGTACATCCCACACGGTAATCCGAGAAAATCATTTTCGTAGGCATGTACATCCCACACGGTAATCCGAGAAAATCACTTCCGTAGGTATGTACATCCCACACGGTGAATCCCAGAAAAACGTTTCCGTTCGTATGTATAACACACATAGTCAATCCAAGGAATACGTTTCCATTCTTATGTACATCCCACACAGTCAATCCAGGGGAAACGTTTCTGTTCGGACGTAAATCCCACATAGTTTTATGTGTAGGCTCGTGTGTGAAAGGTGTAACTATCACACACGGTCTTCCTTGGTTAACTGTTTGCTTTTATCAACTATATCACACATAATTTGATGAAGAAAACTGTGTGGCATTGGGCTATCCAACGCAAGCGCTTTTACTGCTAGAACCGTTTGCAAAGGTCCATGACCGTCTGTTCTATTCTTATTTTTGCCTGTAATTTATTATTCTAATTGGAAATTTTGAAATACGAAACGTGCAATTCAAATTCTCAGCACAATGGTTCAACAACGAATCCATAAATAAAATTGCCAGTACAATATGTTCAGTAATTACAGGATTAGGCAACAATTAACTATGATGAACCGCAATATTTAAAGGCGGTAAAGGTGACGAGACAAGTGTAAATCATTTTGACTGCCGACAGTGTTGAAGAAGCGGAATGCCCATAATGTGCCTTCCTGCATGCCATAGGCACGAATCACTTTTGTCCAACCCCTTGTGACAATCGCCCACCCATCCTTTCATCGCCTTCAGGAAGACTTCTAGAGCATTATCATGGTAGAATGAATTATATACTTTAACCTTAGTTGCCTACACTCCGGTCATGTAGTTTGCAAGGTAATCATCAATAAATAGCTTCGGAAACCACTGAAAAGAGAAAAATATCAGATACTGAGGTCTAATAGTGTAACTTGTTGTGGGCAGGGAAAAAAGGCAACACATTACTTACCATCCTAAAGTTCACTGTTGTCTTTGACAAAGTGTAAATAAAGAGCTTAATTCTAATCATCCGTTTCTTTCGCCTAACAATCTTTCTTATTTTGCTCACTTGACGCTTGTTCATGAATATCTCATTTCCCCATACGCAAAAGGGATCGAAGCATGGATCTGTACCCCAAATATATGTACCTACAAGCAACCAGTAAATGTTAGAAGCTAAACTGAGATTGCACAAATGATGTAAAATACAACTACCTGTGTTCCTAAGTACAAGTTGTTTTTTGAGATTTCAATATGAACTACATACGGATGTATATAGAATTATAGATATAGTTTAGAGTAGAATCTAGATTCACTCATTTTGCTCCTTATGTGGTCTATATTGGAATCTCTAAAAATACTTATATTTAGGAATAGATGGTGTATAAGACATGTGATGCAGCTAACCTCGTCGGCAAACAACAACATCGCTCATTGTAGACCTGTGTAAGTACATGGAAAGCCAATGTTAACTACAACAGGGTTAACATCCACCAAAAAAAGCAAATGGTAATAAAACGACGGCATCTGTAGTGATATCTTCATTTCGAAAGAGTAGCACGGTAGCAAAGGGGTGGATTAAAAATGGATACAACTGTTAATTACAACATACTCAATAACATCCTAATTCATGTTTTGTAAGTTTGTAGCCATTGAAATACAACTCTTTAAAAATGGATACAACTGTTAATTGCAACAGGCTTAATGGCCATTGAAACCGGTACTGAAAAAATGCAATTGGTAGAGTTAAACATCACAGGGCAGGTCCTGCCAGAGCAGATAATGGCCTAGTTGTCTATAAAAAGGTAGGGAAAATAGCTTAAACGTGTTAGGCATGTTTACTACAACATGCTTAATACATCGACAGTACAAAACATAGCCATTAATTGCAACTGGTATTAGTAAGATTGAACTAGTGGGTACATACTTGGTAAGTCCTGAGAGGTAGTTGCTGGGGCACTTCATCTTGGCCAGAGCCCGCCCAAAGTCAGCGGTGGCGGAGGCGAGCTGTTTCTCCGGGTCGATGCGTGGATCAGTGCCACTAACATGTGTACCTACACGCAACCAGTAAATGGTAGAAGTTAAACTGCAATTGCACGAATGATGTGAAATACTGTAAGACATGGGATGCAGCTAACCTTGATGGCAAACAACAACATCGGCCGTTATGACCATGCGTAAGTACATGGACAAGCATGTTAAGTACAATAGGGTTAGCATCCACCAAAAATAGCAAATGGGTCAACATCTCTAGTATATCTTCATTGCAAAGAGTAGCATGTTAGCAAAAGGACAAATTAAAAAAATGGATACAACTGTTAATTGCAACAAGCTTAGCAACATCCTAAGTCATGTTTTGTAAGTTTGTAGCCATTGAAATGCAACTGTTTAAAAATGGATTCAACTGTTAATTGCAACATGCTTAATAGACATTGAAACTGGTACTGATAAAAATGCAATTGGCATAGTTAAACATCACAAGGCAGGTGCTGCCAGAGCCGAGAATGGCCCAGATGTCTATAAAAAGGTAGGGAAAGTAGCAAAAACGTGTTAGGCATGTTTACTAGAACATGCTTAATACATCGACCGTACAGAACATAGTCATTAATTGCAACTGGTATTGGTAAGATTCAACTGGTGAGTACATACTTGGTAAGTCCTGAGAGGTAGTTGCTGGGGCACTTCATCTTGGCCAGAGCTCGCCCAAAGTCAGCGACGGCGGAGGCGAGCTGTTCCTCCGGGTCGAAGCATGGATCAGTGCCACTGACATGTGTACCTACAAGTAACCAGTAAATGGGTAGAAGTTAAACTGCAATTGCACAAATTATGTGAAATACTGCAAGACATGGGATGCAGCTCACCTCGACGGCAAACAAAAGCATCGGCCGTTATGACCCTGCGTAAGTACATGGACAGGCATGTTAAGTGCAACAAGGTTAGCATCCACTAAAAATAGCAAATGGGCATCATCTCTAGTGATATCCTGAGTCATGTATTATAAGTTTGTTGCTGGTATTGGTGAAATTGAGCTGGACACGGTAATATTTGAACACCACACAGTGTGTAGTACTGAAATAAACAAGGCACGAACATGCTTAATACATCAATCGTACAAATCATAGCCGTTGCAAGTGGTATTGGTAAGATTTAGCTGGTCAGATCTTACCTGTTAAGTCCTCGGGGGTAGTCGCTGGGGGACTTCATCTGGTCCAGAGCCTGCACCATGTCGGCAGCGGCGGCGGAGGCGAGGTGTTCCTCTGGGTCAACACGCACAGCGGCAATCGCGCCATGGACTGCCATCAGCTCCTGGCGAGGGGATTTGGAGGCATGAGGATGTTTCGCAGGCGCCATTTAAGCAATCAGGCCGGGGACGTGATAGAGATCGGTGGGTTACCTGACTAGATCCGAGCAAAACGTAGATGTGGTTGAAGCTGTTTATGCGGCGGCGGCGGTTTGCCGGTAGGGGGATGTCACACCCTGCATTTTGTAACATGTTATTTGTATCTTTGAAGCATGAAAATTTGGACCAGCAATTTTTTTTAGCATCATTTGGCTTTTATTTGGAATTGAGTTTTCTTCATGTGCTTTTTCTTGTGCTCATTAAAGTCAACTATGACCTCTTGTAGAATTCATCTCCATACCCAAAACTTCTGCCCAATGATCATGCCAAGTGTTATATGACAGTATAGTATTTTCTTACAAAATTAATTTGGCCAAAAAGTATTTTATAAATTTAGTTTTCCAAAAACCCCTGAATTGAGATTTGCACTGCAAGTACTTGATTTAGGGTGAGAAAATTATTTCAAAAGGTTTATTTGAGACCTAGTAGTCATAGGACTCCCAGAAACCACAAAGGTATAATTTTAAAAGTTATTTTCCTATTTTATTTAAAAGCTTTTTCTTAAGGCCAGAAATGGTCTTTAATAGGGGAAAATTATTTAACTATTGCAAAAAATATTTGCCAAAATTCAGAGAGACTCAGAGGACATATATTGTCCATATATAAGAGTTTCAACACTTGGTCATGTTCAAAATAATGGGCTAAACCCTCTAAAACCCTTTCTGGATATTTCAAGCTTTTGAAATATTTACAAAGGAAACTTTCTCCAAAAATTCCAGAGAAATTCTATCACGTCATATATGACATATTTGTTGATCTTGCCAAGTCCCATGCCTTGGGAAGAAAGAAAACATCCTCAAACCCCTTCATAACCATTCTGTCCATATTTGAAGTTTGAGCAACTTTACATTGCCAAACTTGTCCAAATGCTCTCAAACTTGGTGCACATGCTAGAATGACCTAACAAGGCATCTAGACCAAATGGCACAAGATTTGGAATAGAGCAACTTGATCAGATCATCTCAAAACCCTTTCTGTTCAAATGCAAATTTGAACAACTTTACATTACCAACTTTTTATTTGGAGCTTCAAACTTTGTGGGCATGATCAATACCCCAAATGATGATGCTACACCAAGTGGTGCATCAAGGGGAGATGATTAGCTTGACTCAAACAAGATGAAACTGTTTCTGTTGATTTCTAGGGTTCACCAAAGTTGCATTGGCTAGTTTCTTCAAATGGGCCCAAACTTGGTGAAGCACCCTATTTTCTCATGTCTTTCAACCCTGTTAAGTGCCATGTCAAGTGGAGGTCATTTACTTGACCAAACACTGATCAAACACCTTCTGGCTTTTTACTAAAACCTCCAACTTGATCACTTTTACTCTTCTCCATGGCCTGTACTTTTTACCACATGATCATTGAGTTACTAGCTACCTCCAGTAACTTCCCCAGCACCCCAACTCCATGATTGAGGGGTAAGAACCATGTTTTACCTTGCTGGACAGCAGGTTCTCACCATTTCACCAGCACCCTCACTCTCTCTCAGCATCTCCAGGGCATCCAAGGCCTCAGGCCAATTCTTTACTTCCCCCTGACCTTCTAGACGCTGCTGGACACGTTGGTTTTGACCAGGACGGCGAGAGCGCGGCTGTAGGATCGAAAGTAGGTCTAGAGGGGGGGTGATTAGACTACTTGACAATATAAAAAATCTGCCTTTAGATCATGCAATGTTTTTGGCAGTTTCACAAGTAAGAACAATTCAAGTAACACCCTACACATGCAATTCTAGAGTATATGCAGCGGAAAGTAAATTGCACATGTAAAAGAGAGGTGGAGAAGATCAAACGCAGTTTGGTGACACGGAGATTTTTGTCGTGGTTCCGATAGGTGGTGCTATCGTACATCCACGTTGATGGAGACTTCAACCCACGGAGGGTAACGGCTGCGCGAGTCCACGGAGGGCTCCACCCACAAAGGGTCCACGAAGAAGCAACCTTGTCTATTCCATCACGGCCTACGCCCACGGAGGACTAGCCTTACTCGGGGTAGATCTTCACGAAGTAGGCGATCTCCTTGCCCTTACAAACTTCTTGGTTCAACTCCACATCTCAACGACGGAGGCTCCCAAGCGACACCTAACCAATCTAGGAGGCACCACCCCCCAAAAGGTAATAGACGGTGTTGATGATGATGAACTCCTTGCTCTTGTGCTTCAAATGATAATCTCCCCAACACTCAACTCTCCTCACTGATATGGCTGTGGTGGAAGAAAGATTTGAGGGGAAAGCAACTTGGGAAGGCTAGAGATCAAGTTTCATATGGTAGGAATGGAATGGCTTGATCTCAACACAAGGGTAGGTGGTTCACTTCTCAGAAAGTGTATGATAGAAGTGGTGGTACTTTCTGATGGCTCTCCTCACGAATGAGGAGGGGGTGGAGGGGTATATATAGCCTCCACACAAAATCCAACCGTTACACACACATTTGACCAATCTCGGTCAGACCGAAGTGAAAACTCGGTCAGACCGAAAGTTCAAATATAGTGAACGTTGGGATTTTCGGTGGGACCGAAAATACCATCTCGGTTTGTCCGAAGTGAGTCAAAGGTTAGGGTTTGCCATCTCGGTGTGACCGAAAACAACAACTCGGATATTCCGAAATGCTGTCAATTGGTTACAGAAGGTTGGCAGAACATTTTCGGTGAGACCGAGACTCAGAATCGGATGGACCGAAAAGTTAGGGTTTAGGGAAAGAGCTGAAGTGGTTCATCTCGGTGGGACTGAGTTTGCAGAATCGGTTTGTCCGAGATTACTTATGAGTGTGTTGTGAAGTGAAGAGTGCTGATAGTTGAGGGAGCTAGATCACCAAGCACTTGAGCAACAAGAACATTAACACAACCTCATCCCCTTTTAATAGTATTGGCTTTTCCTATGGACTCAATGTGATCTTTGATCACTAAACCAAAAATGGAGTCTTGAGCTTTTGCCAATGCTTGTCTTAGCATTTTGAGGGGTCCACTTCTTCAGACATTTCCATACCCATATCATCGAACTTTTCTGAAATGATTCTCAAGAGAATATTAGTTCAATGATATATATGTTGTTATTAATTACCAAAACCACCCGGGGATTAGTTGCACTTTCAATCTCCCCCTTTTTGGTAATTGATGACAACATATAGATCAAAGCTTCGACAAAAGATATAATCAATGAATAATATCGTCGCTTTGAGAAGTATGTGATAAACAAGAGCTCCCCCTAAATTTGTGCATTATTTGAAATTTGCGTTTGAATGCAAATGCACAATCGATTAGGATTATGGGTCACTCTTCCATGTCACATACATCTTGGTGGAGCGCACAAAATGATAAGAATGAATAACATGCACTTAATCACCAAGACAAGAGTAAATAGCCATACAATAAGGAATAGCATATGATAAGCAATAAGCACACATTAAAGCATAGTATGACTAAGCACTCATTAAGGTAGCATCAAACGTAGTAGCAAGCACACATAAAGTATCTGGAACCAAAAGAAACCAATGTATCTCAAGGAAAACCGGCAAAAGAACGAAAAGACGAAAGAGCACTCTCTCTCTCGAAGCCCTATGATCTATAACAATTTCTCCCCCTTTGGCAACAAGTTACCAAAAAGTTCGAAAAGGTATAGAGCTAAACGTCACTGCGGGCTCTGCTGGCGGCTCCCGTCTGGGTAGATGTCGGTGTAGAGATAGCTGCATCTGCGAAGACCTCTGCTGATGTCTGCGGTGGAGGAGTGGATGCTGGAGCTGAAGGAACTGCTGGAGCTGTAGCTGGTGCTAAAGTGGTAGCCCTGGAGTCTGTCACTGGGATAGCTGCAGATCTGGATCCTCTGGGAATCTGAGCAGCCTGGCGATGAGAGTCCTGGACTAGATCATCCTGCATAAGCTCTGCTCTCTCCTGCCTAGTCTCCTCCATGTCTGCCTCAAGCTTGTTGACAGACACCTGAATCTCAGTCAGCTTCACGTCCAGAGCATGGATCTTGTCCTCGACAATCCTCTCAAGGCTCTCCTGAGATTGCTCAATGCTGGCCAGGCGTTGTTCAATCCTTTGGGTAGCTTCAAGAATTTGTTCTCCAAAGCTCTTTGGCTTAGCTGCTGCTGCTGCTGCCTCTTTGTCAGCTTTAGCTTTCTTCGCAGCTTTAATTTTGGCTTGCCCTTCAACTGAGGTGGGATCCTCTTCATCCATCACAACTACGTTGTCCTCATGCTCTGGCTGCAGTGGCAAGTGCTTCCTATCCAACATGAATTTGCCCGTGCCAAACTTGGCGTTGATGAGCATCTGTATCTGCGGTGCAAACCCACATGACCTCTTCTGGTCAGCTGCAGTCCTCTTAATGGTCTCTACCATCAAGTCCATCACCTTAAAAGGTGCCTTCTCATCGAGAATGTGCAGCATGTTGATAGAATAGCCTCGTATCATCCGGTGGTCACCTGACTTAGGCATCAAAGTATGCCTCAGAATAGTGTTAGTGGTGGTCAGACCTGCCTGGAGATAATACACTGAGCCGAGCTTCCATCCCTCCAAATCAGCAGCTGGGATCTCCTTGTACATATTCTTCATGGAATCATGACTCTTCTTAGGAATCCCATAGACATCAATGTCGTCCTCTCTCTGTACTGGAGCATTCAGAAGATCTGCCCATTCTGCAACAGTCGAAGAAAACCTTTGACCTTCAGTCATCCAGGTGATCTTGCCATCGGGGTAGAAGTGGGCAGTGGCATAGAACTGCATGATCATCTCGTCGTTCCAGGCTGTCAGCTCTTGACCCACGAAGTCAGCGACTCCACATGCAGTAAAGCTCTCATGCACATGGGGAAAGAAGTCCCGGTGCTCTTCACTGTCAATGTACTCCCAGTCAACATACCTGGTGTCAGCAACAATGGGCTTCTTATCCATTAGCACGGTCTCATAGAAATCCTGCTGCTCTCCGGTGTGGAATCTGGGGTCCACAGCAGTCCTTCTCCTTACGGCATATGGATCAGACTGTCTCCATAGCCTGAGACCTTTGTCCTTCCTTGCCTTCATGTCCTCAGCTTGAGGATGAGCATCATTGTGGAGTGGCAACTTGGGACGGAGCTTGAGCAACACATGCTCTTCATCTGATTCAGACGGTGGCATTTCTCCTTTGTTCTTCTCAGAAGCTGGAATGCTTCTGGTTGTTCTCTTGGGCTTGGCTGGAGCTGCTTTGACTGGAGCAGGCTTCTTGGGCTTAGAAGAGGCTTGAGCCCGAATAGCATCACCCATGAACTTAGCTTTCTGAGGAGGAGGCTGGGGTGCTTCTTCTTCTTCTTCTTCTTCTTCAGCATCAACTTGAGGTTCAGCATAAACAACCCTCTTCCTTTTGGAAGTCTTCTTCACCTTGCTTGGAGCAGGCTCTTCCAAGTTGAGCTTCTTAGCAACTGCAGACTGTTTTACCTTGCTTGTACCTTTCCTTGGCTGCTGCCCTTGGTGCTCTTTGGCAACCACATTCCTCTTGGGCTTGGAGGTAACTTCCTCAGCAACAAAGTCGGAGTCCTCATCATCCGAAGTTCTCTTCTTCCTGGTTCTCGTAGCTGCGGGAGGCAGACCACTAGGGGTGCTCCTCTCACCATCATCACTAGAGCTGCTTGCAGGACTTGTATCTGCCTCTGGAATTTCAGCAAATGGTGATTCAGACCTGTTCTGGCTGTCACTGACATCTGACATGGCTGAAAGACCTGTGAAAAGATAAGGTATAGGCAGAATGGAAGAGTTATCACAACTGCAGAAGTTTTTGAAAAAAAATGAGTTAAAAACTTAGTTTTGAGTTTTCACAGAATGTATTTCGGTCAAACCGATTTTAGGTTTCGGTGTAACCGAAGTGCTCAACAGAAACCTACACACCACTTTCGGTCAGACCGAAGTGGGTTTCGGTCCTACCGAAAACTTAGGGTTTCACTGAAACTTCTTTTCGGTCGTTCCGATTGGCACAACTCGGTTAAACCGAACTATGCAGTGCAATGGCCAGAGGCCAAATCGGTCATTCCGATTTTCAAAAATCGGCTTCACCGAGATGCATTCCGTGGAAACCTAAACCTAAGAATTTTCCTCGAAACTAGACGATCTGAACTATTGTGTGGGGAACATATCAAACATGGATTGAATCATGGCAGCCTATCGTGCAAGAATCAGCAGTGGAGCACGAAAAGGGATCGGGACACACCCTAACTTGGTGGTGTCCCTCTACGGCGGCAACGGTGGAGATGATTACCGTTGACGGCGGCGGAGACCTGCGGCGAGGGCACATAGGCGACGAAGGCGACGATCCGTAGACCAGGGCGGCGGCAGCAGGGGTCTTGGGGGCGAACGGTTTGAAGAAAGAAATCGCGCGCAGCCCCTCAGGTATATATAACCCCGTGCTGTCGGTGGGACCGAGTTGAAAAACTCGGTGTCACCGAGATGTATATCTGCTGTGCAGTTACACATATCGGTCAGACCGAGAGTTTGAACTCGGTTTCACCGAGATGAAACCTAGATCAGTCTAAGCGTTTCGGTTGGACCGATATTGAGAAACCGGTCAGACCGAAATGGACTTAGAAGGTTTTGGAAGTCAGCCTTAGACGAATCGGTGGTTCCGAGTGCTCCTCACTCGGACTGTCCGAAAAAGACTTGTTCAAAGTTGTGATATGAGCATGAATAGAGTTTTGAGACAAGAAAGCATAGATAGCTAGGGAAAGGTGCTTAGGCATTCTTGTCCATCCATTTGGCCAGAAAAAGAAACCAAAACAATCAAAACCACAAATAGATGTCCTTGAATGAATAGAATCATGCATTCAACATGCTCACACAATAAGATAGCAACTGAAATATGTGTCAAACATGCACAACCAATCACTCTAGCTACTAGCACACAATTTGTCGATGACTAGGTCATCTATATATGAGTATATTGACTTAGGAGCCAAATGAGAACATTTGATCATAGGTCATACTCATCGTTTAAGCACAAGTGGGGTTACCACTTTTACATAAATCATTTATGTGTTCACATCACTTGGAGATGCTTTAGCCCAATTTTTAGAGCAAAGCTCCCCCTAGATGTGAGAACCCCTTTTAAAGGGTCAAACTAACCTTGGGTTGTCGTAGAAGACTTCATGTAGATGTTGAGGATGTGGATGCTCAATGTTGATGTAGATCATCATGAGTTAGGAGCAATCCTTTGGATTAGGGCACTTTCAATACCTACATGGGTTAGTCCCACAAGGAACAAACAAGAATATCCATAGACATAGAGTGAAGTACACAAAAGATGATGTCCATGAAAGCAATGATTACCTTGTCCCTTGACTTACCAACAAGAGGGTTTGTGACTCCATGAACTAGTGCATGATGTGGAAGTTGATTGCACAAGTTCTTGCCAAAATGAATATGAGTGAAGTTTGTTGGCGGAGTCACCCTCAAGAACCTTCTAGTTCTTCTTCTTTGGGATCCACATCATCTTGATGGGAATCCTTGGTGTTGTAGTTGAGCTTGACGAAGTAGAACTTGATGTGTCCTTGGGAACCCACTTGACCATGGCTTGAGGTGCTTCAATGAATGCATCAATCTCCTCTTGAAGCTTGTCCTTGGCCTTTAGCTTGTGGTCTTGTGGTGGAAGGTCATCTTGAGCTTGTTCCACATTGGAAGAAGTAGGATCATACTTCTCCTTTTGTGAAACAAACTGTGGAGTAGGGTATTGACCTTCTTCCCACTCAACACCTTCGGCGTTGAACTTTCTGTTGGGGAACGTTGCATGGAAAACAAAAATTTTTCTCTACGTTCACCAAGATCAATCTAGTAGATGCAACTACGAGGGGAGAGTAAGATCCACATACCCTTGTAGATCGCTAAGCGGAAGCGTTATGAACGCGGATGATGGAGTCGTACTCGTCGCGATTCAGATCGCCGAAGACCTAGCACCGAAGCAACGGTGCCTCCGCGTTCTTCACACGTACGGTTCGGGGACGTCTCCTCCTTCTTGATCCAGCAAGGGGTGGAGGAGAGGTTGATGGAGAACCGGCAGCACGACGGCGTGGTGGTGATGGTGGAGGAGAATTCCAGCAGGGCTTCGCCTAAGCACCGCGGGAGAAGAAGATGTTGTGGGAGAGGGAGGGCAGCACCGAGGCACAAACTGTGTTGGCTGCCCTCCCTTTGCCCCACTATATATAGGGGGGGTGGAGAGGTGAGGGCGCCCTAGGGTTTCCCCCCTAGGGGGCCGGCGGCCAGGGCAAGGGGGGGCGGCGGCCAAGGCAAGGGGGGGGCGGCGGCCAGGGCCAGGCCCTAGGGTTTCCCCCCCTAGGTGCCTTGCCCCCCAAGGCTAGGGGGTGCGGCCACCCTAGAGGGGTCCACCCCCCTTGGCGCACAAGGAGAGGGCCCAGGGGGGGGCGCACAGCCCCTTGAGGGCTGTGGTGTTCCCCCTTGTGGCCCATTAGGCCCAGAACTGCTTCCGGAACCCCCGAAACCCCTTTTCGGTATTCCGCCGATTTCCCGATGCTCTCCGGAACACTTCCGGACTCCGAAACCTTTCATCCTATATATCAATCTTCGTCTCCGGACCATTCCGGAGACCCTCGTCATGTCCGGGATCTCATCCGGGACTCCGAACAACCTTCGGTAACCATACACTTTTCTCACTAACAACCCTAGCGTCACCGAACGTTAAGTGTGTAGACCCTGCGGGTTCGGAAACCATGTAGACATGACCGAGACACTCCCAGGTCAATAACCAATAGCGGGATCTGGATACCCATATTGGTTCCTACATGTTTCTCGATGATCTCATCGGATGAACCACGATGTCAAGGATTCAGGCAATCCCGTATACAGTTCCCTTTGTCTCGTCGGTATGTTACTTGCCCGAGATTCGATCGTCGGTATCTCTATACCTAGTTCAATCTCGTTACCGGCAAGTCTCTTTACTCGTTACCGTAATACATAATCCCGTGACCAACTACTTTGATACGGTGTATCCTAGGGCCATCACCATGGACCCTCCTTCACCCCCTCAAGTGCCTCAAGGACCGATGACACGTGCTCGTGCTAGAGCTTTCGAGACCGAGGTGACGTCACTCCTAGCCCAACTTCCTTATGAATCTTGCGAGACATGGTTGCTACCTCAAGCGAGTGTGCTTTGTGTGCTCAGGTGTGAAGGAGACCGCTTCGGAGAAGAGCGTGAAGATGGACAAGTCCCCAAGGCCACGGACGAACTGATCCATCGAGAAGGGCAGAAGGAAGCTCCAGGCCCCGGACATCCGGCCCCATGGCCCGGACATCCGGCACCTGGGCCATCAACTACAGAAGGCCAGCAGCAACTGAAGCTACAGGGCCCGGACATCCGGCCAGGGCCCGGACATCCGGCCAAGCATGGCCCGGACATCCGGCCCCGGGCCCGGAAATCCGGCGCCTCTGTCCAGAGAGCGCCCGAAACCTGACCTCTCCAGCCCGGACATCCGGCTCCTCGTCCCGGACGTCCGGCACCCTTCGAAGACCCGGACATCCGGGCCGTCGCCCGGACATCCGGCCCCTGATCTGCCTGCGTGCAGCCCCTGGGCCGAGGCCCATGTACCCATTCGCCCCGTAGACTATATATACTCCTCTCCTCATTCCGTTTAGGGTTAGCTGTGGTTTAGCTCATTTGACACTTGTGTGGATTTCTCCCACGAGACCGGTGCGCCTCTACGGAGAAGATCCACTTCGGATTCAGGACCTCCCACATCGGAGAAGATCCCCCGGGATATCAAGACCTCCTCCGGGAGAAGACTATCTGTATCACCGTTGTTGACTTTGGATCATGGATCTCAACCTTGTATCGCGAATCTAGCATTTGTGTGATTGCTTCCGTGTTGATTTGAGTGTTCTCTCTTGTGTTCTCCCCATCTTTCTCCGTGTTTTCCCCGTGTTCATCGTGTGCCAACCTCCAAACGTGAAAGATCCGCTGATTAGGGTTCCGCCCTGTATCACGTCACCTCGGTCTCGAAAGCTCTAGTACGGGCACGTGTCATCGGTCCTTGAGGCACTTGAGGGGGTGAAGGAGGGTCCATGGGGATGGCCCTAGGATACACCGTATCAATTTCCCACGCGCATCGTCACTTCGTCCTTCGCCAGCCTCCGTTTATTCCGCAGTTCCTGTTTAGAGTTGCAAATGTGAGCAACCGAACCGGTATCAAATACCCAGGCACTACAACGAGAGTTGGTAAGGTACACATCAATAACATGTATATCACATATACCTTTGTTGTTGTTGGCCCCCTTCTTGTCCGCCAGATACTTGGGGCAGTTCCGCTTCCAGTGGCCGTTCCCCTTGCAATAGAAACACTCAGTCTCTGGCTTGGGCCCACTCTTGGGTTTCTTCACTGGATTAGCAACTGCTTTGCCACCCTTCTTAGAGTTACCCTTCTTGCCCTTGCCATTCTTCTTGAAACTGGTGGTTTTATTGACCATCAACACTTGATACTCCTTCTGGATGTCTGCCTCAACGACTTTCAGCATCGAAAACAGCTCGGCGATGGTCTTGTTCATCCCTTGCATGTTATACTGCTGCACGAAGCTCTTGTAGCTTGGAGGGAGTGACTGGAGAATTCTGTCAATGATAGCCTCATCCGGGAACACAAGTCCCAGATCAGCTATGCGGGTATAGTACCCAGACATCTTCAGTAAGTGCTCACTGACAGACGAATTCTCCTCCATCTTGCAAGCAAAGAATTTATCGGTGGTCTCATACCTCTCGATCTTAGCATTCTTTTCAAAGATGAACTTCAACTCCGTGTACATCTCATATGCACCATGACGTTCAAAACGCCTTTGAAGTCCTCCTTCCAAGCCGTACAACATGGCACACTGCACTATCGAATAGTCATCCGAACGTGTCTGCCAGACGTTCAAAACGTCCGCAGGGGCTGTAGGAGTGGGGGGGTCACCTAGCGGTGCATTTAGGACATAAACCTTTTGGGCAGCTGTGAGGATGATCCTCAGATTGCGGAGCCAGTCCACAAAGTTGCTCCCGTCATCTTTCAGTTTAGCTTTCTCTAGGAACGCATTAAAATTCAGGGGTGCTACTGCGCGAGCCATCTACAACCAAAAATTTGCAAAGACATTTTAGACTATTGTTCATGATAAGTGAGTTATTACCTAATCAAATTATTTATAACTCCCACTCAAATTGACATCCCTCCGGTCATTCGAGCGTGACATGATCCAAATTCACCAACCCAAGTCCGATCATCACGTGAGATGAGGTGGTGTCAATGGTGAACATCAACATGTTGATCATATCTACTATATGACTCATGCTCGACCTTTCGGTCCTCCGTGTTCCGAGGCCATGT
The DNA here is from genome assembly GCA_902687465.1 of Secale cereale. Lineage (NCBI taxonomy): Eukaryota > Viridiplantae > Streptophyta > Magnoliopsida > Poales > Poaceae > Secale > Secale cereale. The sequence goes on along the minus strand of LR738710.1, from coordinate 128,672,822 downwards.
CTGTACATGCTAGGCTCGTCAAGTCTAACCCGAGTGTTCTGCACGTGCAAAACTGGCTTGCACCCGTTGTATGCGAACGTAGAGTCTATCACACCCGATCAGCACGTGGTGCTTCGAAACGACGAACCTTCGCAACGGCGCACACTCGGGGGGAACACAATTTTATCTTGAAATTTTAGTGAAGGATCACCTTATAATGCTACCGTCGTCCTAAGCAAAATAAGATGCATAAAAGGATTAACATCACATGCAAATCATAAGTGACATGATATGGCCATCAACTCGTGCTTTTGATCTCCATCTCCAAAGCACCGGCATGATCTCCATCGTCACCGGCGCCACACCATGATCTCCATCATCATGATCTCCATCATCGTGTCGCCATCGGGGTTGTCGGCGCCCACCATGCTCTTACTACTATTGCTACCGTTTAGCGATAAAGTAAAGCATTACAAAGCGCTTAATGATTGACACGCAGGTCATACAAAAAATAAAGACAACCCTATGGCTCCTGCCGGTTGCCGTATGCATCGACATGCAAGTCGATATTAACTATTACAACATGATCATCTCATACATCAAATATATCTCATCATGTAATTGGCCATATCATATCACATGCATACCCTGCAAAAACAAGTTAGACGTCCTCTAATTTGTTGTTGCATGTTTTACGTGGCTGCTATGGGTATCTAGCAAGAACGCTTCTTACCTACGCAAAACCACAACGGTGATATTCAAGTTGCTATTTAACCTTCTACAAGGACCGCCTTGTTCTATTCCGATTCAACTAAGATAGGAGAGACAGACACCCGCCAGCCATCTTATGCAACAAAAGTCACATGTCTGTCGATGGAACCGGTCTCATGTACGTGGACATGTAAAGTTGGTCCGGGCCGCTTCATCCTATAATACCGCTGAATCAAGAAAGACTAAGGAGGGCAGCAATTTAAACATCAACGCCACAAACCCTTTTGTGTTCTACTCGAGAAAGCATCTACGCAAGATCCTAGCTCATGATGCCACTGTTGGGGAACGTTGCATGGAAAACAAAAAATTTTCTCTACGTTCACCAAGATCAATCTAGTAGATGCAACTACGAGGGGAGAGTAGGATCCACATACCCTTGTAGATCGCTAAGCGGAAGCATTAAGAACGCGGTTGATGGAGTCGTACTCGCCGCGATTCAGATCGCTAAAGATCCAAGCACCGAAGCAACGGTGCCTCCGCGTTCTTCACACGTACGGCTCGGGGACGTCTCCTCCTTCTTGATCCAGCAAGGGGTGGAGGAAAGGTTGATGGAGAACCGGCAGCACGACGGCGTGGTGGTGATGGTGGAGAAGAACTCCAGCAGGGCTTCGCCTAAGCACCGCGGGAGAAGAAGATGTTATGGGAGAGGGAGGGCAGCACCGAGGCACGAACTTGTGTAGGCTGCCCTCCCTTTGCCTCACTATATATAGGGGGAGGAGAGGGGAGGGGCGCCCTAGGGTTTCCCCTAGGGGCGGCGGCCAGGGCAAGGGGGAAGGGGGCGGCGCCCCCTGGGGTTAGGGTTTCCCCCCCCAGGTGCCTTGCCCCCCAAGGCTAAGGGGGTGCGGCCACCCTAGGGGGGTCCACCTCCCTTGGCGCACAAGGAGAGGGCCCAGGGGGGGCGCACAGCCCTATGAGGGCTGTTGTGTCCCCCCTTGTGGCCCATTAGGCCCAGAAACACTTCCGGGACCCCCGAAACCCTTTCCGGTACTCCGCCGATTTCCCGATGCTCCCCGGAACACTTCCGGACTCCGAAACCTATCATCCTATATATCAATCTTCGTCTCCGGACCATTTCGGAGACCCTCGTCATGTCCGGGATCTCATCCGGGACTCCGAACAACCTTCGGTAACCATGCACTATTCTCACTAACAACCCTAGCGTCACCGAACCTTAAGTGTGTAGACCCTGCGGGTTCGGAAACCATGTAGACATGACCGAGACACTCCCAGGTCAATAACCAATAGCGGGATCTGGATACCCATATTGGTTCCCACATGTTTCTCGATGATCTCATCGGATGAACCACGATGTCAAGATTCAGGCAATCCCGTATACAGTTCCCTTTGTCTCGTCGGTATGTTACTTGCCCGAGATTCGATCGTCGGTATCTCTATACCTAGTTCAATCTCGTTACCGGCAAGTCTCTTTACTCGTTACCGTAATACATAATCCCGTGACCAACTACTTAGTCACTTTGAGCTCATTGAGATGACGTATTACCGAGTGGGCCCGGAGATACCTCTCCGTCACACGGAGTGACAAATCCCAGTCTCGATCCATGTCAACTCAACGGACACCCTCGGAGATACCTGTAGAGTACCTTTATAGTCACCCAGTTACGTTGCGACGTTTGGCACACACAAAGCACTCCTACGGTGTCAGTGAGTTACATGATCTCATGGTCATAGGAACTTATACTTGACATGCAGAAAACTATAGCGATAACTGACACGATCAAAAGCTATGTTTAACGTTTGGGTCTCGTCCATCACATCATTCTCCTAATGATGTGATCCCATTATCAAATGACAACTCATGTCTATGACCTGGAAACCGCGGTCATCTTTGATCAACGAGCTAGTCCTGTAGAGGCTCACTAGGGACACAAAGTCTGTCTATTTATCCACACATGTATTTGAGTTTCCAATCAATACAATTATAGCATGGATAATAAACGATTATCATGAACAAGGAAATATAATAATAACTCTTTTATTATTGCCTCTAGGGCATATTTCCAACAGTCTCCCACTTGCACTAGAGTCAATAATCTAGCATTACAAGGTAATGAATCTAACACCCATAGAGTCTTGGTGTTGATCGTGCTTAGCCCGTGGAAGAGGCTTAGTCAACGGATCTGCAACATTCAAATCCGTGTGTACTTTGCAAATGTTTATGTCCTCCTCCTTGACCGAATCGCGGATGGAATTGAAGCGTCGCTTTATGTGTCTGGTCCTCTTGTGAAACCTTGGTTCCTTGGCTAGATCAATGGCACCAGTGTTGTCACAGAACAGAGTCATTGGGTTCAGTGCACTAGGCACAACTCCAAGATCTGTCATGAACTCCTTCATCCAGACACCTTCCTTTGCCGCCTCCGAGGCAGCTATATACTCCGCTTCACATGTAGAATCAGCTACCACGCTTTGCTTGGAACTGCACCAGCTTACCGCTCCCCCGTTGAGAATATATACGTATCCGGTTTGAGACTTAGAGTCATCCGGATCAGTGTCAAAGCTTGCATCGACGTAACCCTTTACGACGAGCTCTTGATCACCTCCATAAACGAGAAACATATCCTTAGTCCTTTTCAGGTACTTTAGGATATTCTTGACCGCTGTCCAGTGATCCATACCAGGATTACTTTGAAACCTTCCGGCCATACTTATGGCAAGGCTGACATCTGGTCTTGTGCACAGCATTGCATACATGATAGAGCCTATGGCTGAAGCATAGGGGACGACACTCATCTTTTCTCTATCTTCCGCAGTCACTGGGCATTGAGTCTTACTCAACTTTGTACCTTGCAATACCGGCAAGAACCCCTTCTTGGATTGATCCATTTGGAACTTCTTCAAAACTTTATCAAGGTATGTACTTTGTGAAAGTCCTATCAAGCGTCTTGATCTATCTCTATAGATTTTGATGCCCAATATGAAAGCAGCTTCACCGAGATCCTTCATTGAAAAACTCTTGTTCAAATACCCCTTCACGCTATCCAAAAATTCTATATTGTTTCCAATCAGCAATATGTCATCCACATATAATATTAGAAACGCTATAGAGCTCCCACTCACTTTCTTGTAAATACAAGCTTCATTGTAAACTTGTATAAACCCAAATGCTTTGATCACCTCATCAAAACGAAGATTCCAACTCCGAGATGCTTGCACCAGCCCATAAATGGAACGCTGGAGCTTGCATACTTTGTCAGCATTCTCTGGATCGACAAAACCTTCTGGTTGCATCATATACAACTCTTCCTTAAGAAAACCGTTAAGGAACGCTGTTTTGACATCCATCTGCCAAATTTCATAATCGAAATATGCAGCTATTGCTAACATGATTCGGACGGATTTAAGCATCGCTACGGGTGAGAAAGTCTCATCGTAGTCAATCCCTTGAACTTGTGAAAAACCCTTTGCCACAAGTCGAGCTTTATACACGGTGACATTACCGTCAGCGTCCGTCTTCTTCTTAAAAATCCATTTATTCTGAATGGCCTTCCGCCCTTCAGGTAATACTTCCAAAGTCCATACTTTGTTTTCATACATGGATCCCATCTCGGATTTCATGGCCTCTAACCATTTGTCGGAATCCGGGCCCACCATCGCTTCTCCATAGCTCGTAGGTTCACCGTTGTCTAACAACATGACCTCCAAGACAGGGTTACCATACCACTCAGGTGCAGTGCGTACCCTTGTCGACCTACGAGGTTCGGTAGTAACTTGATCAGAAGCTCCTTGATCATTATCATTAGCTTCCTCTTCAACCTCTGCAGGCTCCACAAAAACATCTTTCTGTGCTGCGCTACTCTCTGGTTGAAGCAGAGGTTCAATAACCTCATCAAGTTCTACCTTCCTCCCACTCAATTCTTTCGAGAGAAACTCTTTCTCGAGGAAGGACCCGTTCTTAGCGACAAACACTTTGCCCTTGGATCTGAGATAGAAGGTGTACCCAACTGTTTCTTTTGGGTATCCTATGAAGACACATTTGTCCGCTTTGGGTTCGAGCTTTTCTGGCTGAAGCCTTTTGACATAAGCATCGCAACCCCAAACCTTGAGAAAAGACAACTTAGGTTTCTTACCAAACCACAGTTCATACGGTGTTGTCTCAACGGACTTAGATGGATCCCTATTTAAAGTGAATGCAGCTGTCTCTAACGCATATCCCCAAAACGATAGTGGCAAATCGGCAAGAGACATCATAGAACGTACCATATCCAATAGGGTTCGATTACGACGTTCGGACACACCATTACGCTGTGGTGTTCCAGGTGGCGTCAACTGTGAAACAATTCCACATTTTCTTAAATGATCACCAAACTCATAACTCAGATATTCTCCCCCTCGATCAGATCGTAGGAACTTGATCTTCTTGTTACGATGATTTTCAACTTCACTCTGAAATTGCTTGAACTTTTCAAAAGTTTCAGACTTGTGCTTAATCAAGTAAATATACCCATATCTACTTAAGTCGTCAGTGAAGGTGAGAAAATAACGATATCCACCACGCGCCGTTACACTCATCGGACCGCACACATCAGTATGTATGATTTCCAATAAGTCACTTGCCCGTTCCATTGTCCCTGAAAACGGGGTCCTTGTCATCTTGCCCATGAGGCACGGCTCGCACGTGTCAAGTGATTCAAAATCAAGAGACTCCAAAAGTCCATCAGCATGGAGCTTCCTCATGCGTTTCACGCCGATATGACCGAGACGACAGTGCCACAAGAAAGTGGTATTATCATTATCTACTCTACATCTTTTGGCATCAATGTTATGAACATGTGTATCATCACTATCGAGATTCAATAAGAATAAACCCCTAACTTCGGGTGCATGACCATAAAAGATATTACTCATATAAATAGAACAACCTTTATTCTCCGATTTAAATGAGTAACCGTCTCGCAATAAACAAGATCCAGATATAATGTTCATGCTTAACGCAGGCACTAAATAACAATTATTCAGGTTCATAACTAATCCCGATGGTAATCGAAGAGCGAGCGTGCCGACGGCGATCACATCAACCTTGGAACCATTTCCCACGCGCATCGTCACTTCGTCCTTCGCCAGCCTCCGTTTATTCCGCAGTTCCTGTTTAGAGTTGCAAATGTGAGCAACCGAACCGGTATCAAATACCCAGGCACTACAACGAGAGTTGGTAAGGTACACATCAATAACATGTATATCATATATACCTTTGTTGTTGTTGGCCCCCTTCTTGTCCGCCAGATACTTGGGTCAGTTCCGCTTCCAGTGGCCATTCCCCTTGCAATAGAAACACTCAGTCTCTGGCTTGGGCCCAGCCTTGGGTTTCTTCACTGGATTAGCAACTGCTTTGCCACCCTTCTTAGAGTTACCCTTCTTGCCCTTGCCATTCTTCTTGAAACTGGTGGTCTTATTGACCATCAACACTTGATACTCCTTCTGGATGTCTGCCTCAGCGACTTTCAGCATCGAAAACAGCTCGGCGATGGTTTTATTCATCCCTTGCATGTTGTACTGCTGGACGAAGCTCTTGTAGCTTGGAGGGAGTGACTGGAGAATTCTGTCAATGATAGCCTCATCCGGGAACACAAGTCCCAGATCAGCTATGCGGGTATAGTACCCAGACATCTTCAGTAAGTGCTCACTGACAGACTAATTCTCCTCCATCTTGCAAGCGAAGAATTTATCGGTGGTCTCATACCTCTCGATCTTAGCATTCTTCTCAAAGATGAATTTCAACTCCGTGTACATCTCATATGCACCATGACGTTCAAAACGCCTTTGGAGTCCTCCTTCCAAGCCGTACAACATGGCACATTGTACTATCGAATAGTCATCCGAACGCGTCTGCCAGACGTTCATATCGTCTGCAGAGGCTCCAGGAGCGGGGGGTTGACCTAGCGGTGCATTTAGGACATAAACCTTTTGGGCAGCTGTGAGGATGATCCTCAGATTGCGGAGCCAGTCCACAAAGTTGCTCCCATCATCTTTCAGTTTAGCTTTCTCTAGGAACGCATTAAAATTCAGGGGAACTCCTGCGCGAGCCATCTACAACATAAATTTGCAAAGACATTTTTAGACTATTGTTCATGATAAGTTAGTTATTACCTAATCAAATTAATTATAACTCCCACTCAAATTGACATCCCTCCGGTCATTCGAGCGTGACATGATCCAAATTCACCAACCCAAGTCCGATCATCACGTGAGATGAGGTGGTGTCAATGGTGAACATCAACATGTTGATCATATCTACTATATGACTCATGCTCGACCTTTCGGTCCTCCGTGTTCCGAGGCCATGTCTGTACATGCTAGGCTCGTCAAGTCTAACCCGAGTGTTCTGCACGTGCAAAACTGGCTTGCACCCGTTGTATGCGAACGTAGAGTCTATCACACCCGATCATCACGTGGTGCTTCGAAACGACGAACCTTCGCAACGGCGCACACTCGGGGGGAACACAATTTTATCTTGAAATTTTAGTGAAGGATCACCTTATAATGCTACCGTCGTCCTAAGCAAAATAAGATGCAAAAAAGGATTAACATCACATGCAAATCATAAGTGACATGATATGGCCATCAACTCGTGCTTTTGATCTCCATCTTCAAAGCACCGGCATGATCTCCATCGTCACCGGCGCCACACCATGATCTCCATCATCATGATCTCCATCATCGTGTTGCCATCGGGGTTGTCGGCGCCCCACCATGCTCTTACTACTATTGCTACCGTTTAGCGATAAAGTAAAGCATTACAAAGCGCTTAATGATTGACACGCAGGTCATACAAAAATGAAGACAACCCTATGGCTCCTGCCGGTTGCCGTATGCATCGACATGCAAGTCGATGTTAACTATTACAACATGATCATCTCATACATCAAAATATATTTCATCATGTCATTGGCCATATCATATCACATACATACCCTGCAAAAACAAGTTAGACGTCCTCTAATTTGTTGTTGCATGTTTTACGTGGCTGCTATGGGTATCTAGCAAGAACGCTTCTTACCTACGCAAAACCACAACGGTGATATTCAAGTTGCTATTTAACCTTCTACAAGGACCGCCTTGTTCTATTCCGATTCAACTAAGATAGGAGAGACAGACACCCGCCAGCCATCTTATGCAACAAAAGTCACATGTCTGTCGATGGAACCGGTCTCATGTACGTGGACATGTAAAGTTGGTCCGGGCCGCTTCATCCTATAATACCGCTGAATCAAGAAAGACTAAGGAGGGCAGCAATTTAAACATCAACGCCACAAACTTCTTTGTGTTCTACTCGAGAAAACATCTACGCAAGATCCTAGCTCATGATGCCACTGTTGGGTAACGTTGCATGGGAAACAAAATTTTCCTACCGTTCACCAAGATCAATCTAGTAGATGCAACTACGAGGGGAGAGTGTGATCTACGTACCCTTGTAGATCGCTAAGCGGAAGCGTTATGAACGCGGATGATGGAGTCGTACTCGTCGCGATTCAGATCGCCGAAGACCTAGCACCGAAGCAACGGTGCCTCCGCGTTCTTCACACGTACGGCTCGGGGACGTCTCCTCCTTCTTGATCCAGCAAGGGGTGGAGGAGAGGTTGATGGAGAACCGGCAGCACGACGGCGTGGTGGTGATGGTGGAGAAGAACTCCAGCAGGGCTTCGCCTAAGCACCGCGGGAGAAGAAGATATGACGGGAGAGGGAGGGCAGCACCGAGGCACAAACTGTGTTGGCTGCCCTCCCTTTGCCCCACTATATATAGGGGGGGTGGAGAGGTGAGGGCGCCCTAGGGTTTCCCCCTAGGGGCCGGCGGCCAGGGCAAGGGGAGGGGGCGGCGGCCAGGGCAGGGGGGCGGCCAGGCCCTAGGGTTTCCCCCCCTAGGTGCCTTGCCCCCCAAGGCCAAGGGGTGCGGCCAGCCCTAGGGGGTCCCACCCCCTTAGCCGCATGGGGAGAGGGCCTAGGGGGGGCGCACAGCCCCCTGAGGGCTGTGGTGTCCCCCTTTGTGGCCCAATAGGCCCAGAACAACTTCCGGACCCCCCGAAATCCCTTCCGGTATTCCGCCGATTTCCCGATGCTCCCCGGAACACTTCCGGTACTCCGAAACCTTTCATCCTATATATCAATCTTCGTCTCCGGACCATTCCGGAGACCCTCGTCATGTCCGAGATCTCATCCGGGACTCCGAACAACCTTCGGTAACCATGCACTCTTCTCACTAACAACCCTAGCGTCACCGAACGTTAAGTGTGTAGACCCTGCGGGTTCGGAAACCATGTAGACATGACCGAGACACTCTCAGGTCAATAACCAATAGCGGGATCTGGATACCCATATTGGTTCCTACATGTTTCTCGATGATCTCATCGGATGAACCACGATGTCAAGGATTCAGGCAATCCCGCATACAGTTCCCTTTGTCTCGTCGGTATGTTACTTGCCCGAGATTCGATCGTCGGTATCTCTATACCTAGTTCAATCTCGTTACCGGCAAGTCTCTTTACTCGTTACCGTAATACATAATCCCGTGACCAACTACTTAGTCACTTTGAGCTCATTGAGATGACGTATTACCGAGTGGGCCCGGAGATACCTCTCCGTCATACGGAGTGACAAATCCCAGTCTCGATCCATGTCAACTCAACAGACACCCTCGGAGATACCTGTAGAGTACCTTTATAGTCACCCAGTTACGTTGCGACGTTTGGCACACACAAAGCACTCCTACGGTGTCAGTGAGTTACATGATCTCATGGTCATAGGAACTTATACTTGACATGCAGAAAACTATAGCGATAACTGACACGATCAAAAGCTATGTTAACGTTTGGGTCTCTTCCATCACATCATTCTCCTAATGATGTGACCCCGTTATCAAATGACAACTCATGTCTTATGACCTGGAAACCGCGGTCATCTTTGATCAACGAGCTAGTCCTGTAGAGGCACACTAGGGACACAAAGTCTGTCTATTCATCCACACGTGTATCTGAGTTTCCAATCAATACAGTTATAGCATGGATAATAAACGATTATCATGAACAAGGAAATATAATAATAACTCTTTTATTATTGCCTCTAGGGCATATTTCCAACAGTCTCCCACTTGCACTAGAGTCAATAATCTAGCATTACAAGGTAATGAATCTAACACCCATAGAGTCTTGGTGTTGATCGTGCTTAGCCCGTGGAAGAGGCTTAGTCAACGGATCTGCAACATTCAAATCCGTGTGTACTTTGCAAATGTTTATGTCCTCCTCCTTGACCGAATCGCGGATGGAATTGAAGCGTCGCTTTATGTGTCTGGTCCTCTTGTGAAACCTTGGTTCCTTGGCTAGAGCAATGGCACCAGTGTTGTCACAGAACAGAGTCATTGGGTTCAGTGCACTAGGCACAACTCCAAGATCTGTCATGAACTCCTTCATCCAGACACCTTCCTTAGCCGCCTCCGAGACAGCTATATACTCCGCTTCACATGTAGAATCAGCTACCACGCTCTGCTTGGAACTGCACCAGCTTACCGCTCCCCCGTTGAGAATATATACGTATCCGGTTTGTGACTTAGAGTCATCCGGATCAGTGTCAAAGCTTGCATCGACGTAACCCTTTACGACGAGCTCTTGATCACCTCCATAAACGAGAAACATATCCTTAGTCCTTTTCAGGTACTTTAGGATATTCTTGACCGCTGTCCAGTGATCCATACCAGGATTACTTTGAAACCTTCCGGCCATACTTATGGCAAGGCTGACATCTGGTCTTGTGCACAGCATTGCATACATGATAGAGCCTATGGCTGAAGCATAGGGGACGACACTCATCTTTTCTCTATCATCCGCAGTCACTGGGCATTGAGTCTTACTCAACTTTGTACCTTGCAATACCGGCAAGAACCCCTTCTTGGATTGATCCATTTTGAACTTCTTCAAAACTTTATCAAGGTATGTACTTTGTGAAAGTCCTATCAAGCGTCTTGATCTATCTCTATAGATCTTGATGCCCAATATGAAAGCAGCTTCACCGAGATCCTTCATTGAAAAACTCTTGTTCAAATACCCCTTCACGCTATCCAAAAATTCTATATTGTTTCCAATCAGCAATATGTCATCCACATATAATATTAGAAACGCTATAGAGCTCCCACTCACTTTCTTGTAAATACAAGCTTCCCCGTAAACTTGTACAAACCCAAACGCTTTGATCACCTCATCAAAGCGAAGATTCCAACTCCGAGATGCTTGCACCAGCCCATAAATGGAACGCTGGAGCTTGCACACTTTGTCAGCATTCTCTGGATCGACAAAACCTTCTGGTTGTATCATATACAACTCTTCCTTAAGATAACCGTTAAGGAACGCTGTTTTGACATCCATCTGCCAAATTTCATAATCGAAATATGCAGCTATTGCTAACATGATTCGGACGGATTTAAGCATCGCTACAATGAATATGAGTGAAGTTTGTTGGCGGAGTCACCCTCAAGAACCTACTAGTTCTTCTTCTTTGGGATCCACATCATCTTGATGGGAATCCTTGGTGTTGTAGTTGAGCTTGATGAAGTAGAACTTGATGTGTCCTTGGGAACCCACTTGACCATGGCTTGAGGTGCTTCAATGAATGCATCAATCTCCTCTTGAAGCTTGTCCTTGGCCTTTAGCTTGTGGTCTTGTGGTGGAAGGTCATCTTGAGCTTGTTCCACATTGGAAGAAGTAGGATCATACTTCTCCTTTTGTGAGACAAACTGTGGAGTAGGGTATTGACCTTCTTCCCACTCAACACCTTCGGCGTTGAACTTTCGCTCAAAACCAATCCCTTGATTCTTCCGGTGTCTTCCTTGTTTGCGAACAATCTCCTCAAAGTTCTTGCTTCCGGCAAGACTCTTGTAGACACCTTTCTCTATGATTTCCTTCAATAAGCTATTTTCTTGCTCAAGTGTAACTTGGCTTGAAACATTGTTAGTGGAATCAAGAGAACTACTAGAAGTAACAACATTTGATTTAACATTGTTATTGTTACTACTAGAGGAAGAATTTTTCTTATGCTTGTCATGCTTAGTCTTCTTCTTGTGTAGCTCCTTGATGACTTGTCTTTCCTCTCCGAATCCTTGCTTCTCCGAGAGGGTCTTCGTTCATAACGATCATCTCTACTCCTTCTCTCTCTCCGAGGTGACTCATCTCTTGCTCTTCTTCTTGGAGATTCTTCTCTTCTCTTGTGGGGAGCCGTACACTCATTTGAGAAGTGTCCGGGTCTTCCACAATTGTAGCAGTTTCGATCACGACTAGAAGATCTCTTTCCATCATATGATCTAGACTTTGAGCTTCTTTCTTTGCCTCTATTCTTGTAGAACTTGTTGAAGTTCTTGACCATTAGGCTTATCTCTTCATTGGAAACTAGCTTGTCACTTGAGGTAGTAGGAGCATCACTTGTAGCTTTGTAAGCACCACTTGACTTGTTGTGAAGCTCTTCCTTATCCTTAAGTGTCATCTCATGAGCAACAATTCTTCCAATGACTTCAGTTGGCTTGAGAGTCTTGTAGTTTGGCATCATTTGGATCAAAGTGCACACGGTGTCATGCTTTCCATCCAAAGCTCTGAGAATCTTCTTAATGATGAATCGGTCGGTCATTTCTTCGCTTCCTAAGCCAGCAATCTCATTTGTGATGAGAGCAAGCCTAGAGTACATTTCAGCGACTCCTTCACCATCCTTCATCTTGAACTTGTCAAGTTGACCTTGAAGAATATCTAGCTTTGATTCCTTCACAGATTCAGTACCTTCGTGCATTTCAACCAAAGTATCCCAAATCTCTTTAGCATTCTCAAGACGGCTGATTTTGTTGAACTCTTCGGGACACAAAGCATTGAAGAGAATGTCACAAGCTTGAGCATTGTTTTGCAACATCCGCAACTCTTCGGGTGTAGCTTCGCGATCCGGAACTTTTCCTTCTTCAAAGAAATCACCTTGCATGCCAACACAAATAATGCCCCATGCGGCTGGGTTATGACCAAGAATATGCATTTTCATTTTATGCTTCCAACTAGCAAAATTTGTACCATCAAAGTAAGGACCTCTACGATAATTACCCTCACTAGACGCCATACTCTCCTAGGTTGTGAAACCAAGCTTATGGAGTCCAATGCAATGGAAACCAAGGCAATGGAGACCAAAGCTCTGATACCACTTGTAGGATCGAAAGTAGGTCTAGAGGGGGGGTGATTAGACTACTTGACAATATAAAAAATCTGCCTTTAGATCATGCAATGTTTTTGGCAGTTTCACAAGTAAGAACAATTCAAGTAACACCCTACACATGCAATTCTAGAGTACATGCAGCGGAAAGTAAATTGCACATGTAAAAGAGAGGTGGAGAAGATCAAACGCAGTTTGGTGACACGGAGATTTTTGTCGTGGTTCCGATAGGTGGTGCTATCGTACATCCACGTTGATGGAGACTTCAACCCACGGAGGGTAACGGCTGCGCGAGTCCACGGAGGGCTCCACCCACAAAGGGTCCACGAAGAAGCAACCTTGTCTATTCCATCACGGCCTACGCCCACGGAGGACTAGCCTTACTCGGGGTAGATCTTCACGAAGTAGGCGATCTCCTTGCCCTTACAAACTTCTTGGTTCAACTCCACATCTCAACGACGGAGGCTCCCAAGCGACACCTAACCAATCTAGGAGGCACCACCCCCCAAAAGGTAATAGACGGTGTTGATGATGATGAACTCCTTGCTCTTGTGCTTCAAGTGATAATCTCCCCAACACTCAACTCTCCTCACTGATATGGCTGTGGTGGAAGAAAGATTTGAGTGGAAAGCAACTTGGGAAGGCTAGAGATCAAGTTTCATATGGTAGGAATGGAATGGCTTGATCTCAACACAAGGGTAGGTGGTTCACTTCTCAGAAAGTGTATGGTAGAAGTGGTGGTACTTTCTGATGGCTCTCCTCACGAATGAGGAGGGGGTGGCGGGGTATATATAGCCTCCACACAAAATCCAACCGTTACACACACATTTGACCAATCTCGGTGAGACCGAAGAGAAAACTCGGTCAGACCGAAAGTTCAAATATAGTGAACGTTGGGATTTTCGGTGGGACCGAAAATACCATCTCGGTTTGTCCGAAGTGAGTCAAAGGTTAGGGTTTTCCATCTCGGTGTGACCGAAAACAACAACTCGGATATTCCGAAATGCTGTCATTTGGTTACAGAAGGTTGGCAGAACATTTTCGGTGAGACTGAGACTCAGAATCGGATGGACCGAAAAGTTAGGGTTTAGGGAAAGAACTGAAGTGGTTCATCTCGGTGGGACTGAGTTTGCAGAATCGGTTTGTCCGAGATTACTTATGAGTGTGTTGTAAAGTGAAGAGTGCTGATAGTTGAGGGAGCTAGATCACCAAGCACTTGAGCAACAAGAACATTAACACAACCTCATCCCCTTTTAATAGTATTGGCTTTTCCTATGGACTCAATGTGATCTTTGATCACTAAACCAAAAATGGAGTCTTGAGCTTTTGCCAATGCTTGTCTTAGCATTTTGAGGGGTCCACTTCTTCAGACATTTCCATACCCATATCATCGAACTTTTCTGAAATGATTCTCAAGAGAATATTAGTTCAATGATATATATGTTGTTATTAATTACCAAAACCACCCGGGGATTAGTTGCACTTTCAGAATCCTTGGTGTTGTAGTTGAGCTTGACGAAGTAGAACTTGATGTGTCCTTGGGAACCCACTTGACCATGGCTTGAGGTGCTTCAATGAATGCATCAATCTCCTCTTGAAGCTTGTCCTTGGCCTTTAGCTTGTGGTCTTGTGGTGGAAGGTCATCTTGAGCTTGTTCCACATTGGAAGAAGTAGGATCATACTTCTCCTTTTGTGAAACAAACTGTGGAGTAGGGTATTGACCTTCTTCCCACTCAACACCTTCGGCGTTGAACTTTCGCTCAAAACCAATCCCTTGATTCTTCCGGTGTCTTCCTTGTTTGCGAACAATCTCCTCAAAGTTCTTGCTTCCGGCAAGACTCTTGTAGACACCTTTCTCTATGATTTCCTTCAATAAGCTATTTTCTTGCTCAAGTGTAACTTGGCTTGAAACATTGTTAGTGGAATCAAGAGAACTACTAGAAGCAACAAAATTGGATTTAACATTGTTATTGTTACTACTAGAGGAAGAATTTTTCTTATGCTTGTCATGCTTAGTCTTAATAGGTGGCAAGAAATTAGACAAGAGAAGTCGTTTGGCAAGATATGAAGAACTCTTCTTTCGAAGATCGTCATTGATCGCTTTTAGAAACTCATGTTCTTGCTCTAGAGTGAGCTTCTCGAAGCGTAGCTTCTCATGAGATCTTAGGAGCTCTCTATGATCTTCTTGAGTTGTTTCATGAGCTAACTTAAGAGTGTTTAGTTCTTTAGTTAGACGCTCAATCTCCTTCATAGCATTGTCATTCGACTCTTCTCGACTATAAAGACTACTAGCATTTTCATCATTACTAAGCTCACTAGATTTATCATGCAAGAGATCATCTTCACCAAGCAAGTCATCCTCATCACTATCAAAGTCAATGAATTCAGGGTGTGTTACCTTGGGACCTTTAGCCATGAAGCATCTTCCAATTCCCTCATTTGGTGAATCAAATAAGTCGTAGGAGTTGGAGTTGGAGGATACGAGTGCAAGTCCAGCAACACCTTCATCTTGACTATAGTCGGAGTCGGAGTGATAGCTTCCATCGGATTGATTGTCAGAGTCGGAGCCGGAGACCCATTCACCAACATGAGCTTGATGTCTTCTTCTTGTGTAGCTCCTTGATGACTTGTCTTTCCTCTCCGAATCCTTGCTTCTCTGAGAAGGTCTTCGTTCATAACGATCATCTCTACTCCTTCTCTCTCTCCGAGGTGACTCATCTCTTGCTCTTCTTCTTGGAGATTCTTCTCTTCTCTTGTGGGGAGCCGTACACTCGTTTGAGAAGTGTCCGGGTCTTCCACAATTGTAGCAGTTTCGATCACGACTAGAAGATCTCTTTTCATCATATGATCTAGACTTTGAGCTTCTTTCTTTGCCTCTGTTCTTGTAGAACTTGTTGAAGTTCTTGACCATTAGGCTTATCTCTTCATTGGAAACTAGCTTGTCACTTGAGGTAGTAGGAGCATCACTTGTAGCTTTGTAAGCACCACTTGACTTGTTGTGAAGCTCTTCCTTATCCTTAAGTGTCATCTCATGAGCAACAATTCTTCCAATGACTTCAGTTGGCTTGAGAGTCTTGTAGTTTGGCATCATTTGGATCAAAGTGCACACGGTGTCATACTTTCCATCCAAAGCTCTGAGAATCTTCTTAATGATGAATCGGTCGGTCATTTCTTCGCTTCCTAAGCCAGCAATCTCATTTGTGATGAGAGCAAGCCCAGAGTACATTTCAGCGACTCCTTCACCATCCTTCATCTTGAACTTGTCAAGTTGACCTTGAAAAATATCTAGCTTTGATTCCTTCACAGATTCAGTACCTTCGTGCATTTCAACCAAAGTATCCCAAATCTCTTTAGCATTCTCAAGACGGCTGATTTTGTTGAACTCTTCGGGACACAAAGCATTGAAGAGAATGTCACAAGCTTGAGCATTGTTTTGCAACATCCGCAACTCTTCGGGTGTAGCTTCGCGATCCGGAACTTTTCCTTCTTCAAAGAAATCACCTTGCATGCCAACACAAATAATGCCCCATGCGGCTGGGTTATGACCAAGAATATGCATTTTCATTTTATGCTTCCAACTAGCAAAATTTGTACCATCAAAGTAAGGACCTCTACGATAATTACCCTCACTAGACGCCATACTCTCCTAGGTTGTGAAACCAAGCTTATGGAGTCCAATGCAATGGAAACCAAGGCAATGGAGACCAAAGCTCTGATACCACTTGTAGGATCGAAAGTAGGTCTAGAGGGGGGGGGGTGATTAGACTACTTGACAATATAAAAAATCTGCCTTTAGATCATGCAAAGTTTTTGGCAGTTTCACAATTAAGACCAATTCAAGTAACACCCTACACATGCAATTCTAGAGTATATGCAGCGGAAAGTAAATTGCACATGTAAAAAGAGGTGGAGAAGATCAAATGCAGTTTGGTGACACGGAGATTTTTGTCGTGGTTCCGATAGGTGGTGCTATCGTACATCCACGTTGATGGAGACTTCAACCCACGGAGGGTAACGGCTGCGCGAGTCCACGGAGGGCTCCACCCACGAAGGGTCCACGAAGAAGCAACCTTGTCTATTCCATCACGGCCTACGCCCATGGAGGACTAGCCTTACTCGGGGTAGATCTTCACAAAGTAGGCGATCTCCTTGCCCTTACAAACTTCTTGGTTCAACTCCACATCTCAACGACGGAGGCTCCCAAGCGACACCTAACCAATCTAGGAGGCACCACCCCCCAAAAGGTAATAGACGGTGTTGATGATGATGAACTCCTTGCTCTTGTGCTTCAGATGATAATCTCCCCAACACTCAACTCTCCTCACTGATATGGCTGTGGTGGAAGAAAGATTTGAGTGGAAAGCAACTTGGGAAGGCTAGAGATCAAGTTTCATATGGTAGGAATGGAATGGCTTGATCTCAACACAAGGGTAGGTGGTTCACTTCTCAGAAAGTGTATGATAGAAGTGGTGGTACTTTCTGATGGCTCTCCTCACGAATGAGGAGGGGGTGGAGGGGTATATATAGCCTCCACACAAAATCCAACCGTTACACACACATTTGACCAATCTCGGTCAGACCGAAGTGAAAACTCGGTCAGACCGAAAGTTCAAATATAGTGAACGTTGGGATTTTCGGTGGGACCGAAAATACCATCTCGGTTTGTCCGAAGTGAGTCAAAGGTTAGGGTTTGCCATCTCGGTGTGACCGAAAACAACAACTCGGATATTCCGAAATGCTGTCAATTGGTTACAGAAGGTTGGCAGAACATTTTCGGTGAGACCGAGACTCAGAATCGGATGGACCGAAAAGTTAGGGTTTAGGGAAAGAGCTGAAGTGGTTCATCTCGGTGGGACTGAGTTTGCAGAATCGGTTTGTCCGAGATTACTTATGAGTGTGTTGTGAAGTGAAGAGTGCTGATAGTTGAGGGAGCTAGATCACCAAGCACTTGAGCAACAAGAACATTAACACAACCTCATCCCCTTTTAATAGTATTGGCTTTTCCTATGGACTCAATGTGATCTTTGATCACTAAACCAAAAATGGAGTCTTGAGCTTTTGCCAATGCTTGTCTTAGCATTTTGAGGGGTCCACTTCTTCAGACATTTCCATACCCATATCATCGAACTTTTCTGAAATGATTCTCAAGAGAATATTAGTTCAATGATATATATGTTGTTATTAATTACCAAAACCACCCGGGGATTAGTTGCACTTTCAGCGGCGATGCCAGCCAAACGCGCGCTCTGGAGCACGCAACAGTGCAGACAAGCACTGTGGCTTCGGCCAATCGCTGACCCCGACAGCCTCGGGCCTCCCCCTCGCGCCAGTCGAGGCCTCTCGACGTCCGCAACCTCCCCTGCGCTGTCCCCCCTCCTCCTGCGCCCTCCAGTGGTCGTCGTCGCACGCGCGCTGGCCGCCCGCGACGGCCACTCTGCTGCTTCACATGCGCACACGCTCCAGACGCTCCTCCGCTCCTCCTCTCACTTCTACTGGACGTGGAGATCGTACAGGAACTCCACGGACTCATTCCCTTGGCCTCCCGTGCGCTGTAGCCTCGAGCCGGAGCTCGCCGACGCACTGGACCACGGGCCTCCATCGACCACCTATATATAGCCCCTCCCGAGCCTCTCCAGCAGCACCACCAGCCTCACTCCTCTCCACTGAGCCCCCCAGCACCTTCAGTTCGACCCCAAGAGGTCCCAGTACTCGGGATCGACCGGAGCGCCGCCGCGTCGGGCCGCCGGTGATCTCGTGGTACGGGCCTCCCTGCCCCTCCTTTCACCTGATTCGGAACCGCCGTGCTCCACTGACCCTTTCCCCCTTGTTTCCCCCTCCGTTTGCAGTCGGAAACGACCAGAGCCACCACCTCCCGACGAGCTTCCGCCGTCCCACCTCGCCGCCGACGAACCGGACCTCCCCGGCGTGCCGCACCACCACCCCTGCATCCGCGACACGACACTGAGTCCATCCCTGCCCTCCGTTGCCGTCGCCGTGGCCGGGAACCTCGCCGGTGAGCTCGCCGTCGCCGTGGCCGCAAGGTTGGAGATGACAGGCGGGCCCCGCCTGTCATCCCCACACCTCTCTCCCCCTCCTCTCTGTCACTGACCCACGGGCCCCGCCCGTCAGGTTCAAAAACCTGACGTGCGCGCGCAGGCTCCCGTGCGGCTGGGCTGGACCGCCTGGGCTGTGCACTGTGGCCTCCTCTGGCCCAGTGCACAGGACACTTTTTCTTTTTCTTTTTCTGTAAATGTTTTAAACATTTCTACAGAAAAGAATAATGGTCCAAATTAAATAATTCCAACTCCTAAAATCTTGTAATATTCCAACCTATTTAATGGTACCACTTTCATTCAAATCCATGAAACTTTTCTGTTCTGTTCAAATTTAAATTCAAATTTGAGCAGTAAAACCCCTGTTCAAAAATCAATAGATTCTATTCTGTAACTCCAAAACTCCAACCAAGATTTTTCCCTACCTTAGAAATTCCTCTAGTATTTTACAAAAATGAGTTGACATTTTTCTGAGCACTTTGATTTTTCTGTTTTGTTTGTAATCTTATTTTCCCGTGGTTATTATGCGACGTATAGATCCCGTATTTGACGAAGTTGCTGTGGAAGAAGAAGGAGAAGGACTTGAAGACTTTGAAGACCAAGCCAATCCAGGCAAGCAGCCCTTTGACCATGATACACTTGTTCCTCGGAACCCGTTTGTTTCCGATGCATGATGATAGGGTTACGATGATAACCTAGATGAACCACCACATGATGCATGCCTTATTGTTGATCTTGCTATGTGCTAGATGACATGCAAATAGTTGGTCATGATGCTTGAATGATGCATGTGTGATTTTAACCTTCGTAGTTAAAATCTTTGCATGAACCCATCGGGTGCCCCTAATGCCCGAGGGTGATGATGTGTTAGGTCATCACTTGAGAAAGAAGTGATGTGCCGGTAGAGTCATGTGCATGGTGAAATGATGGATTAGATTTATGTGTGACTACCGTCCCAACCAAACAAGTGCAACCACACTACCCCTTATGGGACGGGGCTTTATTGATTACTTAGGTCGATACTAGCATGGTGCCCGCATTACTAGTGACGGGAAGACTTGAGGTCTTTTCCGGGACGGGGTCGTGCTTGGATAGACGGCCATGACTGTTTTTACAGGGCACCGGACACACCGTTGGTCCCTTCGGGTACGCGTGACATTGAAATTAGGGCAAGTCCCGTGATCTATTGTTTGTACCCGGGGGCCGTGTACCAACGAGTGGACTCTATGTTAGTGTCGTCTAAGGAAAGGTAATGACCGGGTGCTTACCCCGGGTACTTGAGGTACCGCGGGTCGTGGATGACACGGAAGTTCCCCGGATCTTGTGGGTAAAGTGCGCAACCTCTGCAGAGTGTAAAGCTATTCGAATAGCCGTGTCCACGGTCATGGACAGTTGGGTGGTGCTACTTAAACTATGTCCAGAATTTTATTTCATCGGTGATAGTATGTGTGTGATAAGTCAAGGATGGTGACTTGACTCGATGAGTTGAATCATATTCATGTCGATATCGGTAACCTGTCTTAGAGGTTACGCGAGGTTATTGATGCATAAACTTGATAGTAGAATGTTTATTCTAGCCCTTGCTAGATTGTTCATTACCATTCAATTGCATTGTTACTTTGAACCACATCATGGGTTGCTTGCGAGTACATTCAAAGTACTCATTGGCTTGCCACTGGTTATTTAATTGGCCAGGCATGGAAGAGCAGGAATATGAGGAAGAGTTCTTTGGAGACGAACATGCGAACTAGGACGCTATCCCAGTCAGAATGCCTGTAGGGTTAAGGCAGATGGCATGGGTTCTACCCGTTATCGAAGACTTCCGCTATTTGAGTTATTTGCTATTCAGCCCGTGAGGCTCTATCTATGTAAGACTTGGCCATAATGGCCTTAATTCGTGTAAGACTATTTGTATGGATGTAAGACTCTTGTTATTTCAGCTTCTGTGTGTTCAGTGAGCATTGATCTCTAGGATCACTGTACACGTGCATTCGGTGATCTCGACTTCTAAGTCGGGGTCCCCACAGAGCTGGTATCAGAGCCATCCTGACTATAGGAAGCCTTAGTTAGCATGGGCGTTAGTTAGATGAGACCCTTTTTCAAAAACCTTCTGAACCTCTCTTCTTTTCTAAACCTGAGATTTCATCAGCTTATTAACCCCTCCCATTCCACCTTTGTAGATGGCCGCTGTTCCCGAAGAGCACCTGACCACTGAGTTTCCCTTACTTCTCGAGGATAGCCTCCAGGAGTTTCAGTTCCACCGAGCACCCATCCTCACCTACCTTGAGCATTGGGTGAGCGATACTGAGGTGGAGTACCATGTGGAAGTGATCGTGAAGGCAAACGATCCTCCCACAAGTTGGTTCTTCGAGGAACCCCAGATGGCAACACTACCTCTCGCTGTCGAGGCTGCTGCACTCAAGGCTTTAACCCGTCTCTGCGAGCTTCTTCCGGAGATGGCAGCCAAGATGACAACTCGCTTCTTACCTTACCGGAAGGAAGGTGAAGAAGAAAGCAGCGCACTAGCCCCTCCACTGAAGGAAGGACTCTCGCTTCGGTTCCAGACCTAATTCAGTCTATGTGCCGACAGTTTGGCACAAGACTTGGCCTCGGAATCAATGAAGCTTCGAGAAGAACTTCACAAGACCAAGGCACTTCTTCGTCGAGCTCAAAAGAAGGCAAACAGGATCAAGAAGGAAGGAGCACCTTCTGGACAATCCGCTATCGCATATCGAGGCGGAAGGCCCTCCGAGGATGTGTCTTCCAAGGGTGAAGAACCACCTCGGCGATGCCGGATGACGGCAAGGGAATATCGCAAGCTTTTCCCTGCACCACCGATGAAGCACCGTCGTATTCAACTCCTCCACTCCCCCACACCCTCATGTGACAAGGGAGCCCAGACAGATGAAGACAAGGAGGAAGACCCAGAAGAGCCGGAATACGCGACCGAGCATTCCGCCGCTTAGGCATTATTCGCTACTCGGATATGCCAGTTGTAACCTCTATGGTAGGATAGGTCGTGTAACCCCTATGCGCAGTCGAGTCCTTGTATGGTTCATATGAAACCATCTAGTGTTTGCTTTTGTTGTGTCTGGATGTATGTCGTATTCTTCCTTCGGGAATAAGTAAACGACTACATCACCCATTTGGATTTTAATGGATGTGTTTTGGCCTTTTGGCCCTTGCATGATTTGATTTAGTGTCACACCCACCCCCTTACTAGGCACCCATCTATCTTGCTTTCCCTCTTCCGAGTCATGAGACCTTTTACCGCTCCAACAGGATGCCTGTTGTAACTCATACTGGTACCTCTACCCAGCAGCCTGAAGCCGGAGCATCCTCTCAGCCTGAGGCAGGCCACGACCAAACCAACGACCAAGCTCCACCGCCACCTCCTCCAAGCATGGACATGGCTCAGCTTCTCCAAGCTTTCCGAGAGGAACGCCAAGCCAACACTGCAGCTCTTCAGCTGATTGCTCAAGCTGTCACCAACAACCGCCAGCCGGCGGGGAATGGCAATGGACGTTCCACGTTGGCAGAGTTCAAGAAGCATGCACCGCCAACCTTCATCGAGACTGTAGAACCCCTGGATGCAGACGACTGGGTCCGTTCCATTGAGGAAATCCTGGAACTAGTCGGATGCACCGAAGACCGCGAGAAAGTGGCTTATGCAGCCCACTGCCCCGGGGGGACTGCTAGAGCTTGGTGGGATGGATTCAAGGTCATGCATGCTGAAAAAGACATCACTTGGGTTAACTTCAAGACGGAATTCCGCAAGGCCAACATTCCTTCCAGAATCATGGCTATCAAAAAGCGCGAGTTCCGAGCCCTGAAGCAAGGAAGTGGCACTGTCAAGGAGTACATGCAGAAGTTCAGTATTCTGTCAAGGTATGCCCCTGAGGATGTCAACACTGATGCTGCCAAAAGGGAGCGCTTCATGGAAGGCCTCAATCAGACTCTGCAATACTCGCTTGTCGTGTGCGACTGCCCGTCTTTCCCTGACCTGGTGAACAAGGCACTTATGCTTGAAGACAAGCGGCGTGCTTTGGAAGACACTCGCAAGCGCAAGTTGGTCAGTAAGGGAAGTTCCAGCAACCAGAAGCCTCGTCCGTGGCAGTCAGCCCCGGCCAAGCCAACCTATCAGCAACCAAGAGCTCCTGCACCTCGTGCCAACCCTCAGCCTCAGCAGTATGCCAACCCCAGGCCAGCTTTCAACCCCAATACCAGTGGTGGCAACAAGATCAATCCAAACCAAGTCACTTGCTTTGGATGTGGTCAGCCCGGACACATCTCAAGGGTGTGCCCCAACAAGAAGCCTGATGCCCCGCGCCCCAATGCGCAGAACCAGGGACAAGGCCGTGGGATGCCACCAAGGAACCCAGCTCCTCGCAATCCACCGAACTATGGGAAGGGGCGTGTGAATCACGTCACTGCTGAAGAAGCCCAGGAAGACCCGGACGTCGTGCTGGGTACGTTCCTTGTCAACTCAGCACCTGCACTCTGTCTTGTTTGATTCTGGAGCAACGCATTCATTTGTCACTCAAAGATTTGCATTAAAAAGTGGCATGACCCCTACACCCCTGAATAACCCTATGGTGGTACAAACCCCCGGAGCCGAGATGAGAGCCAAGATAGGCTGTAAAGGAGTCAGTATTACCATTAACGGTGTAGACTTCCTAGCAGACCTTATCGTCCTGAGATCGCAAGGCTTGGATGTGATCCTAGGCATGAATTGGCTCAGCAAGCACCAAGGCTTGTTAGACTGTGCCAATCGGACAGTCACTGTGACCAATGACCAAGGAGTCGAAGTCAAGTTTGCTCCCAACTCCTCTTCCGCTCAAGCCGCTAAAGTCAACTGTCTGTCTGAAGTTGGGCTAGATCAAGTACCGGTGGTATGTGAGTATCCTGATGTCTTTCCGGATGAACTACCGGGAATGCCCCCTGACCGTGACATTGAGTTCATCATCGAGCTCGTGCCCGGAGCAGGACCCATCTATAAGAAGCCTTATAGAATGGGGACGGAAGAACTAGCCGAGTTGAAGAAGCAGCTAGAAGAGCAGCTAAGGAAGGGATTTATCCGCCCAAGTGCCTCCCCTTGGGGATCTCCTGTTCTGTTTGTGGCCAAGAGGGACGGTACCATCCGCTTATGCATTGACTATCGTTCCCTCAATGAAGTTACAATCAAGAACAAGTATCCACTTCCCAAGATCGAAGATATGTTTGATCAACTCAGCGGAGCCAAGGTATTCTCCAAGATCGACCTTAGATCTGGGTACTACCAGCTGAAGATCAGACCCCAAGATATTCCGAAGACGGCATTCGTAACTAGACATGGCCTGTACGAGTGCACGGTCATGTCTTTTGGGTTAACCAATGCCCCAGCTTACTTCATGTACCTCATGAATAAAGTCTTCATGGAATATTTGGACAAGTTTGTTGTTGTCTTCATTGATGACATTCTTGTGTTCTCGAAGTCGGAGGAAGAGCACGAGCAGCATCTGAGGATGGTCCTAGACAAGCTTCGTGAGCACCAACTGTATGCCAAATTCAGCAAGTGTGAGTTCTAGCTGCATAAAGTTGGATTCTTAGGTCATGTCTTGACCGAGGAAGGATTATCTGTTGATCCTGCAAAGATCGAAGCTGTAACCTAATGGCAATCTCCAACGACCGTCAAGGAAGTCAGAAGCTTCCTTGGACTAGCGGGCTATTACCGCAAGTTCGTGGAAGGATTCTCTAGCATTGCACGACCAATGACTCAGCTCCTCAAGAAGGACAAGAAGTTCGAGTGGACGCCAAAATGCGAAGAGAGCTTCCAAGAGCTCAAGAAGAGATTGACCACCGCCCCAATTCTGGCAACACCTGATATTCACAAGGAGTTCGTGATATATTGTGATGCCTCTCGAACCGGATTGGGAAGCGTTCTGATGCAAGAAGGCCGCGTCATAGCATACCTCTCCAGGCAGCTACGACCCCATGAGGAGAACTACGCTACTCACGATCTTGAGCTAGCGGCAGTTGTTCATGCCTTGAAGACATGGCGGCATTACCTCCTAGGGAAACGGTGTGAGATTTACACAGACCACAAAAGTCTGAAGTACATTTTCACCCAAAAGGAATTGAACATGAGGCAACAGAGATGGTTGGAACTCATCAAAGACTATGACCTCAGTGTTCAGTATCACCCTGGGAAGGCTAACGTGGTGGCCGATGCCTTAAGCAGGAAGGCTTGCTCTTTGAATGCCGTTATTCAAGAAAGGCAGCCAGCCTTGTTTAAGGAGTTCGAACAATTCAGTTTGGAATTGGTCACCCCTGGATTTCTGGATCATTTGGAAGTCAGACCGACCCTGATGGACGACGTCAAGAAGGCACAAGATGGACACGCAAGCATCGAAGGCATCAAGAAGAAGATGAAGCTAGGCAAGGCCCCAGGATTCTCCGAAGACGAGCACGAGATTGTTTGGTACAAAGGTCGCCTCTGCGTACCAAACAACACCGAGCTGAAGACGCTGATTCTGCAAGAAGCCCACGACACTCCGTATTCCATCCACCCCGGAGGAACCAAGATGTACCAAGACTTGAAGGCACGATTCTGGTGGCACGGGATGAAAAGAGAGATTGCAACCTATGTTGCAAAGTGTGATGTGTGCCAAAGGGTCAAGGCTGAATATCAGCGACCTGCTGGATTGCTTCAACCACTCAAGGTTCCTAAGTGGAAGTGGGATAAAGTCGGAATGGACTTCATCACTGGATTACCAAGGTCGAATAGAGGACATGACTCTATCTGGGTCATAGTCGATCATTTGACCAAGGTGGCCCATTTCATTCCTGTCAAGACCACTTATGATGGCAACCGGCTGGCAGCTCTCTACATCGACCGAATCGTAAGTCTTCATGGTGTTCCTAAGGAGATTGTGTCAGATCGAGGAACCCAGTTTACCTCTAGGTTTTGGAAGAAGTTCCAAGAAGCCTTGGGAACCAAGTTGTCCTTCAGCACAGCTTTCCACCCATAGACCGGAGGTCAGACAGAGCGAGTCAATCAGATTCTCGAAGATATGCTCCGAGCCTGTGTCTTGGCATATGGAGCCAAGTGGGAAGACTGTCTCCCTTTTGCCGAGTTCTCCTATAACAACAGTTACCAGTCAATCCTTCAGATGGCACCATTTGAGGTGTTGTACGGACGCAGATGTCGCACACCCCTCAACTGGTCAGAGACTGGAGAAGGACTAGTCTTTGGACCGGATAATCTCCGCGCAGCAGAAGAGCAAGTCCAACTAGTCAGAGAGCGATTAAAGGCAGCCAAGTCAAGGCAGAAGAGTTATGCTGACACTCGACGCCGAGACATGAGTTTCCATGTCGGGGACCATGTGTACCTGCGGGTAACCCCTCTGAAGGGAACCAAGCGTTTCCACGTCAAGGGGAAGTTCGCACCAAGGTTCATTGGACCCTTTGAGATCACTGCACGACGAGGAGAAGTGGCTTATCAGTTGGAACTACCACCTGAGCTATCCGATGTGCACAATGTATTCCATGTGTCACAACTCCGGAAATGTCTCCAAGTTCCGGACAAGCCCAATCTCTACAAGGATGTGGATCACCAAGCCATTGATCTGCAGCCTGATTTGACCTACCGCGAGAAGCCCATTCGCATTCTGGACGAAGCAGAACGACGTACGCGGAGCCGTACCATCAAGTACTTCAAGGTCCAGTGGAGCAACCACACCGAAGCAGAAGCAACCTGGGAACGAGAAGACTATCTTAGATCCGAGTTTCCCGATCTCTTTTAAGCCCTAGTTTAGGAATCTCGGGGACGAGATTCTTGTAAGGGGGGTAGGTCTATCACACCCTGCATTTTGTAACATGTTATTTGTATCTTTGAAGCATTAAAATTTGGACCAACAAATTTTTTAGCATCATTTGGCTTTTATTTGGAATTGAGTTTTCTTCATGTGCTTTTTCTTGTGCTCATTAAAGTCAACTATGACCTCTTGTAGAATTCATCTCCATACCCAAAACTTCTGCCCAATGATCATGCCAAGTGTTATATGACAGTATAGTATTTTCTTACAAAATTAATTTGGCCAAAAAGTATTTTATAAATTTAGTTTTCCAAAAACCCCTGAATTGAGATTTGCACTGCAAGTACTTGATTTAGGGTGAGCAAATTATTTCAAAAGGTTTATTTGAGACCTAGTAGTCATAGGACTCCCAGAAACCACAAAGGTATAATTTTAAAAGTTATTTTCCTATTTTATTTAAAAGCTTTTTCTTAAGGCCAGAAATGGTCTTTAATAGGGGAAAATTATTTAACTATTTCAAAAAATATTTGCCAAAATTCAGAGAGACTCAGAGGACATATATTGTCCATATATAAGAGTTTCAACACTTGGTCATGTTCAAAATAATGGGCTAAACCCTTTAAAACCCTTTCTGGATATTTCAAGCTTTTGAAATATTTACAAAGGAAACTTTCTCCAAAAATTCCAGAGAAATTCTATCACGTCATATATGACATATTTGTTGATCTTGCCAAGTCCCATGCCTTGGGAAGCAAGAAAACATCCTCAAACCCCTTCATAACCATTCTGTCCATATTTGAAGTTTGAGCAACTTTACATTGCCAAACTTGTCCAAATGCTCTCAAACTTGGTGCACATGCTAGAATGACCTAACAAGGCATCTAGACCAAATGGCACAAGATTTGGAATAGAGCAACTTGATCAGATCATCTCAAAACCCTTTCTGTTCAAATGCAAATTTGAACAACTTTACATTACCAACTTTTTATTTGGAGCTTCAAACTTTGTGGGCATGATCAATACCCCAAATGATGATGCTACACCAAGTGGTGCATCAAGGGGAGATGATTAGCTTGACTCAAACAAGATGAAACTGTTTCTGTTGATTTCTAGGGTTCACCAAAGTTGCATTGGCTAGTTTCTTCAAATGGGCCCAAACTTGGTGAAGCACCCTATTTTCTCATGTCTTTCAACCCTGTTAAGTGCCATGTCAAGTGGAGGTCATTTACTTGACCAAACACTGATCAAACACCTTCTGGCTTTTTACTAAAACCTCCAACTTGATCACTTTTACTCTTCTCCATGGCCTGTACTTTTTACCACATGATCATTGAGTTACTAGCTACCTCCAGTAACTTCCCCAGCACCCCAGCTCCATGATTGAGGGGTAAGAACCATGTTTTACCTTGCTGGACAGCAGGTTCTCACCATTTCACCAGCACCCTCACTCTCTCTCAGCATCTCCAGGGCATCCAAGGCCTCAGGCCAATTCTTTACTTCCCCCCTGACCTTCTAGACGCTGCTGGACACGTTGGTTTTGACCAGGACGGCGAGAGCGCGGCGATGCCAGCCAAACACGCGCTCTGGAGCACGCAACAGTGCAGACAAGCACCGTGGCTTCGGCCAATCGCTGACCCCGACAGCCTCGGGCCTCCCCCTCGCGCCAGTCGAGGCCTCTCGACGTCCGCAACCTCCCCGGCCCTGTCCCCCCTCCTGCGCCCTCCAGTGGTCGTCGTCGCACGCGCGCTGGCCGCCCGCGACGGCCACTCTGCTGCTTCACACGCGCACATGCTCCAGACGCTCCTCCGCTCCTCCTCTCACTTCTACTGGACGTGGAGATCGTCCAGGAACTCCACGGACTCATTCCCTTGGCCTCCCGTGCGCTGTAGCCTCGAGCCGGAGCTCGCCGGCGCACTGGACCACGGGCCTCCGTCGACCACCTATATATAGCCCCTCCCGAGCCTCTCCAGCAGCACCACCAGCCTCACTCCTCTCCACTGAGCCCCCCAGCACCTTCAGTTCGACCCCAAGAGGTCCCAGTACTCGGGATCGACCGGAGCGCCGCCGCGTTGGGCCGCTGGTGATCTCGTGGTACGGGCCTCCCCTGCCCCTCCTTTCACCTGATTCGGAACCGCCGTGCTCCACTGACCCTTTCCCCCTTGTTTCCCCCCTCCGTTTACAGTCGGAAACGACCAGAGCCACCACCTCCCGATGAGCTTCCACCGTCCCACCTCGCCGCCGACGAACCGGACCTCCCCGGCGTGCCGCACCACCACCCCTGCATCCGCGACACGCCACTGAGTCCATCCCTGCCCTCCGTTGCCGTCGCCGTGGCCGGGAACCTCGCCGGTGAGCTCGCCGTCGCCGTGGCCGCAAGGTTGGAGATGACAGGCGGGCCCCGCCTGTCATCCCCACACCTCTCTCCCCCTCCTCTCGGTCACTGACCCACGGGCCCCGCCCGTCAGGTTCAAAAACCTGACGTGCGTGCGCAGGCTCCCGTGCGGCTGGGCTGGACCGCCTGGGCCGTGCACTGTGGCCTCCTCTGGCCCAGTGCACAGGACACTTTTTCTTTTTCTGTAAATGTTTTAAACATTTCTACAGAAAAGAATAATGGTCCAAATTAAATAATTCCAACTCCTAAAATCTTGTAATATTCCAACCTATTTAATGGTACCACTTTCATTCAAATCCATGAAACTTTTCTGTTCTGTTCAAATTTAAATTCAAATTTGAGCAGTAAAACCCTTGTTCAAAAAGCAATAGATTCTATTCTGTAACTCCAAAACTCCAACCAAGATTTTTCCCTACCTTAGAAATTCCTCTAGTATTTTACAAAAATGAGTTGACATTTTTCTGAGCACTTTGATTTTTCTGTTTTGTTTGTATTCTTATTTTCCCGTGGTTATTATGCGACGTATAGATCCCGTATTTGACGAAGTTGCTGTGGAAGAAGAAGGAGAAGGACTTGAAGACTTTGAAGACCAAGCCAATCCAGGCAAGCAGCCCTTTGACCATGATACACTTGTTCCTCGGAACCCGTTTGTTTCCGATGCATGATGATAGGGTTACGATGATAACCTAGATGAACCACCACATGATGCATGCCTTATTGTTGATCTTGCTACGTGCTAGATGACATGCAAATAGTTGGTCATGATGCTTGAATGATGCATGTGTGATTTTAACCTTCGTAGTTAAAATCTTTGCATGAACCCATCGGGTGCCCCTAATGCCCGAGGGTGATGATGTGTTAGGTCATCACTTGAGAAAGAAGTGATGTGCCGGTAGAGTCATGTGCATGGTGAAATGATGGATTAGATTTATGTGTGACTACCGTCCCAACCAAACAAGTGCAACCACACTACCCCTTATGGGACGGGGCTTTATTGATTACTTAGGTCGATACTAGCATGGTGCCCACATTACTAGTGACGGGAAGACTTGAGGTCTTTTCCGGGACGGGGTCGTGCTTGGATAGACGGCCATGACTGTTTTTACAGGGCACCGGACACACCGTTGGTCCCTTCGGGTACGCGTGACATTGAAATTAGGGCAAGTCCCGTGATCTATTGTTTGTACCCGGGGGCCGTGTACCAACGAGTGGACTCTATGTTAGTGTCGTCTAAGGAAAGGTAATGACCGGGTGCTTACCCCGGGTACTTGAGGTACCGCGGGTCGTGGATGACACGGAAGTTCCCCGGATCTTGTGGGTAAAGTGCGCAACCTCTGCAGAGTGTAAAGCTATTCGAATAGTCGTGTCCACGGTCATGGACAGTTGGGTGGTGCTACTTAAACTATGTCCAGAATTTTATTTCATCGGTGATAGTATGTGTGTGATAAGTCAAGTATGGTGACTTGACTCGATGAGTTGAATCATATTCATGTCGATATCGGTAACCTGTCTTAGAGGTTACGCGAGGTTATTGATGCATAAACTTGATAGTAGAATGTTTATTCTAGCCCTTGCTAGATTGTTCATTACCTTTCAATTGCATTGTTACTTTGAACCACATCATGGGTTGCTTGCGAGTACATTCAAAGTACTCATTGGCTTGCCACTGGTTATTTAATTGGCCAGGCATGGAAGAGCAGGAATATGAGGAAGAGTTCTTTGGAGACGAACATGCGAACTAGGACGCTATCCCAGTCAGAATGCCTGTAGGGTTAAGGCAGATGGCATGGGTTCTACCCGTTATCGAAGACTTCCGCTATTTGAGTTATTTGCTATTCAGCCCGTGAGGCTCTATCTATGTAAGACTTGGCCATAATGGCCTTAATTCGTGTAAGACTATTTGTATGGATGTAAGACTCTTGTTATTTCAGCTTCTGTGTGTTCAGTGAGCATTGATCTCTGGGATCACTGTACATGTGCATTCGGTGATCTCGACTTCTAAGTCGGGGTCCCCACAGGGGAGGCGCGAGGGAGGGGGGATACTGAGGGGAAGGGGATATGGTTGGAGGAATAAATTCTGAAATTGCGCGCCTAATGAAAATTTCGGTGCGAAATTTGAAACTTGGGAGGAGGAAACACATAACGCAGACGAAGCGTGTAAAATACTCGTGTGCGAGAAAAAAGAAAGTTGGCAGACCCCGTCTCCAAAAAATTATACACGTGTACTTGATTTTTTTCGGTCCATGGTACGCCTGGTTTATTAGGAAATATCGCACAGGTAACTGACTTATGGGTCATTAACGCAAAAAACGCAGACGGGTACGGCATAGAAACCGTGTGTTTTGTGATCTTCTAATGATTAACGCAAAAAACGCACACGGGCACACATGCTATTCAACGCTCAAAGTCCTCAAAGGATGCTCTTACCGACATTGTATGTTAATACTACACACTTAAAGTACTACTGGTAATTTTCTCTAATACTACAAACTTAAACTACTTCTCACATGCTGCCATCAGGGCATGCTGGCCAGACGCCGACGTTCTCCTTCCCGACCTTGTAGGCGGCAGCCCATCGTGCTTCGATCTCCGCCAAGCTCTCCTCACCACGGCGTGCGACCTCTTTTTTATTGCGGCGGCGGGACTCTCTTTTCTTGACTGCTTTCTGCCTTTTCCGCTCCTTCTATGCGACTTTGGCCGCCTCTAGATCCACCACCCATTCGGCCATGGCAGCCTCAAAGTCCGCCCATGTAACTGTCTGGCCGCCCTTACAATTTTGCTCGTTCATTATCGCACACGGTTCACCTATGTCGCTTCCGGAAACAGTGTGCGCTGAGCCTACTGTGTGTTGCGTTATGATTGGCCGGAACCCCAGCCATGTGGATCGCGCGTGTGCACCGTTGGATGCGCTGCGATCGAACGGCAATCCACGTCCCTCACATCACACCCATGCACCTGTAGCTGGATTGGATTTATATGCGCTAAATGCCTAGAAAATGCACATAATCCCCTAAATATGGTAAACGAGCCCGAAAAAATGCCAAATTTGAACACGGTGATTTGCAGGGTGCATGTTCGTCGTAGAAAGAAACTCCAGGGCAAAGAACGAAGAAAATTTGGATTCCCCTTAAATCTTGAGGATTTCCCTTTCTAAAGCATGGAACTTCCTCGGTGATGGTTCGATTTATGATAGGCGTGCATGACAACATAAGCCAAACCTTCTCAAATTTTTACCAAGGCATGGTGAGGTCATACCATGGCACCATGCCATGCGTCATGTTTTTTAAGCATTTATTTCATTTTTTCTATAGTTGAAAACCCAACAAACAGACATTTGTGGTTGACTATTGCCACACATTTCATCGAAATATCTGTGCATTCCTTGAGAAAGGCATGAGAATTTACTAAATGGCACGAGCATGGTTTTCTAGGCCATTCTTGTGGATCCTTTCATGCATCGATTGTTCGAACTTGAATTATGCGCATTAATGCCTAGGAAATGCAGATAATCCCCTAAATATGGCAAATGAACCCGGAAAAGTGCCAAATTTGAACACGGTAATTTGCAGGTTGTATGTTCATCATAGAAAAAAACTCGTGGACAAAGTACAAAGGAAATTTGGACCCCCCCCCTTCAATCTTGGTGATTTCCCCCTTCAAACCATGAAACTTCCTCGGTGATGGTTCGATTTATGAAAGGAGCGCATCACGACATAAGGAAAACATTCTCCAATTTTTACCAGGGCATGGTGAGGCCATACCAGGCACCACGACAGGCGTCATATTTTCCAACCATGTGTTTCATTTTTTTTATAGTTGTTAACCGAGTAAACGACACGTTTATGGTTGACTATTGCCACACATTTCCTTGAAATATCTGCTCATTCCTTGTAAAAGGCATGAGAATGTGCTAAATAATATGAGCATGGTTTTCCAGACCGTTCTTGTGCACCTTTTCATGCACCGATTGTTCGAATTTGAATTATGCCCATTAATGCCTAGAAAATGCACATAATCCCCTAAATATGGTAAATGAGCCCGGGAAAATGTCAAATTTGAACACGTTGCATTTGAGGCAGTATGTTGATCGTTGGAAAAAAAACTGAATGACATACTAAGACAGAAACTAGGATTCCCCTTCAATCTTGGGGATTTTCCCTCTCGAAAGCATGGAACTTCCTTGGTGATGGTTCGATTTATGAAGGGCGTGCATGATGACATAAGCCAAACCTTCTCAAATTTTTACCTGAGCATGGTGAGGTCATGCCATGGCACCATGTCAGGCGTCATGTTTTTTAAGCATTCATTTCATTTTTTTTCTA
The DNA here is from genome assembly GCA_902687465.1 of Secale cereale. Taxonomy (NCBI): domain Eukaryota; kingdom Viridiplantae; phylum Streptophyta; class Magnoliopsida; order Poales; family Poaceae; genus Secale; species Secale cereale. The sequence continues at coordinate 128,639,332 of LR738710.1, read as the reverse complement.
TAGTTGAAAACCCAACAAACAGACATTTGTGGTTGAGTATCGCCACACATTTCATCGAAATATCTGTCCATTCCTTGTAAAAGGCATGAGAATTTACTAAATGGCACAAGCATGGTTTTCTAGGCCGTTCTTGTGGACCCTTTCATGCATCGATTGTTTGAACTTGAATTATGCACATTAATGCCTAGGAAATGCACATAATCCCCCTAAATATGGCGAATGAACCCGGAAAAGTGCCAAATTTGAACACGGTGATTTGCAGGTTGTATGCTCATCATAGAAAAAAACTCGTGGACAAAGGACAAAGGAAATTTGGATCCCCCCTTAAATCTTGGTGATTTCCCCCATCGAAACCATGAAACTTCCTCGGATGATGGTTCGTTTTATGAAAGGCGCGCATCACGACATAAGGAAAACACTCTCCAATTTTTACCAGGGCATGGTGAGGCCATACCATGGCACCACACCAGGCGTCATGTTTTCCAACCATGTGTTTCATTTTTTGTATAGCACGAGCATGGCTTTCCAGAACGTTCTTATGCACCTTTTCATGCACCGATTGTTCGAATTTGAATTATGTGCATAATTAATGCCTAGAAAATGCACACAATCCCCTAAATATGGTAAATGAGTTTGGGAAAATGTCAAATTTGAACACGGCGATTAGCAGGGTTTATGTTCATCATAGAAAAAAACTCATGGATGAAGGACAAAGGAAATTTGGTTTCCCATTCAATCTCGGTGATTTACTATTGCACACGATTCATCTCCGTCGCCTCTGCGACCGTGTGTGTTCACTCACACATGCAAAAGAAAAATAAAACCCTCGCCCACTTCGTCCCCACTCACTCGCCGCGGACTCCTCCGCAACTCTGCACCCTAAGCTCGACGACTGTTGGCGGCGGGCATAGGTCGCGCTCCAAACGGCACCGGATTTCTCCTCCACCGCTTTCCGCCGCCTATCTACACCGACATTCTCGACTCTGGTCGACTAGGGTTTTTTGCGGGATTGGGCCGGGGATTTTTCTCATGGAGAAGGTAATCAACTTAATTAGCAAAATATTCACTCATCTCTTATCGCAGTCCGTCCGTCGTTGTTAATCAACCGACGGAAATCACCGTGGAATCATTGTTGTTCTAGCTGATTCGTGGGTGTTCATTCATGTGTGCATAGTGCGAGCACAAATCGGGCAACTATGGTCGTGGCCAGTCAGAAACGAAGTTCTATCTCACCATTCCGGATGACTTCCGGGAGCGCTCGGTATGTTCAATCTCAACCTACCATGGTCGGCATGGCCTAAATTTGTGAACATATACCGTATGTTGCTACATTATCTATATATTTGCATCAAATCTTTGTTACATTATCTATTTTTCATTCTATATTTTTGTACTTTGCTTGCATCTATATATGGATATGTTCTATCAGTTACTCCCATATTTGCAACTTGCTCGGTTATTTCAATATATCTAATTTACGATCTTAATTTTCATTTCAAGCAGTACATCCCTTGCTTTGCAAGAACAGGAGTAGAAGGAAATCTTGGGCTTTACTTTGATGATGACTCCCAGGATGTCATATTGACAATGCAAAATGGATTTACAATGACGGTTAGCGTAAAACTTGATAAAGATGGTCACTCCTATTTTAATGCGGACCTTTGAAGAAAAATGTCTAAGTGTTATGAACTGAAAGCTGGCAATAAAATTCTAGTGCGTGCACCACAGCCTGGTCTAATTAACATGGATGTTTACCTCCCAACGTCATCAGTCGATCAAAGTCCGATCGAGGTTAGTGTCCTTTCAACTTTCTCCATGTTGTCATATTACTATTTAAGCAACCAATTGATCACTATTTAAGCAACCAATTGTGATATCATATTCTGACTCCGTTCCTAGGCAGTAACAAATTATGTTTACCAATTTATGCGCACTATATATTCTTCTGCCATGTTCTGAATAAATAATACCTTTCCACCTTTTAAGCAGGATATGCTGGATGCATAGTGAACGATCTGTATGTTACTAAGCGTACCAAATTTCACTGGAAGGACTTGAAGCATGTCATAAACTTTGTTGATAATCTGACAGAGATAGCACATCGTATTAATGCTGGATTTTGGATGGGATTAATTAGACCTATGGTGTAATGCCCAGGATGGGACTATACCTCCTACGTGTCGAGGCACGACTTAAAGGTATAAGCCCATTCTGGAATGATCTCAAGTTTGGTATCTTTGCACGACTCATGTAAAAGAGGGATTAAAATGTAAAAGGAGTTAGTTGGCTTACACTCGCCACTTCACACAATACATTACATAAGAAAAACATCATTCAAAACATCACAACCCGACTACGGGTGAAGATCCAAAAGAAAGATACCAAAACAACATAAAGCCACAGGTCTAGATCGAATCCTAGTAGAAACCACTACTGATCGTCGAACAACGTCACAAACATACGGCCACTCTCTTCATCGAGCTCCCAGTGAAGTACTTGAACCAGCTCCTGCATCATTCTCGACTGAACCTGCATCTGGTGTTGTGCCACGAGGACTCAGCAATCCCATAACCATGGGTATCAAGACTAGCAAAGCTTTATGGGTAGGAAGAGGTAAAGAGGTGAGGCTGCAGCAACGACTAAGCATAATATGGTGGCTAGCTTACGAGTACAAGAATAAGATGAGCATCTACGCAAACGGTCGCAAAAGTAGTGATCGCTAAAGATCCTGAACTACATACGAATCAAACATAACCCCACCGTGTTCTCTTCTCAAAGTGAAAAGAGATAGTCACGGTTACTCACACAGTTGTGTGTTTTACTTCGGATCCTCTGTCAAGTTTTCTACAACCGGACATTAACAAATTCCAATCTGCCACATAACCGCGGGCACGGCTTTCGAAAGATTATAACCCTGCAGGGGTGTCCCAACTTAGCCCATCACAAGCTCTCACGATTAGCTGAAGTGATAAATATAATATCATCACCCCTTATCTTAGGGAAATCCGATCAGGCTCGGCATCCCGGTGCACAAGACATTTCGACAATGGTAAAACAAGTCCAGCAAGACCTCCCGGCGTGCCGACACCCTGATAGTAGCCGCGCGTATCTCGTCTCAGGCCACGTCCGGATGGGAAAAGCTACGAGTAAAACCAAACCTCGAGTTTCCCCGTGTTTGGCCCCGCAGGTTGCCCGTTTGGGACCAACACCATCAGCACTGGCCCCCCTGCTATGTAGAATTAAGAACCCAGGGACGCGACCCCCTATGCAAATTTAATTAATTAATTAAGTTGTTATTATGAGGGAAATTAAAACTAATGTTGGGCCTTGCTGGAGGAGTTTTATTCAAAGTCGAACTGTCAAGGGGTCCCCATCCACCCATCGTGTAAGGAACGCAAAATCAAGGAACATAATGCCGGTTTATCGGCGCCTAAGGTGGCATGAGTGGAACAAAACACCGAGCAAAAGGCCAAGCCTTCCACCCATGCCCAGTATATAGGTGTGTTAATAATAATTATAGAAGATATTGTGATATTCCAACAACAAGTTCCCTCCTGGAACAATCTTCATATTCACCTGCAACTAACAACGCTATAAGAGGGGCTGAGCAAGCGGGTAACATAGCCAAACAATGGTTTTGCTAGGAAGGTTTCAAGGTTAGAGGTTTCATGGCAACAAGGAGAGGCTGACATAAAAGATGGGTAGCGCGACATGTAACGATAGCATCGAGACAACTAAGCATGGCAATGGTAGTAAAGGTATCCAAGGGTATGATCATCTTGCCTGGGATTCCGCAAGGAAGAAGAACGGATCCATGAAGAAGACGGAGCAACAGTCGAGCGAATCCTCACAACTCCGGTACGGAACCGAAGCTAACAAGAGAAGCATACCGGAAAGAAGCAAACAACACAGTAAACACGCAAGCATAAACATGGCATACGATGCACATCCAAGTATGATGCATGTCCGGTTTAAATATGCATGGCATGGCAAAGTGCACAAACAAGACTACAAGTTAAGTGGAGCTCAATATGCCACGAGTTGCATATTGACGAAACACCACATTTTATTTATTTAGTTGACTCTCGTTTATTTACAAGACAAGATTAAAAGTTTTTTAACATGGCAAGAGGTGAAGCATATTAAAACTACACTATTTAGGCATTTAAATGAGGCCGGAAAATAACAACAACAATTCCGGAAAATCCCCATGAGCATGTTTAGCAATTCTTAAAGCAAGCAACAATTCACACATTTTTTAATGTTGTTAACATGATGCGGATGACATGATCAAGTTTATGCAATTTATTAAAAGTTGACATGAAGAGATAAGAAGATGATAAGGAGTATTTGTCACCGTGGTGGAAGGGAAAAGGTGCCACGGCAACGATCCGAAAATGATGCAACGACAACATATCGGTTCCGGTAACTCGTTGAGAGACCGGTGCAAAAGAAAAGGTGGCGTGAGCAAGCAGAACTAGATGAAAGGTGGGGTAATCCCGTCACCGGGTTCCCACGAGTCGGCGACGAGGCAACCGAGGAGCACGACAAAATACGAAACGGGCACGGTGCACACAAGGGACACATTTCATACAACACAAGCATTCCACGGGTCATCGTCTCGGGGTTATACCTTCGAAGCGTTCGTTCTCGGAGGGGTTCGAGTCGTCGAGGGACGTAGTGGAAGTAGTGGAAGTAGACGTTCTCGCGAGTCGTGGTACACGACGACGGTAGTGGAACTTGGCGTTCTCGGTCATCGATAGGGGTACTTGTCGCATCGCCATGTGTAGTGGTACTCGGGGTCGTCATGGAACTTGTCGGTCTCGGGACTTGGCGACGGTAGTGGTACACGTTTTCTTGACGAGATCACGACGGCGGTAGTTGTACATGTTCCGTAGTTGTACTTGAGGGTCTTCGGTGACGGTAGTCGTTCACGTTTCGTAGCCGTTCGGTCGTCGTGGTACTTGTCGGGGCCGTGGTCTTGGCATGACCGCGTGTAGTGGTACTTGGCGTTTCTCCTTGTAGTCGGACTTGACATCGGGCGTCAAGGTACCTGCGGTCTTGGTCACACCGGAAGGAACACTTGGCGAAACCACAGCAACAAAAGAAAAACCCGTGCTCGGGCTCCAAGAGACAGCAACAAGGAGACGACGCGGACGAAGCCTTGGGGCGCGAAAACGAAGCAGCGAGGCAAGGATGACGAGGTGGTGGAGGTGCAGGCGTGATACGTCCAAAACGTATCTATAATTTCTGCTTGCTCCATGCCACTTTTGGGTGATATTGCTATGATATTCATACACTTCCATAGACTTTTGATCATATTTGGACTAACCTACTAATCCAGTGCACCCCGGTGCCAGTTTCTGTTTTCGGCTGTTTTTGTATTTCAGGTTTTCACGTTACGAGAACTGCCAGGAAAAATCCAGAAAAATTATATAAAAATCAGCGTTCCAGAACCTACCTTGCGCCCGAAGGACAGCCGGGGGGGGGGGGG
>LR738710.1:128408222-128626392 GCA_902687465.1 Secale cereale | reverse complement strand
GGGGGGGGGGGGGGAATTTGGGCCTGGCCACAGGCCTCTGGCCTGCAAGGCTTGGAAGTTGACTCTTCTTTCTCTTTTTAGCAGAAAACAATAAAGAGAAAGAAGAAAGAAAGAGAGGGGTTAGGGACAAAATGCACAAGAGGTTATTTTTCTCGGGCTCATAGCAATAAGCGCGGTCCGTGAAAAATAGAAAAGACAAGATCGAGATAAAATTCAAACCTATTTGAATTTAATTCAAATGGGTTTGAACTAAGACTTGATTTTTGAAGTGTCCAAAAATGTTAAGGTTTTTGTAGGAACCTCGACAAAAGGGAAAAGGATAGAAGAGACGGTTTGGCGGTGAAACTTGAAGCGAAAGAGGTCTGAAGAATAATGCGAGTGTGTTACGGTGATCCCAAACAATTGGAATATTTTTAATATAGCTCCCTAATAATATTGAGAGGCTTTTATATGTTATAAAGAGAAGTCATTCTTCCCTCGATTTAAATGGACCGAAGGTCCACACAATTTATTTAAGTTGAGATGCAAAAGATTAAAGACATGATGGCATGATGACATGATGCAATGCAAAAAAATAAATAACACAAACACAAAGAAACACACGGGAGAACCCGGAACATCTGGAATCTTCTGGAAACTTCTGGGACGTCGGTCTTCGGGCGTCACAACTCTCCCACACTAACAGAGGATCTCGACCCGAGATCCTAGAGATAGCACCGGATAGAAACGAAAAAGAAGAGGTAAAACAAAGTTGCTTCTTTGACAGACGAGTGAAACCAAAGAACCTTGAGAGGTTGAACAATCTTGAAGGAAAGAATACAACAGAGATGAACGAAGTTAAGAGCACTCCGGTAAAAAAAGAGGAACAAGGAGCACTATGAGAACCTTATAGGTTGAAAGAAATGAAGCAAGAGCTTACGAACCAAAAGAATAAGAAACTGCAATGGTATAGCCAATGAATAAGAATGACATGATTTGGACAGCACTCCGTCTGAAAATGGAAGGAATTAACAAGAACTTGCCAAGTTGGGATGATACTTGATGAAAACAACAACACACAGCCTCTGAAACAATTGAAAGAATGGCACAAAGGGTAAGAAATATTCAGACAGCACTCCGTTAAAAGATAGGCAAAACTTGATAAGATGAGAGAATTAGAATGGAGAATACAACGCTCCGGATAAATAGATAACAAAGAAGAACATGATCTCGATAAAACGATATGATGGTTTGGAGAGAGCAACATCGCAATGCCTCCGGAATGAAAGAATAGAGTATAACTCAATGAAAGAATTGAATGGAGAAGAAAAAGACAACTTCTCCGACAATGAATTGAAAGAGAATCCTTACCAAGATGAATTGAATAGAGTTGTTGGGAATTCAACAACGAAATAATAAGCTTGATGTGGGCTTATGGAAAACATCTCAATACTAAGAGGTGACAACCAGCCACTAACTTAAACAATTGATTTGATTGAGATCAACAAGGAGACGAAAGAATTATTTCACCGGAATGATAAATGAAGAACTTGGGTCATTTATGAGCACCATAATTAGCAACAATCCTTAGGGAAAGCTTTTAGGTGAAATACAACCCAAGATAACTCCAAGAGATAAAAAATGAGGGGTTGAAAGAATCTCCTAAAGAGAAAGAAATGATGGTTTTAAATATCTCATTCTTGATAACTTGTGAATCATGAAAACATGGAGGAAAAATTGTCAAAAATGGCATAACACCATCTCAAACAATAAGGTAGAAAGAATTGCACTTGGAAAGCATGATGAAGAATGCTTAAGCTCCAACAAGAATCTTGATGAAGACTTCAAGGATGAATTAAATCATGATCAATCATCATGAGAACTCCGGTAATGAAAGCATGAGAAGTGAAAGATGAAAAGAATAAGATTCAAGGCCTGCGATGAATTATATGGAGCTTTGAAATGATATAATAGAAATAACTTGGAGCTCCGGAAAACAAGATGAACAACTTGAAACCTAGAATTTATTCCTCATGAATAAACTCTAACAAAGGGATTAATCCACTTGGATGAAATAAGAATGAGAATTATGTTATGCATATCCTTCACCAATTTAAATTGATGACAACCAAAGGATTTGGCATCCTACTTATACTCGTTGGGAAGAATTAAGAGAGATCTCGCACAAGCTTGGGTAAATCTTCAACGAACCACCGGTAGGATTATGAAAAGAACGAGTGAATTAATACGATAACACGAAAGAGTAATCTTGAACGAGCCACCGTAAAAAAATATGGAGACGAACGAAGAGACATCAATGAAGAATAGTTGGAGGACGAAGTTGCAAACAGAGAACGAAGAAATATTCTGAAATGATGGCCTTCGGAGGATCACAATAAGAAGAATTCATGAAATGCTTCGGACGGCATAAAAGAATTCCTCACAATCGAAACAATTATGAGGATGACATGAAGCTAGAACCATGAATCTTCAAGAGAATGGCCAAGATTTAAGAGAAACACTTCTCCGGTCTTCAAATGTTGAGAATGAAGATGAGAAATGCCATAAGAATTGTTGAGCACTCCGGAATGAAGAATTAAAAAGGTTGAACCAACGATGAAAAGAATTTGAAAGCAGTCCTGGAGAAGGACTGTGACTGATGGAATCATTCCCACGTCACACTTTGAAAAGAATTTGAGTATAACTCCAGAAAATTAGAAGAGTCAGGTAAGATCCTGGAAAAAGACCTGTGGGTTAGGGCCCACTAAAGAAATCACCGTTGGGAAAGATTGCTTGAGAGATATTGCACCGGTTGAATTAAATGGCTTGAGTAAGATGACAATCCTCAAATAGCTTGACAGGATTAAGAATGGAAACACGAATCTTCAGCACTCCGGATATGAATAGCAAGAGGAGGATGATTAATTGGGCACCGGAATAAGAAAGCATTGTGAAATGAGGAAAAGGATAAGATCAACACCGAAATCTTGAATTACATCCACCGGCAGAATTTGAGAACAAAAGAATGATGAACTTGAAGCTCTTGAGCATCTTCACGGTAATTCACCGGATAAGAACATTGAAGGAAAAGAATGAAGAAATATCACATGAATAAAATGGATACTTCATCTGAGAATTTCTTGCTCCGAGAAGAAGAAGGGTGGGAGGGTGGGGAAAACAAAGACAACTTGGGATGAATGAAATAGACAAATCGTCAGATTTCTGAACGGCGTCTGTATGGAAATAACTTGAAGAGAAGGCACACCGGTTGAAAAGGATTAACATGAAAATCTCGATGGTTAAGAAGGACTAGCACTCCCATAGAAATATGAGAATACCGATTAAGAAGGTATGGAATCAACACTTGACATCGAAGCAACTCGAATACCAGAATCAAAACGAAACAAAGGATAGATATGTTGCAACATAATCTTCACAATATCATTCGAACGGAGAATTGAATGAATGAATTCTGTAGGTACATCAACTTGTCGAGAAGCCACTTGAAGAACAAAAGGTAAATAAAAGCAACAAGGAGCATATAGAACAAATACAAGATAGAAGCTTCGTTCGACATATTCGTGCTGAAAGCTCATGGAACGTGTTACAAAAGGGTTTTGCAATCCCCGGATCAGCATAGCCAAGGACCCTTTAAGATGCAACTCCCGATCGGAACAAGCCCATAAAACCACTTCACTCAATGTAGAACCCCGAACTTCATATCATGCACTCGTTGGAAGAATGCCTAGAACTACTAGATGAACCCACCTATTAATTTCCATAAGTTTCCAGTTATGCAATCAGGTGTTGGGGATACAGGGGAAGCACCGCGCACTCAACTCTAATGCTACATCCAGCTGTATCCATCCTTCAACACATAACCAGTTATCTCCGGAAACCGTTTACCTCGGACCTTTGAAACGCATCTACTATACAAGCTATGGCAATACTCCCGAACTACCTCCACAGTACTGGGTGATGTCGGGGTTATCTTGCCACTAACCGCATAGGAGAGTTTTTTATGTCGGCCGTCTTAAGTATTCTAGAACTGCCGCGATATATTTGTGACGACAACACCTCGGAGCTCAACTCCCCGGGACACTGCCAAAACCCCTAAATGACAGGAGGCATAGAGAACAATGTTCTCGTCACAAAGACATTGGAACAATCCAAACAATACTCGCGTGATCCTAAAAAAAATTGGTGCAATTTTTGAGAGTAGAAGAGATAAGAGTAATCATCAGGAGTCCTCACCAGAGTGAAAAGAGATGAGGAGCAAAAGAAATCCTACTCTCCGATATATATATATAGGACTCAAAACATTTTAAGTGTGTGCCTAGACTCAACCGTCAACGATTCGATCAATCAGTGGGGGCTTCTAGGTCGGAGAAGGCTCTGAATACCAACTTGTAATGCCCAGGATGGGACTATACCTCCTACGTGTCGAGGCACGACTTAAAGGTATAAGCCCATTCTGGAATGATCTCAAGTTTGGTATCTTTGCACGACTCATGTAAAAGAGGGATTAAAATGTAAACGGAGATAGTTGGCTTACACTCGCCACTTCACACAATACATTACATAAGCAAAACATCATTCAAAATATCACAACCCGACTACGGGTGAAGATCCAAAATAAAGATACCAAAACAACATAAAGCCACAGGTCTAGATCGAATCCTAGTAGAAACCACTACTGATCGTCGAACAACGTCACAAGCATACGGCCACTCTCTTCATCGAGCTCCTAGTGAAGTACTTGAACCAGCTCCTGCATCATTCTCGACTGAACCTGCATCTGGTGTTGTAGTATCTGTGAGCCACGTGGACTCAGCAATCCCATAACCATGGGTATCAAGACTAGCAAAGCTTTATGGGTAGGAAGAGGTAAAGAGGTGAGGCTGCAGCAGCGGCTAAGCATAATATGGTGGCTAGCTTACGAGTACAAGAATAAGATGAGCATCTACGCAAACGGTCGCAAAAGTAGTGATCGCTAAAGATCATGAACTACATACGAATCAAACATAACCCCACCGTGTTCTCTTCTCAAAGTGAAAATAGACAGTCACGGTTACTCACACAGTTGTGTGTTTTACTTCGGATCCTCTGTCAAGTTTTCTACAACCGGACATTAACAAATTCCAATCTGCCACATAACCGTGGGCACGGCTTTCGAAAGATTATAACCCTGCAGGGGTGTCCCAACTTAGCCCATCACAAGCTCTCACGATTAGCTGAAGTGATAAATATAATATCATCACTCCTTATCTTAGGGAAATCCGATCAGGCTCGGCATCCCGGTGCATAAGACATTTCGACAATGGTAAAACAAGTCCAGCAAGACCTCCCGGCGTGCCGACAGCCTGATAGTAGCCGCGCGTATCTCGTCTCAGGCCACGTCCGGATGGGACAAGCTACGAGTAAAACCAAACCTCGAGTTTCCCCGTGGTGGCCCCGCAGGTTGCCTGTTTGGGACCAACACCATCAGCACTGGCCCCCCTGCTATGTAGAATTAAGAACTCGGGGACGCGACCCCCTATGCAAATTTAATTAATTAATTAAGTTGTTATTATGAGGCAAATTAAAACCAATGTTGGGCCTTGCTGGAGGAGTTTTATTCAAAGTCGAACTGTCAAGGGGTCCCCATCCACCCATCGTGTAAGGAACGCAAAATCAAGGAACATAATGTCGGTTTATCGGCGCCTAAGGTGGCATGAGTGGAACAAAACACCGAGCAAAAGGCCAAGTCTTCCACCCATGCCCAGTATATAGGTGTGTTAATAATAATTATAGAAGATATTGTGATATTCCAACAACAAGTTCCCTCCTGGAACAATCTTCATCTTCACCTGCAACTAACAACGCTATAAGAGGGGCTGAGCAAGCGGGTAACATAGCCAAACAATGGTTTTGCTAGGAAGGTTTCAAGGTTAGAGGTTTCATGGCAACAAGGAGAGGCTGACATAAAAGATGGGTAGCGCGACATGTAACGATAGCATCGAGACAACTAAGCATGGCAATGGTAGTAAAGGTATCCAAGGGTATGATCATCTTGCCTGGGATTCCGCAAGGAAGAAGAACGGATCCATGAAGAAGACGGAGCAACAGTCGAGCGAATCCTCACAACTCCGGTACGGAACCGAAGCTAAGAGAAGCATACCGGAAAGAAGCAAACAACACGGTAAACACACAAGCATAAACATGGCATACGATGCACATCCAAGTATGATGCATGTCCGGTTTAAATATGCATGGCATGGCAAAGTGCTCAAACAAGACTACAAGTTAAGTGGAGCTCAATATGCCACGAGTTGCATATTGACGAAACACCACATTTTATTTATTTAGTTGACTCTCGTTTATTTACAAGACAAGATTAAATGTTTGTTAACATGGCAAGAGGTGAAGCATATTAAAACTACACTATTTAGGCATTTAAATGAGGCCGGAAAATAACAACAACAATTCCGGAAAATCCCCATGAGCATGTTTAGCAATTCTTAAAGCAAGCAACAATTCACACATTTTTTAATGTTGTTAACATGATGCGGATGACATGATCAAGTTTATGCAATTTATTAAAAGTTGACATGAAGAGATAAGAAGATGATAAGGAGTATTTGTCACCGTGGTGGAAGGGAAAAGGTGCCACGACAACGATCCGAAAATGATGCAACAGCAACATATCGGTTCCGGTAACTCGTTGAGAGACCGGTGCAAAAGAAAAGGTGGCGTGAGCAAGCGGAACTAGATGAAAGGCGGGGTGATCCCGTCACCGGGTTCCCACGAGTTGGCGACGAGGCAACCGAGGAGCACGACAAAAGACGAAACGGGCACGATGCACACAAGGGACACATTTCATACAACACAAGCATTCCATGGGTCATCGTCTCGGGGTTATACCTTCGAAGCGTTCGTTCTCGGAGGGGTTCGAGTCGTCGAGGGACGTAGTGGAAGTAGTGGAGGTAGACGTTCTCGCGAGTCGTGGTACACGACGACGGTAGTGGAACTTGGCGTTCTCTGTCATCGGTAGGGGTACTTGTCGCATCGCCATGTGTAGTGGTACTCGGGGTCGTCGTGGAACTTGTCGGTCTCGAGACTTGGCGACGGTAGTGGTACACGTTTTCTTGACGAGATCACGACGGCGGTAGTTGTACATGTTCCGTAGTTGTACTTGAGGGTCTTCGGCGACGGTAGTCGTTCACGTTTCGTAGCCGTTCGGTCGTCGTGGTACTTGTCGGGGCCGTGGTCTTGGCATGACCGCGTGTAGTGGTACTTGGCGTTTCTTCTTGTAGTCGGACTTGACATCGGGCGTCGAGGTACCTGCGGTCTTGGTCACACCGGAAGGAACACTTGGCGAAACCACAGCAACAAAAGAAAAACCCATGCTCGGGCTCCAAGAGACAACAACAAGGAGACGACGCGGACGAAGCCTTGGGGCGCGAAAACGAAGCAGCGAGGCGAGGATGACGAGGTGGTGGAGGTGCAGGCGCTGCTGAACTTGGCGGCGACGGGTTGCCGCTGCCGGCGCTGGAGATGACGACCGGAGAGGCAGGGGCCGCGGGATCCGGCCGCGGAGGAGAGGAGGGGCGCGGCATCGGCGCTGGAGGGCGCGTCCAAGGCGGACATCGGTGCTCTGGAATGAGGGAACGGCGAGGAGGCAGGGGCGCTGCAGGAGGACGGCCTTGGATGGGGAGGCGAGGCGCAGCTCCCACGCTGGAGACAGAGGTGCGCCGGGCCTTGGCGCTGTCGGGCTGGAGAAGGGAGCCGCAGGCTCGTCGGGCTCCTGGCGCGGCGGGGCGCTCGTGGCCGCGGGGCCAGAGGCGAGGCGCACGGCGCGCGGTGAAGGGAGGAGGCGCTGGCCTAGAATCGCAGCGGAGGCGGGGCGCCGGCCTGACGAGCGAGGAGAAGCGCACGGGGCCATGGCGTGGCGCTGGGAGAAGGGCGCTCGGGGCGATGCGGGGAGAGGAGGCAGGGTTAGCGGCGCACAGGCGACTGGAGGGAGATGGGAGAGAGCGATGGGGAGGTGCGGCGGACGGGAGGAACGAGATGATGGGGTGCGGGTCGCTAGGGTTAGGATGGAGCGGTCGGGTTGATGGGCCAGGAGGCCAGATGGCCGGCTGGGGGGAAAATTTGGGCCTGGCCACAGGCCTCTGGCCTGCAAGGCTTGGAAGCTGACTCTTCTTTCTCTTTTTAGCAGAAAACAATAAAGAGAAAGAAGAAAGGAAGAGAGGGGTTAGGGACAAAATGTACAAGAGGTTATTTTTCTCGGGCTCATAGCAATAAGCGCGGTCCGAGAAAAATAGAAAAGACAAGATCGAGATAAAATTCAAACCTATTTGAATTTAATTCAAATGGGTTTGAACTAAGACTTGATTTTTGAAGTGTCCAAAAATGTTAAGGTTTTTGGAGGAACCTCGACAAAAGGGAAAAGGATAGAAGAGACGGTTTGGCGGTGAAACTTGAAGCGAAAGAGGTCTGAAGAATAATGCGAGTGTGTTACGGTGATCCCAAACAATTGGAATATTTTTAATATAGCTCCCTAATAATATTGAGAGGCTTTTATATGTTATAAAGAGAAGTCATTCTTCCCTCGATTTAAATGGACCGAAGGTCCACACAATTTATTTAAGTTGAGATGCAAAAGATTAAAGACATGATGGCATGATGACATGATGCAATGCAAAAATATAAATAACACAAGCACAAAGAAACACACGGGAGAACCCGAAACATCTGGAATCTTCTGGAAACTTCTGGGACGTCGGTCTTCGGGCGTCACATATGGTGCACAAACTGAACAAGACCAATTGTGTGCACAAAGCGTTGGTAAAAAGTCTTATTTTAATGTTGATACTCATAAACTATATATATCTTCAACAATATGTTACAATTGTTTTTTATTCTACATGTCAATAGAAATTGCCCCATGTAGCCGTTCCTGGATCGATTTCCCGGCGTGCTCGAATTACACTTGTGCCTGCTAATAATGCCAAAGTGATTGCAAGGTAATGCATTTCCCGAAAAATTGGAACCATTCAAATTAACAAGTTCTAGCTTCTCGTGGCAATGCATCCATATTGGAAAATTGGAGACACTGTTCTACTCCTGCTCTACCAAGGCACGGGAGGGTTGCTACTTCTCGAGCTTGCGTTTTATTCCCTCGAAGAGGAAAGGGTGATGCAGCACAGTAGCGTAAGTATTTACCTCAGTTTTTGAGAACCAAGGTATCAATCCAGTAGGAGATCACGCGCGAGTCCCTCGCATCTGCACAAACAAATAAGAACGTCGCAACCAATGCGATAAGGGGTTGTCAATCCCTTCACGGTCACTTACGAGAGTGAGGTCTGATAGATGATATTTTTGGTATTTTTGGTATAGAAACAGAAAGTAAATAAAGCAAATAAACAATGGCGATAGAAATTGGCTAGTTGACTCGAAAGTAATTTGATAAAGATAGACCCGGGGGCCATAGGTTTCAATAGTGGCTTCTCTCATGATAGCAGAATTCTATGGTGGGTGAACAAATTACTGTCGAGCAATTGATAGAAAAGCGCATAGTTATGAGAATATCTAGGCATGATCATGATATATAGGCATCACGTCCGTGACAAGTAGACCGAAACGGTTCTGCATCTACTACTATTACTCCACACATCGACCGCTATCCAGCATGCATCTAGAGTATGAAGTTCATAAGAATAGAGTAACGCCTTAAGCAAGATGACATGATGTAGAGGGATAAACTCAGGCAATATGATATAAACCCCATCTTTTTATCCTCGATGGCAACAATACTATATGTGCCTTGCTGCCCGTGCTGTCACTGGGAAAGGACACCACAAGATTGAACCCAAAGCCAAGCACTTGTCCCATTACAAGAACTATAGATCTAGTAGGCCAAAACAAACCAATAATTCGAAGAGACTTGCAAGGATATTATAATCATACATAAAATATTTCAGAAAAGAATCCAATATTGTTCATAGATAATCTTGATCATAAACCCACAATTCATCGGATCTCGACAAACACACCGCAAAAAGATTACATGTAAGTGCATCTAGTGCCCCTTAGTGATTTTAATGTATTGAAGACTTATAGGTTAAGGGACTAATGTGTTTATGAGTGTACACATGTCTATAAGTATATGAGGAATTTGATATTTACATAGAAAGTCGACCCCTAAAAATGAAGTTCTTCGACTGAAGACTTTGAATTTCTGAAGACTTTTAAAGTGAAGAAATTGGTGTGACCTTGAAGACTTAGTATTCATTTGAGGAACATGAAGCGTGAAGACTTTTGTTTTCATAGTTTCATTTTCTCTTTCTTGAGTCATAGGAAACACCGTACTGTTAAAGGGGGTCGAGGAAATACTAAGGAAAAATTTCCGTTTGATGCTCAACTCAAAATCCTACACCTACCAATCCCTTCGAGTGAAGCCATTGGAAATCTCATACAATTCAGTCATATTCTTCAGTGACAGAGACGAAGTTCTTCTGGTCTCTGAGGAATTTGTTTTGACTAAAGAGTTAGGAATTCGCCAGTGCGGATTGCCTACACAGTGAGGAACATCATAGCCCTAAGGAATTTGATACTCAAATTTCCGACCGTTGCTGTGCTACGCGCCAGATGTCCCAAAATATCTACCTACCTAACGGTCATATCATTAAAGGGCATTTATGTCTTATCATGTCGGGCTGCTCCCTAGGCTATAAATAGCCGCCCCCTACAACCACTAGCTGGTTGGCTGCTCTGAGAGAAACTGACACTTGTCATTAGAGCAACCCATCCCCCGAGGACTTTGAGCGAAAATCATCAAGTGAGGAAAAACCCAAAACCAAACCCGAACACCTACAAACCCTAAAGTGATTGAGCATCACTGAAGAGATTGATCCTGAGTGGATCCGATGCTTGTTACCTTTGAAGACTGTGCTTCTTCCAGACGGTTAGGCGTCATGGTCTAGAGCATCCAAGAGAAATTGTGGATCGCCGAGTGACTGAGTTTGTGAAGGTTCAGACGTCACTTGTGAAGACTTACCACGAGTGATTGGGCGAGGTCTGTGTGACCTTAGCTCAAGGGGAATACGGTGAGCACTTGGTGTCTTGGACTGGGCGTCCGGGACTGTGTGTCCTCAGCTTTAAATACCTATCCGCCCTAACCAGATGTACAACTGAGACAACAGTTGGAACTGTTCTAACAAATCATTGTCTTCACCAAGCTTACTGGTTCTATTTCCTCAACTCTTACATTTCCTCATATGTGTGTTGTGTTCTTGTTCATATCTGTTTGAAGACTTTGACTGAAGACTTTCTCAATTTCCTCAGTTCAATTTCTTCAGTCTGTTTGTCTTCATCATGTGTTATCCTGTGTTTATGCTTTCTGTACTATGTGCTTGTCTTAATTTCATCATGATGATCATGGTTGTGTTCTGTTATGTTTACTTCTGAGTTCTTATTCCGTTGCAAGTAGTTCTTCGCTAAGGAATTTCCTCACCCTCAAATTCCTCAGTGAAGAATTCATAAAAATCGCCTATTCACCCCCCTCTAGTCGATATAACACACTTTCAATTGGTATCAGAGCAAGGTACTCCCTTGTTCTGTGTGATTTTGGTTTAACCGCTTGGAGTTTTAGTTATGTCGATCGCAGGTATGATCAAGGTCTCCGCTGGGTGTCCTACCTTCGATGGGACGGACTACCCCTACTGGAAGAACAAGAAGCGAATGCATCTTGAGGCAATTGATAACAATCTCTGGTATGTTGTGGAAAATGGTGTTCCCTCGGTCTCACCTCTCTGAATGTTGCTGATGTGAAGAGATTCAAGCAACTCAATTCTCAAGCGAAGAATATCATTTGTGGCCATCTGAGCAAAGGACAGTATGGAAGAGTGAGTGCTTTGGAAACTGCTAAGCTTATTTGGGATATGTTGTGCAAAGTCAATGAAGGAGTCTCAACACAGCGTGACTCATGAGTTGATGTTCTTCACACTCTCTTCAACCGCTTCAAAAGACTTGACAATGAAAATGTTCAGCAAACCTTCGATCGCCTCACTGACATCTCGAATGAGCTTCAAGCACTTGGTGTCACTGACATCACCGACCATGAGGTGGTGAAGAAATTGCTGAGATTGCTTGATTGCTCATTTGATACTCTGGCATTGATGATACAAGAGCATGGTGATTACAAGTCACTTGATCCCGCGAATATCCTCGAAAGGCTAAATACTCATGAGTTCCAGCTTGCTGAAAAGAGAGATCTCTATGGTCCGAGCTATGGCAGATCACGTGCCCTGAAGGCCAAGGTCGTCTCTGAATCTGAAGGTGAAGATTCTGGTAGTAGCCTTGGTGATCCTGAAGAACTGAGCCAGGAGCTAGCACTGCTCGTGAAGAAATTCTAAAGGTTCTCAAGACGTGGTCGCTTTGGAAAATTCTCAAGGAGAACCGATTCCTCATCCAGTGATTACAATAAGAGGCTATGTCACAAATGCAAGAAGCCTGGTCACTACATTCAAGATTGTCCTCAGTGGAAAAGGAATCTAAGAATAAGAATTACAAGGATTGCAGTTCTGATGATGCAATGAAGAAGAAGAAATCGTCAAAATCTTCATCATCAAAATCCTCAAAGTCTTCATCTCACAAGAAGAGCAGCTCCAAGAAAGCCCGGGCATTCATTGGCAAGGAAATGGACTCTGAGGCTGAATCTGAGGATCATAAGGAAGAGGAGGAAGCTGAGGAGTCCGAGTCTGGTGTGGCAAGTCTAGCCCTCACTACTGCATTCTTCAGCAAGTCTATCTTCAACCCTGAAGAAAATGGTTTCACTAACAAGGCTGATGAAGGCAATGATGACTATGCTCCCACCTATTGCTTCATGGCAAAGGGTTCCAAGGTACTCAAATATGCCTCCTCTGAATCTAGTGAGAATAAATCTGATGAAAATCTTAAGCCCGGCTATTCTAAACTTGCTAAGATTCTTGTGCAACAACAAAAGGCTCTTGATAAGGTTCAAAACATGCTAGATAAAAGTGATGATATGTTTGGTGAAGAAATGGATCGCACTAAAACCTTGACTGAAAATCTTCAGGGACTTTAGTCTAGGTTTGACAATCTTCAAGGTCATCATAACACTCTCTTGTCTAATCATGAGAAGCTTTCTTATGAATTTCTTCAAAGAAAGCAAGATCTTGAAAAGCTAAGAGTAAGTTATGAAGATCTTCAGAAGGAGCGTGATTCATTACTTGCTCAACAAATCAGCGCTTCTCAGGAAGAATTTTTTCCTCCATGCCTTAAATGCATTGAACATGAAACTGCAAATTCTTAACCTGAATGTTCAAATGCTTCTAATGCTACAAATTCTTTAACTCTCTCTGCTATCACTAATCCCTCATCTGAGGACATTGCTAGTATCACTGATGATGCAGGGCTGAAGGAATTGTACATGACAGGCATGTACAAAAGCCTCAAAGGGCATCAGACTCTTTGTGACGCGCTTAAAAAACAGATCCTCAACAGGAACCCTAGGAAAGAGGGTATTTCCTTTGAGAGGAAACTTAATGCTGATGGTTCATATTGGAAGCTTGAGTAGTACCCCAAAACCTCATGGGTTGCTGCAAAGCGACCTCCATTTGATCCATCCAATTTATCTGGCTTTACATGTGAATCTCCTCATTCTTCTGATGAGTCATTTGACTCCAACTATAAACTGTCCAAAAATCAGAATGGTGAAGTATTTTCTAGATATGTTGGAACTAACTGCAGGAATGGTCCCCCTATGAAGAAAATCTGGGTCCCTAAGAGGCAACTTGAAAATCTTCAAGTGAATGTCCTCATGACACCTCGTGTGAGAAATAGGAACCCCAGATCCAATTCTTCATATGGATCAAAATCTTCAGATTGATTCAAATTGTCATACGGACCAAATTCCTCACGTGGATCAAATTCCTCAAAAGGATCAAAGTCCTCATATGAATATCATAGTGCTAACAACTCTGTTTCGCAGGGAAGAGCTAAGGGCTATGAATATGAGCATTATTCTTCTAACCATTATGTTCATAAGTCCTCGAAGAATTTCTCTGCTTATGCATATGCTTATCCTAACTCCTCTTATGTGAAACGAAATCAGCTGGCTTCTATGCCACATTTCTCGTATGAAGGTCGCAGAGTGATGAACTCTTTGCCACCCCTTCAGATGTGGGTGGTGAAGAAAAAGAACTAATCTCTTCTGTAGGGTCAGGTCTCCAGACATGCTCAAACGTCTGAAGAATTTGCTGGAGACCTGAAAGGACGCAGGCTAATCATGAGGAAATGAACTCTCATTTCTCTTGTCCTCATACTGCTTTATCTGTTGCATTGCTTGATGAAATTGAACTGATGATTTGATGTCATATTCTTCACTGATGAAGTCTATGAGTTTGTAAGCTGCACTAATTCATCTGTAGGATGATCAACCCAAAGCCTCTGAGCGGATCCTCGATAGTGGATGTACAAATTACATGACTGGTGACAAGAATCTATTGATGGATGCTCCCTTATCTCCATCTCATCTGAAGCATATCATCTTCGCTGACAAAGGCAAAAGTCAGGTATTGGGTCTAGGTAAGGTTGCGATCTCAAAGGATCGACACATGGACAAAGTCATGCTTGTCGAGTCCTTAGGATACAACCTCATGTCTGTCTCAATGCTTTGCGATCTTGATATGGTTGTAGTCTTCGGCAAGTATCGTTGTGTCATGATCATGGAATCTGACAATTCCAAAGTCTTCGAAGGCTTTAGGAGAGGACACTTGTATATTGTTGTTTTCTCTACAGGACCTCAACCAGCTGTGTGTCTACTTGCAAAAGCTTCAGAAGGCTGGCTATGACATCGACGACTTGGTCATGCAGGCATGAGGAATTTGCACACGCTTGCAAAGAAGAAGCACGTCATTGGCATTGAGAATGTCAAATTCCTCAAGGATCACTTATGCGGAGCCTGTGAAGCTGGAAATATGAATAAGGCCAAGCATCCAGCGAAGACTATCATGACTACTACTCGACCATTTGAATTGCTTCACATGGATCTCTTCGGTCCTAATAATTATTCTGCAGTTTCAAATGATGTTTCTGAATACGGCTTTGTTATTGTTGATGATTACTCTCGATACACATGGGTACACATTGTTACTTACAAACATGAAGCGCACAAAGTCTTCAAACGATTTTCTCCGAGGGCTTTAACCAACTTTGGTGTGAAGATCAAGCACATCAGAAGTGACAATGGAACTGAGTTCAAGAACTCTGGTCTCGATGACTATCTTGATGAACTTGGTATTACTCATGAGTTATCTGCTCCTTATACTCCTTAGCAGAATGGCGTCGTGGAGCGCAAGAACATGATTATTGCTGAGATGGCTCGCACTATACTTGATGAATACAAAATGCCTCGTCGTTTCTGGATTGATGCAATTGATACTGCGTGCCACATCATCAACAGAGTATATCTTCACAAATTCTTCAAGAAGACTGCCTATGAACTCCTCACTGACAAGAAACCCAATGTGATTTATTTCAAAGTCTTCGGTGCTAAATGTTGGATTGGAGATCCTCATCACAACTCAAAATTTGCACCAAAAGCACATGAAGGGTTTATGCTTGGTTACGGAAAGGACTCGCACACCTATAGAGTCTTCAACAACGTTCTTCACAAGGTTGTTGAAATTGTAGATGTGCGGTTCGATGAAACTAACGGCTCGCAAAGAGAGCACCTACCTACTATGATAGATGAACCAACACCTGAGGAAACTATCAAATTCAAGGCTACTGAGGATGTCATTCCGACAGAAGAATCTGCTGAAGAATTCATTCCAGAACGTGAAGAACGTCGAGCTAATGACCCTGAAGAAAATGCTGATCAAATTCCTCGACGACAACTAGCTCATCCTCGCGTCGCAAAAGAAGTGCAGATTGAGAAAATCATCAGCGACATCAAAATACCAGGTCCTCTCACACGCTCAAGAGCTTCACATTTATCTAACTTTTGTGGGCACTTTGCTTTTGTCTCTATCACTGAGCCCACTAAGGTAGATGAAGCATTTATGGAGCCTGAGTGGATTCAAGCTATGCAAGAAGAATTACATCAATTCAAGGTCAACAATGTCTGGGAACTGGTCAAACGTCTAGATCCTCGCAAGCACAATATCATTGGCACAAAGTGGATCTACCGTAATAAGCAAGATGAAAATGGCCTTGTGGTAAGGAATAGGGCACGGCTTGTAGCTCAAGGCTACACACAGGTTGAGGGAATTAATTTCGATGAAACTTTTGCACCTATTGCTAGACTTGAGGCTATTCGCATATTACTTGCTTATGCTAACCATCATGATATCACTCTATATCAAATGGATGTGAAAAGTGCATTACTCAATGGTAAGCTTCAGGAAGAAGTATATGTTGCTCAACCCCCAGGTTTTGAAGATCCAAAGAATCCTGACAAAGTCTTTAGACTCAATAAGGCCCTCTATGGCCTCAAGCAGGCCCCTCGGGCGTGGTATGATACTTTGAAGGAATTCCTCATGAAGAAAAGCTTCAAACCCGGTTCACTTGATCCTACTCTTTTCACTAAATCTTATGATGGTGAATTATTTGTGTGCCAAATATATCTTGATGATATTATCTTTGGTTGTATAGACCAACGCTATAGTGATGAATTTTCCTATATGATGAGTGAATAATATCAAATGTCTATGATGGGAGAATTGAAATTATTCTTAGGTCTTCAAATTCGTCAACAACACGATGGCATATTCATATCTCAGGAGAAATACCTCAAGGATGTACTGAGGAAATTTGGCATGCAAGATTGCAAAGGCGTCAAAATTCATATGCCCACAAATGGCCATCTGTGCATGGATGAAAATGGTAATGACTTCGATCATAAGGTATACCGCTCCATGATTGGTTCTTTATTGTACTTATGTGCATCTAGCCCAGATATAATGCTTAGTGTTTGCATGTGTGCTCGATTTCAAGCTACACCGAAGGAATCACACCATAAGGCTGTGAAACATATTCTTCGATATTTAGCTCACACAACAACACTTGGATTATGGTACCCCAAGGGCTCGGCTTTTGATCTCATTGGATATTCAGACTCTGACTATGATGGTGATCGTGTGGACCGCAAGTCAACATCTGGTACTTGTCACTTCCTCGGAAGATCTTTGGTCTGTTGGTCTTCGAAGAAACAGAACTGTGTATCACTGTCTACTGCTGAAGTTGAGTATATTGCTGCTGGATCTTGTTGTGCTCAATTGCTGTGGATGAAGCAAACTCTCAAGGACTATGGCGTCAACGTGAAGAATGTGCCTCCCTTCTGTGACAATGAGAGTGCCATCAAGATTGCTCACAATCCAGTTCAGCATTTGAAGACAAAGCACATTCAGATTCGTCATCATTTTCTTTGTGATCATGTGTTGAAGGGCGACATTTCTATTGAGCATGTGAAGACTGAAGAACAGCTAGCCGATATCTTCACAAAGCCCTTGGATGAGAAGAGATTTAGCAAGTTGCGGTGTGAGCTAAATATCTTAGAATCTTTGAATGTTCTTTGAATAGGACACTCATCCTAACACTTATGCAAAATTGATGACTTAGATGTGCAACACATGAAGAATTGTTTTTCTTCAATCAATGAAGAATAACGCTCTAAGTGTGAAGAAATTAATGAAGGATTTGATTCTCAGAACCCTACGACAATTGTACGCAGTGTCTGAAATCATCATTCTTATATGGTGGGTCATGCCACCACCAAAGTTGAAAATCTTCAATTTGAGTTTTTTTGAAATTCCTCAGTTGTTCATATTCTTCAACTTTGCATTGTATTCACCTTTTCTGTTATTTTTCTTCATTGGCTATATATATATATATATATATATATATATATATATATATATATATATATATATATATATATATATATATATATATATATATATGAGTTTATGTCCTCTACATCATTCACTTATTGCTAATTCTTCAAGCTGTTTTTCTCACTAAGTGAATGTGATCGGACCCTTCCCCCTCTATGCTAAACTCAACCCATTCTATTCACAAATTCTTCATATGCGTTCTATTTGAAACTCATTCAAAATCTTCACTGTGTCCTTGACAACTGAAGAATTTGCGAACGCAATGTTAAAACTTATCTTATCCAATTTTTTTGGTTTTGCTGCTCAAATCGTTCTGCATCTCATGACAATACTTATCTATTCACCCACGATCTCACACGTTTTCCACTTCTCAGTACGTGGGTGACACATGTCGAGCGAATAAGAAGGGTCAGGGGCACATTCGTCCAAATTCTTTGGCCGAACGGTTATTCATCTCCGGCTATAAATACCCCGTCCCCTTCCTCATTTCACTTTTACTCCGCTCGTTCTCTCTCTCTCTCTCGCTCAAGCTTCTCCAACCCTAGCGCCATCGCTACTTCATCGTCGCCGGTGAGGAAGAGCTTCACTGCCTCGACCTCGTCGCCGTCGTACTCACGCCGGCCACGGATTTCTTCACTCCGCCGCCGCCTTAGCTGTCTTCCTCAGCCAAGTTAGGGCGTGGAAGATCTGCACAGACGAACTTCACTTCTCCACCTCACAGTTTGTCGTGTTCTTCATCCCGGGTAATTAAAAGTTACTTTTACTGCCCTCTTTGATTCGAATGTTTTCTTCAAAATTCTCAAAGGTGTTTTTCTTCAAATCTTCACACACTAAACACCTCACATGTCATATGTTCTTGATTCAATTTCTCTAAGCCTTGTTTTTCTTTAAGATTCCTCAGTTGTGTGGATTTTCAATCTATACAACTCTGGAACCTAAGACAAAGAACGCTTAGTGAAATTCTTCAAGACTCATCTGGTCAAATTCCTCAAACTTGTTCTTTTTACAAAACCTTCTGAGAACGCATATGACCTCTCCAAATTCCTCGCAACTATACTCTATTCACAGGTACTCATGTCCGCTGCTGAATCACTAGGTTCTCATCAACTTAACTCATTTGCAGCGTTCCTCGAAGAAAAGTTGCATACTTCTTCAAGGAATTCAATTGTTCAAATTCCTCGTCTGAAGAAGATGGCTGATGGAAAGAAGCCACAGAAGGGAGGAAAGAGGCCTGAGGTCAACACTGCTTTCGAAATCCATGAAGACATATATGCTGACTATTGCACTCCTGATGAGGCAAAGTACGGAAAAGAGGACAAGAATCAGCACAAGGTGCGCATACAGAGAATAGAGAGGAGATGGGCAAGAGAGTGGAGGGAGTACAAGTATGTAAATCCCAAGTACATGAATAAATTCACACTCAATCCTCCATGCCCAAGACCTCCATTGGCACATGGACAAGTTGCAGATCCCACTAGCCTCAAGCACGGTGAGGATTATCCTGATGAATGGGCTAAGTGCCAGGCCAAATTGGCCAAACAAGCAAAAGAAGCAGTGAGGAAATTCAATGAAGACTCTGCTGCTGTTGCTGCTGCCACCGCTGAGGCCTCTGCTAGCAAGCCAAAGAAGGCCATGGCAAAGAAGCATGCTCATAAGCCAAGTGCTTCATCTTCAATGCCCTCATGGCCCAGTTCCTCAACAATGCCCTCACGGCCAGATTCCTCAAAGTCCTCACGACCAACTCCTCAAACTGCTCCTGCTCCTCCAAAGTCCTCAGCTCCTCCGCCAAAGTCTTCAGATGCTTCGACAAAATCATCTGCACCAGTGCATCTTGCCACATGTCAAAGGACTGCGGGCATATCCATTGCCCGAGGAGCCTCAACAAGTTCCTCAGCTGCTCCAAGTTCCTTAGCTGGTCCCTCTCTGCTGAAGAAAAAGATCACTGCTGGACGAGGTTCTCGCCCAAGTCCTCACAAGAAACAAGTTGCTTTCCAAGTTCCGTCTGATGACCAAGCTGATGCTGAAGAACTAGTCCAAATCATCAGAGACAGGCAAGAAAGGGCCGCTAGAGCCAAAGGAAGCACTGTGCCACTGCTTTTGGATCCGAAAGTGATCCTCGACTTCATTGATCTCTGGCATCAGGATCCCAACACTCCTATGCCTGACTTCAATCTGACTCCTGGCCAAAGTCACATGCTGGCCGCCTTCATAGGCGAAGAAAAATGGAAATTTGAAAAGGCCAGGCAAACAAAGAAAGCGTAGTACAAGAAGGGGCGCTACCTAAAGAAAAATGTTGTCAACATGACAACTGATGAACTTGTAAAGCTTCAAGGTGAAATCAAAACCCTCAGTGATGAATTTGACGCATATCACGCAGACTGAATATGTGCCAAAGTCAGATTTGTGAATTTGACAAAAGTTTTTTCTTCAAGTGCTGCTCGTCAAACGCACATTGAAATTCCTCAGCTGAAGCATCTGCTCAGTCTACTGAAGAACATGCCAGCACCGCTGAAGAACATCAGGCTGCTGAAGAACATGAAAATACCAGGGCTGATGACTGCATTCCAGCCGCTGAAGAAATTGTCAGGGCAACCTCTAGTATTGCGCCTGAAGAAAATGTCAAGACAACTGAAGCTCCAAAAGCTGTGCCTAAGGAAAGTGAAGTAGTCAGGGCAACTGCAACAGTTGTGCCTGAAGAAATTCAACCAAATTCCTCTGCTCCTCCCGTGCCTACTCCAACTCCGATCCTTCCATCTGCATCAGATGTGAAGAAGACTAAGGCTGCAGAGCGTGCAGCTGTGAAGAAAAGGAAGGCATCAACTTCATCAGATTCTTCAGCTCCGAAGAAGATGAAGACATTGACAAGCTCAGTTGACAACCCAATTGATGCCATTCCTATTTCAACCATGCCATCAAAGGACCTTGTTTCGTTTGATGAAGAATATGTGATTCCAAGTGAATCAGAAGAAGATATTCCCTCTGCTGCTTCCTCAGAGCAGACGGATGAAGAAATTGAAGTGGATGCAATCCCTTCAACACCAATTATCTCCTCGCTTATGCCTCAGTTCACTGCTGAAGAGGCCGGCGTTGAGGAATTGGATGAACAAGACTCGGACGTGGACATTGGGAGTGCTACTCCATTGATGAATGATGAATTTTGGGATAGTCAACATCCCAACTCCCCTCTATTCAC
Source organism: Secale cereale (assembly GCA_902687465.1). Lineage (NCBI taxonomy): Eukaryota > Viridiplantae > Streptophyta > Magnoliopsida > Poales > Poaceae > Secale > Secale cereale. Next base: position 128,605,317 of record LR738710.1, on the reverse strand, counting down.
GCCGCTGCAACAAATTCCTCAGTCTCCACCACACACTGTTCCATTGGGCTCTGAAGAAACTCATCCCACACCTTCAGTACATGAAGACATTCTAGCCACTAGTGCTGAAGAAACTGCTGCTGCTGCTGCTGAATCCATGAAGACTCAAACTGCCACGGAAGAGGAACCAGAACTTCCTTAGCCTAAAGAAACTGAGATTGTGAATCCTGAGGTTGTCATGCAATTGACTGACACTCCTCAACCCAAGCCAAAGGATCCTTTCTCATGAAAGCAAACTTTCAAGAAGGTTGATTTCTTCAACGAGCACGTGTTCTTCACTGACTACAACCCTTATGACTCTGCTCGCATTAGGAAGAGGCATTTCTGGACTGCTGTAAGTGCATCTAGTGCCACCCCTAGTGGTTTTGGAGTATTGACGACAAACCTGGTTGAGGGACTAATGTGTTTGTGAGAATTGCAGGGTAACACAGGTAGTAGTCCCTCATTGATTCGGTTAACCTACCGGAGATGACCCCTAAAAATGTATGAAGACATTGATGTCAGTGGTGGTATATGAAGATAATCATATTGAAGACTATGACATGAGAAGACATTGTGTGAAGACTATGGAGAGCGAAGACATAGATGTTTCGTTGTTTCCTTTTCTTCTTTGTTGAGTCATAGGAACCACCGTACTGTTAAGTGGGGTCCAAGTGAACTAAGTCAGAGTGACTGAAGTGATGCTCAACCAAATCCTATGTCTTCGAGCAAAGACTATGAGAGCAAATCTTATCCAGAGGCGGATGAGTCAGCTTTACTTGGAGCTCAAGTAAAGTTGCCGTGTGTGTTTGAAATCTGACCGTTGGTACACGTGTCAGTTCCTTAGTGACCCAGGGTTACTTCGGACAAATCAGGCCGGGTTGCCTAGTGGCTATAAATAGCCCACCCCCTACACGGTAAATTGGTGGCTGCTCAGAGTTATTGCACGGCTTTTGTCGTTTGAGAGTCCGAAGCACTTGAGAGAGAAATCCTTGCGAGGACAAAGCCCAAACACCCAGAGCCAAAGAGTGTTAGGCATCACTGAAGTCTTTCTGTCTGTGTGACCTGAAGACTTATTACACTTGAGGACTGTGTTTCCTCCAGCCGGTTAGGCGTCGCGTTCTGAGCATCCAAGAGTCATTGTGGATTGCCGATGAATGAAGTCTGTGAAGGTTTGGAAGTCTACCTTCAAGACTTACCAGAGTGATTGGGCGAGGACTAGGTGTCCTTAGCTCAAGGGGAACAAGGTGAAGACGCGGACTTCTGAGTTAAATCTCAGCCTCCCTAACCAGACGTACAGTTGTCACAGCAACTGGAACTGGTCTAACAAATCACTGTCTTCCCCGAGCTACTGGTTCTATTCTTTCCTTCCCTTTACTTACTGCTCTATGTTGTGAAGACATTGCATGCTTGCCTTATCTGATTGTCTTCACTGAGTATCTACTTGTTATGATTGGCTTCATTCCTTCTTCCTTTGTGATCACTACTGCCTAGTTGCTATTAGTCTTCATGCTTTCACTTCATTGAATACATGACTATGGCTTATCTAGTGTAGTCCACTTTCCGCTGCATACTAATAGGCTTGAGCTTATCGTTTGTCTTCGAAACTACCATGTTTTGAAGCATTTCATAAAAATCGCCTATTCACCCCCCCTCTAGTCGATATACTGCACTTTCAACTGCCAGCCAGGCGAATTTCTATTCCTCAGTGTTGTATAACAAAGACAAAGTCTTCGATCATGAGCACATTTCTCACGTGGATATGGAATCTCTGTCGTGCTTCATACCTGTCCTCAGTGTTCTTCACGACGCTGGACTATTGGGTTTCTGCACTGACATCTGAGATTGGAATGAAGAACTCATTCCTCAATTCTATGCAACGCTGCACATCACCGGAAACTCTGAAGATGTAAATTCATGTGTGCTGGATTGGATGACCGAAAATATTCACTACAAGGAACCAGCTTCTGAATTACTTCAAGCTTTGCCTCTCAGTCCTCCCACTGAAGCAGCTCGTTGCATGTATGAAGAAACTAAACTTACAGATCACTACATGCAAGTGCTGATGAAGCCATTGAAGGCAGGTCAAGCCCCAAGGGCCAAATTCCTCGTGAGGGAATTGTTGTTTCTGCCTCGAACTGTCTATCGCATTCTAACGAAGACATTGAGTCCTATCAAGGGCCACGACTCAAATGATGAAGAAGTCATTGGCATCATGAAGAATCTGCTGTTCAACATCATCCATGGCATTCCCGTCAACTTTCATGATTTCTTCAGGAGGACTATGGCAAATGTTGCTTTGTCCCCTTTCAACCTGAAGCCTTATGCTCCGTGGATTATGAGATTCATCAGACAAGGTCTTCACTAAACTACAAAGCTGATACACTGAATCATTGCAGCTACTTGCCCCAGATTGAAGTCCTCAAACGGACATATTCCTCAGCTGATGACAAGGGCAAGGCTTCTGCTGTTATTGATGAACGCATTCGTCCATTGGATGGTTAATTTCGCAAAGCTGCATCCTACTCCACCAATGATGACTCTGCCACCCATGACTCCACCGCCAATGCTCCCAAGCAAAATCCTCAAGGCATAGCTCCCAGGGTGATGACTGATCGTGAGCTTCTCGTCAGTCTTCACCAGAAGGTTGATCGCAACCACAAATGGGTCAAGCGTCAGTTTGGTTCAATTCTTCACAACATGACTTCTACACACAATGGAGTGAAGAAAACCCACTACTACCTCCATGAAACCCTCAACCGCACTTGGGTTGTTCTGTCTCACCTATATGGCGAAGAAGATCTGAAGAAAATTGGTCTCAAGGATGACTTTGACTGGTCTGCTCCTCCTTCAAAGAAATACAAGAAGGTCAAGGTTCCTCCCTTGGTGGCCAGCTCCTACTCTTCATCGCGCGAAACCGATGAGTATGAAGACTTGGACGACACTGCGGCAGGCCCTACATCAACCATCGACCCCAACAACGCTAGCGCTCCTTCATCATCTTGAGTTTCTTCAGGGGCGTTAGTCCTCAGTTTCGATCCTTTTGGTCATTCGATGAAAAAGGGGGAGAAATTTGAGTTAGTCTTCAAGCGGGTCTATATATATGGGCGTTTTTTTGCTAAGTTACAACTCTCGTTCTTCTGATGACTTTGCTGGATCGAGTTGTAAACTTAAACTCTATGCTGGCCTGATACTTTTGCCGTGGTTTTTCTGCATGCTTATTCATCATTAATGTTTATGCACGCTTGCTGAATTACATCAGTCGCCATATTTCATCATGCATTTCAAATTCTTCATATTATATGTCAAATGCGTGTATGAATTACAAGATATAGGGGGAGATCTCCATGATTCTACTCTTCAAGTGTGCATTGCTTCAAAAGCAAATTCCTCACGATGCACATCTCCAGGGGGAGTTCTTCTATATCTTGCAATCAAATTCCTCAATATCGGTATTTACACTTCATATGCTTATCCCCATTGAAAACTTAACCTGTATTGTCATCAATCACCAAAAAGGGGGAGATTGTAAGTGCATCTAGTGCCCCTTAGTGATTTTGGTGTATTGAATACTTATAGGTTAAGGGACTAATGTGTTTATGAGTGTACACAGGTCTATAAGTCTATGAGGAGTTTGATATTTACAGAGAAAGTCAACCCCTAAAAATGAAGTTCTTCGACTGAAGACTTTGAATTTCTGAAGACTTTCTGAAGACTTTGAAAGTGAAGAAATTGGTGTGACATTGAAGACTTAGTATTCATTTGAGGAACATGAAGCGTGAAGACTTTTGTTTTCGTAGTTTCATTCTCTCTTTCTTGAGTCATAGGAAACACCGTACTTTTAAAGGGGGTCGAGGAAATACTAAGGAAAAATTTCCATTTGATGCTCAACTTAAAATCCTACACCTATCAATCCCTTCGAGTGAAGCCATTGGAAATCTCATACGGTTCAGTCATATTCTTCAGTGACAGAGACGAAGTTCTTCTGGTCTCTGAGGAATTTGTTCTGACTAAAGAGTTAGGAATTCACCGGTGCGGATTGCCTACACAGTGAGGAACATCATAGCCCCGAGGATTTTGATACTCAAATTTCCGACCGTTGCTATGCTACGCGCCAACTGTCCCAAAATATCTACCTACCTAACGATCATATCATTAAAGGGCATTTATGTCTTATCATGTTTGGCTGCTCCCTAGGCTATAAATAGCCGCCCCCTACAACCACTAGATGGTTGGCTGCTGCGAGAGAAACTGACACTTGTCATTAGAGCAACCCATCCTCCGAGGACTTTAAGCGAAAATCATCAAGTGAGGAAAAACCCAAAACCAAACCCGAACACCTACAAACCCAAAAGTGATTGAGCATCACTGAAGAGATTGATCCTGAGTGGATCCGACGCTTGTTACCTTTGAAGACTGTGCTTCTTCTAGACGGTTAGGCGTCATGGTCTAGAGCATCCAAGAGAAATTGTGGATCACCGAGTGACCGAGTTTGTGAAGGTTCGGAAGTCACCTGTGAAGACTTACCACGAGTGATTGGGTGAGGTCTGTGTGACCTTAGCTCAAGGGGAATACGGTTTGGACTTGGTGTCTTGGACTGTGCGTCTGCTACTTCTCGAGCTTGCGTTGTATTCCCACGAAGAGGAAAGGGTGATGCAGCACAGTAGCGTAAGTATTTCCCTTAGTTTTTGAGAACCAAGGTATCAATCCAGTAGGAGACCATGCGCGAGTCCCTCGCACCTGCACAAACAAATAAGAACTTCGCAACTAACGCGATAAGGGGTTGTCGATCCCTTTACGGTCACTTGCGAAAGTGAGATTTGATAGAGATGATAGTTTGATATTTTTGGTATTTTTTATTATAAGAACAGAAAGTAAAAGCGGAAAAAGTAAAGTAGGTGCAGATTGATATGTTGAGAATAGACCCGGGGGCCATAGTGTTCGCTAGTGGCTTCTCTCGTGATAGCGATATTCTATGGTGGGTAAACAAATTACTGTCGAGCAATTGATAGAAAAGCGAATAATTATGAGACTATCTAGGCATGATCATTATATATAGGCATCACGTCCGAGACAACTAGATCGAAACGATTCTGCATCTACTACTATTACTCCACACATCGACCGCTATCCAGCATGCATCTAGTGTATTGAGTTCATAAGAACAGAGTAACACCTTAAGCAAGATGACATGATGTAGAGGGATAAACTCAAACTTAGTGATATAAACCCCATCTTTTTATCCTCTATGGAAACAATACAATACGTGCCTTGCTGCCCCTACTGTCACTGGGAAAGGACACCGCAAGATTGAACCCAAAGCCAAGCACTTCTCCCACTGCAAGAACTATAGATCTAGTAGGCCAAACCAAACCAATAATTCGAAGAGACTGGCAAGGATATTATAATCATACATAAAGAGTTCGGAGAAAAACCAAATATTTCTCATAGATAATCCTGATCATAAACCCACAATTCATCGGATCTCGACAAACACACCGCAAAAAGAGATTACATCGAATAGATCTCCTCGAAGATCGAGGAGAACTTTGTATTGATATCCAATGAGAGATAAGAAGCCATCTAGATACTAGCTATGGACCCGAAGGTCTGTGGTAAACTACTCACAACTCATGGTGATGCGATGATGATGATGTAGAAGCACTCCGGGGAAGATCCCCCCTCCGGCGGAGCTCCGGAACAGGCCCCAAGATGGGATCTCAAGGGAACAGAAGGTTACGGCAGTGGAACTAGGGTTTTCTCTGTTGTTCTGATAGTTTTGGGGTACGTACGCATATATAGGAGGAAGGAGGGCATCGGGGGGCAAACGTGGAGCCCACGAGGCAGGGGGCGCGCCCTATAGGGGGGCGCGCCCCCCACCCTCGTGGGCACCACGTAAACTCTACTCCGTGGTTCTCAAGTCTCCCGTGCATGATTTTCTCCAAAAATATCTCTCCCGAAGGTTTCATTCCGTTTGGACTCCGTTTGATATTCCTTTTCTGTAAAACCTGAAACAGGCAAAAAACAGCAATCTGGACTGGGCCTTTGGGTTAGTAGGTTAGTCCCAAAAATAATATAAAAGTGTATGACAAAGCCCATTAAACATCCAAAACATCATAAATAATAGCATGGAACAATAAAAAATTATAGATACGTTGGAGACGTATCAAGCATCCCAAGCTTAATTCCTGCTCGTCCTCGAGTATGTAAATGATAAAAACAAATTTTTTGATGTGGAATGATAACCAACATAGTTTTTCAATGTAATTCTCTTAATTGTGGCATGAATGTTCAGATCTAAAAGATTCAAGACAAAAGTCTATATTGACATAAGAAATAATAATACTTCAAGCATACTAACAAAGCAATCATGTCTTCTCAAAATACTATGGCTAAAGAAAGTTATCCATACAAAATCATATAGTGTGGCTATGCTCCCTCTTCATCACACAAAATATTCATATCATGCACAACCCCGATTTCAGCCAAGCACTTGTTTTCATACTCTATTCTTTCAAACCTTTCAACTTCCACGCAATACATGAGCGTGAGCCATGGACATAGCACTATATGGAATAGAGAGGTGGTTGTGGAGATGACAAAAGGAGGGAGATAGTCTCACATCAACTAGGCGTATCAACGGGCTATGGAGATGCCCATCAATAGATATCAATGTGAGTGAGTAGGTATTGCCATGCAACAGATGCACTAGAGCTAAGAATGTATGAAAGCTCAACAAAAGAAACTAGTGGGTGTGCATCCAACTTGCTTGCTCATGAAGACCTAGGGCCTTTGAGGAAGACCGTCGTTGGAACATACAAGCCAAGTTCTATAATGAAAATTCTCACTAGTATATGAAAGTGACTAAACATGAGACTCTCTATCATGAAGAACATGGTGCTACTTTGAAGCACAAGTGTGGAAAAAGATAGTAGCAATTGTCCCTTTTCTTTTATTTTTCTCATTTTTTTGGGCCTTTCTTTTCTTCTTTCTTTGGCCTTTTTTCTTTTTTTGGAGGGGCTTTATAGATTTAGCCTTTCCTCACATGGGACGATGCTCTAATAATAATGATCATCACACTTCCATTGAATTATAACTTGATACTAGAACAAAGTATGACTCTATATGAATGCCTCCGACGGTGTACCGGGATGTGCAATGAATCAAGAGTGACATGTATGAAAAATTGTGCATGGTGGCTTCGCCACAAATACGATGTCAACTACATGATCATGCATGGCAATATGAAAATATGATGCGTGTCTTATGAACGGAACGGTGGAAAGTTACATGGCAATATATCTCGGAATGGCTATGGAAATGCCATGATAGGTAGGTATGGTGGCTGTTTTGAGGAATATATATGGTGGCTGTTTTGAGGAAGGATATATAGTGGGTGTATGGTGCCGGCGAAAGTTGCGCGATACAAGAGAAGCTAGCAATGGTGGAAGGGTGAGAGTGCGTATAATCGATGGACTCAACATTAGTCATAAGAACTCATATACTTATTGCAAAAATCTACGAGTCATCAAAATAAAGAAATCAATGCATGCTCCTAGGGGGGAGGTTGGTAGGAGTTAACCATCGCGCGCCCCCGACCTCCACACAAAGGTTGACACTTTACAAATACCTCATGCTCTAACTTCGTCACACAGCGGTTCACCATACGTGCATGCTACGAGAATCACTAACCTTAACACAAGTATTTCTCAATTTCATAATAACTCCACTAGCATGACTCTAATATCACTATCCTCATATCTCAAAACAATTATCAAGCATCCAACTTCTCATCATATTCAATGCACTTAGCGCGAAAGTTTTTACTACATTGATATTGGATGTCTATCATGTGAAGACTAGTTTTATAGCCTAAGAACATTACCATGCTGTTTTAATAGACTCTAAAAAGGATATAAGTGTAGCATGAGAGTTCAACAATTTCTTCAAAATATTATCATCACCGTGCTCTAAAAGATATAAGTGAAGCACTAGAGCAAAAACTATTCAACTAAAAAGATATAAGTGAAGCACATAGAGTGTTCTATCAATTCCTAGGCCATATTTAACTCTCCCAAATAGGTGTGTCCAGCAAGGATAATTGTGGAAAACTAACAAGCAAAGACTCAAATTATACAAGACGCTCCAAGTAAAACACATATCATGTGGTGAATAAAAATATAGCTCCGAGTATAGTTACCGATGGATGAAGACGAAAGAGGGGATGCCTTCCCGGGGCATCCCAAGCTTAGGATTTTGGTTGCCCTTGAATTTTACCTTCGGGTGCCTTGGGCATCCCCAAGCTTAGGCTCTTGCCACTCTTTGTTCCATAGTCCATCAAAGCAATACTCAAAACTTGAAAACTTCACAACACAAAACTTAGACAAAAATCTCGTGAGCTCCGTTAGTATAAGAAAGCAAACCACTACTCAAAGGTACTGCAATGAATTCATTCTTCGTTTATATTGGTGTTAAACCTAATGTATTCCAACTTCTCTATGGTTCATACTTACCAATACTACTCATAGATGCATTGAAATAAGCAAACAACACACGAAAAACAGAATCTATCAAAAACAGAACAGTCTATAGTAATCTGCAGGTTTCACATACTTCTGTAACTCCAAAAAAATCAAACTAAATTGGTAAACGTGGGGAATTTGTCTATTAATCATCTGCAAAAAGAATCAACTAAATAGCGCACTCCAGTAAAATCTGGTGATCATTCTAGCGAGCCCTAACGATTCTGTTTTTCACAGCAAGATCACATAAACTTCACACAAGTCTTCCCAAAGGTTCTACTTGGCACAAACACTAAACAAAACACAAAACCACATCTAAATAGAAGCTAGATGCAATATTTATTCCTAAACAGAAGGGAAAACAAAAATATATAAAATTAGGTTGCCTTCCAACAAGCGCTATCGTTTTACACCCCTAGCTAGGCACGATACATGGATATATCTAGGTATTGCCATCTTTGATCTTCACCCTTTTAATGGGGCCAAGCTTGAATCCGGGAGGTTCTTTACGTTTCCCTTCATATTCGGAAATCTTTAGATATAAGGAATCCAACCGTTTATTACAAAGGGTAATAAACATATTCATGTGGTGGAGATTCCCACTAACACTCTTAAGAGGTTCAAGAGACTTTTGTAGTATTTTTGTTACTTCGCAAATTTTCTCAGAAACTTGTGTCCCTTCCTAGGTTGAATGTGACCCATTTTGGGGAGGTAGTGTTCCCACTATTCCCTCTATAATTTCATGCGCAATACCAGGATCAATTTCGATAAAATTCCCTTTGGCAACGCAATCCAAGAGTTGTCTATGAGACATATTCAAACTAACATAAAAATTGCGAAGCAAGATTCTAAAATTCACCTCTAAGGTGCACTTACGATAAGATTCCACCATCCTAAACCAAGCATCTTTTAATTTTTCTCCTTGTTTTGGCTAGAAGTGAAGGACTTCAGACTCGGGAGACAAAGGAGCGGATAAAGGGCTAGCCATGACGACAAGCAAGCTAACGAACGATAAACACACGACAGAAGAAGGGCAAATAAAATGGCAAGGGTGAAGTGGGGGAGAGGAAAATGAGAGGAAAATAAATGTAATGCGAAGGATAAGGTTTGTGATAGGTACTTGGTATATGACTTTTGCGTAAGCCTCCCCGGCAACGGCGCCAGAAATTCTTCTTGCTACTTCTCGAGCTTGCGTTGTATTCCCTCGAAGAGGAAAGGGTGATGCAGCACAGTAGCGTAAGTATTTCCCTCGGTTTTTTAGAACCAAGGTATCAATCCAGTAGGAGACCACACGCGAGTCCCTCGCACTTGCACAAACAAATAAGAACTTCGCAGCCAACGCGATAAGGGGTTGTCAATCCCTTTACGGTCACTTACGAAAGTGAGATCTGATAGAGATGATAGTTTGATATTTTTGGTATTTTTTATTATAAGAACAGAAAGTAAAAGCGGAAAAAGTAAAGTAGGTGTAGATTGATATGTTGAGAATAGACCCGGGGGCCATAGTGTTCTCTAGTGGCTTCTCTCATGATAGCGATATTCTACGACGGGTAAACAAATTACTGTCGAGCAATTGATAGAAAAGCGAATAATTATGAGACTATCTAGGCATGATCATTATATATAGGCATCACGTCCGAGACAAGTAGACCGAAACGATTCTGCATCTACTACTATTACTCCACACATCGACCGCTATCCAGCGTGCATCTAGTGTATTGAGTTCATAAGAACAGAGTAACGCCTTAAGCAAGATGACATGATGTAGAGGGATAAACTCAAACTTAGTGATATAAACCCCATCTTTTTATCCTCGATGGCAACAATACAATATGTGCCTTGCTGCCCCTACTGTCACTGGGAAAGGACACCGCAAGATTGAACCCAAAGCCAAGCACTTCTCCCATTGCAAGAACTATAGATCTAGTAGGCCAAACCAAACCAATAATTCGAAGAGACTTGCAAGGATATTGTAATCATACATAAAGAGTTCAGAGAAGAACCAAATATTTCTCATAGATAATCTTGATCATAAACTCACAATTCATCGGATCTCGACAAACACACCGCAAAAAGAGATTACATCGAATATATCTCCTCGAAGACCGAGGAGAACTTTGTATTCAGATCCAAAGAGAGAGAAGAAGCCATCTAGATACTAGCTATGGACCCGAATGTCTGTGGTAAACTACTCAGAACTCATGGTGAGGCGATGATGATGATGATGTAGAAGCACTCCGTGGAAGATCCCCCCTCCGGCAGAGCTCTGGAACAGGCCCCAAGATGGGATCTCACGGGAACAGAAGGTTACGGCGGTGGAACTAGGGTTTTCTCTGTTGTTCTGATGGTTTCGGGGTGCGTAGGCATATATAGGAGGAAGGAGGGCACCGGGGGCCAAACGTGGGGCCCACGAGGCAGGGGGCGCGCCCCCCACCCTCGTGGGCACCACATAAACCCTACTATGTGGTTCTCAAGTCTCCCGCGCGTGATTTTTTCCAAAAATATCTCTCCCGAAGGTTTCATTCCATTTGGACTCCGTTTGATATTCCTTTTCTGTAAAACCCTGAAACAGGCAAAAATAGCAATCTGGACTGGGCCTTTGGGTTAGTAGGTTAGTCCCAAAAATAATATAAAAGTGTATGACAAAGCCCATTAAACATCCAAAACATCATAAATAATAGCATGGAACAATCAAAAATTATAGATACGTTGGAGACGTATCAGTGTCCAGGACTGGGTGTCCGGGACTGTGTGTCCTCGCGTTTAAATACCTAGCCGCCATAACCAGATGTACAACTCAGACAGCACTTGGAACTGGTCTAACAAATCATTGTCTTCACCAAGCTTACTGGTTCTATTTCCTCAACTCTTACATTGCCTCATATCTGTGTTGTGTGCTTGTTCATATCTGTTTGAAGACTTTGACTGAAGACTTTCTCAATTTCCTCAGTTCAATTTCTTCAGTCTGTTTGTCTTCATCCTGTGTTATCCTGTGTTTACGCTTTCTGTACTCTGTGCTTGTCTTCATTTCATCATGATGACCATGCTTGTGTTCTGTTATGTTTACTTCTGAGTACTTATTCCGCTGCAAGTAGTTCTTCACTAAGGAATTTCCTCACCCTCAAATTCCTCAGTGAAGAATTCATAAAAATCGCCTATTCACCCCCCTCTAGTCGATATAATGCACTTTCATTACATCGAATAGATCACCTCGAAGATCAAGGAGAACTTTGTATTGAGATCCAAAGAGAGAGAAGAAGCCATCTAGCTAATAACTATGGACCCAAAGGTCTGTGGTAAACTACTCACAGCTCATCGGAGAGACTATGGTGTTGATGTAGAATCCCTCCGTGATCGATGCCCCCTCCAGCGGAGCTCCAGAACAGGCCCCAAGATGGGATCTCACGGGAACAGAATGTTACGGCGGTGGAATTAGGGTTTCTTCATGCTCCTCGATGTTTTCAGGGTATGTGGATATATATAGGAGGAAAAAGTACGTCGATGGAGCAACATGGGGCCCACGAGGGTGGGGGCGCGCCCTGCCACCTCGTGGGCACCTCGTTTCTTCTCCGACTTGTACTCCAGGTCTCTCATGAAGATATCGTTCCAAAAATAACTCTCCCAAGGTTTCATTCCGTTTGGACTCCGTTTGATATTCCTTTTCTGCGAAACACTGAAATAGGCAAAAAAAAACAATTTGCGTTGGGCCTTGGGTTAGTAGGTTAGTCCCAAAAATAATATAAAAGTGTATAATAAAGTCCATTAAACATCCAAAATAGAATATATAATAGCATGGAATAATCAAAAATTATAGATACGTTGGAGACATATCAGTGATGATATTTCTCCACCTGTTTTTAGAGAAAAGAAGGGTAAAAAACAAACTGCCAGGAGGAAAGGCCTGTTTGAGGTGCCAGCTAAAAAGGATACTTCTAGGATTGGTACAGTGACATGCAGCAACTGCAAGAAGCAAGGGCACATGTTCAACAACTGTGGTGACCCATTGAAGCGGGCCGCCACCTCGGGTGGCACACGATCTTGACACGACGGTGCTGGGAGTGCACGCGCCTCTCCTTGGGGTCGCCGCACCACCTGGCAGCTTTCTTCATCGCATGCTGGTGCCCTGCACGTCGGGTCACGCTGAGGGGCCTCACACCTTGGCTCGGGGGCGACATCGCGCCGGAAAGGAGGAGGAGGCACATCGTGGGCCACGTCGCCCGCCTGAGGTGGCATGGGAGGCAGCGAGCGAGACGGTGCAGGGGCCTCTTCAGCGGCGCTGAAGAGCTCGGCGATGCGGTCCAACCAGTCCTCGTAGAGGTCATCGGTCGGGCGGTAGCGTAGGAGCTTGCGCGCCATGAGCAGCGTGGCATGTGCGTTCACCGGGCCGCGACACGCATGTGAGGACGAGGCAGCGGCTGGAGCCAGCGATGGAGTGGCGGTGCGACCATCACGCCGCATGGACGGTGGCAGCGATGAGTCCCGCTGCTCATGGACCACAAGGCCGGTGGCCGCGTTGGCCGCATGTGAGGGGGCGGCAAGGGACGCCGTCTCCCGCAGGCGCTGTCTGAGCGACGCGGGCGGTGAGGGCCGCCCGACGCTCAGTACGAACTCGATGAGCGTCGGCCATGAGAACGGCCGAACGGCGACAAATCGACCGACGAAAGAGAGGCTTTGACACGCCCCTACCTGGCGCGCCAAATGTCAGATTCAGGGCTCCGCAGACCCAAGAAAGGTTCAAACACAGGGGCGTGTGCGAAGAACTCAACCTCTCTAGCCTATCAGGTCTTCGCTCTCACGGCCTAACTCGATGAACACAAAAGGAAAGAGGCTCGGTAGTTTACCCAGGTTCGAGCCACCTTACGGTGTAAGACCCTACTCCTGCTTTGTGGTGGATTAGCCTCGCGAGGGGCTGGGGATGAACTAGTACAGAGGGAGAACATCCTCAGGAGGTGTGTTTTTGAGTGAGCTATCTAGGATTCGAGGTTTAGATCTCGGATCCCCCCGTCCCCTCCTATGGTGGTGGCTAGGCTGAATTTATAGTGGACTTGGTCCTCTTCCACCGAAACGGAGGTGGGAAGGGATACCACAACCGCCAATTCGAAAGGGGACAAGAAGTATATCTCATCCTGACGAAAGGTGGTCTTCGCATGCAAAGCTTCTGGCCATGATGCCGTGGTGGGCTCGGCGATGACATCCGTCCTACCGTTCTGGCGGTCTTGGTCGTGTTGCACCAGAATAGAAACCTTTGGCTGATTCCTCGGGACTCCGCGCCTGTGCTTGCCTCCTTAACACCAAAGAGGAAACTTGCTCCTCTGCGCCCGCTGGCGCCCGCCTGGCCTCGGTTGTCATGGCTTGCATCACTTGATCCTCACGAGGTGGGCGCTTGCATAGGAATCTCCGCTTCTCAGGAGCCAGCCTAGGAGGCCGCTCCTTTCGGAGGTCTTTGGCGTCGTTCGACTCACGAGGCTTGGCCCCTCGCGAGGGTCTTGTCTTGTAGATGTTGAAGATGGGACATACCAGGCCGTCGATGGAGCCACGCTGTGGGCCGCAGGCAAGCAAGTCCGGGTACCCTAGTTCCCAGGACACCGACAGAATCAAAAGAGGGAGATGAAGCGAACAGGCAGCAGGCGAAGAGATGCGTCGTTCGGATTCAATCTCCACTACAGCAAAATGTTTCAGCTTCCGTGTGACTGTTCGTATACCCGTCGTGCATGGCAAAAATTTAGGCATCGGGTCGGCTCATTCCCACAACCCGCGTCATGACGAGGCGTGGCGTGGCGGACGGCGGAGGAGGAGCGCGCGTGTATGTCCCTGTTGTTCTCATGCTCATACATGTGGGGAAACAACCTCCCTTATAAAGAGGTCCAACTCCCACCAAACTAGCAATGTGGGACTAAACTTTAGTTCCACCTCTTGCCTTGCACGAATGGGCTGCGCTGGCCTCTAGGATTCATTAGGAATTCTGAAACTGCTATTGTGCTGGCCCAAAATAGACAAAACTCTAGCAATCCCCCACCAGATCCTAGAGGCACACAAAGTTTGTCTTTGGTTCCAAAACATTCTTTTATATACCGGTACTATAGTGGAGACTGATAAGTTGAACTTCCACCTATAACTCTATGCTACACTAGTAAGCAACTTGAAGAGTGGACTCGGCCTTGAACTGCAAGTTTTCTGTGAATCTAGCTTCACACAAAGCCTTGACCAATACTAGGCTACCGTGGGTCTCTACCACGGGTGGAGCTTATGTGTCATACTCCGAGACCTTTCATGAGTATACTAGAGAGCACCCTACTCTCATAGATTGCGACGTTTAACAATCAGACTCATATAGGTGTGTTCTTCAAAAGATGTTCTGCAGGACAACATCTCTGCTTAAATGAGCCACTTAGAACACATTAATATATACATCAACGTGCCATGCAGATTAGGAGAGTATCGTATCTTCATGGAGTTGTATTTTAATAGTAAGGATACTCTCCTCTTAGTTGACCAACAACTTGTCTTCTACTAATTCACGGGATCTCCGATCACATAGACTAGGTTACCACTGTGAAAAACTCCTATTGTGGGTCTCACACCCATCTCCTTCGATGCATTATCTATCACATTACGTGATAGACCCTTAGTAAAAGGATCTGCCAGATTTTTAGACGTTTGGATATAATCCAATGCAATAACTCCAAAGTTTCTCATTTTCCTGATAGACTTTAACCTTCTATGAATATGTCTTGATGACTTCACATTATCCTTTGAGCTGCTCACTTTTGTGATCACAGTTTGATTGTCGCGGTTCATAAGGATACACAGTACAGGTTTCTCAACTACCGGCAAGTCATTCAAGAGCCGACAAAGCCAATCTGCTTCGGCCGTAGCTATATCTGGTGATGTGAGTTATGCTTCCATTGTTGACCTTGTTAAGATGGTCCGCTTGCAAGACTTCCAAGAAACAGCACCACCTTCATGAGTGAATACATATCCGCTTGTGGCCTTTATCTCATCAGCATCTGAGATCCAGTTTGAGTCACTATACCCTTCAAGCACCTTTGGGTACCCAGTGTAGTGAATTCCATAATTCGCAATGCCTTTCAAATAACACATAACTCTCTCTAGAGCTTTCCAATGATCATCTCCCGGTTTTGAAACAATCGGCTCACTTTGCTAATAGCAAAAGAGATGTCAGGTCTTGTAGCACTGGCTAAATACATAAGAGAGTTAATAATCTTAGAATATTTCAATCGATCTCTAGCAATTCTTTGATTCTTTCAAAGCAGCACGTTGGCATCATATGGTGTTGAAGAGGGCTTGCAGTCACTATAGCCAAAGCAACTCAAGATCTTTCCACATAGTGAGATTGAAGCAATGTAATCCCACCATTATCGTCTCTCAACAACTTGATGTTCAGAATAATATCAGTCACTCCTAAATCCTTCATTTCAAGACAATGAGATAGGAAATCCTTGACCTCCTTAATAACATTTAGATTTGTTCCGAAAATCAGTATGCCATCAACATACAAGCAAATGATAACTCACTCGCCCCCACCATGGCGATAGTACACGTATTTATCAGCTTCGTTTACAACAAAGCATGCAATTGTTAAAGTTCTTTCGAACTTCTCATACCACTTCTTGGGTGTTTGCTTAAGTCCATACAAAGACTTCAGCAACTTGCACACTTTTCCCTCCTGACCATCTACTACAAACCCATCTGGTTGTTTGATACGTCTTCGTCGTATCTATAATTTTTGATTGTTCCATGCCAATATTCTACAACTTTCATATACTTTTGGCAACTTTTTATACTATTTTTTGGGACTAACATATTGATCCAGTGCCCAGTGCCAGCTCTTGTTTGTTGCATGTTTTTTGTTTCGCGGAATATCCATATCAAACGGAGTCCACACGGAATAAAAATGGACGGAGATTTTTTTGGGATATATGTGAATTTTGGGAAGCGGAACCAACATGAGATGATGCCCGAGCGGGCCACGAGGCAGGGGGGCGCGCCCACCAGGGGCAGGCGCGCCCTGGGCCCTCGTGGCCAGTCCATAAGGCGGTTGATGCCCTTATTTCGCCGCAATAAAGCTAATATCCGGATAAAAAAATTGTCGAAAAATCAGCCCAATCGGAGTTACGGATCTCCGGGAATATAATAAACGATGAAGGGCTAGAATCTGGGAACGCAGAAACAGAGAGATACAGAGAGGCAGATCCAATCTCGAAGGGGCTCTCGCCCCTCCGCCGCCATGGAGGCCATGGACCAGAGGGGAAACCCTTCTCCCACCTAGGGAGAAGGTCAAGGAAGAAGAAGAAGGAGGGGGGATCTCTCCCCCTCGCTTCCGGTGGCACCGAAGTGCCACCTGGGCCATCATCGTGTGACGGTGATCTACACCAACACCTCTGTCATCTTCACCAACATCTCCATCACCTTCCCCCATCTATCTACAGCGGTCCACTCTCCCGCAACCCGTTGTACCCTCTACTTGAACATGGTGCTTTATGGTTCATATTATTATCCAATGATGTCTTGCCATCCTATGATGTCTGAGTAGATTATCGTTGTCCTATCGGTGATTGGTGAATTGCTATGATTGATTTAAATTGCTTGTGGTTATGTTGATGTCCTTTGGTGCCCATCGTATGAGCGCGCGCGTGGATCACACCATAGGGTTAGTTGTATGTTTAGAGGACTACGTATTGGAGGGCAAGAGTGACAGAAGCTTCAACCTAGCATAGAAATTGATGCATACGGGATTGAAGGGGGGCCAATATATCATAATGCGATGGTTGGGTTTTACCTTAATGAAGGTTAGTAGTTGCGGATGCTTGCTAATAGTTCCAATCATAAGTGCATAGAATTCCAAGGGATGACATGCTAGCAGTGGCCTTTCCCACATAAAACTTGATATCGGTCTAGTAAGGCAGTCAATTGCTTAGGGGCAATTTCGCAACTCCTACCACCACTTTCCCACACTCGCTATCATTAACTTTATTGCTTCTTTATCTTAACAGCCCCTAGTTTATATTTATGTGCTCTTTATATTCTTGCAATCCTATCCCACAATAACTACAAACTACTTCCAGTTTCATACTTGTTCTAGGTAAAGTAAACGTCAAGCGTGCGTAGAGTTGTATCGATGGTCGATAGAACTTGAGGGAATATTTGTTCTACCTTTAGCTCCTCGTTGGGTTTGACACTCTTACTTATCGAAAGAGGCTACAACTGATCCCCTACACTTGTGGGTTATCAAGACCTTTTTCTGGCGCCTTTGCCGGGGAGCAATAGCGTGGGGTGAATATTCTCGTGTGTGCTTGTTTGCTTTATCACTAAGTAGATTTTATTTGCTGTTCTAAGTTGTTTTCTATCTTTAGTTATGGGTAGGAAACGCAAAATACCAAAAAAATAGTGGTACCTACTGAACCAATGGTTGAAGAACCATTCAAAATCTATCACACTACTGAAGTTTATTACTTGGATCATCTTTGATCCCTATGTGCTCTGGCTGAAACCCCAACTAGCTTAGTTGAGGGAAAATCTTTAGATGAGCATGCTTGCTATGTGCTACACCGCATATCTGAAAAAGGGAAACTTTTACTGGATCAAATTCATCGTTTGCAGTGCTATGCTTGGAATTTATGTGAAATACATGATTGTACTTGTTGTTCTAAAGACCCTAAGAAACACCTTCCTTACCAATGTAAGTTTAGTGATGATGGAATCGTATCTTCATATACTAAGGGTGTTTATGATTATTATGATGTTCAACAAATTGAAGAATTTGTTGCTTTTAGGGGTACTTGTGAAATTGCTTCCTTTATTGAAGAATGTGATACTACTCTCTACAAATCTGAAAATTTGGCCATACTTAAATATTGCTATGATAATTATGCTTCTAATCCTTATATTAGACCATATATTGAAGACTCCTCTGCTGTCCAAGAAGAGACTAATATTTTGCATGAGTCTATGGAAGAAGAAATCAATGACATTGTGAGCTCATTGGATGAAAAAGATGAGGAGGAGAGCGAAGAACAAAAGGAGGAAGAGCGGATTAGCTACCCGTGCCCAACTTCTAATGAGAGTAACTCTTCAACTCATACATTGTTTAATTTCCCTTCGTGCTTACCGAAGGATGAATGCTATGATGATTGTTATGATCCTGTTGATTCGTTTGAAATATCCCTTTTTGATGATCCTTGTTATGCTTGTGGCCAAGATGCCAATATGAATTATGCTTATGGAGATGAACTTGCTATAGTTCCTTATGTTAAACATGAGATAGTTGCTATTGCACCCACACATGATAGTCCTATTATCTTTTTGAATTCTCCAAACTACACTATATTGGAGAAGTTTGCACTTATTAAGGATTATATTGATGGGTTGCCTTTTTCCGTTACACATGATGATTTTGATGAGTATAATATGCATGTGCTTGCTGCTCATACTTGCAATTATTATGAGAGAGGAACTACATCTCCGCCTCTCTATGTTTCCAACACGATAAAATTGCAAGAAACTGGTTATACTATGCATTGGCCTTTACTTGATGTGCATGAATTGTTCTTGTATGACATGCCTATGCATAGGAAGAGAGTTGGACTTCGTTGTTTCATGACACATATTACTTTGTGCTCACTACTAAATCACAAATCATTGTTAATTAAAATTGGCTTTGATATACCTTGGGATCCGGGTGGATCCATTACTTGAGCACTATATGCCTAGCTTAACGGCTTCAAAGAAAGCGCTGCCAGGGAGACAACCCGGATGTTTTAGAGAGTCATTTATTTCTGTTGTGTGCTTTTATAAAGTTTAAAAACAAAAAAATAAAGAGGGGAACCTAAAACTTTTTCAAAAAGAAAAGTGAAAGTAAGATGGACGAGCACCGTTGAAATGGGGGAGCTCCTTGAACTTTGTTCATGCCCATGGAAGCTTTGCAGATCTTGAATTACAGAAACTTTTCAATAAAAATAATTATCCCCTTGTACAATTCCATTGTATTATAAAAATAATGTGCCAAGAGTTTCCTTTAGGATGATTAAACTGCTTGTTGGTTTGTGCGGTGCAAAAACAGAAACTTTGGTTGTAGTACACAATTTTACATTTTTTTACTGGAACGTCGAAAGGGTCTGAAACTTTTTGCAAAGTCTTGCTATATGAATTGTTGATTTTTCCTAATTTTTCCAGAATTTTTAGAGTTACATAAGTATGGTTAATGTTCAGATTACTATAGACTGTCCTGTCTTCACAGATTGTTGTTATAACTTCATTATTTGCATATGTTTGAATTCTTGTTGAAGCCTCCTTGACTTGGGGCCATAGAATTGTGATAGCATACGGTGGGTAATGTTTGTTTATAATTATACAGTAATGTTAGGGCAGTACATGATGAGATTTTATTGATCATATGCACTAACCCCGCCACTAAAAGTTCGGTTAAGTTTTGTGTGGATGAAGTGTTCGAGGATCGAGGAGGTCTCGATGTGAGAAGAAGGAGGAGAGACAAGAGCTCAAGCTTGGGGATGCCCAAGCCACCCCAAGTAAATATTCAAGGAGACTCAAGCGTCTAAGCTTGGGGATGCCCCGGAAGGCATCCCATCTTTCTTCAACAAGTATCGGTATGTTTTCAGATTCGTTTCATTCACATGATATGCGTAAACTCTTGGAGCATCGTGTGTTTTTTCATTTTATTTTAATAAATGCACCATGCTGGTATGAGATAGTCCTTTGGTTGATTTATAGAATGCTCTTTGCACTTCACTTATATCTTTTGAGTATGGCTTTATAGAATACTTCTTGAGCTTCGCTTATATCATTTGAAGTTTGGATTGCCTGTTTCTCTTCACATAGAAAACCGTCCTTTGTAGAATGCTCTTTTGCTTCATTTATAGTTGTTAGAGCATGGGCATAACTTTTGTAGAAAGAATTAAAACTCTCTTGCTTCACTTATATCCATTTAGAGAGTTGACAGGAATTGGTCATTCACATGGTTAGTCATAAAATCCTACATAAACTTTTAGATTGCTGAATATGATATGTTTGATTCCTTGGAATGGTTTTGCGATATAAAGATGGTGATATTAGAGTCATGCTAGTGGGTAGTTGTGGATTGTAGAAATACTTGTGTTGAGGTTTGTGATTCCCGTAGCATGCACGTATGGTGAACCGTTATGTGACGAAGTTGGAGCATGATTTATTTATTGAGTGTCATCCTTTGTGTGGAGGTCGGGGGTGCGCGATGGTTAACTCCTACCAACCCCCCCCCCCCCCTAGGAGCATGCGTGTAGTACTTGGTTTCGATGGCTAATAAATTTTTGCAATAAGTATGTGAGTTCTTTATGACTAATGTTGAGTCCATGGATTATACGCACTCTCACCCTTCCACCATTGCTAGCCTCTCTTTTACCGCGCAACTTTCGCCGGTACCATACACCCACCATATACATTCCTCAAAACAGCCACCATACCTACCTATTATGGCATTTCCATAGCCATTCCGAGATATATTGCCATGTAACTCCACCGTTCCATTTATTATGACACGCACCATCATTGTCATATTGCCTTCCATGATCGTAAGATAGCTAGCATGCTGTTTCCATGGCTTGTCCGTTTTTTGATGTCATTGCTACGCTAGATCATTGCACATCCCGGTACACCACCGGAGGCATTCACACAGAGTCATATTTTGTTCTAGCTTCGAGTTGTAATCTTTGAGTTGTAAGTAAATAAAAGTGTGATGATCTTCATTATTAGAACATTGTCCCATGTGAGGAAAGGCCAAATAAAAAAAAGATGGCCTAAAAAATAGAGAGGGGCTAAAAAAAGAGAAAGCCCCTCCAAAAAAACAAAAAAATGAGAGAAAAGAGAGAAGGGACAATGCTACTATCCTTTTCCACACTTGTGCTTCAAAGTAGCACCATGATCTTCATAATAGAGAGTCTCTTGTTTTGTCACTTCCATATACTAGTGGGAATTTTCATTATAGAACTTGGCTTGTATATTCCAACGATGGGCTTCCTCAAATGCCCTAGGTCTTCATGAGCAAGCAAGTTGATGCACACACACTAGTTTTATTTTTGAGCTTTCATACACTTATAGCTCTAGTGCATCCGTTACATGGCAATCCCTACTCACTCACATTGATATCGATTGATGGACATCTCCATAGTCCATTGATTTGCCTAGCTGATGTGAGATTTTCTCCCACCTTTTGTCTATCACCACCTTCTATTCCACCCATAGTGTTATGTCCATGGCTCACGCTCATGTATTGCGTGAAAGTTGAAAAAGTTTGAGAATACTAAAGTATGAAACAATTGCTTGGCTAAACCCGGGGTTGTGCATGATTTAAATACTTTGTGTGGTGAAGATGGAGCATAGCCAGACCATATGATTTTGTAGGGATAACTTTCTTTGGCCATGTTATTTTGAAGAGACATGATTGCTTTATTAGTATGCTTGAAGTATTATTGTCCTAATGTCAAATGATAGACTATTGCTTTGAATCGCTCGTGTCTTAATATTCATGCCATGATTAGATTACATGATCAAGATTATGCTAGGTAGCATTCCAAATCAAAAATTATCTTTTTTATCATTTACCTACTCGAGGACGAGCAGGAATTAAGCTTGGGGATGCTGATACATCTCTGTCATATCTATAATTTTTGATTGTTCCATGCCAATATTCTACAACTTTCATATACTTTTGGCAACTTTTTATACTATTTCTTGGGACTAACATATTGATCCAGTGCCCAGTGCCAGTTCCTGTTTGTTGCATGTTTTTTGTTTCACAGAATATCCATATCAAACGGAATAAAAACGGACGGAGATTTTTTTTGGAATATATGTGAATTTTGGGAAGCGGAACCAACATGAGACGATGCCCGAGCGGGCCACGAGGCAGGGGGGCGCGCCCACCAGGGGCAGGCTCCCTGGGCCCTCGTGGCCACTCCGTAAGACGGTTGATGCCCTTCTTTCGCCGCAATAAAGCTAATATCCGGGTAAAAATCGTGTCAAAAAATCAGCCCAATCGGAGTTACGGATCTCCGGGAATATAAGAAACGGTGAAGGGCCAGAATCTAGTGTTATGTCCATGGCTCCGCCGCCATGGAGGCCATGGACCAGAGGGGAAACCCTTCTGCCACCTAGGGAGAAGGTCAAGGAAGAAGAAGAAGGAGGGGGGCTCTCCCCCCCTCGTTTCCGGTGGCACCGGAGTGCCACCGGGGCCATCATCGAGTGACGACGATCTACACCAACACCTCTGTCATCTTCACCAACATCTCCATCACCTTCCCCCATCTATCTACAGCGGTCCGCTCTCCCGCAACCCGCTGTACCCTCTACTTGAACATGGTGCTTTAAGCTTCATATTATTATCCAATGATGTGTTTCCATCCTATGATGTCTGAGTAGATTATCGTTGTCCTATCCGTGATTGGTGAATTGCTATGATTGATTTAAATTGCTTGTGGTTATGTTGCTGTCCTTTGGTGCCCATCGTATGAGCGCGCGCGTGGATCACACCATAGGGTTAGTTGTATGTTGATAGGACTACGTATTGGAGGGCAAGAGTGACAGAAGCTTCAACCTAGCGTAGAAATTGATGCATACGGGATTGAAGGGGGGCCAATATATCATAATGCTATGGTTGGGTTTTACCTTAATGAACGTTAGTAGTTGCGGATGCTTGCTAATAGTTCCAATCATAAGTGCATAGAATTCCAAGTAAGGGATGACATGCTAGCAGTGGCCTCTCCCACATAAAACTTGCTATCGGTCTAGTAACGCAGTCAATTGCTTAGGGGCAATTTCGCAACTCCTACCACCACTTTCCCACACTCGCTATCATTAACTTTATTGCTTCTTTATCTTAACAGCCCCTAGTTTATATTTACATGCTCTTTATATTCTTGCAATCCTATCCCACAAAAACTACAAACTACTTCTAGTTTCATACTTGTTCTAGCTAAATTAAACGTCAAGCGTGCGTAGAGTTGTATCGGTGGTCGATAGAACTTGAGGGAATATTTGTTCTGCCTTTAGCTCCTCGTTGGGTTCGACACTCTTACTTATCGAAAGGGGCTACAACTGATCCCCTACAATTGTGGGTTATCAATATTGTTCCATATAAATTTCCTCGTCCAACTCTCCATTTAGGAAAGCAGTCTTAACATCCATTTGATGAACGAGAAGACCATGTGAGGTAGCTAGTGAAAGTAGTACTTGAATAGTGGTTAGTCGAGCCACATGTGAGTAAGTATCAAAGAAGTCTTCACCTTCCTTTGGGGTATAACCCTTAGCCATGAGCCGTGCATTGTACTTCTCGATATTACCATCGGGCCTAAGCTTCTTCTTGAATACCCATTTGCATCCTATAGGTTTGCAACCATAAGGACGATCAGTGATCTCCCAAGTTTCATTGGCCAAAATGGAACCCATCTCACTATGGACTGCTTCCTTCCAGTAGTGAGCATTTTCACATGCGTAGGCCTCTGAAATAGAACTGGGAGTGTGAGCTATGAGATACACAAGAAAATCATCACCAAAGGACTTTGCAGTCCTCTGTCTCTTTCTCCTAGTAGTTACTTCACTGTTCTCCTCCACAGGGTTTTCAAAGTGTTCCATCGAAATGGTAGGTTCAATAATCGTAACTAATTCCTGATTCGATGAACTAGGCATCTCCTGATTTGATGAGGTAGTCATATCCTTCATGGGAAAGATATCTTCAAAGAAAGTCGCATCATTCGAATCCATGATTGTACTGACATGCATGCCAGATACCTCAGATTCTATAACCAAGAATCTATAACCAATACTATGGAAAGCATATCCCAGAAAAACACAATCCACAATTTTTGGTTCAAGTTCGCGCTTCTTTGGAATTGGCACATTGACTTTCGCCAAACAACCACAGGTTCGTAGATAAGAGAGTTTTAACCTTTTCTTCTCCCATTCCTTGAATGGAGTTATCTCTTTGTTCTTTGTGGGAACTCGGTTTAGGACATGAGATGCAGTCAATATCGCCTCCCCCCACCATGCCTTGGAGAGACCCGATGTGTCTAACATGGCATTAACCAAATCAGTTAGAGTATCGTTCTTTCTTTCGGCTACCCCATTTGACTGAGGTTAATAGGGAGGCATCCTCTCATGGATTATACCATGTTCCGCACAAAAAAATCAAATTCATTGAAAAAATACTCTCCACCATAGTCAGTCCTAAGCCTCTTGATTTTATGATCAAGTTGGTTTTCCACTTCAGCTTTATAGATCTTGAAAAAGTTCAAAGCCTAACCCTTAGATTTCAAAAGATACACATGGCAGTATTTAGTGGAGTCATCAATTAACTCATGAAATATTTCTTTCCACATTTTGTCAAAACACCATTCATTTCACATAGATCTGAATGTATGAGCTCTAGTGGTGCAAAATTTCTCGTTTTCGCCGTCGTGTGAGACTTACGAGGTTGCTTAGCTTGCACACAAACTTGACATTTATATCCCTTGACAGTGGTAGGGATTAAGTTCAATTTGGCTGGTCACGACATGCAACCAAAGATAACATGGCAGAGACGTGAATGCCACACATTTGATTCACTATTATTGCAAACATGATTAACAACTTTATTGCAAACATGCCTCCTGACTCATAGCCTTTACCTACAAAGGTTCCATACTTGAATATTACAAATTTATTCGACTCAAAGACAAGCTTGTTGCCATATCTACACAGAAGAGATCCACTAACAAGAATTTTATTGACGAAGGGGACATAATGCACGTTTTTCAGCCGCACTATCTTCCCCGAAGTAAACTTCAGATCGACTGTGC
The DNA here is from genome assembly GCA_902687465.1 of Secale cereale. NCBI lineage: Eukaryota > Viridiplantae > Streptophyta > Magnoliopsida > Poales > Poaceae > Secale > Secale cereale. The sequence goes on along the minus strand of LR738710.1, from coordinate 128,579,936 downwards.
CAACACCACGAACAGAAGCACTTGAACCGTTGCCCATCGGCATGGGAGTCCCTGCGGTCTGATAAGACGAAAACATGGAAATATCACCGCATACATGCACATTAGCACCCGTGTCAATCAACCAATCAGGAGAATAACATACTGAAAGAATAGTGGGAAATATACCATACCCAGCATCTTTCATGTCAATGTCACCAATGACAACACATTAGCGCTCTTGCCGCCTTTCCCAGGATGACGCTTGTCATAACGATTAGGGCAACTAGGAGCCCAATGGTCAAGATCTCCGCACACATGACAAACACCTTTCTTCTTGTCATTCTTCTTCCTGAAGTTGGTGTGTTGTACAACCTTGTTCTTCTTATGAAATTTTCCTTTACCATCAAACTTTCCCTTGTTCTCAAACTTGTGGGGCTGGAAGTTTTTCATCTGTACCTGATTGGCACTAGATCCTCCCTCAATACCTCGAGCACGTGTGCCTTTTGCTCTCGCCTTTTCTTTCACATCAAGAGTACCAATGAGATCCGGAATGGAAAACTCCTATCTCTTGTGTTTCAGAGAGGTAGCAAAGTTCCTCCACGAAGGAGGAAGCTTAGTGATGATGCCTCCGGCAACAAACTTGTCCGGTAACATACAATTTAAGTGCTCAAGTTCTCTAGCAAATGATTGTATCTCGTGAGTTTGCTCAACCACGGATCGCTCATTAGTCATCCTGCAGTAATAGAATTGTTCCATGATGTACAACTCAGTGTCGACATCCGAGACCCCAAACTTGGCCTCGAGTGCGTCCCACATATCTTTTCCATTATCAATTAACACATAAGCATCAACTATGTTCTCACTAAGAACACTCAAGAGAGCAGCCTTAAATAGGGTATCCATTTTCTGAAAAGCTTACTCCTGTTGAGCATCAAATCTGCTTCAGGTTTGTAAGAGTGGCGTCATAGCAACTCATGGTTTAAAACCATTAGACTGCTCTCACGCGCCACCTCTTATAGTGCACACCCTCAAACATAGGAGGCATAATGGATGCAGCAAAACCACTTGGGGTAAATTGCCTATAATAAGGTTTTTGGATTGTTGGAAATATGAGCAATTTACCAAATGATTTTATTAACAGAAATACTAGATAAAACATGACTATTATAGCAGAGATAAAATAAGTCATGCAATTTGACACGGAGAAGGTAAATAGCATATGCATATATGAACTAGAACCGAATATATCTAGAGCAAACACTAGGGCAAGAAACTGTGGTAGAACAGAGAAAGTATGAGAACACACAGAACAACAACATAAACATTGGTCTTGGGGGTGACGTCCTCGCCAGCCATGTCGTCGAAGAGATTGTCGACGTCGGGGGAGAAGTCGCGTTGGGGAAGTGTTCGTCGGTGTCCGGAGCATCTGTGATGAACTGGTCAGAGTAGCACAGAGCGCTCCCCAAAAACCTTATAACCCTTCTCCCGTACAGGGGTCAAAGAGGTAGGGTTTCGAATGCCTACTGTCCGGACCTACGGTGCACGCCGCAAGCCGGGATGGGGAAGATCGTAGCAATAACTCAGTGGAGAGGAAAGTGGTGTTCTGATGTGTCTCTCTAGAGAGGAGCGACCTCTCTTATATAGGCACGGGAGAAAGAGGCGAACATGCTACTACGGGAGGCGAAGCAAAAGAGGGAGACGAAGCGAACAACAGCAGGCGAAGAGATGCGCCGCTTGGATTGAATCTCCACTGCAGCAAAATGTTCTGTAGTTCAAATGATGTGCTTTTGTTCTTTGCCTGTTTCACTAAGCCACGCCACAAAGTTCTTCAGCCAAATCATAATCAACCCTAAGAATGATATGAACTACGAGTAGTGATCATGCTTTGGTTTCTGGTCATTTGTAGGTCACAAATATAATATACTCCCTCCAAGGGAGCAAGTAACAATGACATTAGTCATGTAGGACAAGAACTACAGGAAATATCTACCTCTCACTGTCGAATGATTTTGCAGAAGCACCTTCTCACTAAAATCCGCATGGTCTGTCGGCATGGGCACAGCCATGAAAATTCGCAGCCCCCACTGCGACAACACAAAAATAGTGATCTCTAAGACTCTAACGCAGTCGCCTTCAGATTGCAACGAAACTCTCATCCTCGCGGTCACACTGCTGCAGCTTTGTGAAACAACTGATGGGCCAAGATTGCCAAGGTAAAGGCCTTATATATTAAAGTATTATTTTATAAATGAGGTAAATGCTTTATATGATAATGATCAAAATACCCAGTACTGACAAATTGTGGAATTCTTGACTCTGTATTCTGAACCCATACAATTCAATATCCAACCCGTTAGTTTTTACATACATACAACGAAATCTCCAGATGATCAAAATCTAAGGTTTTTAAGCTGGACTGCGTCACTTCCATAGGTAGGTTCTCTCTTTTGTATATTCCTCCCCCTAACCAGGTACATTTTGGACTCTGCTCCTTTGTTTTCATTTTTGATAAAAGAATGAGGTTGTTGCTTGCAATACATAGTGAAAAAGAATTTGTTCTTGGTGACTCGCGTCCATGGTACAATCTAGGATAACAGAGAAATATTTGGCCACTTTGGCAATCTTGATACAGATTTGCAACGACAACAACCATAAGAGAAAGCAACTCATTTTGAATTTTATGTCTAAGATAACGATAATGAATCTCTTTGTTTTAAATATGTGTAAGATAATCTCTTGCATTACGAAGTCAAATTCTACAACCATCTCCACGCAAGCTAAGAAATTACCATTGGAGTCATCATAAAGTTGCTTGTTTGATTACCAAGAAATTTCACAGTGACAACTATTCTAAATAAAACTTGTCTTATGTGTTTCGTCTCCTTTGTGATTTGCCATTGTGACTCTTTGTCAATTGTTTCATGCTTGCTTACTCTAGTTCTCATTCCATTCCAAGAGTTTATATTGTCAATATGCTTGACACTATCCACATGTTCTTTCAGTGTCTCATTAGTATGCCTCCAATCACTAAATCCATCATGCCCCAATGAACTCTTGCACTTCATAATTGAAAAGCTTACAGCAAAAAAAAACACTTTATTGGCGTGTTTTGAATAAAATAGCCATTTTCTATCACACACACACACCCACCTCTTCATTGCTCATTTTTCTAGAGTAGGAATGGATACACGAAAAATGTCTTGAATTTCCATCAAAAGAATTTTCAAGATGTTCTTCTTCCGTTTTAGGTCCCCTTTGCCTCTACCTAAAATGGAAGAAGAAAATACTGGAGAAGGGGCCTAAAGTGGAAGAAGAAAATACAGAGTGCCCTTTGGATGGAAATCCAGACAGTTTCCGTATAGCTATTACTCTAGAAAATTGAGCAATGGAGATATGTGTGATAGAAAAAGGTTAGTTCGAAACACGCCAAAAAAGTGTTTTTCTTTTTTGTTTTAAGCTTTTCAATTCTGACAAACGCAAGAGTTCATTGGGGCTTGATGGATTTAGTGATTGGAGACATATTAATGAGAGACTGAAAGAACATGAAGCTAGTGTCGAGCATATTACCAACACGAACTCTTTGAATGAATTGAGAATTAGACTGAGCAAGCATGATGGGCTAGTATGAGCAAAGACTGCGGAGGTAATCTAGGCTTTATATGATGATCAGATACTCAGCACCAACAAATTCTAGAATTCTTGACTCTGTATTCTCAACCCATACAATCTCCTCCCCTGCTCTTCAATATCCAACCCGTCAGTTTTTACCGACATACAATCACATCTCCAAATGATCACAAACAATCATAGCTTACACATCAAGAAGAACCATGCCCCTACTAATCTTAAAGCGGTACTGTAAATTTACGAAGAACTGCTTCTAGTCCAAAATGCTCCACCAATCGAACAGGAACCAGGAAGGCTCAGAAGAAATGATATGTGGCAATCGCATGCGGCAAGAGGGGCACGCCATGGCATTGGTGATGGTGATGGTGATGTGTGTGCTGTGCTAGATGCAGAGCACAACCTTGTCGTAGCAGGTGACCGAGGGGTCAACACTGTATGCACGAGCTTGGGAACTTCTTAGAACACCACAAACCAGAGTTTACCTCCGCATTTGGTCTGCAGTATCAATATCACAGATTACCAATGTGAATAGCCACTTGAACCCTTCATGCCATATCCCAAATGACAAAAGTAGCCATGCTAGACCAATATATAGATAGATCGATAGCCGTTGGAGACAAATCATCACATTTAGGAAGATCTCCAATCGTCAAACGTGTCAGTGAAAATGCTATCATCAGGGTGAAAAATGTAACGGGGGCGCACGTGCTGCATATGCTGCAAAGGGGGTAGAATCAGCGTCTTGATCCTTGAACACTTCGCTCGCAGGGTTCCATCCACAACGATGTTGCGACAGTTGCGCACGCAGAGGCGCTCCATGTGAGGGCAGCCATCGATGATGGCAACCAGCTCCTCTGTCGTGATATTGCTATTGACGAGAGTAAGGTATCGCAGCTCGTGCATCATCTCGATTCCAAGTGCCCCATCTCTTATACCCCCATAAGACCCTTGCCGCAACATGAGACGCTTCAGCTGCGCACATGCTCTGCTGGTGACCTCATATGCGTCACCATCAACAAATGGACATAGGGAAATGAGAAGTTCTTCGAGCAGAGGAAGCTTGATTATCAGCTCAGTGAATGCTTCATTGGTGACATTGCAATAGTCAAGGCTGAGACTCTTAAGGGAGGGCGATCTGCGGAAAAAAGAGAAGGAGATCATAACATTGTTGTAGCATTAGGGCATAACGAGAATCAATGTGTTCTTTTTTGGCAACTAGCGTAACGCCTGAGCGTTGCTAAGGAATCAAAAAATAATGATTTAGTTTTATATTGGGTTAGTAGTAGATAACAACCAATGCCCGTGCAACGCTGCGAAGAAGAAACTCAACCAAGCAGCCAACACTGCACTTGTGAAAACTGCAGCGGTGGGGGCACTATTGCAAGATATAGTTTTTCCCCTTCCAATTGGAGAGGTCTGGTGGGTTCTAGATGGACGAGGGAGATTGGGACGGAGTGGGTGTGTGAACTCACCACCACTACCACTAAATCCAATTTATAAGATAGTAGAGATAATCTACCTACAGGCTACAACTTCTGGCTTTGTAATTTCCTGTATAAAACTAAGCATGGAAAGCAAATAATGTGATTACAACAGCTAAACATCAAGTACTCATGTATGTGTTTTGATCTCATATATACAAACCACTAGTTTGACTACATTCACTCAGAAATCCCTGCACGAATCTCATCTATGTGAACTAGTTTCACTACACCCGTTAACGAATCAGTGAGCTGTACCCAATAAATAAAGAGGCCACCCGATTTTAGCTTGAAAAGAAGAACAAAACAACTAGTTTGTGTGGTCAGATTTGGAATTTAGACGCAAATATTGTACTAAAACAAGAGTACCTTTCTGCAATATACTTGAGAAGCTGATCAGTAACAAACTCGCTCCCTGCAAACACCTCGAGCCCCCCATTGGAGCGGTCCACGGCGGCTTTTGCCATCGCACACAAGACATCGCAGCTTTTTTTCTTCTTCCCTCGCAAGACAGCATGGTGCTCCATGTCGACAAATCGCCATAAGCTAGGTACTTTTGCCGCCTCGAGCCATGAGTGGCACACAAGGCCTGCACCCATGAGAATATCAACTGCGCCGAGTTTGGCAAAGACCGAGGCAAGCACATCAAGAGGCAGCTCGGACCAGTCCCTGACGGCTTCTGGCTGCACCTTCATTTCTTGGGAATGACTGCAAACAAAGGGTGGCATCACTGATAACGAACTACCAGGACCGATTGATCAAAGAAAAGAAGTTGGTAATCATAGGGTACCTTAGGCGGCGGCGACAGACACCCCGCGAGACAACAAACGAGACGCCGTTCATCATTATTGGGGGCTGATGGGAAGCTTGAAGCATCCTTCTGAAAGCTAGCTCGTGAAAGAGCTCTTTTGTTACAAAAAATCAGCAGTGAAATCTAACTCCCCGGAATAACCTGTTTCGGGAAAAAGAAATGGTAAGCAACCTGTGTGAGCTGCACAGCTAGAATTTCTTATCAGTTAGGAGTACACCAAAATGAGTGGGCTGATCGCATGACGCATTGAAATTTCAGATCTTTACAAGAAACCGGAGCCACAGAACTGGAGAAATTGGTAACAAGATACGGAGAATTCACAGGAAGGCAATGTAAGCCATCAAATTTTATCCTTTCGCAGGTAAGAAGGGGAAAGCCGTAATCTTTTTGCGGGCAAGAAGGTGAAGTTACCTGCTCAAATCAAACGACGGCAAGGAGGCCTCTTTGATCTCATCCGCGGTCCGCTCCCGGAACGCCCGCCGTGGCAGACCCGTGGGGACGCGCTCACGGCCACGCCGACCCGGCGTACCTCCACCAGCGAGCGAACCTTGTACCTTGGATCTTGGAATGCCTTTCCTGCCCTAGCGAGGTCAGATCCGGCGGCGGCGCACCCGCGCCTGGTCTGGCGCCGCCCGGAGGCTGGTCGTGGCCTCGGCAGGGGATGTGAAGTCACGCCCGGAGCAGGAGGACGGCTGTAGGACCGTCGCCCGGACACCGCCAAAGGCGCCGCTCCTCGTCGTCGTCGCTCCCCCTGTCTGCCGAGACTCGAGAGAGAGGTGGCTGCGGAGGTGCGGAGGCCGAACCACTCCCCGTTTGTACTCTGCCGCAGTTTCCTTTTGATTTTTTTTAGGGAATCCTTTTGAGATAAGGAACGGAAACTAATAATTATTTATTGGGCCATTAACAGACCATGCCAACCACAGGCCCGTAAAGCCCAATTTGCCCACTTGCCCCGTGCCTTATTTCATCGGCGTTCTTTTTAGGAAACATTGCTCCAAGTTCATTCATTTGCAAAGTTCAAATATAGCGGCATACTGCAAGAGGTAAACAAAACTTCGCAATACTATGAGCTACGCGCACCAAGCACCGGGCGCTGGAGAATTTTAACTTCAAGGGTTGGTCCATTGCTTTTTCATTTTTGGCTTTTTCTTCTGGTTTTTCATTGGTTTCTGTTTTCTTTTTCTCACTAGTTTTTTTTTATTTTTTTCTTCCTTTTGGTTTTCTATTCCTTTTCATTTTAATTGTGTCTTATTTTCATTACATGAAGAATTTTAACTTTATGACTTTCTAAATTTGTAGACAATTTTATACTTTGTTACAAATTTAACAGGACCATCGTTATTTTTTTAATTCATGAAAAAAATTTAAATTAGTTTAACATTTGTCAAAGTTAGTGAAAAAAATTAAATTTTGTGAATTTGTTACAATTTTGTGAACATTCTTCAAACTCATGAATTTTTAGAAAAAAATATTGTTTTTATTTCTTACTATACATTTACATATATGTACACAGTGTGAACATTTATCACTTTTGAAAACCAAACTAAAATTTATTTAGTACTAGATGTGAAATGAAAAAGGGGCAAACCAACAATTTGTGCCCAGCCCAAGTGTGCCCATGTGACCGCTTACGCTTTTATTCCACGCCAACATGTAAAACAGGGAATCCTTCCATCTATTTATCATGTTGCATATGGGTAGTGAGCGCATCCCCACTAATCTGTCGCGGCGGGTGGCCGAGGGCGTTCAAGAAGGGACGGCTATGTGCCACCCGCAGCCAGCCCTACCACGTATTGAGCCGGCGCAGTAGCTACAGCTCGCGCTCCTGACGTCATGTTACTTTTGTTTTGTTTTCTTCTATATTTTATTCACATTTTTGTTTTTCGTTTTTCATTTATTTTTCACCTTTTCCCTATTTAGAAATATTCTAAATATAAATATTACAACAAAACACATATTTTTTAAAAATGCGTATTTGAAAAATGTAACCATGTATAGAAAAATGTATTTTATGTATAAGAAAAATGTACAATGTGTATCAGAAAAAGTACAAAATGCTTATCATATGTATGGAAAAATGTTAATTGTGTGCACAAAATATATTTATAAATTGTAAAAGCAAATGTTCGTCTACATCCAAAAAATGTTTGTTACATTAAAAAAAATGTTCACAAGTTTCCAAACATTTGTTCAGGACATTTCATAGAACTCTTCGCAAAATATATAAAAAATTGCATAGTCCAGAAAATTGTTTTATTATGTTTAATAAAATTTTCCAATGCATATTTAAAAAAATAGAGTGTATTTGAAAAAATGTTCAAAGCATTATTTGTAAAAATGTTTAAAATGAATTCGAAAATTATGAAACATATATAAAATAATGTTATATGTATACGAAAAATGTACAACATTTATGAAAAAGTAGGCATCAAACAATATAATAGAAAAATATTAATATTTTTTTTGAACATAGAAAAATATTAATCATATATCAGAAACATGTTTAAAATGCTTAAAAATGTTTCTAATGTATACGAAAAATGCATAACATGTATGAAAAATGTAGACATGTGTTAAAAAAGGAAAATCAACAAGAAAACTAATAAAAATCGACAAAGAAAAAAAAGAAAAAAAAAGAGAACAATGAAAAACTAGAAAGAAACAAATGAAAAAGAAGGTATAACAAAGAAAGAAAGAAAAATAAAAAACCAATGAGAAAACAAATAAACCAAAGCAAAACTAAAAAAAAGGTGAAAATGAAAAGAGAAAAATGGTAAATCGAACCTGGAACAACCGCTACGAGTCTAGCGAGCCTGTGCGCGCAGAATTGGGCATGTCTGCTGCTGTTGCCTGCAGGCGATTCCTCTTAGAATCAGTACACGCGACATATTGCCTTGGCGGTTCGGGAAGAGGACCGCAGATGAGATCATGACCATGCTAGAAAGTCCTCCTATCAAGCTGACGCATAGAGCAACTACAAATGTGTCGCCCCGTTATGTTGCCCATTGGTGTGTCCTTTCTAGCGTTACAAACTTGCAATTACTATTTCTGCTGGGTTTTCTATTGATTTCAAATTATTCCATTTTTGTCGGTTTTTTGTTTTGTTTTCGATAAAATGGATGAATACATTATTTTTTTAAAGATGAGTTTTAAATAGAAAACATAGACATTTTGGAAAACTAGATAATTTTCCAGATTTCGTGATTACTTTATCAAATTTCTTGAATGTTGTCTATTTTTTTGTGAATAGTTTGTAAGCAATCCTGGAATTTTTTTGAAGAAATAAAAACCCAAAAAGAATACGAAATGAAAACATGAAGAATACCAAGAAGAAAACTGCCGGGACCCTAAAAACAAAAGAAGCGAAATAACGAAAAAATAATCGTTGAGTGGCAGTGTTTTCAAAGATTACGAATAATAATCCAATTTTAAAAGTGCAATTTGAATTATACTCAAACATGGACAAAAAAGTTATAATATTTAGGAGAAATATGTATTCATTTAAAATATGTTGACTAATTCAAATGATGTGACAACATACTTCCATTGTTCTTTCTTTATTACCAAGAACAAGAAAAATACAACAAAATTATATACACAGTGATGAATAGAAAAAACCACGAGGACATTACTAAACGACACAATGTTTTTATATGAGATCGGTTGAGATTCTTCGTCATATATGATAAAGGAATCAATAGTCTGTGAGGGCTTGAAGATTATCTCTTTCGTGAAACCCACCACCATCAGTACAATGCCATCGCTACCCATTAAACTTCAAATAGAACCACCCAAACAAACATATTTTTTTCAAAAGAAGGATGAAATTTCCGCCCTCTGCATCATTGCAATGCGCACAACTATTGTTATTAACTATTAAGAAGAGTATAGAACGAAGACAAAGACGGTCGAACCATTACATGATATGAAATTCACACCTATGACTAAATCGATTTCTTTCGCAACAACACCTTCAAGAAAGAAACACCATTACATCACCGTCACCACGTCAGGCAGAAACGACCTGGACAAGGATTTTCATCCTCATTGCAAGGCCAACCGATGAAGACTAGTACAACAGCAAAGTAGACAACTCCTTTAGGAAAGTAATGACACAAGTTTGTAAATTAGTTTTTTTACGGGTGTGTAAAACGGAGTTTCAGAACATTGGGGCGACGGAGCACTTCATTTTGAAGCCACCAAAACAAGTGCTTAAAAGATTTGAATTTCTTTGATTTTTTTACATGAATACACATGCATGTGGTCTAAGTGCGTGCGAAAATCCGTTGTATTGTACTCTGCACAAAAAGACAAAAAATCGGCCTAAATACGAAGAAAACTAAGCCCAAATTTGCATGTGAAAATTCGTTGTATTGTAGCTGCACAAAAAGACAAAAAAAAAGTTCTAAAAACGAAAAAACTGGCCCCGAATTTGCATGTATTTTTTCTTTTTTTGTATCTCTCAAATGCAAGCACGTATATTGGTGAATTTTTTGGCAAGTTACATTGCACTGCTATAAGTGCATGTACACAAAAATTTGGAATTTTTCAAGCCATACAAAATTGTTTTTCTTTTAAATTCAAAATAACTAGCACATAGTGCCGTACTCAGATGTCTTTTTAACGCAAGTTTGTCGCTATCGAGCCCAACCAATAAAGGTGAGGACAAGAGCCACATACTGAACATGAATTGGTGTTTCAATCAATATCTACATGATAAATTGTTTGATGGTCGCTCTGTTGGTACTACATGCTAGGGCCAAAAGACACTAGCAAATTAGTGGAGAGACTTCACACCTTACACCGCTCGCAGTCGTCAGGTGGGCGTCTACGTCTCGGCACGGATCTGGCCATCACAAATCCACATTAACTCGAGTCATACTGCATCATCCGCCATAACGTTGGGGGTCACTGCATCGGTGTTAGTTGCCTACAGGGAGCCGCTAGTCCACCCCTTGCTCAACAGCGTTAGACTCTGTTGCCGACGCCTTGAATCTTCTCGTGTTGATACGTCTCCAACGTATCTATAATTTTTAATTGTTCCATGCTGTTATATTATCATTCTTGGATGTTTCATAATCATTTTTAGCAACTTTATATCAGTTTTTGAGACTAACCTATTGACATAGTGCCCAGTGTCAGTTGTTGTTTTTTGATTGTCTTTTACTTCGCAGAAAATCAAAATCAAACGGAGTCCAATTGCCACATAACTTTTTGAAGATTTTTTTCTGCCCAGAAGACATCCAGAGAGTCAAGGAAGCACACGAGGGGAGGCCCGTGGGGCCCACTAGGCACCAGGGCGCGCCAGTGGCCCCGGACGCGCCCTGGTGGGTAGTAGAGGCCACGAGCCCCCGCCCCCGACCTAACGCCGACTATATAAATACCACAATATTCCAGAAACCCTCAGGGCGTCGACGAAAAATTGTTTCAGCCGCCGCAAGTTCTAGAGCCACGGGATCCAATCTAGAGCCCTTTTCCGGCACCCTGCCGGAGGGGAACACGATCACGGAGGGGTTCATCATCCTCATTGGTTATCCTCTGATGATGTGTGAGTATTTCACCTCAGATCTGCGCTTCCGTAGGCAATAGGTAGATGGCTTCTTCTCTCTTTTTGATCTTCAATACAATGTTCTCTTCGAAGATCTATTTGATATAATTTCTTTTGTGGTGTGTTTGTTGGATCCAATGAATTGTGAGTTTATGACCAGATCTATTCATATCCATACATGATTATTATAGCCTCGTATTTCTTCTTCGATATTTCGGTTTTGTTTTGCCAATTTGATTGATTTATCTTGCAATGGGAAGTCGTGCTTTGTAATGGGTTCGATCTTGCGGTGCTCAATCTCAGTGACACAAGGAGACATGACACGCATGTATCGTTGCTATTAAGGATAAAAAGATGGGGTCTATTCTACATGAATAGATCTTGTCTATATCATGTCATCGTTCTTAAGGCAGTACTCCATTTCTCCATAAACTTAATACACTAGATGCATGCAGGATGATACGTCTCCAACGTATCTATAATTTTTGATTGTTCCATGCTATTATATTATCCTTCTAGGATGTTTCATGGGCTTTTATATACACTTTTATATGATTTTTGGGACCAACCTATTAACCCAGAGCCCAGTGCCAGTTTCTATTTTTCTCCTGTTTTAGGGTTTCGCAGAAAAGGAATATCGAACGGAGCCCAGTTGACCTAAAAATCAACGGAGCTTAGTTTTGGACCAGAAGAAGCCCAGGAAGTGCCGGAGGGGGACCAGAAGGTCCACGGCTGCCCACGAGGGTGGGGGCGCGCCCCCTGCCTCGTGGACAGCCCCGAGACCCCCTTTACTTGGCCCCGACTCCAACACCTCCTATATATATTGAAACCTCCAGAATAACCTAGATCGGGAGTTCCGCCGTCGAAAGCCTCTATTGCCAAACCAATCTAGACCCGTTCTGGCACCCTGCCGGAGGGTGGAACCCTCACCGGTGGCTATCTTCATCATCCCGGCGCTCTCCATGATGAGGAGGGAGTAGTCCACCCTTGGGGCTGAGGGTATGTACCAGTAGCTATGTGTTTGATCTCTCTCTCTCTCTCTCTCTCTCTCTCTCTCTCTCTCTCTCTCTCGTGTTATTGAGATGGCACGATCTTGATGTATCGTGAGCTTTGCTATTATAGTTGGATCTTATGATGCTTCTCCCCCTCTACTCTCTTGTAATGGATTGAGTTTTCCCTTTGAAGTTATCTTATCAGATTGAGTCTTTAAGGGTTTGAGAACACTTGATGTATGTCTTGCGTGGGATACCCGTGGTGACAATGGGGTATTCTATTGTTTCACTTGACGTATGTTTTGGTGATCCACTTGCGGGTTCCATGACCTTGGGGATCTATGCATAGGGGTTGGCACACGTTTTCGTCTTGACTCTCCGATAGAAACTTTGGGGCACTCTTTGAAGTACTATGTGTTGGTTGAATAGATGAATCTGAGATTGTGTGATGCATATCGTATAATCATGCCCACGTATACTTGAGGTGGCAATGGAGTATCTAGGTGACATTAGGGTTTTGGTTGATTTGTATCTTAAGGTGTTATTCTAGTACGAACTCTATGATAGATTGAACGTTACTACGGACTCTTGATAGATCGATCAGAAAGAATAACTTTGAGGTGGTTTTGTACCCTACCATAATCTCTTCGTTTGTTCTCCGCTATTAGTGACTTGGGAGTGACTCTTTGTTGCATGTTGAGGGCTAGTAATATGATCCAATTATGTTATCCTTGTTGAGAGAACTTGCACTAGTGAAAGTATGAACCCTAGGCCTTGTTTCCTATCATTGCAACACCGTTTATGCTCACGTTTACCACTTGCTACCTTGATGTTTTTATATTTTCTTATTACAAAAACCTATATCTACCATCCATATTGCACTTGTATCACCATCTCTTCGCCGAACTAGTGCACCTATACAATTTACCATTATATTGGGTGTGTTGGGGACACAAGAGGCTCTTTGTTATTTGGTTACCGGGTTGTTTGAGAGAGACCGTCTTCATCCTACGCCTCTCACAGATTGATAAACCTTAGGTCATCCACTTGAGGGAAATTTGCTACTGTTCTACAAACCTCTGCACTTGGAGGCCCAACAACGTCTACAAGAAGAAGGTTGTGTAGTAGACATCAATTTCTTTTCTGGCGCCGTTGCCGGGGAGGTGAGTGCTTGAAGGTATATCTTTAGATCTTGCGATTGAATCTTCTAGTTTCTTGTTTTATCACTAGTTTAGTTTATAAAAGAAAACTACAAAAAATGGAATTAGGTTACCTCATATGCTTCATCTTTTTAATATCTTTCGTGAAAATGATGGAAAGGAAAATTGTGCTCAAGTACTAGAAGAAGAATTACATAGAATGCTTGGCATAAAATATGTGCATGATGAGCATGATTGCAATGTTGTTACTATGAATTCTTTGAATACCCATTATGCTAATGATATGCAAAGCCACAAGCTTGGGGATGCTATGTTTGATGAAGATGATATGTTTAGTCCCCCAAGTTTTGATGAGCAAATTTATTATGATGAAAGCATGCCTCCTATTTATGATGATTATATTGATGAAAGTGGATTTGGAGAGGTCATGACTTTATTTAGTGATGAATCCACTATTTTGGAAGAGGTTCCAATTGATTATGAGAACAAAGTTGCTATCTATGATGATTACCGTGATGACTTGTATGCTATTAAGAATAATGATAACCATGAAACTTGTCATCATGATTTTAGTTTTCAATTGGATTATGCTTCACATGATAGTTATTTTGTTGAATTTGCTTCTCCCACTACTATGAATGAGAAGAATTTTGCTTATGTGGAGAGTAATAAAATTTCTATGCAAGTAGATCATGAAAAAAATGCTTTATGTGCTGGTTATATTGTTGCATTCATTCATGATGCTACTGAAAATTATTATGAGAGAGGATCATATGCTTGTAGGAATTGCAATAATATCAAGTTTCCTCTCTATGTGCTTAAAGTTTTGAAGCTATGCTTGTTTTCCCTTCCTATGCTAGTTGATTATTGCTCCCATAAGTTGTTTGATTACAAAATCCCTATGCATAGGAAGTGGGTCATACTTAAATGTGCTAGTCATATTCTTCATGATGATCCCGTTATGTTTCAATTCCTATCTTTTATGTGAGCATCATTGAAATCATCATGCCTAGCTAGGGGTGTTAAACGATAGCGCTTGTTGGGAGGCAACGTTTGTTCTTTAGTTTTTGCTTATGTTTAGGAATAAATATTGCATCTAGATTCTGTTTAGATGTGGTTTTGTGTTTTAATTAGTGTTTGTGCCAAGTAGAACCTTTGGGAAGACTTGTGTGAAGTTTATATGATCTTGCTGTAAAAACAGAAACATTAGCGCACACTAGAATAGTCACCAGATTTTACTGGAAAGTGCTATTTAGTTGATTCTTTTTGCAGATGATTAATAGAAAAATTCCTCACGTTTACCAATTTATTTCAATTTTTTTGGAGTTACAGAAGTATGTGAAAGTTACAGATTACTACAGACTGGTCTGTTTTTGACAATTTCTGTTTTTCGTGTGTTGTTTGCTTATTTCAATGCATCTATGGGTAGTATTGGAGGATATGAATCATAGGAAAGTTGGAATACAGTAGGTTTAACACCCATATAAAGAAAGAATGACTTCATTGCAGTACCTTTGAGTAGTGTTTTGTTTTCTTATACTAACGGAGCTCATGAGATTTTTGTCTAAATTTTGTGTTGTGAAGTTTTCAAGTTTTGAGTATTGCTTTGATGGACTATGGAACAAAGAGTGGCAAGAGCCTAAGCTTGGGGATGCCCAAGGCACCCCAAGGTAAAATTCAAGGACAACCAAAAGCCTAAGCTTGGGGATTGATGACCCACAAGTGTAGGGGATCTATCGTAGTCCTTTCAATAAGTAAGAGTGTCGAACCCAACGAGGAGCAGAAGGAAATGATAGGCAGTTTTCAGTAAGGTATTTTCTGCAAGCACTGAAAATATAGGTAACAGATAGTTTTGTGATAAGATAATTGGTAGCAAGTGACAAACGGTAAAAGTAAATAAGGTGCTGCAAGGTGGCCCAATCCTTTTTGTAGCAAAGGAAAGCGCTCCCGAGGACACATGGGAATTATGGTCAAGCTAGTTTTCATCACGATTGTCTGATTCGCGTTCGTACTTTGATAATTTGGTATGTGGGTGGACCGGTGCTTGGGTGCTGCCCTTACTTGGACAAGCCTCCCACTTATGATTAACCTCTAATGCAAGCATCCGCAACTACAAAAGAAGTATTAAGGTAAACCTAACCATAGCCTGAAACATATGGATCCAAATCAGCCCCTTACGAAGCAACGCATAAACTAGGGTTTAAGCTTCTGTCACTGTAGCAACCCATCATTGATACGTCTCCAACGAATCTATAATTTTTTATTGTTCCATGCTATTATTTATGAAGTCTTGGATGTTTAATGGGCTTTATCATTTACTTTTATATCATTTTTGGGACTAACCTACTAACCCAAAGGCCCAGTCCAGATTGCTGTTTTTTGCCTATTTCAGGGTTTTGCAGAAAAGAAATATCAAACGGAGTCCAAACGGAATGAAACCTTCGCAGGAGATATTTTTGGAGAAAATCATGCGAGATAAACTTCGGGCCAAGCCAGAGGACAGGGGGCCCCCTCGAGGGTGGGGGGCACGCCCCCCTTCCCAAGGCGCGCCCCCTGCCTCGAGGACAGCCCTGTGGCCCATGGTGCCTCTCTTCCTCTTATATATGCCTACGTACCCCAGAAACTCCAGAGGCAGAGAGAAAACCCTAATTCCACCGCCGTAGCTGCTGTTCCCATGGAGATCCCATCTTGGAGCATGTTCCGGGAGGGGGGGGGGTCCATCACGGAGGCCTTCATCATCATCATCATCGCCTTCACCATGAGTTGTGAGTAGTTTACCACAGACCTTCGGGTCCATAGCTAGTATCTAGATGGCTTCTACTCTCTCTCGGGATCTCAATACAAAGTTCTCCTCAGTCTTCGAGGAGATCTATTCGATGTAATCTCTTTTTGCGGTGTGTTTGTCAAGATCCGATGAATTGTGAGTTTATGATCAAGGTTATCTATGAAAGATATTTGGTTCTTCTCTGAACTTTTTATGTGTGCTCATAATATCCTTGCAAGTCTCTTCGAATTATTGGTATGGTTTGGCCTACTAGATCTATAGTTCTTGCAATGGGAGAACTGCTTGGCTTTGGGTTCAATCTTGCGGTGTCCTTTCCCAGTGACAGTAGGGGCAGCAAGGCACGTATTGTATTGTTGCCATCGAGGATAAAAAGATGGGGTTTTCATCATATTGCTTGAGTTTATCCCTCTACATCATGTCATCTTGCTTAAGGCATTACTCTGTTCGTATGAACTTAATACACTAGATGCATGCTGGATAGTGGTCGATGTGTGGAGTAATAGTAGTTGATGCAGGCAGGAGTCGGTCTACTTGTCTCGGACGTGATGCCTATATACAATGATCATGCCTAGATAGTCTCATAATTATTCGCTTTTCTATCAATTGCTCGACAGTAATTTGTTTACCCCCCGTAGAATCTCGCTATCATGAGAGAAGCCACTAGAGAAAACTATGGCCCCCGGGTCTATCTTTATCATATTACTTTCTAGAAAATTTCTGCCGCCGTTGTTTATTTGCTTTCTTTGCTTTCTATTTCTATACCAAAAATACCAAAAATATAATTATCATCTCTATCAGATATCACTGTCGTAAGTGACCATAAAGGGATTGACAACCCCTTATCACGTTGGCTGCGAAGTTCTTATTTGTTTGTGCAGGTGCGAGAGACTGGCGCATGGTCTCCTACTGGATTGATACCTTGGTTCTCAAAAACCGAGGGAAATACTTACGCTACTGTGCTGCATTTCCCTTTCCTCTTCGAGGGAATACAACGCAAGCTCAAGAGGTAGCAAGAAGAATTTCTGGCACCGTTGCCGGGGAGGCTTACGCAAAAGTCATATACTAAGTACCTATCACAAACCCTTATCCTTCGCATTACATTTATTTTCCTCTCGTTTTCCTCTCCCCCACTTCACCTTTGCCGTTTTATTCGCCCTTCTTCCGCCGTGTGTTTCTTGTTCGCTTGCTTCTTGTTTGCTTGTGTGTGTTGGATTGCTTGCTTGTCACTATGGCTCAGAACAATACCAAATTGTGTGACTTCTCCAATACCAACAACAATGATTTTATTAGCACTCCGATTGCTCCTATTACCGATGCTGAATCTTGTGAGATCAATGCTGCTTTGTTGAATCTTGTCATGAAAGATTAATTCTCCGGCCTTCCTAGTGAAGATGTCGCTACCCATCTAAACAACTTTGTTGATTTGTGTGATATGCAAAAGAAAAGGGATACGGATAACGATATTGTTAAATTGAAGTTATTTCCGTTTTCACTTAGAGATCGTGCTAAAACTTGGTTTTCCTCTTTTCCTAGAAATAGTATTGATTCATGGAATAAGTGCAAAGATGCTTTCATCTCTAAGTATTTCCCTCCTGCTAAGATCATCTCCCTTAGAAACGATATTATGAATTTTAAGCAACTAGATCATGAGCATGTTGCACAAGCTTGGAAGAGAATGAAATTAATGATACGTAATTTCCCTACACATGGTTTGAATCTATGGATGATTATTCAGAACTTTTATGCTGGCTTGAATTTTGCTTCTATAAATCTTTTAGATTCGACCGCCGGAGGCACTTTCATGGAAACTACCTTAGGAGAAGCTACCAAACTCCTAGATAATATTATGGTTAATTATTCTCAATGGCACACCAAAAGATCTACTAGTAAAAAAGTGCATGCTATCGAAGAAATTGGTGTTTTGAGTGGCAAGATGGTTGAACTTATGAAATTGTTTGCTGCTAAGAGTGCTTCTTCTGATCCTAATGATATGCCTTTGTCCACTTTGATTGAGAATAACAATGAATCTTTGGATGTGAATTTTGTTGGTAGGAATAATTTTGGTAACAATGCTTATAGAGGTAATTTTAATCCTAGGCCTTTTCCTAGTAATTCCTCTAATAATTTTGGTAATTTCTACAACGACTCTTATGGAAAGATGCCTTCTGAATTTGAAACTAGTGTTAAGGAGTTTATGATCTCGCAAAAGAATTTCAATGCTATGCTTGAAGAAAAATTGCTTAAAGTTGATGAATTGGCTAGAAGTGTGGATAGAATTACTCTTGATGTTGATTCTTTGAAACTTAGATCTATCCCACCTAAGCATGATATCAATGAGTCTCTCAAAGCCATGAGAATTCCCATTGACGAATGCAAAGAAAGAACCGCTAGGATGCGTCCTCTTTGGGTTATCGTGAAAATAAAGATGAAGATCTGAAAGTTATTGATGTGTCTCCTATTAGATCCTTATTTTCTAGTATTAATCTTGATGATAATAGGATTGGAGATGATTCTGCTTTAAGGTGTCCCAATGATTTGGAGTTTTTAGATCTTGCTGCTAAAATTGCTAAAAGTGGGATTGAAGAGATTAAAACTTTGCATAGTGATGAACCTACTACTTTTGATTTCAAGGGATTCAATTATGATAATTGCTCTTTGATTGATTGTATTTCCTTGATGCAATCCGTGCTAAATTCTCCGCATGCTTATAGTCAAAATAAAGCTTTCACTAAACATATAGTTGATGCTTTGATGCAATCTTATGAATAAAAACTTGAGTTGGAAGTTTCTATACCTAGAAAGCTTTATGATGAATGGGAACCTACTATCAAAATAAAAATAAAAGATCATGAATGCTATGCCTTGTGTGATTTGGTTGCTAGTGTTTCCACTATCCCAAAAGCTTTGTGTGATTTGCTAGGGTTCCATGAGCTTGATGATTGTTCTTTAAATTTGCATCTTGCGGATTCCACTATTAAGAAACCTATGGGAAGAATTAATGATGTTCTTATTGTTGCCAATAGGAATTATGTGCCCGTAGATTTCATTGTTCTTGATATAGATTGCAATCCTTCATGTCCTATTATTCTTGGTAGACCTTTCCTTGGAACGATTGGTGCAATTATTGATATAAAGGAAGGAAATATTAGATTCCAATTTCCGTTAAGGAAAGGCATGAAACACTTTCCTAGAAAGAAAATCAAATTACCATATGAATCTATCATGAGAGCCACTTACGGATTGCCTTCCAAGGATGGCAATACCTAGATTTATCTTGTATCGTGCCTAGCTAGGGGCGTAAAACGATAGCGCTTGTTGGGAGCCAACCCAATTTTATGTTTTTTTGCTTTTGTTGCAGTTAGGGAATAAATATTGCATCTAGCCTCTGATTAGATGTGTTTTCATGTTTTTTTAGTGTTTGTGCCAAGTTGAACCTTTGGTAAGACTTGTGTGAAGTTTATTTGATCTTGTTATGAAAAACAGAATCGTTAGCGCTCGCTAAAGTGGTCTTCAGATTTTACTGGAGCGTGATTTTTAGTTGATTCTTTTTGCTTCTGATTGGTAAACAAATTGCGCAAATTTACCTATTTAGTTTGAATTTTTTGGAGTTCCAGAAGTAGGCGAACCCAGCAGATTACTACACACTGTTCTGTCTTTGACAGATTCTGTTTTTCGTGTGTTGTTTGCTTATTTCGATGCATCTATGAGTAATATTGGAGGATATGAAACATAGAGAACTTGGAGTACAGTAGGTTTAACACCAATATAAACAATGAATGAATTCCTTGATGTACCTTTGAGTGGTGGTTTGCTTTCTCTTACTAACGAAGCTCACGAGAAGTTTTGTCTAAGTTTTGTGTTGTGAAGTTTTCAAGTTTTGAGTATTGCTTTGATGGACTATGGAACAAGGAGTAGCAAAGGCCTAAGCTTGGGGATGCCCATGGCACCCCAATTAAATTCAAGATAATCAAAAGCCTAAGCTTGGGGATGCCCCGGGAAGGCATCCCCTCTTTCGTCTTCATCCATCGGTAACTATACTTGGAGCTATATTTTTATTCGCAACATGCTATGTGTTTTGCTTGGAGCGTCTTGTATAATTTGAGTCTTTTCTTGTTAGTTTGCCACAATCATCCTTGCTAGACACACCTATTTGAGAGAGTTAAATATGCCCTATAAATTGTTAGAACACTCTATATGCTTCACTTATATCTTTTAAGTTGAATAGTTTTTGCTCTAGTGCTTCACTTATATCTTTTAGAGCACGGTGGTGGTAATATTTTGTAGAAATTGTTGAACTCTCATGCTTCACTTAGATCTATTTGAGAGTCTATTAAAACAGCATGGTAAAGTGTTTAGGCTAAAGGAATTAGTCTTCACATGATAAACATCCAATGTCAATGTAGTAAAAAAAATCACATTAAGTGCATTGAGTAGAAGGAGATGTTGGATGCTTGATAAAAGTTTTGAGACATGAGGATAGTGATATTAGAGTCATGCTAGTGGAGTAATTATGAAATTGAGAAATATTTGTGTTAAGGTTGGTGATTTCCGTAGCATGCACGTATGGTGAACCGTTGTGTGACTAAGTTAAAGCATGAGGTATTTGTAGAATGTCAACCTTTGTGTGGAGGTCGGGGGCGCACAATGGTTAACTCCTACCAACCTCCCCCCTAGGGGCATGCGTTGATTACTTTGTTTTGATGACTCGTAGATTTTTGCAATAAGTATATCAGTTCTTATGACTAATGTTGAGTCCATGGATTATACGCATTCTCACCCTTCCACCATTGCTAGCCTCTCTTGTACCGCGCAACTTTTGCCGGTGCCATAAACCCACTATATATCCTTCCTCAAAACAACCACCATATTGTTCCTCAAAACAGCCACCATACCTACCTATCATGGCATTTCCATAGCCATTCCGAGATATATTGCCATGCAATTTTCCACCGTTCCGTTTATATGACACGCATCATATTGTCATATTGCCATTGCATGATCATGTAGTTGACATAGTATTTGTGGCAAGGCCACCATGCATAATTTTTATACATGTCACTCTTGTTTCATTGCACATACCGGTACACCGCCAGAGGCATTCATATAGAGTCATACTTTGTTGTTGTAGTATCGAGTTGTAATGAAAGTGTGATGATCATCATTTATAGAGCATTGTCCCATGGGAGGAAGGGCTGAATCTATAAAGCCCCTCCGCAAAAAAAAGAAAAAAAAAGAAAAAAAAAGAGAAAGGCCAAAGAAAAAAAAGGCCCAAAAAAAGGGGGAAAAGAAAAAAAAGAAAAGAAAAAGGGACAATTGCTACTATCTTTTCCACACTTGTGCTTCAAAGTAGCACCATGTTCTTCATTGTAGAGAGTCTCATGCTTAGTCACTTTCATATACTAGTGGGAATTTTCGTTATAGAACTTGGCTTGTATATTCCAACGATGGGCTTCCTCAAATGCCCTAGGTCTTCGTGAGCAAGCAAGTTGGATGCACACCCACTAGTTTCTTTTGTTGAGCTTTCATTCATATTTAGCTCTAGTGCATCCGTTGCATGTCAATCCCTACTCACTCACATTGATATCTATTGATGGGCATCTCCATAGCCCGTTGATACGCCTAGTCGATGTGAGACTATCTCCCTTTTTTGTCTTCTTCACAACCACCTCTATTCCACCCATAGTGCTATGTCCATGACTCACACTCATGTATTGCGTGAAAGTTGAAAGGTTTGAAAAGATAGAGCATGAAAACAAATGCTTGGCTGAAATCGGGGTTGTGCATGATATGAATATTTTGTGTTATAGCAAGGGAGCATAGCCAACACTATATGATTTTGTAGGGATAACTTTCTTTAGCCATAGTATTTTGAGAAGACGTGATTGCTTTGTTAGTATTGCTTGAAGTATTGTTATTTCTTATGTCAATATAGACTTTTATCTTGAATCCTTCAGATATGAACATTCATGCCACAATTAAGAGAATTACATTGAAAAACTATATTGGTTAGCATTCCACATCAAAAGTTCTTTCTTTATCATTTACCTACTCGAGGACAAGCAGGTATTAAGCTTGGGGATGCTTGATATGTCTCCAACGTATCTAATTTTTTTGATTATTCCATGCTATTATTTATGAAGTCTTGGATGTTTAATGGGCTTTATCATTTACTTTTATATCATTTTTGGGACTAACCTACTAACCCAAAGGCCGAATCCAGATTGCTGTTTTTTGCCTATTTCAGGGTTTTGCAGATAAGGAATATCAAACGGAGTCCAAACGGAATGAAACCTTCGCAAGAGATATTTTTGGAGAAAATCACGCGAGATAAACTTCCAGGCCAAGCCAGAGTACAGGGGGCCCACCCTCGAGGGTGGGGGCGCGCCCCCCTTCCCAGGGCGCGCCCCCTGCCTCGAGGGCAGCCCGTGTGGCCCCTAGTGCCCCTCTTCCTCCTATATATGCCGACGTACCCCAGAAACTCCAGAGGCAGAGAGAAAACCCTAATTCCACTGCCGTAGCTGCTGTTCCCGTGGAGATCCCATCTTGGAGCCTGTTCCGGGAGGGGGATCCATTACGAAGGCCTTCTTCATCATCATCATCGCCCTCACCATGAGTTGTGAGTAGTTTGCCACAGACCTTCGGGTCCATAGCTAGCATCTAGATGGCTTCTTCTCTCTCTCCGGATCTCAATACAAAGTTCTCCTCGGTCTTCAAGGAGATCTATTCAATGTAATCTCTTTTTGCGGTGTGTTTGTCGAGATTCGATGAATTGTGAGTTTATGATCAAGGTTATCTATGAAAGATATTCGGTTCTTCTCTGAACTTTTTATGTGTGCTCATAATATCCTTGCAAGTCTCTTCGAATTATTGTTTTGGTTTGGCTTACTGGATCTATAGTTCTTGCAATGGGAGAAGTGCTTGGCTTTGGGTTCAATCTTGCGGTGCCCTTTCCCAGTGACAGTAGGGTCAGCAAGGCACGTATTGTATTGTTGTCATCGAGGATAAAAAGATGGGGTTTTCATCATATTGCTTGAGTTTATCCCTCTACATCATGTCATCTTGCTTAAGGCGTTACTCTGTTCGTATGAACTTAATACACTAGATGCATGCTGGATAGCGGTCGATGTGTGGGGTAATAGTAGTAGATGCAAGCAGGAGTCGGTCTACTTGTCTCGAACGTGATGCCTATATACAATGATCATGCCTAGATAGTCTGATAATTGTTCGCTTTTCTATCAATTGCTCGACAGTAATTTGTTTACCCACCGTAGAATATCGCTATCATGAGAGAAGCCACTAGAGAAATCTATGGCCCCCGGATCTATCTTTATCATATTACTTTCTAGCCAATTTCTGCCACCGTTATTTATTTGCTTTCTATTTCTATACCAAAAATACCAAAAATATAATTATCATCTCTATCAGATCTCACTATCGTAAGTGATCGTAAAGGGATTGACAACTCCTTATCGCGTTGGCTGTGAAGTTCTTATTTGTTTGTGCAGGTGCGAGGGAATGGTGCGTGGTCTCCTACTGGATTGATACCTTGGTTCTCAAAAACTGAGGGAAATACTTACGCTACTGTGCTGCTTCTCCCTTTCCTCTTCGAGGGAATACAACACAAGCTCAAGAGGTAGCAATCATCTACTTGTTACTTCCCAATGCCTTCCTCTAGGCCCAAATAATGGTGAAGTGTCACGTAGTCGATGTTCACATGACACCACTAGAGGAGAGACAACATACATCTCATCAAAATATCGAACGAAGACCAAACTCACATGACTACTGATAGCAAGACTTCTCCCATGTCCTCAGGAACAAAAGTAACTACTCACAAGACATAATATTGTTCATGATCAGAGGGGTATTAATATGCATAATGGATATGAACATATGACCTTCCACCAAATAAACCAACTAGCATCAACTACAAGGAGTAATCAACACTACTAGCAACCAACAAGTACCAATCTGAGGTTTGGGTACAAAGATTGGATACAAGAGATGAACTAGGGTTTGAGAGGAGATGGTGCTGGTGAAGATGTCGATGAAGATGGCCCTCCCCAAGATGGGAGAGTTGTTGGTGATGACGGCGGTGACGATTTCCCCCTCCCGGAGGGAAGTATCCCCGGCAGAACAGCTCTGCCGGAGCCCTAGATTGGTTTCCGCCTCGGTTCCGCCTCGAGACGGTGGTTTCTAGTCCCGAAAGCCTCCTTCTGATTTTTTCCAGATCAAAACACTTCATATAGGAGAAGATGGGATCCGGGGGCCTGCCGGCTGGCCCTCGAGGCAGGGGGGCGCGCCCTAGGAAGGGGGCACGCCCCCCACCCTCGAGGCCAGCTAGTGGCCCCTATCGTGGGTTTCTTTCGCCAGATATTTTTTATATTTTCCGAAACAATGTTCTGTGGAGTTTCAGGGCTTTTGGAGTTGTGCAGAATAGGTTTCCAGAGTTTGCTCCTTTTCCAGCCTAGGATTCCAGCTGCCGGCATTCTCCCTCTTCATGTAAACCTTGCAAAATAAGAGAGAAAAGGCATAAGTATTGTGTCAAAACATGTATGAACAGCCCATAATGCAATAAATGTCAACTTATAAGCATGATGCAAAATGGACGTATCAACTCCCCCAAGCTTAGACCTCGCTTGTCCTCAAGCAAAAGCCGATATCGAAAAATATGTCCACATGTTTAGAGATAGAGGTGTCGATAAAAACAAAATACGGATATGACGGCATCATGATCATTCTCATAAACAACAACTTATATAAATATAGTCATATGATTCTTATGCAAAAGTAACAATTCGTCCACAATATCAAGTATGCATCATAAACTTCATTGGAAACTAACAATCTTTGGTCTCGGTCATTGAAGCAATTGCAATTTATCGTAATATCGGAAAGAGTCAATATAAGAGCTTTTCAGCAAGCCTACATACTCAACTATCATATAGTCTTTCACAATTGCTCACACTCACGCAATACTTATGTTTATGGAGTTTTAATCGGACACGGAGAAAGATAGGGGCTTATGGTGTTGCCTCCCAACCTTTTACCTCAAGGGTGATGTCAACAGCAATAGATCATGAAAACTTACATCCAAGTGGGTATATATGTCAGGATCTTTCCAACACAATGTGCTTGCCAAAGGATAAAATGCAAAAAGGAAAGGTGGATTTCACCTTGACTTATAAGACAGGAATAATAGATAGGTCCTTCGCAGAGGGAAGCTGAGGTTGTCATGTGTTTTTATGGTTGGATGCACAAAGTCTTAGCATAGAAGAACTTCGCTTTATATTGCCACTTGTGTTAAGGACCTTTATTATGCAGTCCGTTGCTTTTATTACTTCCATATCACAAGATCGTATAACGCTAATTTCTCCCACACTAATAAATCATACATATTTTAGCGGATTTGCAACATGACAACTTACTTGGAAGGATCTTTCTCAATCCATAGGTAGGTATGGTGGACTCTCATGGCAAAACTGGGTTTAAGGATTATGGAAGCACAAGTAGTATCTCTACTTAGTGCGAGGAGTTTTGGATAGCATGAGGGGAAAGGAAAGCTCAACATGTTGGATGATCCATGACAATATACTTTATTTCAGATATAGGAAGATATAACCCATTATGTTGTCTTCCTTGTCCAACATCAACTCTTTAGCTTGTCATACTTTAATGAGTGCTCACAATCATAAAAGATGTCCAAGATAGTATATTTGTATGTGAAGCCTCTCTTCTTTTATTACTTCCTATTAATTGCGACAATGACCAAAACTATGTTTGTCACCTCCCAACAACTTTTATTTATCATACTCTTGTATGTGAAGTCATTACTTCCCATAAGATCGATATGATCTCTCTGATACTCTTTTTGTTTTCTTTCTTTTTATCATGACCCAAGTGAGGAAATCAAGCCCTTGACTCAACACTAATATTTATTATATAGCTCACGGACTCGATTACAAAGGATAACGCTCACAAAGCAAAAGCTCATGACTAGATCATGCTAACTTTATTCTAATAGATCAAGATACTACCAAAAGGATCAAACTAAGTAAAACGGTAAAGATAGGAGTGATGGTGATACGATACCGGGGTCACTCCCCCAAGCTTGGCAGCTGCCAAGGGAGTTCCCATACCCATATGATTATGTCTCCTTCTTCGGGGGTGGTGACGATGACTTCTTCCTCAGCTTACGCTTAAGGGCAGAATTTTGCTCCTTTAGATCGATCTCTTGCTCAAGATTTAATATATTCTTGCATAGTGCATGCTTGTTCTCCTGCAAGAGGTTAAAAGGGATAAATTCGATCTTAGGTTTCTTTACTCTGTCGGGGAGGCTTGACTTTTTGAACTCCACATGCATGTCCCCCAGTTGAGGCAGTGGAACTTCGTCTTCATCGGAGCTAGTCCAATCCTTCCCCTTGGGATCATGGTCCTCTTCTTCCTCCGTGGTCCAGCCATAATGTTCCCGGTCCCCATAGACCTTAGGGTCAGCAAGGGAATCAGCCACATAGCTTTCTCCTTCCGAATCCTAGGACGACATGCTGCTCTTATCTGCGACAGGAACAACTCGAAATGAAAACAGAGGATTTATGCGTGATACAGAGGTCAAAACCTTCCGGAGTATATATAATGAATTTTTCCCAAACAAAAGGAGTAACCCACAAGAAAACGGAGTCCAGGGGACACACGGGGTGTCCTCGAGGCAGGGGGGCGCAGCCTGGGAAGGGGGCGCGCCCTCCACCCTCGAGGATGCCCCGTGTCTCTTCCGGAATGAGGTTTATTTTTCTATTTTTCTAAATATTCCAAAACGGAGAAAAATTGCCTTTAGAACTGTTTTGGAGTCGGTTTACTTACCGTATCACATACCTCTTCCTTTTTGGGGGCTGAATCATTCTGGAAAGTGTCCCTTATGTATTCCTCCGGGGTTATGGTTTCAATAATATTAGTTTCAACGTTTATAGGATTACCTGAGATATAATGTTTGATCCTTTGACCATTCACCACCTTCGGATTTGTGCCTTCGAAGTTTTTGATTTTTATGGCACCAGAACGATAGACCTCCTCAATAATTTAAGGTCCTTCCCACTTGGAGAGAATTTTTCTTGCAAAAAATCTTAAACGAGAGTTGAATAGCAAGACATAATCACCTATGTTAAACTCACGCTTTTGTATTCTTTTGTCATGCCACCTTTTAACATTTTCTTTAAATAGCTTGGCATTCTCATAGGCCTGGGTTCTCCATTCACCGAGACAGCTAATATCGAATAGCCTCTTTTCACCGGCAAGTTTGAAATCATAGTTGAGCTCTTTAATAGCCCAATATGCCTTATGTTCTAGCTCAAGAGGTAAATGACAAGCTTTTCCATATACCATCTTATATGGAGACATACCCATAGGATTTTTGTATGCAGTTCTATAGGCCCATGGTGCATCATCAAGTTTCTTGGACCAGTTCTTTCTAGACCTATTGACTGTCTTTTGCAAGATTAATTTCAACTCCCTATTACTAAGTTCTACTTGACCACTAGTCTGTGGGTGATAAGGTGATGCAATTCTATGGTTGACATCATACTTAGCAAGCATCTTACGGAAAGCACCAAGAATAAAGTGTGAACCACCATCAGTCATTAGATATCTAGGGGCTCCAAACCTCGGAAATATAACTTCTTTAAGCATCTTAATAGAGGTTTTATGATCAGTGCTACTAGTTGGAATAGCTTCTACCCACTTAGTAACGTAATCAACAACAACTAGAATATGTGTGTACCCATTAGAGGCAGGAAAAGGTCCCATATAATCAAAGCCACAAACATCAAATGGTTCAATAACAAGTGAATAATTCATAGGAATTTCTTGACGTCTACTAATATTACCAATTCTCTGACATTCATCACAAGATAAGACAAACTTACAGGTATCCTTGAAGAGAGTAGGCCAATAAAAACCGGATCGCAATACCTTATGTGCACTTCTATCTCCCGCATGGTGTCCTCCATAAGCTTCGGAGTGGCACTTGCGTAGGATCTGTTCCTGTTCATGCTCAGGCACACAACGTCTAATAATACCATCCACTCCTTCTTTATAAAGATGTGGGTCATCCCAGAAGCAATGTCTCAAATCATAGAAGAACTTTTTATTTTGATGGTATGTGAAGCTAGGTGGTATAAATTTAGCAACAATATAATTAGCATAATCAGCATACCATGGAGCAGTACGAGAAGTATTTATGACAACTAATTGTTCATCAGGAAAGCTATCATCGATAGGTTGTGGGTCATCAAGTATATTCACCAACCTAGACAAGTTATCTGCTACGGGGTTCTTAGCTCCCTTTCTATCAATAATATGCAAGTCAAATTCTTGCAGCAAGAGAACCCATCTAATAAGTCTAGGTTTAGCATCTTTCTTTTCCATAAGGTATTTTATAGCAGCATGATCAGTGTGAATAGTTACTTTAGAATCAACGATATAGGGTCTAAACTTATCACAAGCAAATACAACTGCTAAATATTCTTTCTCAGTAGTGGCATAATTTATTTGGGCACTATCTAGAGTTTTACTATCATACTGGATAACATTCAATTTCTTATCAACTCTTTGCCCTAAAACAGCTCCTACAGCATAATCACTAGCATCACACATAATCTCAAAGGGTAAATTCCAGTCAGGAGGCTGGACAATAGGTGCAGATATCAATGCTTTCTTAAGTATTTCAAATGCTTCTAAACAATCATCATCAAAGGCAAAAGGAATATCTTTTTGTAAGAGATTAGTCAGAGGCCTGGAGATTTTGGAGAAGCCCTTAATGAACCTCCTATAAAACCCGGCATGACCAAGAAAACTTCGTATACCTTTGATGTCCTTAGGGCATGGCATCTTTTCAATAGCATCAACTTTAGCTTTGTCAACTTCAATACCTCTTTCGGAAATTTTATGTCCCAAGACAATGCCTTCATTAACCATAAAGTGGCACTTCTCCTAATTCAAGACAAGGTTAGTGTCTTCGCATCTCTGCAAAACTCGATCAAGGTTGCTTAAGCAATCATCAAAAGAAGTTCCATAAACGGAGAAATCATCCATGAAAACCTCAACAATTTTTTCACAAAAGTTAGAGAATATAGCCATCATGCATCTTTGAAAGGTAGCAGGTGCATTACATAAACCAAAAGGCATACATCTATAAGCAAAGGTACCAAAAGGACAAGTAAAAGTGGTATTTTCTTAATCCCCTTTTGACACAGGTATTTGAGAGAAACCAGAATAACCATCTAGAAAGCAGAAATGAGTATGTTTGGATAACCTTTCTAGCATTTGATCAATAAATGGCAAGGGGTAATGATCTTTCTTAGTAGCTTTATTTAACTTATGGAAATCAATTACCATCCTATAACCTGTAACTATTCTTTGCGGGATCAATTCATCTTTATCATTAGGGACAACAGTCATACCTCCTTTCTTAGGAACACAATGGACAGGACTTACCCACTGACTATCAGCAACTGGATAGATAATACCTTCTTCTAGGAGCTTTAGTATTTCCTTCCTCACCACTTCTTTCATCTTAGGATTTAACCGTCGCTGATGATCAATAACTGGTTTAGCATTTTCTTCCAATTTTATCTTGTGTTGACATATTGTGGGACTAATGCCCTTAAGATCATCCAGAGTGTATCGAATAGCAGTCGGTGCTTCTTCTGAGTTTTCAATAA
Organism: Secale cereale; assembly: GCA_902687465.1. Classification (NCBI taxonomy): domain Eukaryota; kingdom Viridiplantae; phylum Streptophyta; class Magnoliopsida; order Poales; family Poaceae; genus Secale; species Secale cereale. The sequence goes on along the minus strand of LR738710.1, from coordinate 128,549,841 downwards.
CCTCTCTTCTTCCTGCTCTGAAAGGTTAGCACTAATAATAACATGATATATCTTCTTTTCATCAAGATAAACATACTTAAGATTATCAGGCAAAGGTTTTAGTTCAAACACGGGATCACCCTTGGGTGGAGGGGGATCCCCTAGGATTTCAACAGGCAAGTTGTTTTTTAAAACGGGTCCCTGTTTAAAGAATATTTCATCTATTTCCCTTCTCTGATTCATATGCATATCATTTTCATGGTCTAGAAAGTATTGTTCTAAAGGATCGTTAGGTGGCACGGCAATAGAAGCGAGACCAATAATTTCATCTTTACTAGGTGGTGCCTTTTCAAGGGGTTGTCTACGGAATTTAGCAAAGTTAAAATCATGAGACATATCCCCTTATCCAACAGTGACAATATCTTTCACACAGTCTATCTTGGCATTAACAGTATTCAAGAAGGGTCTACCAAATATAATGGGACATAATTCATCTTGTGGGGTACTAAGAACAAGAAAACCAGCAGGGTATTTAACCTTCCTGCACAAGACTTCAATATCTTTAACAATCCCAACTGGTGAAATTGTATCTCTATTAGCAAGCCTAATAGTAACGTCAATCCCTTCTAACTCAACAGGTGCAATGTCATGCATAATTTCGTTATACAAATCAAGAGGGATAATACTCGCACTAGCACCTACTCCCTCTGTTCTGATTTACTCGTCGTGGTTTTAGTTCAAATTTGAACTAAAACCACGACGAGTAAATCGGAACGGAGGGAGTACGTCGCATAAACCATGATAGCAATGATCTCCTATCTTGACAGAGATAACAGGTAAGCCCACAACAGGTTTATGTTTATTCCTAGCATTGGGTTTGGCTATCCTAGCAGACTCTTCTTGGAGATTAATAACATGTCCATCTAAATCTTCTACCAAGAGATCTTTTACTATAGCAACACTAGGTTCAACTTTAATTTGCTCAGAGGGTGTAGGTGTTCTAGTATTGCTCTTACGAACTACAGTTGAAGCTTGAGTATGATCCTTTATCCTAACGGGGAAAGAGGGTTTCTCAATATAAGCGATAGGAATAACAAGATCAACATTATAAGTGATAATCTTTTCTTCAACTTTAACAGGTTCAACTATTTTTACTTCAATAGGGGGATGGTATTTAAACCACTTCTCCTTGGGGAGATCAACATGAGTAGCAAAAGATTCATAGAAAGAAGCTACTATCTCAGAGTCAAGTCCATATTTAGTGCTAAACTCACGGAAAACATCGGTATCCATAAAAGCTTTAACACAATCAAACTTAGGGGTCATACCAGACTCCTTACCTTCGTCGAGATCCCAATCTTCAGAGTTGCGTTTAATTCTTTCCAATAAATCCCATTTGAAGTCAATAGTCTTCATCATATAAGAGCCAGAACAAGAAGTATCGAGCATGGAGCGATTATTATGAGAAAGCCGAGCATAAAACTTTGAATGATCATTTCTCTTGAGAGCTCATGATTGGGGCATGAATATAACATTGACTTAAGCCTCCCCCAAGCTTGAGCGATGATTTCTCCTTCGCGAGGCCAGAAATTATATATATAATTGCGATAACGATGAACCTGGTGCATAGGGTAGAACTTCTAATGAAATTCCAACTTCAGATGATTATAGTTTCATGATCCCATTTCATCGCATAGACTAAACCATGTCAATGCATCTCCCTTCAAAGATAAAGGGAAGACCTTCTTATTGATAACATCCTCCGGCATACCTGCAAGCTTAAACAATCCACAAACTTCATCCACATAGATTAGATGTAAATCGGGGTGAAGTGTTCCGTCTCCTGTATAGGATCAACTCTTTGCACTTCTGCTCGGGGTGAAGATACCCTGAACAAGCCCCTCAAAGGATTTTGAGCCATAGTAACAAGTGACAATAAATTTCAGCACACTATATAAATTTTTCCTTACCAAATTCCACTTACCAAAGACACTTCACTCCCCGACAACGGCGCTAGAAAAGAGTCTTGATGACCCACAAGTGTAGGGGATCTATCGTAGTCCTTTCGATAAGTAAGAGTGTCGAACCCAACGAGGAGCAGAAGGAAATGATAGGCAGTTTTCAGTAAGGTATTTTCTGCAAGCACTGAAATTATAGGTAACATATAGTTTTGTGATAAGATAATTGGTAGCAAGTGACAAACGGTAAAAGTAAATAAGGTGCAGCAAGGTGGCCCAATCCTTTTTGTAGCAAAGGACAAGCCTGGACAAACTCTTATATAAAGGAAAGCGCTCCCGAGGACACATGAGAATTATGGTCAAGCTAGTTTTCATCACGATCGTCTGATTTGCGTTCGGTACTTTGATAATTTGGTATCTGGGTGGACCGGTGCTTGGATGCTGCCCTTACTTGGACAAGCCTCCCACTTATGATTAACCTCTAATGCAAGCATCCACAACTACCAAAGAAGTATTAAGGTAAACCTAACCATAGCCTGAAACATATGGATCCAAATCAGCCCCTTACGAAGCAACGCATAAACTAGGGTTTAAGCTTCTGTCACTCTAGCAACCCATCATCAACTTATTACTTCCCAATGCCTTCCTCTAGGCCCAAATAATGGTGAAGTGTCATGTAGTCAACGTCCACATGACACCACTATAGGAGAGACAACATACATCTCATCAAAATATCGAACGAAGACCAAACTCACATGAGTACTAATAGCAAGACTTCTCCCATGTCCTCAGGAACAAAAGTAACTACTCAGAAGACATAATATTGTTCATGATCACAGGGGCATTAATATGCATAATGGATCTGAACATATGATCTTCCACCAAATAATCCAACTAGCATCAACTACAAGGAGTAATCAACACTACTAGCAACCCACAGGTACCAATCCGAGGTTTGGGTACAAAGATTGGATACAAGAGATGAACTAGGGTTTGAGAGGAGATGGTGCTGGTGAAGATGTTGATGAAGATAGCCCTCCCCAAGATGGGAGAGTTGTTGGTGATGACGACGGTGACGATTTCCCCCTCTCGGAGGGAAGTATCCCCGGCAGAACAGCTCTGCCGGAGCCCTAGATTGGTTTCCGCCTCGGTTCCGCCTCTAGACGGCGGCGTCTGGTCCCGAAAGCCTCCTTCTAACTTTTTCCAGGTCAAAACACTTCATATAGGAGAAGATGGGCTCCGGGGGCCTGCCGGCTGGCCCTCGAGGCAGGGGGCGCGCCCTGGGAAGTGGGGCGCGCCTCCCACCTACGAGGCCAGCCGGTGGCCCCTCTCGTGGGTTTCTTTCACCAGATATTTTTTATATTTTCCGAAATGATGTTCTGTGGAGTTTCAGGGCTTTTGGAGTTGTGCAGAATAGGTTTCCAGAGTTTGCTCCTTTTCCAGCCCAGAATTCCAGCTGCCGGCATTCTCCTTCTTAATGTAAACCTTGCAAAATAAGAGAGAAAAAGCATAAGTATTATGACAAAACATGTATGAACAGCCCATAATGCAATAAATATCGACTTATAAGCATGATGCAAAATGGACGTATCAGGGATGCCCCGGGAAGGCATCCCCTCTTTCGTCTTCATCTATCGGTAACTATACTCGGAGCTATATTTTTATTCATCACATGATATGTGTTTTGCTTGGAGCGTCAATTTAGTTTATTTTGTTTTGCTTGCTGTTTGAATCATATCTCAAGATCTGAAGTTCTTAAATGTTAGAGAGTCTTCACATAGTTACGTAATTATTCAACTACTCATTGATCTTCACTTATATCTTTCAGAGTAGTTTGTTATTGCTCTAGTGCTTCACTTATATCTTTTAGAGCACGGCGGTGGTTTTATTTTGAAGAAATAGATAAACTCTCATGCTTCACTTATATCATTTTGAGAGTCTTTTAGAACAGCATGGTAATTGGCTTTGGCTATAAAACTAGCCTTCACATGATAGACATCCAAGATCAATGTAGTAAAAACTTTCACACTAAGTGCATTGAATATGATGAGAAGTTGGATGCTTGATAATTGTTTTGAGATATGAGGATAGTGATATTAGAGTCATGCTAGTAGAATTATTATGAAATTGAGAAATACTTGTGTTAAAGTTAGTGATTCCCGTAGCATGCACGTATGGTGAACCGCTATGTGACGAAGTTAGAGGATGAGGTATTTATAGAGTGTCAACCTTTGTGTGGAGGTGTGGGGCGCGCAATGCTTTGTTTTGATGACTCGTAATTTTTTGCAATAAGTATATGAGTTCTTATGACTAATGTTGAGTCCATGGATTATACACACTCTCACCCTTCCACCATTGCTAGCCTCTCTTGTACTGCGCAACTTTCGTCGGTACCATACACCCACTATATATCCTTCCTCAAAACAACCACCATATATCTTCCTCAAAACAACCACCATACCTACCTATCATGGCATTTCCATAGCCATTCCGAGATATATTGCCATGCAACTTTCCACCGTTCCGTTCATATGACACACTTCATATTATCATATTGCCATGCATGATCATGTAGTTGACATAGTATTTGTGGCAAATCCACCATGCATAATTTTCCATACATGTCACTCTTGTTTCATTGCATATCCCGGTACACCGTCGGAGGCATTCATATAGAGTCATACTTTGTTCTAGTATCGGGCTGTAAATCGATAAAAGTGTGATGATCATCATTATTAGAGCATTGTCCCATGTGAGGAAAGGCCAATAAAAAAAGAGATGGCCCCAATAAATAGAGAGGGGCTAAAAAAGAGAAAGCCCCTCCAAAAAAATGAGAGAAAAGAGAGAAGGGACAATTGCTACTATCCTTTTCCACACTTGTGCTTCAAAGTAGCACCATGTTCTTCATGATAGAGAGTCTCATGTTTAGTCACTTTCATATACTAGTGGGAATTTTCATTATAGAACTTGGCTTGTATATTCCAACGATGGGCTTCCTCAAACGCCCTAGGTCTTCGTGAGCAAGCAAGTTGGATGGCCACCCACTAGTTTCTTTTGTTGAGCTTTCATACATATTTAGCTCTAGTGCATCCGTTGCATGGCAATCCCTACTCACTCACATTGATATCTATTGATGGGCATCTCCATAGCCCGTTGATACGCCTAGTCGATGTGAGACTATCTCCCTCCTTTTTGTCTTCTCCACAACTACTACTCTATTCCACATAGTGCTATATCCATGGCTCACACTCATGTATTGCCTGAAAGTTGAAAGGTTTGAAAGAATAGAGTATGAAAACAAGTGCTTGGCTGAAACCGGGGTTGTGCATGATATGAATATTTTGTGTGATGAAGAGGGAGCATAGCCATACTATATGATATTGTAGGGATAACTTTCTTTAGCCATGGTATTTTGAGAAGACATGATTGCTTTGTTAGTATGCTTGAAGTATTATTATTATTTATTATTTCAATATAGACTTTTGTCTTGAATCTTTCAGATCTGAACATTCATGCCACAATAAAGAGAATTACATTGAGGATTATGTTGGTTAGCATTCCACATCAAAAATTCTGTTTTTATCATTTACCTACTCGAGGACGAGCAGGAATTAAGCATGGGGATGCTGATACGTCTCTAACATATCTATAAATTTTTATTGTTCCATGCTATTATATTATCCTTCTAGGATGTTTTATGGGCGTTTATATACACCTTTATATGATTTTTGGCACTAACCTATTAACCCAGAGCCCAGTGTCAATTTCTGTTTTTCTCCTGTTTTAGGGTTTCGCAAACAAGGAATATCAAACAGAGTCCAATTGACCTGAAAATCAACGGAGCTTACTTTTGGACCAGAAGAAGCCCAGGAATTGCCGGAGGGGGACCAGAAGGTTCACGGGCTGCCCACGAGGGTGGGGGCGCGTGCCCCCCTGCCTCGTGGACAGCCCGGAGACCCCCTTTACTTGGCCCCGACTCCAACACCTCCTATATATACTGAAACCTCCGGAAAATAACCTAGATCAGGAGTTCCGCCGCCGAAAGCCTTTGTTGCCACCGAAACCAATCTAGACCCGTTCTGGCACCCTGCCGGAGGGGGGAACCCTCACCGGTGGCTATCTTCATCATCCCGGCGCTCTCCATGACGAGGAGGGAGTAGTTTACCCTCGGGGCTGAGGGTATGTACCAGTAGCTATGAGTTTGATCTCTCTCTCTCTCTCTCTCTCGTGTTCTTGAGATGGCACGATCTTGATGTATTGCGAGCTTTGCTATTATAGTTGGATCTTATGATGCTTCTCCCCCTCTACTCTCTTGTAATGGATTGAGTTTTCCCTTTGAAGTTATCTTATCGGATTGAGTCTTTAAGGATTTGAGAACACTTGATGTATGTCTTGCGTGGGATACCCGTGGTGACAATGGGGTATTCTATTGATTCACTTGATGTATGTTATGGTGATCAACTTGCGGGTTCCGTGACCTTGGGAATCTATGCATAGGGGTTGGCACACGTTTTCGTCTTGACTCCCCGATAGAAACTTTGGGGCACTCTTTGAAGTTTTTTGTGTTGGTTGAATAGATGAATCTGAGATTGTGTGATGCATATCGTATAGTCATGCCCACGGATACTTGAGGTGACAATGGAGTATCTAGGTGACATTAGGGTTTTGGTTGATTTGTATCTTAAGGTGTTATTCTAGTACGAACTCTATGATATATTGAACATTACTACAGATTCTTGAATAGATTGACCAGAAAGAATAATTTTGAGGTGGTTTCGTACCCTACCATAATTTCTTCGTTTGTTCTCCGCTATTAGTGACTTTGGAGTGACTCTTTGTTGCATGTTGAGGGCTAGTAATATGATCCAATTATGTTATCCTTGTTGAGAGAACTTGCACTAGTGAAAGTATGAACCCTAGGCCTTGTTTCCTATCATTGCAACACCGTTTATGCTCACGTTTACCACTTGCTACCTTGTTGTTTTTATATTTTCTTATTACAAAAACCTATATCTACCATCCATATTACACTTGTATCACCATCTCTTCGCCGAACTAGTGCACCTATACAATTTACCATTGTATTGGGTGTGTTGGGGACACAATAGACTCTTCGTTATTTGGTTGCAGGGTTGTTTCAGAGAGACCATCTTCATCCTACGCCTCCCACGGATTGATAAACCTTAGGTCATCCACTTGAGGGAAATTTGCTACTGTCCTACAATCCTCTGCACTTGGAGGCCCAACAACGTCTACAAGAAGAAGGTTGTGTAGTAGACATCACTGGACAACGGTTGATGTGTGGAGTAATGCTAGTAGATGCAGGCAGGAGTCGGTCTACTAGTCTTGGGCGTGATTCCTATATACATGATCATCGTCTTGGATATCATCATAATTATTTGCTTTTCTATCAATTGACCAACAATAATTTGTTTACCCACCGTATGATATTTTGTGGAGAGAAGCCACTAGTGAAACCTACAACCCCCAGGTCTATTTCTCATCATAGACTTTCAGATCTATATTGTTATTTGCGTTTCCAATTTATTTACATCTTTGGTTTCATATCTATATTATCAAAAATCCAAAAATATCTCGCCGAGTTTTATTTGCTTTTATTTATTTTGCATCGATCAATTTATTTATTTATTTATCATATTTTACCTACCTTGGAGGGATTGACAACCCCTCTACGCGTCAGGTTGCAAGGATTTATTGTTTGTGTGCACGTGTTGTCAACATAGTTTTGCTTGGTTCTCCTACTCGATTGATAATCTTGGTTTCATAACTGAGGGAAATACTTACCGCCGATGTGTTGCATCACCCCCTCCTCTCCAAGGAATTTACTAACGCGGTTCACATGCGATGGCCGCTGCCCTCACAGAAGACGAGAATCCCCTTTGCGATATCAATGAGCACAAAACATAACCTACATCGCCGTGCATGTAAATGCCCCGACATACTTATAGATGCCCGTTGTGCCTCTTGACCTCCTTTTTGCGGTCGTCCAGGTGTGATGCCCTCACCGCAGTGACCAGCTGAGGCCGTCGCCATGTGTTAGGGCATATTTCTCTCTCAGTGGTTTTAGTGATTTGTGACAATGCTTTTGCGGACTAATTGTGTGTATTGAGCGTTTCAGATATTTCTTCATATGGCACAGGACGAATTCTACCCCTCGGAGCTCTAAATAGAAGACGGTGTATTTTCCTTCGTTTCATTTTCGGTGGACTTGACTCGTAGGGAATACCGTACTATCAAGAGGGGGTCTGTATCGGAAAGGTTTGGCTGGAATCAACACGTACGCATCTCCTTTTACACCCTATGTTATTACCTGCTTCTTTGGAGTGTCCTTCGTTGTGTTCGAAGTGTCTCGGGATGAAGCCAGCGGTACTGCCACAGCTGGCAGCGGTAGTACCGTTCCTACTACCGCTGACACCAGCCAGTCCCAATTGAGCAGCGGCTATAGCAACGACAATAGAAGCGATAGTGCCGCTTATAAGCGGTAGTATAGCGCCTACCACCATTTCCACTACCGCTCGTGGTTTTTTCATCCTGCCTCCCCCATGTGTTTGCGTTGTACTGTGTGCTATGACCCCAACGGTACTACAGCTGGGGCAAGCGGCAGTACTGCTGCTCCAAGCGGTAATACCGCGCGGTGCGGGCTGAACACACCGTAATGAATGGATCTTTTCCCCCACTATATAAAGGGGGTCTTCTTCCCCAAGAAGATCACCTCTTCCTACCCTAACTCCATTGTTGCTCCAAAAGGTCATTTTCACCCGATGTCCCTCCCAAGCTGATACGTCTCCGTCATATCTATAATTTTGTATTGTCACATGCCAATATTCTACAACTTTTACATACTTTTGGCAACTTTTTATACAATTTTTAGGACTAACATATTGATCCAGTGCCCAGTGCCAATTCCTGTTTGTTGCATGTTTTTTGTTTCGCAGAAAATCCATATCAAACGGAGTCCAAACGGGATAAAAACTTATGGAGATTTTTTGGATTATATGTGATTTTCGAGAAAAAGAATCAACGCGAGACGATGCCCGAGGGCCCCACAAGGACGGAGGGCGCTCCCCCACCCTTGTGGCCACTCTGTAAGGCGGTTGGTGCCCTTCTTTCGCCGCAAGAAAGCTAATATCCGGGTACAAATCATGTTAAAATTTCAGCCCAATCGGAGTTACGGATCTCCGGGAATATAAGAAACGGTGAAAGGCCAGAATCTGGGAACACGGAAACAGAGAGAGACAGAGAGACATATCCAATCTCGGAGGGGCTCTTGCCCCTTCTATGCCATGGAAGCCAAGGATCAGAGGGGAAACCCTTCTCCATCTAGGGGAAGGTCAAGGAAGAAGAAGAACAAGTAGGGGGGCTCTCTCCCCTCTCCCCCGGTGGCGCCAGAACGCCGTCGGGGCCATTATCGTGATGGTGATCTACACCAACAACTTCGCCGCCGTCATCACCAACTCTCACCCCTCTACGTAGCGGAGTAACCTCTCTTTTACCCGTTGTAATCTCTGCTTAAACATGGTGCTCAACGATATATATTATTTCCCAATGATGTATGGCTATCATGTGATGTTTGAGTAGATCCGTTTTGTCCTATGGGTTGATTGATGATCGTGATTGATTTGAGTTGCGTGTTTTATTATTATTAGCGTTGTCCTATGGTGCTCTCCGTGTCGCGCAAGCGTGAGGGATCCCCGCTGTTGGGTATGCAATATGTTCATGATTTGCTTATGGTGGGTTGCTAGTGTGACAGAAGCTTAAACCCGAGTAAGTAGGTTGTTTGCATATGGGAATAAAGAGGACTTGATACCTTATAATGCTATGGTTGGGTTTTACCTTAATGATCTTTAGTAGTTGCGGATGCTTGCTAGAGTTCCAATCATAAGTGCATATGATCCAAGAATAGAAAGTATGTTAGCTTATGCCTCTCCCTCATATAAAATGGCAATAATGATTACCGGTCTAGTTATCGATTGCCTAGGGACAAATAAATTTCTTGTGACAAAAAGATATTTACTAAAACTAACTTAGTTGTGTCTTTATCTAAACAACCCCTAGTTTATATTTACGTGCTCTTTATTATCTTGCAAACCTATCCCGTTACACCTACAAAGTACTTCTCATTTCGTACTTGTTCTAGGTAAAGCGAACGTTAAGCGTACGTAGAGTTGTATCGATGGTCGATAGAACTTGAGGCAATATTTGTTCTACCTTTAGCTCCTCATTGGTTTCGACACTCTTACTTATCGAACGAGGCTACCATTGATCCCCTATACTTGTGGGTTATCAAGACCTTTTTCCGGCGCCGTTGCCGGGGAGCAATAGCGTGGCATGAATATTCTCGTGTGTGCTTGTTTGCTTTATCACTAAATAGATTTTATTTGTTGTTCTAAATTGTTCTCCATCTTTAGTTATGGATATGGAACATGAAATACCAAAAAATAGGTTTACTTGCTACTCATGGAGATGAGGAACCTCCTAAAACCCTCGATGCTCATTATGTGAAATATATTATGCACTACTTTGATAATCCTGAGAAAACCCCATTCAACTATATAATGGGAGTAACATTGGATCAACGTGAATACTTTAGGGATTATTGCTTGACTCAAAAAGGGAAACTCTTATGGGATCAAATTCATATGTTGCATTGGTATGCTCGGAATTTATGCTTGAGATATGATTATACTTGTTACTCTAGGATGAATGCTCCACACCTACCATTTTCATGTAAATTTAATGATAATGAAACCTTGGATTCTTATGCTAATGGTATATATTATTACTATGATGTGGAACAAATAGAAGAATTCGTTGCTTTTAAGGTGCTTGTGAAATTAAATGTTTGTTTGCAGAGTATGAAAATTATGATGATGTTGTTTACAGATATGAAAATCTTGCTATATTTAAATATTGCTATTTGAATTATAAATACAATGCCGATATTGGTGCGATTATTGTGAAGGTCTCCGCTGTCCAAGAAGAGACTAATATTTTGCACAAAACTATGGAAGAAGAAATTGATGACATTGTGAGCTCATTAGATGAAAAAGATGAGGAGGAGAGCGAAGAACAAAAGGAGGAAGAGCGGAATGATCACCCGTGCCCACCTTCTAATGAGAGTAACTCTTCAACTCATATGTTGTTTAATTTCCCTTCGTGCTTACCGAAGGATGAATGGTATGATGATTGCTATGATCCCTTTGATTCGTTTGAAATATCCCTTTTTGATGAATTTGATGCTTGCTATGCTTATGGCCATGATGCCAATATGAATTATGCTTATGGAGATGAACTTGCTATAGTTTCTTATGTTAAGAATGAAATTGTTGCTATTGCACCCACGCATGATAGTCCTATTATCTTTTTGAATTCTCCAAACTACACTATATCGGAGAAGTTTGCGCTTATTAAGGACTATATTGATGGGTTGCGTTCTACTATTGCACATGATGATTTTGATAGATATAATATTGATACGTCTCCAACGTATCTATAATTTTTTATTGTTCCATGCTATTATTTATGATGTCTTGGATGTTTAATGGGCTTTGTCATACACTTTTATATCATTTTTGGGACTAACCTACTAACCCAAAGGCCCTGTCCAGATTGCTGTTTTTTGCCTATTTCAGGGTTTTGCAGAAAAGGAATATCAAACGGAGTCTAAACGGAATGAAACCTTCGGGAGAGATATTTTTGGAGAAAATCACGCACGAGAGACTTGAGAACCACGGAATGGGACCCACGAGGTGCCCACGAGGGTGGGGGCGCGCCCCTGCCTCGTGGGCCCCTCGAGCGTCCCCCGGTGTCCTCCTTCCTCCTATATAAGTCTACGTACCCCGAAACCATCAAAAACAAAGAGAAAACCCTAGTTCCACCACCGTAACCTTCTGTTCCCGTGAGATCCCATCTTGGAGCCCGTTCCGGAGCTCCGCCGGAGGGGGATCCATCACAGAGTGCTTCTACATCATCATCATCGCCCTCACCATGAGTTGTGAGTAGTTTACCACAGACCTTCGGGTCCCTAGCTAGTGTCTAGATGGCTTATTCTCTCTCTCTGGATCTCAATACAAAGTTCTCCTCAGTCTTCGAGGAGATCTATTCGATGTAATCTCTTTTTGCGGTGTGTTTGTCGAGATCTGATGAATTTTGAGTTTATGATCAAGATTATCTATGAGAAATATTTGGTTCTTCTCTGAACTCTTTATGTGTGCTCATAATATCCTTGCAAGTCTCTTCGGATTATTGGTTTGGTTTGGCCTACTAGATCTATAGTTCTTGCAATGGGAGAAGTGCTTGGCTTTGGGTTCAATCTTGCGGTGTCCTTTCCCAGTGACAGTAGGGGCAGCAAGGCACGTATTGTATTGTTGCCATCAAGGATAAAAAGATGGGGTTTATATCATATTGCTTGAGTTTATCCCTCTACATCATGTTATCTTGCTTAAGGCGTTACTCTATTCTTATGAACTCAATACACTAGATGCATGCTGGATAGCGGTCGATGTGTGGAGTAATAGTAGTAGATGCAGACAAGAGTCGGTCTACTTGTCTCGGACGTGATGCCTATATACAATGATCATGCCTAGATAGCCTCATAATTATTCGCTTTTCTATCAATTGCTCGACAGTAATTTGTTTACCAGCCGTAGAATATCGCTATCATGAGAGAAGCCACTAGAGAACACTATGGCCCCCGGGTCTATTCTCAACACATCAATTTACATCTACTTTAATTTTTCCTCTTTTACATTCTGTTCTTATAAACAAAAATACCAAAAATATAAACTATCATCTCTAACAGATCTCACTTTCGTAAGTGACCGTAAAGGGATTGACAACCCCTTATCGCATTGGCTGCGAAGTTCTTATTTGTTTGTGTAGGTGCGAGGGACTCGCGCATGGTCTCCTACTGGATTGATACCTTGGTTCTCAAAAACTGAGGGAAATACTTATGCTACTGTGCTGCATCTCCCTTTCCTCTTCGAGGGAATACAACGCAAGCTCGAGAAGTAGCAAGAAGAATTTCTGGCACCGTTGCCAAGGAGGCTTACGCAAAAGTCATATACCAAGTACCTATCACAAACCCTTATCCTTCGCATTACATTTTTGCCTCTCGTTTTCCTCTCCTCCACTTCACCCTTGCCATTTTATTTGCCCTTCTTTTGCCGTGTGTTTACCGTTCGCGTGCCTCTTGTTTACTTGTGTTGCTATGTGCCCTCTATTAGCTTGCATCTTCGCTTGCTAAATTATGAATCCTCATCCTCTTGCTAATCTCTTTAAGAGATCCAATTATGTTGAACCTATTGCTAGTGAGTTGCGTGCACTAGACTATCTTTATGGGGTTTTGCTTGAAATTTATGAATCTGAAAATTGTGAGGAATTATTAAAAGAAAAAGTGATTCATGATAGCTTGTTAAATAAAAAGCATGATTGCAATGATGCTGTTATAAATTCTCTTGATGTCAATTGTGCTAATAATATGCAAAACCCTAAGCTTGGGGATGCTAGTTTTTCCATGTCCACTACTTGTTTTAATGATCATGATTGGGGTGATTCTTCTTATGATCTTGAAAATTTATTTAAGCCCATGATGCATATGAGATTGAAAATAGTGTTTGCAATAATATTTAAAGTGGTTTTGGAAGAGTGTCAACTTTAGATCCCACATATTTGGATAATATTCAATCTTATGATTTTTTTTTGATAAAAGTGGGTTTGGAGAGGTCATGACGTTAGTTAATATTGATCCCACTATTTTGGAAGAGTGTCAACTTCGTATGCATGTGGATTGTGTTGAGAATATGTTATGTGATAGATATATTGTTGAATTTGATCATGATCCTACATGCAATTATTTTGAGAGAGGGAAATATGGTTGTAGAAATTTTCATGTTACTAAATTACCTCTGGTTATGATGAGATTGCTATTGTTTCTTTCTCCTTCCTTGCATATGCTAGATCTTGCTTGTATTGGTAATTTGTTTTCCTATAAGATGCCTAAGCATAGGAAGTATGTTATACTTAGATGTGTTTGTCACATGCTTTATGATGCTCTTTGTCTGCTTCAATTCTGTTCTTTCATGTGAGCATCATTGAATTAATCGTGCCTAGCTAGGGGCGTAAAACTATAGCGCTTGTTGGGAGGCAACCCAACTTTATATTTTTTGTTTTTGCTGATGTTAGGGAATAAATATTGCATCTAGCCTCTGTTTAGATGTTGTTTCATGTTTTGTTTAGTGTTTGTGCCAAGTAGAACCTTTGGGAAGACTTGTGTGAAGTTTATATGATCTTGCTGTGAAAAATAGAATCATTAGTGCTCGCTAGAATGGTCATCAGATTTTACTGGAGTGTGCTATTTAGTTGATTGTTTTTGCAGATAATTAATAGACAAATTCCTCACGTTTACCAATTTAGTTTTAATTTTTTGGAGTTAGAGAAGTATGCGAAACCTGCAGATTACTACAGACTGTTCTATTTTTGACAAATTCTGTTTTTCGTGTGTTGTTTGCTTATTTCAATGCATCTATGAGTAGTATTGGAGGATATGAACCATAGAGAAGTTGGAATACCATAGGTTTAACACCAATATAAACAAAGAATGAATTCATTTCTATACCTTGGAGTAGTGGTTTGCTTTCTTATTCTAATGGAGCTGACGAGAATTTTTGTCTAAGTTTTGTGTTGTGTAGTTTTCAAGTTTTGAGTATTGCTTTGATGGACTATGGAACAAAGAGTAGCAAAGGCCTAAGCTTGAGGATGCCCATGGCACCCCAAGTAATTCAAGGAAAATCAAAAGCCTAAGCTTGGGGATGCCCCGGGAAGGCATCCCCTCTTTCGTCTTCATCCATCGGTAACTATACTTGGACCTATATTTTTATTCACCACATGATATGTGTTTTGCTTGGAGCGTCTTGTATAATTTGAGTCTTTGCTTGTTAGTTTGCCACAATTATCCTTGCTGGACACACCTATTTGAGAGAGTTAAATATGGCCTAGGAATTGATAGAACACTCTATGTGCTTCACTTATATCTTTTGAGTTGAATAGTTTTTGCTCTAGTACTCCACTTATATCTTTTAGAGCACGGTGGTGACAATATTTTGAAGACATTGTTGAACTCTCATGATTCACTTATGTACTTTTGAGAGTCTATTAAAACAGCATGGTAATGTGTTTAGGCTAATAAAACTAGTCTTCACATGATAGACATCCAATGTCAATGTAGTAAAAACTTTCACATGAAGTGCATTGAATATGATGAGATGTTGGATGCTTGATGATTGTTTTGAGATATGAGGATAGTAATATTAGAGTCATGCTAGTGGAGTTATTATGAAATTGAGAAATACTTGTGTTAAGGTTAGTGATTCCCGTAGCATGCACGTATGGTGAACCGCTATGTGACGAAGTTAGAGCATGAGGTATTTGTAGAGTGCCAACCTTTGTGTGGAGGTCGGGGGCGCGTGATGGTTAACTCCTACCAACCTCCCCCCTAGGAGCATGCGTTGATTGCTTTGTTTTGATGACTCGCAGAATTTTGCAATAAGTATATGAGTTCTTATGACTAATGTTGAGTCCATTGATTATACGCACTCTCACCCTTCCACCATTGCTAGCCTCTCTTATATCGCGCAACTTTCGCCGGTACCATACACCCACTATATATCCTTCCTCAAAACAGCCACCATATTATTCCTCAAAACAACCACCATACCTACATATCATGGCATTTCCATAGCCATTCCGAGATATATTGCCATGCAACTTTCCACCATTCCGTTCACATGACACGCTTCATATTGTCATATTGCCATGCATGATCATGTAGTTGACATCGTATTTGTGGCAAATCCACCATGCAAAATTTTCCATACATGTCACTCTTGTTTCATTGCATATCTCGGTACACCGTCGGAGGCATTCATATAGAGTCATACTTTGTTCTAGTATCGAGCTGTAAATCGATAAAAGTGTGATGATCATCATTATTAGAGCATTGTCCCATGTGAGGAAAGGCTAAATCTATATAGCCCCTCCGCAAAAAAAA
The DNA here is from genome assembly GCA_902687465.1 of Secale cereale. Lineage (NCBI taxonomy): Eukaryota > Viridiplantae > Streptophyta > Magnoliopsida > Poales > Poaceae > Secale > Secale cereale. The sequence continues at coordinate 128,533,836 of LR738710.1, read as the reverse complement.
GGCCAAAGAAAAAAAGAAAGGCCCCCCAAAAAAGGGACAATTGCTACTATCTTTTTCCACACTTGTGCTTCAAAGTAGCACCATGTTCTTCATTGTGGAGAGTCTCATGCTTAGTCATTTCATATACTAGTGGGAATTTTTCATTATAGAACTTGGCTTGTATATTCCAACGATGGGCTTCCTCAAATGCCCTAGGTCTTCGTGAGCAAGGAAGTTGGATGCACACCCACTAGTTTCTTTTGTTGAGCTTTCATACATATTTAGCTCTAGTGCATCCGTTGCATCGCAATCCCTACTCACTCACATTGATATCTATTGATGGGCATCTCCATAGCCCGTTGATACGCCTAGTTGATGTGAGACTATCTCCCTCCTTTTTGTCTTCTCCACAACCACCTCTCTATTCCACATAGTGCTATGTCGATGGCTCACGCTCATGTATTGCGTGAAAGTTGAAAGGTTTGAAAAAATAGAGTATGAAAACAAGTGCTTGGCTGAAATCGGGGTTGTGCATGATATGAATATTTTGTGTGATGAAGAGGGAGCATAGCTAGACTATATGATTTTGTAGGGGCTACTTTCTTTAGCCATAGTATTTTGAGAAGACATGATTGCCTTGTTAGTATGCTTGAAGTATTATTATTTCTTATGTCAATATAGACTTTTATCTTGAATCTTTCAGATCTGAACATTCATGCTACAATTAAGAGAATTACATTGAAAACTATATTGGTTAGCATTCCCCATCAAAAATTTTGTTTTTATCATTTACCTACTCGAGGACGAGCAGGAATTAAGCTTGGGGATGCTTGATACGTCTCCAACGTATCTATAATTTTTGATTGTTCCATGCAATTATTTATTATGTCTTGGATGTTTAATGGGCTTTGTCATACACTTTTATATCATTTTTGGGACTAACCTACTAACCCAAAGGCCCAGTCCAAATTACTGTTTTTTTGCCTATTTCAGGGTTTTGCAAAAAAGGAATATCAAATGGAGTCCAAACGGAATGAAACCTTCGGGAGAGATATTTTTGGAGAAAATCATGCATGGGAGATTTGAGAACCACGGAAGGGGAGCCACGAGGTGCCCACGAGGGTGGGGGGCGCGCACCCCTTCCCAGGGTGCGCCCCTGCCTCGTGGGCCCCTCGAGCGTCCCTTGGTGTCCTCCTTCCTCCTATATAAGTCTACGTACCCCGAAACCATCAACAACAGAGAGAAAACCCTAGTTCCACCGTCGTAACCTTCTATTCCCGTGAGATCCCATCTTGGAGCCTGTTCCGGAGCTCCGCCGGAGGGGGATCCTGAAGGAAATATGCCCTAGAGGCAATAATAAAGATGTTATTTGTATTTCCTTATATCATGATAAATATCTTTTATTCATGCTAGAATTGTATTAACCGGAAACTTGATACATGTGTGAATACATAGACAAAATAGTATGTCCATAGTATGCTTCTACTAGACTAGCTCATTGATCAAAGATGGCTATGTTTCCTAGCCATAGACATGAGTTGTCATTTGATCAACGGGATCACATCATTAGGAGAATGATGTGATGGACTAGACCCATCTGTTAGCATAGCACTATGATCGTTTAGTTTTACTGCTATTGCTTTCTTCATGACTTATACATGTTCCTATGACTATGAGATTATGCAACTCCCGAATACCGTAGGAACACCTTGTGTGCTATCAAACGTCACAACGTAACTGGGTGATCATAAAGATGCTCTACTGGTGTCTCCGAAAGTATTCGTGGTGTTGGCATAGATCAAGATTAGGATTTGTCACTCCAAATGTCGGAGAGGTATCTCTGGGCCCTCTCGGTAACACACATCACAATAAGCCTTGCAAGCAAAAGACTAATGAGTTAGTCACGAGATGATGTGATACGGAACGAGTAAAGAGACTTGCCGGTAACGAGATTGAACTAGGTATAGAAGATACCGACGATCGAATCTCGGGCAAGTAACATACCGATGACAAAAGGAACAATGTATGTTGTTATGCGGTTTGACCGATAAAGATCTTCGTAGAATATGTAGGAGCCAATATGAGCATCCAGGTTCCGCTATTGGTTATTGACCGGAGATGAGTCTCGGTCATGTCTACATAGTTCTCGAACCCGTAGGGTCCGCACGCTTAACGTTTGATGACGATCGGTATTATGAGTTTATGAGTTTTGATGTACCGAAGGAGTTCGGAGTCCCGGATGAGACCGGGGACATGACGAAGAGTCTCGAAATGGTCGAGACGTAAAGATCGATATATTGGACGACTATATTCGGACATCGAAAAGGTTCCGAGTGATTCGGGTATTTTTCGGAGTATATGGGCCTTATTGGGCCATACGGGAATAAAGGAGAAAGGCCAAAAGGAAGGAGGCGCGCGCCCCCCCTCTGGTCCGAATTGGACAAGGGGTGCAGCCCCCTTTTCCTTCTCCCTCTCCACCTATTTCCTTCTCTCCTACTCCGGAAAGGAAAGGGGAATCCTACTAGGACTTGGGAGTCCTAGTAGGACTCCCCACACTTGGCGCGCCCCCTCTAGGGCCGGCCTCTCCCTTGCTCCTTTATATACGGGGGCAGGGGGCACCCTAGGACACACAAGTTGAATTGTTCTAGCCGTGTGCGGTGCCCCCTCCACAGAAACACACCTCGATCATACTGTCGCAGTGCTTAGGCGAAGCCCTGCGCCAATAGATACATCATATCCGTCACCACGCCGTCATGCTGACGAAACTCTCCCGTGAAGCTCAACTGGATCAAGAGCTCGTGGGACGTCATCAAGCTGAACGTGTGCTGAACGCGGAGGTGACGTACGTTCGATGCTTGATCGGTTGGATCGTGAAGAAGTTCGACTACATCAACCGCGTCACTTGACGCTTCCGCTTCCGGTCTACGAGGGTATGTAGACACACTCTTCCCTCTCGTTGCTATGCATCTGGTAGATAGATCTTGCGTGATCGTAGGAAAATTTTAAAATACTACGTTTCCCAACAGTGGCATCATGAGCCAGGTCTATGCGTAGATGATATGCACGAGTAGAACACAATGAGTTGTGGGCGATACTAGTCATACTGCTTACCAGCATGTCATATTTTGCTTCGGCGGTATTGTGAGATGAAGCGGCCCGGACCGACATTACGCGTACGCTTACGCGTGACTAGTTTCACCGTTACGAGCACTCGTTGCTTAAAGGTGACTGGCGGGTGTCTGTCTCTCTCACTTTAGCTGAATCAAGTGTGGCTACGCCCGGTCCTTGTGAAGGTTAAAACAGCACATACTTGACGAAACATCGTTGTGGTTTTGTATGCGTAGGTAAGAACGGTTCTTGCTAAAGCCCGTAGCAGCCACGTAAAACTTGCAACAACAAAGTAGAGGACGTCTAACTTGTTTTTGCAGGGCATGTTGTGATGTGATATGGTCAAGACATGATGAGTTATACGGTTTTGTATGAGATGATCATGTTTTGTAATGTTATCGGCAACTGGAAGGAGCCATATGGTTGTCGCTTTATTGTATGAAATGCAATCACCATGTAATTGCTTTACTTTATCACTAAGCGGTAGCGATAGTCATAGAAGCAATAGTTGGCGAGACGACAACGATGCTACGATGGAGATCAAGGTGTCGCGCCGGTGACGAAGGTGATCATGACGGTGCTTTGGAGATGGAGATCAAAAGCACAAGATGATGATGGCCATATCATGTCACATATTTTGATTGCATGTGATGTTTATCTTATTATGCTTCTTATTTTGCTTAGAACGACTGTAGCATTATAAGATGATCCCTTACTAAATTTCAAGGTATAAGTGTTCTCCCTGAGTATGCACCGTTGCGAAAGTTCGTCGTGCCGAGACACCACGTGATGATCGGGTGTGATAAGCTCTACGTTCAAATACAACGGGTGTAAGCCAGTTTTGCACACGCAGAATACTCGGGTTAAACTTGAAGAGCCTAGCATATGCAGATATGGCCTCGGAACACTGGAGACCGAAAGGTCGAGCGTGAATCATATAGTAGATATGATGAACATAAGATGTTCACCATTGAAACTACTCCATCTCACGTGATGATCGGACATGGTTTAGTTGATTTGGATCGCGTGATCATTTAGATGACTAGAGGGATGTCTATCTAAGTGGGAGTTCTTAAGTAATATGATTAAATTGAACTTTAATTTATTATGAACTTAGTCCTGGTAGTATTAGCATATCTATGTTGTAGATCAATAGCTCGCGATGTTGCTCCCCGTTTATTTTTTGATATGTTCCTAGAGAAAACTAAGTTCAAAGATGTTAGTAGCAATGATGCGGAATTGTTCCGTGATCTGAGGATTATCCTCATTGCTGCACAAAAGAATTACTTCCTTGATGCACCGCTAGGTGACATACCTATTGCATGAGCAGATGTAGACGTTATGAACGTTTTTGACAAAAGCTCGGTATGATGACTACTTGATAGTTTAAGTGCACCATGCTTTACGGCTTAGAACCGGGACTTCAAAAAACGTTTTGAACGCCACGGAGCATATGAGATGTTCCAAGAGTTGAAATTAGTATTTCATACTCATGCCCGTGTCGAGAGGTATAAGACTTCTGACAGTACTTTGCCTACAAGATGGAGGAGAAAAGCTCAACCAGTGAGCATGTGCTCAGATTGTCTGGGTACTACAATTACTTGAATCAAGTGGGAGTTAATCTTCCAGATAAGATAGTAATTGACAAAGTTCTCTAGTCACTATCACCAAGTTAGTAGAACTTCGTGATGAACTATAATATGCAAGGGATGACGAAGGTAATTCCCGAGCTCTTCGCAATGCTGAAATCGGCGAAGGTAGAAATCAAGAAAGAACATCAAGTGTTGATGGTTAATAAGACCACTTGTTTCAAGTAAAGGGCAAAGGGATAGAAGGGGAACTTCAAGAAGAATGACAAGCAAGTTGTCACTCCCATGAAGAAACCAAAAGCTAAACTCAAGCCTGAAACTAAGTGCTTCTACTGCAAAGGAAATGGTCACCGGAAGTGGAACTGCCCTAGATACTTGGCGGATAAGAAGGATGGCAAAGTGAACAAAGGTATATTTGATATACAGATTATTGATGTGTATTTTACTAGTGTTCATAGCAACCCCTCTCGGTATTTGATACTGGTTCAGTTGCTAAAGAGTAGTAACTCGAAATGGGAGTTGCATAATGAACAAAAACTAGTTAAAGGATGAAGTGACGATGTGTATTGGAAGCAGTTCCAAGATTGATATGATCATCATCGCACACTCCCTATACTTTCGGGATTAGTGTTGAACCTAAATAAGTGTTATTTGGTGTTTGTGTTGAGCATGAATATGATTTGATCATGTTTATTGCAATACGGTTATTCATGTAAGTTAGAGAATAATTGTTGTTCTGTTTACATGAATAAAACCTTCTATGGTCATACACCCAATGAAAATAGTTTGTTGGATCTCGATCATGTGATACACATATTCATAATATTGAAGCCAAAAGATGCAAGGTTAATAATGATAGTGCAACTTATTTGTGGCACTGCCGTTTAGGTCATATTGGTGTAAAGCGCATGAAGAAACTCCATAGTGATGGACTTTTTGGAATCACTTGATTATGAATCACTTGGTGCTTGCGAACCATGCCTCATGGGCAATATGACTAAAACTCCGTTCTCCGGAACTGTGGAGCGAGCAACAGAGTTGTTGGAAATCATACATACTGATGTATGCAGACCAATGAGTGTTGAAGCTCACGGCGAGAATCGTTATTTTCTGACCTTCAATGATGATTTGAGCAGATATGGGTATATCTACTTAATGAAGCACAAGTCTGAAACATTTGAAAAGTTCAAAGAATTTCAGAGTGAAGTGGAGAATCGTAACAAGAAAATAAGAGTTTCTACGATATGATCGTAGAGGTAAAATATTTGAGTTAGCGAGTTTGGCCTTCAGTAAAAACAATGTGAAATAGTTTCACTACTCACGCCACCTGGAACACCACAGTGTAATGGTGTGTCCGAACGTCATAACCGTACTTTATTAGATATGGTGCGATCGATGATGTCTCTTACTGATCTACCACTATTGCTTTTGGGGTTAGCATTAGAGACAGCTATATTCACGTTAAATAGGGCACCATCTAAATCCGTGGAGATGACACCGTATGAACTGTGGTTTGACGAGAAACCTAAGCTGTCATTTTTTTAAGTTTGGGACTGCGATGCTTATGTGAAAAAGTTTCAACATGATAAGCTTGAACCCAAATCGGAGAAGTAAATCTTCATAGGATACCCAAAAGAAACTGTTGGGTACACCTTCTATCACAGATCCGAAGGCAAGGTCTTTGTTGCTAAGAGTGGATCCTTTCTAGAGAAGGAGTTTCTCTCGAAAGAAGTGAGTGGGAGGAAAGTAGAACTTGATGAGGTAATTGTACCTTCTCCCGAATTGGAAAGTGGAACATCACAGAAACTAGTTCCAGTGATTCCTACACCAATTAGTGAGCAAGCTAATGATGATGATCATGAAACTTCAGATCAAGTTTCTGCTGAACGTCATAGATCAACCAGAGTACGTTCCGCACCAGAGTGGTACGGCAACCCAGTTCTGGAAGTCATGTTACTAGACCATGATGAACCTGCGAACTATGAGGAAGCGATGATGAGCCCAGATTCCGCAAAATGGCTTGAGGCCATGAAATCTGAGATGGGGTCCATGTATGAGAACAAAGTGTGGACTTTGGTTGACTTGCCCGATGATCGGCAAGCCATCGAAAATAAATGGATCTTCAAGAGGAAGACCGACGCTAACGGTAATGTTACTATTTACAAAGCTCGACTTGTTGCGAAAGGTTTTCGACAAGTTCAAGGAGTTGACTACGATGAGACTTTCTCACCCGTAGAGATGCTTAAGTCTGTCCGAATCATGTTAGCAATTGCCGCATTTTATGAAATCTGGCAAATGGATAACAAAACTGCATTCTTTAATGGATTTATTAAAGAAAAATTGTATATGATGCAACCCGAAGGTTTTGTCAATCCTAAAGGTGCTAACAAAATGTGCAAGCTCCAGCGATCCATCTATGAACTGGTGCAAGCATCTCGGAGTTGGAATATACGCTTTGATAAGTTGATCAAAGCATATAGATTTATACAGACTTACGGTGAAGCCTGTATTTACAAGAAGTGAGTGGGAGCACTACAACCTTTCTGATAAGTATATGTGAATGACATATTGTCGATCGGAAATGATGTAGAATTTTCTGGAAAGCATAAAGGAGTGTTTGAAAGGAGTTTTTCAAAGAAAGACCTTGGTGAAGCTGCTTACATATTGGGCATCAAGATCTATAGAGATAGATCAAGACGCTTGATAAGACTTTCGATAAGTACATACCTTGATAAGACTCAAAGCCAGACCACGGCAGAAAAATATAGAGAGAATGAAAGTCATTCCCTATGCCTCAGCCATAGGTTCTATAAAGTATGCCATGCTGTGTACCAAACATTTTGTGTACCTTGCCATGAGTTTGTCAAGGGGGTACAATAGTGATCCAGGAGTAGATCACTGTACAGCGGTCAAAATTATCCTTAGTAACTGGATGACTAAGGAAATGTTTCTCGATTATGGAGGTGATAAGGAGTTCGTCGTAAAGGGTTACGCCGATGCAAGCTTTGACACTAAATCCAGATGACTCTAAGTATCAATCTGGATGCGTATTGAAAGTGGGAGCAATTAGCTAGAGTAGCTCTATGCAGAGCATTGTAGACATAGAAATTTGCAAAATACATACGGATCTGAATGTGACAGACCTGTTGACTAAACTTCTCTCACAAGCAAAACATGATCACACCTTATTACTCTTGGGTATTAATCACATAGAGATGTGAACTAGATTATTGACTCTAGTAAACCCTTTGGGTGTTGGTCACATGGCGATGTGAACTATGGGTGTTATTCACATAACGATGTGAACTATCGGTATTAAATCACATGGCGATGTGAGCTAGATTATTGACTCTAGTGCAAGTGGGAGACTGAAGGAAATATGCCCTAGAGGCAATAATAAAGATGTTATTTGTATTTCCTTATATCATGATAAATATCTTTTATTCATGCTAGAATTTTATTAACCGGAAACTTGATACATGTGTGAATACATAGACAAAATAGTATGTCCCTAGTATGCCTCTACTAGACTAGCTCATTGATCAAAGATGGCTATGTTTCCTAGCCATAGACATGAGTTGTCATTTGATCAACGGGATCACATCATTAGGAGAATGATGTGATGGACTAGACCCATCCGTTAGCATAGCACTATGATCGTTTAGTTTTACTGCTATTGCTTTCTTCATGACTTATACATGTTCCTATGACTATGAGATTATGCAACTCCCGAATACCGTAGGAACACCTTGTGTGCTATCAAACGTCACAACGTAACTGGGTGATCATAAAGATGCTCTACAGGTGTCTCCGAAAGTATTCGTGGTGTTGGCATAGATCAAGATTAGGATTTGTCACTCCAAATGTCGGAGAGGTATCTCTGGGCCCTCTCGGTAACACACATCACAATAAGCCTTGCAAGCAAAAGACTAATGAGTTAGTCACGAGATGATGTGTTACGGAACGAGTAAAGAGACTTGCCGGTAACGAGATTGAACTAGGTATAGAAAATGCCAACGATCGAATCTCGGGCAAGTAACATACCGATGACAAAAGGAACAACGTATATTGTTATGCGGTTTGACCGATAAAGATCTTCGTAGAATATGTAGGAGCGAATATGAGCATCTAGGTTCCGCTATTGTTTATTGACCGAAGATGAGTCTCGGTCATGTCTACATAGTTCTCGAACCCGTAAGGTCCGCACGCTTAACGTTTGATGACGATCGGTATTATGAGTTTATGAGTTTTGATGTACCGAAGGAGTTCGGAGTCCCAGATGAGACCGGGGACATGACGAGGAGTCTCGAAATGGTCGAGACGTAAAGATCGATATATTGGACGACTATATTCAGACATCGGAAAGGTTCCGAGTGATTCGGGTATTTTTCGGAGTATATGGGCCTTATTGGGCCATACGGGAATAGAGGAGAAAGGCCAAAAGGAAGGAGGCGCGCGCCCCCCCTCTGGTCCGAATTGGACAAGGGGTGCAGCCCCTTTTCCTTCTCCCTCTCCACCTATTTCCTTCTCTCCTACTCCGGAAAGGAAAGGGGAATCCTACTAGGACTTGGGAGTCCTAGTAGGACTCCCCACACTTGGCGCGCCCCCTCTAGGGCCGGCCTCTCCCTTGCTCCTTTATATACGGGGGCAGGGGGCACCCTAGGACACACAAGTTGAATTGTTCTAGCCGTGTGCGGTGCCCCCCTCCACAGAAACACACCTCGATCATACTGTCGCAGTGCTTAGGCGAAGCCCTGCGCCAATAGATACATCATATCCGTCACCACGCCGTCGTGCTGACGAAACTCTCCCGTGAAGCTCAACTGGATCAAGAGCTCGTGGGACGTCATCAAGCTGAACGTGTGCTGAACGCGGAGGTGCCGTACGTTCGGTGCTTGATCGGTTGGATCGCGAAGAAGTTCGACTACATCAACCGCGTCACTTGACGCTTCCGCTTCCGGTCTACGAGGGTATGTAGACACACTCTTCCCTCTCGTTGCTATGCATCTGGTAGATAGATCTTGCGTCATCGTAGGAAAATTTTAAAATACTATGTTTCCCAACAGATCCATCATGGAGTGCTTCTACATCATCATCATCGCCCTCACCATGAGCTGTGAGTAGTTTACCATAGCTAGTATCTAGATGGCTTCTTCTCTCTCTGGATCTCAATACAAAGTTCTCCTCGGTCTTCGAGGAGATCTATTCGATGTAATCTCTTTTTGCGGTGTGTTTGTCAAGATCCGATGAATTGTGAGTTTATGATCAAGATTATCGATGAGAAATATTTGGTTCTTCTCTGAACTCTTTATGCGTGCTCATAATATCCTTGCAAGTCTCTTGGAATTATTGGTTTGGTTTGTCCTACTAGATCTATAGTTCTTGCAATGGGAGAAGTGCTTGGCTTTGGGTTCAATCTTGCGGTGTCCTTTCCCAGTGACAGTAGGGGCAGCAAGGTACGTATTGTATTGTTGCCATCAAGGATAAAAAGATGGGGTTTATATCATATTGCTTGAGTTTATCCCTCTACATCATGTCATCTTGCTTAAGGCATTACTCTGTTCTTATGAACTCAATACACTAGATGCATGCTGGACAACGGTTGATGTGTGGAGTAATAGTAGTAGATGCAGGCAGAAGTCGGTCTACTTGTCTTGGACGTGATGCCTATATACAATGATCATGCCTAGATAGTCTCATAATTATTCGCTTTTCTATCAATTGCTTGACAGTAATTTGTTTACCCGCCATAGAATATCGCTATCATGAGAGAAGCCACTAGAGAACACTATGGCCCCCGGGTCTATTCTCAACATATCAATCTACATCTACTTTACTTTTTCCGCTTTTACTTTCTATTCTTATAAACAAAAATACCAAAAATATAAACTATCATCTCTATCAGATCTCACTTTCTTACGTGACCGTAAAGGGATTGACAACCCCTTATCGCGTTGGCTGCGAAGTTCTTATTTGTTTGTGCAGGTGCGAGGGACTCGCGCGTGGTCTCCTACTGGATTGATACCTTGGTTCTCAAAAACCGAGGGAAATACTTACGGTACTGTGCTGCATCTCCCTTTCCTCTTCGAGGGAATACAACGCAAGCTCGAGAAGTAGCAAATATGCATGTGATTGCTTCTCCTACTTGCAATTATTATGAGAGAGGAACTACATCTCTGTCTCTCTATGTTTCCAATACGATAAAATTGCAAGAAACTATTTATACTATACATTGACCTTTACTTGATGTGCATGAATTGTTCTTTTATGACATGCCGATGCATAGGAAGAGAGTTAGACTTCGTTGTTTCATGATATATGTTACTTTGTGCTCACTACTAAATCACAAATCATTGCTAATTAAAATTGGCTTTGATATACCTTGGGATCTGGGTGGATCCATTACTTGAGCACTATATGCCTAGCTTAATGGCTTTAAGAAAAACGCTGCCATGGAGACAACTCAGAAGTTATAGAGAGTCATTTATTTTTGTTGTGTTCTTTAAAAAAATTAAAAACAAAAAAATAAAGAGGGGAACCAAAACTTTTTCAAAAAGAGAAGCGATTGGAAGGTTATGCATTGGAGAAGTGAGGGTCGACCTTGAACACTTGTGTTCATGCTCATGGAAACAATGTAGAATTTTTCATGGAAGTTTCTCACAAAAATAATTACCCATTGTACAAATCCATTGTATTATAAAAATAATTTGCCAAGATTTGCCTTTGGGATGATTAGATTGCTTGTTGGTTTGTGCGGTGCAAAACAGAAACTTTGGCTGTAGTGCATGATTTTTCATTTTTTTTACTGGAACGTCAAACGTTTCCGAAACTTTTTGCACATTCTTGCTATACAAATTGGTTATTTCGTCCTAATTTTTTAGAATTTTTAGAGGTACAGAAGTATGATAGATGTTCAGATTACTACAAACTGTACTGTTTTCACAGGTTGATGTTATAGTTTCATTATTTGGTTATGTTCGAAATCTTGTTGAGCCTCCTTGACTTGGGGCCATAGAATTGTGATAGCATACAGTGGGTAATGTTTGATTATAATTATACAATAATGTTAGAGCAGTACATAATGAGATTTGATGTTATATGTACTAACCCCTCTAATAAAAAAGTTTTGTTAAGTTTTGTGTGGATGAAGTGTTCGAAAATCGAGGAGATATTGATACAAGAAGAATAAGGAGAGGCAAGAGCTCAGGCTTGGGGATGCCCGAGGCACCCCAAGTAAATATTCAAGGATACTCAAGCGTCTAAGCTTGGGGACGCCCCAGAAGGCATCCCATCTTTATTCGACAATTATCGGTATGTTTTTGTTTTTGTTTTGTTCACATGATATGCGTAAACCTTGGAGCGTCGTGTTTTTTCATTTTTAATAAATGCACCATGCTGGTATGAGATAGTCCTTGGTTGATTTATAGAATGCTCTTTGCACATCACTTATATCTTTTGAGTATGGCTTTATAGAATGCTTCATGTGCTTCACTTATCATTTGAAGTTTGGATTGCATGTTTCCCCTCACATAGAAAACCGCCGTTCGTAGAATGCTCTTTTGCTTCACTTATATTTGTTTGAGCATGGGCATACCTTTTGTAGAAAGAATTAAAACTATCTTGCTTCACTTATATCTATTTAGAGAGTTGATAGGAATTGGTCATTCACATGGTTAGTCATAAAATCCTACATACTTGTTGATCGTTGAATATGATATGTTCGATTCCTTGCAATAGTTTTGCGTTATAGAGATGCTAATATGTGGGAGGTACTAGTGAATGATAGTGGCTTAGTAATAATATTGGTGTTAAGGTTTGTGATTCCCGTAGCATGCACGTACGGTCTCCTAACTATGTAACCAAATTGGCGCGCATTGTATTTTGATTGTTTATCTTTTCGTGAAGGTCGGGGGCGCGCGATGGTTAACTCCTACCAACCTCCCCCTAGGAGCATGCATCGTAGTATTTTGCTTCGAGGGCTAAGTAGATTTTTCGTAATAAGTATGTGAGTTCTTTATGACTAATGTCGAGTCCATGGATTATACATACTCTCACCATTCCACCTTGGTAGCCACTCTAGTACCGCGCAATTCTCGTCGGTGCATCAAACTACCTTACACTCTTCCTCAAAACAGCCACCATACCTACCTATTTTGGAATTTCCATAGCCATTCCGAGATATATTGCCATTTAACTCCGCTGTTTCATTTGTTATGACACACACCATCATTGTCATATTGCTTTGGATGATCGTAAGACAGCTAGCATGATGTTTTCATGTCTTGTCTGTTCTTTGATGTCATTGCTATGCTAGATCATTGCACATCCCGGTACACCGCTGGAGGCATTCATATAGAGTCATAGTTTGTTCTAGTATCGAGTTGTAATATCGAGTTGTAAGTAAATAAAAGTGTGATGGTCATCATTATTAGAACATTGTCCCATGTGAGATTATAAATAAAAGAGGCCAATGAAGCCCAAATAAATAAAAGAGGCCAATGAAGCCCACACAAAAAAGAGCCCAAAGAGCCCAAAAGAAAAAAAGGAAAATAGGAAAATAAAAAAATGAGAGAAAAGGAGAGAAGGAAAAATGTTACTATCTTTTTCCACACTTGTGCTTCAGAATAGCACCATGTTATTCATGATAGAGAGTCTCCTATGTTGTCGATTTCATATGCTATTGGGAATTTTTTATTATAGAAATTGGCTTGTATATTCCAACGATGGGCTTCCTCAAATGCCCTAGGTCTTCATGAGCAAGCAAGTTGATGCACACCCTCTAGTTAGTTTTTGAGATTTTATACACTTATAGCTCTAGTGCATCTGTTACATGGCAATCCCTACTCACTCACATTGATATTGATTGATGGACATCTCCATAGTCCATTGATTTGCCTAGTTGATGTGATACTTTCTCCCTCCTTTTGCCTATCACCACCTTCTATTCCACCCATAGTGCTATGTCCATGGCTCGTGCTCATATATCGCGTGAAAAGTTGAAAAAAGCTTGAAAAGGTAGAGTATGAAAGCAATTGCTTGGCTGGCATCGGGATGGGCATGAGGGGTATGTTGTGTTAAGAAAAGGGAGCATAAAGACTATACGATTTTGTAGGGATAATGTTCTTCAGCATTGATATTTTGAAAGGATTGATTGTTTGTTGGGATGCCCGAGTATTTTATTATTTTATGTCAAATGATAGACTATTGCTTTGAATCACTCATGTCTTAATATTCATGCCACGATTAGATTACATGATCAAGATTATGCTAGGTAGCATTCCACATCAAAAAATTATCTTTTTTATCATTTACCTACTCGAGGACGAGCAGGAATTAAGCTTGGGGATGCTGATACGTCTTCGTCGTATCTATAATTTTTTATTGTTCCATGCCAATATTCTACAACTTTTAGATACTTTTTGTCGGTGTACTAAGATAGGGGTACCTTAGTACCCCAACTTGTGCACGGGCAGTAGCAGCTTCCCGCGGCAGGGTCTACCACGTGCTTGCCGAAAACCTCTCTGGTCCTTATTAAGCCATTCAAAAACAAAGTATACAAGTCAGAAGATCAAGACCCCGGCAAGTGGAGCTTGCCGGGAAGGCCGTCCCAGGCCCAAGACTACCACATTAGCACAAGACCCTGGCAAGGGGAGCTTGCCAGGAAGACCAGAAGACTGCATCTTAAAAGACACGCCTCGGCGCACCCTGCGCCCCGGCAAGACCCGGGGAGCGACAAGCTTCCCGGCCCGACAAGATCAAGACCCCGACAAGGTGCTTTCCGGGGGAATTCACACTGTGTGCCTGCGCTCCAGCTCATCGACCCACGCGTCGCCCTGGGGCCCTTCCAGGGACGCGTGGCGGATGGCTGTGCAGCCTGGGGGACACGGTGGCACTTCACGGTGATGAGGCTATCGCCGTGGCGAACGGAGACGCAAGGGCGGGCGCTTTTGGGGTCGACGGCGACGGGCATTTAATGCTCTTGTCCCCCACTGTCAAAGTAGGTGATGACCACTGTTCATCCACTGTTCGTCCACTGTTCCCGCACTGTTACAACTACCACCAAAGTTACATTTTTACCCCTTCCTCCTACGTTGACACCTGTCGGTGACCCCTTGAGCTATAAAAGGAGGCCCATGCACAACGTAGAAAGGGTTCGGAACCTAGATCGCTCATTCGCTCGGTGTAGCTAGTTCTTCAAGCTCCCGAGCTCCAACATTCAATACAATCTAAGCAGGAGTAGGGTTTTACGCGTCCATCGCGGCCCGAACCTGGGTAAACTGCCTGCGTGAGCTCTACGATCCGCTCTTTGTGCTCCCTCCGCTCCCTTACCGCACGAACAAGGGGCTCCGGTCCCATAGGTGCTCGTGGTGGACAGTTTCCCCCGACATCTTTTCCAGAGCCTGATCGCCTTCGCCAATAACGACGCGCCGCAGCAGCCGGCGACATCACGGCCGCGGCAAGTCGAGAAGACGAAGGCCGATGGCGACAAGACCGCCGGGGGTGCAACCACCGTGCACTCCCCGCCGCGGAAACAGAAGACGCTGCCCCGCCGGATTAACGTCGACGACGACTCCACGGCGTCGTCAGATCCGCGGGCTCGTCGGGACCAGCGCCAGGTCCTTGACGATCGGCGACAAGAAGACGCTCGGACGACGATTGAGCGCCGCCGAGAAGCCCGGCGACAATCAGATCAGCGAGCTGGGACCGCTGTCGATACGCACACGCCCGGTGAACCAGGCGACTTGCCGTACGCGGCAGGTTGCCCTGCGTTTACCCGTGAGCTGCGGCGCGTCCAGTGGCCCAGCATGAAGAACTTCAAGCCCGACGTATCGGAGAAGTACGACGGCAAGACGCACCCCTCGGAATTCCTCAGCATTTACACCATCGCGGTGCAGGCTGCCGGGGGGCGCGACGAGAAGATACTGGCGAACTACTTCCCGCTGGTGCTTAAGCCGAACGTTCATTCTTGGCTTATGCACTTTCCGAAAGGCTCCATTTCTTCTTGGGCAGATCTTTGCCACCAGTTTGTCGGCGCCTTCACGGGCGGCCACAAACCCCACGGCCAGGAGAGCGATCTCCACATATTGGCCCAGAAGGAAGGAGAACCTCTGCGCAAGTACATCCAGCGATTCAGCCGCGTGCAGCACAACATCCCCGACGTCGACCCTGCCGCGGTTATCAGCGCGTTCCATCAGAACGTGCGTAACCGCCGCATGCGTGAGGAGATGGCCATGACCAAGATACGGGATGTCAGCGAGCTCTATGCTCTCGCTGACAAGTGCGCGCGCGCCGAAGAGGGGAGGAGACTCCCCGGAGAGGATGCTGGCGCAGGAGGAAGCGACAGCGAGGATGCCGCCCCGGCAAAGAAGAGCCGGCGGCGGAACAATAGGAAGAAGAAGAGCAAGGAAGTGCTTGCCGTCGAGAAGTCCGCCAAGGAGGCTCCCGCTAAGCAAACACAGGCTGGCGGCTCCGGCAAGGAGCCTGCCCCTGTAGCGGCAGCCGACAAGCAGGACGGCTCCGACAAGCAATACTGCAAGATCCACCGCACCAAGGGCCACGACCTCTCCAACTGCAAACGCGTCGAGTACCTCGTCGAGCAGCAGAAAGCTGAGTACGAGCGGCGCGACAAGGAGAAGGCCCAAGGTGGCGGAGGAGAGCCCAGCAAGAAGCGGCCATTTAATGGCCGGGGAGGACGCCGCGGCAAGGCCAAGCAGCGGCAAGGTGATCGACCTCCCCGGGGCCGCGACAAGGACGAAGAAGACGATGACGATGACAAGGAGGAAGATGATAACAGCGAGCAAGAGTTCCAGAAGGCCACGGAAGTCCTGTGCGTCGACGGCGGCGCCTCTCTGCATACTTCCCACCGCCAACTCAAGCAGTGGGTGCGGGAAGTAAATGTGGCTGAGCCGCCCGTGGAGTCGCGCAGGCTCCTCAAATGGTCCAGCACGCCCATCATTTTTGATCTTGAGGATCACCCTGACCGCACCACTGCGGTCGGGTGCTTGCCGATGTTGGTCTCTCCAACCATCCGCAACCTCAATGTCACCAAGATGTTGGTTGACGGCGGGGCCGGCCTAAACTTGATCTCCTCTGCTGTGATCAAGAAACTCCAAATCCCAGACGGCGAGCTCGAAGAGACCGGTTCGTTCCAAGGAATAAACCCGGGAAGGAGCAAGCCCAAGGGGAAAATCACTTTGCCAGTGACCTTTGGCGGGGAGCTCAACTTCAGGACGGAGAGGATAACCTTTGATGTTGCCGATATCCCATTGCCATACAATGGGATACTTGGACGTCCTGCCCTCGCCAAGTTCATGGCAGCTTCCCACTACGCCTACAATATACTCAAGATGCCGGGGCCGATAAGCGTCATCTCTGTCCATGGCGACAAGAAGGACGCGCTTATCTGCGCCGACAAGATCTACCGGGATGCAGCAGCCGCAGCGGAGAGCAACACACTTGCCGCTGAAGCTCTCGGGGGGAAGAAGACCAAGACCAAGTCCGGCAAGTGATCTGGGGCCCACTCCGGCAAACGCACCTCTTCGGAGTGCTGCGCTGCCGTCGAGGACGTTCCATCGAGCTCCACCGGCAAGAGCAAGAAAGGAATGGCCGCTCCACCGGCAACCAAGAAGGTGTCCGCCAAGGAGTACGGCACTGGTGGTACCTTCACCATCAGTGCTACACTTGATAGCAAATAGGAAAGCGCGCTCATTGCCTTCCTGCGGGCGAATGTCGATGTGTTTGCCTGGCAACCATCTGACATCCCCGGTGTTCCCAGGAAGGTAATTGAGCACAAGCTTGCTGTTTGTCCTCATGCGCGGTCCGTCAAGCAGAAGGTCAGGAAGCAAGCCGTGGAGCGCCAAGAATTCATTGCCGAAGAAATCAAGAAGCTAGAAGCAACAGGCCTGGTTAGAGGCGTAATCCATCCGACGTGGTTAGCAAACCCAGTTGTCGTGCGTAAGGCCAACGGGAAGTGGAGACTGTGTATAGACTTCACCGATGTGAATAAAGCATGTCCCAAGGATCCATTTCCCTTGCCACGCATTGACCAGATTGTTGACTCCACTGCCGGATGTGAGCTGCTCTCTTTCCTTGATGCATATTCAGGCTACCACCAGATTTTTATGGCCAAGGAAGATGAAGAGAAGACTGCATTCATTACTCCATGTGGCACATATTGCTTCATTCGCATGCCTTTCGGATTGAAGAATGCAGGCTCAACATTTGCAAGGGTAGTGCACACTGCTTTTGAGCCACAGATCCACAGAAATGTAGAAGCTTACATGGATGACATAGTGGTGAAGAGCAAGAGCAAGGATACCCTGATCCAAGATTTGGAGGAAACTTTTGCAAATCTGCGCAAGATCCAGCTTAAGTTGAACCCCGAGAAGTGCGTCTTTGGAGTCCCCTCCGGCAAGCTTCTCGGGTTCTTTGTGTCTCAGAGGGGGATTGAAGCTAATCCCGACAAGATTAAAGCCATCGAGCAAATCGAAGCCCCGAAGCGCGTCAAGGACGTAAGGAGACTTGCAGGTTGTGTGGCTGCCCTTAGTAGGTTCATTTCAAAGTCTGCAAAACGCGCCCTGCCTTTCTTCAAAATTTTGAAGAAGGCAGGTCCTATGAAATGGACTCCGGAAGCAGAGGCGGCGCTGCAAGACTTGAAAGGATACCTATCCTCCACTCCAATACTTGTCGCACCTAGGCCACAAGAGAAGTTGCTGCTATACCTAGCAGCAACCAATCAAGTGGTTAGTGCTGCGTTAGTAGCGGAGAGGCAGGCCGACGAGGAGTCTACGTCACCGGCAAGCGAATCCAGCGACAAGCAGGGGGCTGCTCCGACAAGCTCTGGCCCCGACAAGGACAACTCTGTGCAGGAGCAAGAAGAGGCGCGGAAGAAGATGGTGCAGCGCCCGGTTTATTTTGTGAGTTCCCTCTTGCAGGGGGCTAGATCAAGATACTCCGGCGTGCAGAAGCTGCTTTTCGGCCTCCTCATGGCCTCGAGAAAGCTGCGCCATTACTTCCAAGCACATGAGATAACAGTGGTCACTCGCTTTCCGTTGAAGAGGATATTGCAGAATCCAGAAGCAACAGGCAGGATCGTCGAGTGGGCACTGGAATTGTCGAGCTTTGGTCTAAAGTTTGAAAGTACTTCAACTATACAGAGCAGAGCTTTGGCAGAATTTATAGCCGAATGGACCCCAACGCCCGATGAAGAAGTTCCAGAGACAAGCGTCCCCGTACAAGAAGCGACAAGCGAATGGGTAATGTACTTTGATGGTGCCTTCTCGCTGCAAGGCGCTGGAGCCGGTGTGGTACTCATAGCACCCACCGGAGAACACCTCAAGTATGTTATCCAGATGCACTTTCCCAGGGAACAAGCGACAAACAATACTGCTGAGTATGAAGGTCTGCTTGCCGGCCTCAGAATTGCAGCTGAACTTGGGATTAAGAAGCTGATTGTGCGGGGAGATTCTCAGTTGGTGGTCCGACAAGTCAACAAGAGTTACCAGAGCCCTTTGATGGAAGCCTATGTAGATGAAGTGAGAAAGCTTGAAGAGCACTTTGAAGGTCTGCAAATGGAGCACGTCCCGAGAGCTCAGAATGACATAGCAGATGGCCTTTCAAAATGTGCTGCAATGAAGTTACCTGTGGAACCAGGAACCTTCCTGCTCAAGCTAACTCAGCCAACCGTTACACCATCAATTGGGCAACCCAAGAAGAGAAATTTGGTCTCCGGTGACTACTTGCCGGTGGATCTTCCGGGAGCCGCCGCCAAGGTCCCCAAGATCAACGACCAGAACGCTGAGGAACAATTTGCTCCTGCAGACCCAAGGGTCTGTACAGTTGAAGCAATCGATCCCGACAAGCCTCGCCCCGGCGAGCTTGCCGGGGGACCATCAGCTCCGGCAGAACCAGAGTTTCTTGCCGTAGAAGCTGGGGTTCCCGCAACGGCCCTCATGCCTTTAGTCCTTGCCGTCGAGCCTCGGGCTCCGGCATGGGCACAGCAGATCGTCCATTTTCTGAAAACTGGAGAACTTCCCGACGACCCAGCAGAGATAGAGAAAATAACCAGGCAGTCAAGTATGTACCAGTTCGTGGACAATGAACTGTACAGAAGAAGGCTCAATGGTGTCAGGTTGAAGTGCATTTCCAGAGAAGATGGACAGAAGCTGTTGGCAGAAATACATGGAGGCATATGTGGCCACCACATTGGCGCAAGGGCACTTGCCGGAAAGGCATTCCGGCAAGGGTTCTTTTGGCAAGAAGCCCTCCAAGATGCAACTGCACAAGTAACCAAGTGTGAAGCGTGCCAGTTCCATGCCAAACAAATTCATCAGCCAGCTCAAGCTCTCCAGACGATCCCTTTGTCCTGGCCCTTCTCGGTCTGGGGGCTCGATATCCTCGGCCCCTTCCCCCGTGCTGTCGGGGGCTTTGAGTACTTGTACGTAGCAATCGACAAGTTCACAAAGTGGCCAGAAGTGGAACCGGTGAGAAAGGTAACAGCACAGTCAGCGGTCAGGTTCTTCAGAGCAATTGTTTGCCGTTTCGGAATCCCTAACAGGATCATCACCGACAACGGTACGCAGTTCACTAGTCGCACCTTCATGCAGTACGTCCAAGACCTTGGCGCCAAGGTCTGCTTCGCTTCTGTTGCTCACCCGAGGAGCAATGGTCAAGCGGAGAGGGCCAATGCTGAAGTGCTGCGCGGGCTCAAAACGAGGACCTTCGACAGGCTGCGCAAGTGCGGAAGAAACTGGATAGAGGAGCTACCGGCGGCTCTTTGGTCAATCAGGACGACACCAAGTCGAGCCACCGGGCAGACACCCTTTGCCCTTGTCTATGGGGCAGAGGCAGTTCTCCCCACGGAACTCGTATACGGATCTCCTCGAGTGCTCGCTTATGATGAGCTCGAGCAAGAGCAACTGCGACAAGATGATGCATTGCTCCTCGAGGAGGAACGTCTCCAGGCTGCTGTACGAGCTGCTCGATACCAGCAAGCCTTGCGCCGCTACCATAGCCGCAAGGTCAAGGCCAGGAGTCTCGAGGAAGGCGACCTTGTTCTTCGGCGTGTTCAGTCCGCCAAGAATTCCAACAAGTTGATGCCGAAGTGGGAAGGCCCTTATCGGGTGAGACAAGTCACAAGGCCCGGCGCTGTCCGCCTTGAGACCGAAGAAGGCTTACCGGTGAGCAACTCCTGGAACATAGAGCATCTTCGAAAGTTTCACCCATAAGGCACGGTTGCCGTGATCCGCTCCGGCAACCACCTTTTGTACGAGTCTTGCCGCTGTCGCATGTAAACCTTTGTACAAAGCCGGGCGCAGAGCCCGTGCATCAGTAAAGCTTTGTGTTTCCGCACTATTTGCCATTCTCGTGCTTTTCTTTGTTATTTGCATGCATCATTTGGCATTTTGTGCAACACACATATCCGGTAAGCATTACCATACCGAGGAACTCTACGCTTGTTTCCTCTTCTCCTTTTTCTTTCCTCCTTAAGCAGAAGAAGCATTCCTCGCGCACAAGTTTGCCGGGGGGGAAGGAGGTGGAGGATGAACCAAGTGTTGTTCAAGAAAGAGAAGCTTACCGGAGAGCGAACAGATTATGAAAGCTAAGTTACCAGAATTTAAGCAGTTCAATTTTTTTAAAAATTTAGTTATCTTCCTTGAACAACCACACTTTGTATGGAAAACCTGTGCGCGGAGGAACCTACCCGTGGCTAGCCGCACCCTTGTCTTGTTTTCGAGTACGCTCAACGGTCTAAGTGAGCTGCGACAAGTGTCGCGCCCTTATTTCGTTTTCGAGTTCGCTCAGCAAGCTAAGTGCGTTGCGACTAGCTGCGGCAAGGTTGCTTGCCGATAAGGCCCTTGCCGGCAGGCTGCTCGGAGTCCAGCACTCAGCGCTCGCGGCAAGGGTCCCTTGTCGGCAAGTTCCCTAAAAGCGTAGGGTAAAAAGCATACAAAGTAAAGGACCAAAACAAGGGAAATAACACTGCATCAATTGCTCGAAAATAAGATAATATATTACAAGGGATAGCTTGTCGCGATCACTAATAGGTTCGCGTTCATGACACACTTTGCAGCAGCAAAAGAAATAAAAGGGGAAGAGGCCTAATCCACGCGGTCGCCCTCGCGCCTGGAGATCTTGTTCACCTTGGCGATGATGTGGGCGACCTGCGCCTTCGGTGCCTCCTGATCCGCGTCGGCCAGCAAGCTGCGGAGGACGTTGACAAGATTAATACCAGGATTGCGGTAAACAATCTTGGTCAAGACGCGCTCCAGGGTTCCCGCGCAGAGTTGGCGCGACTCCTCGGCCAGCTGCGCGGAGAGCTTCTGCTGCAGACGTGCGAGCGCCGGCGCGATCCCCCTGAAGAAAAGACTGAGCTTGGCGCTGTGGGGGAGATTTGGATCCGGAGAGTATATGAGATGCTCAACCCTCAGCGCCATCAGCTCCTTGTCGATGCTGCTAGCAGAAGCCACCAGATCTTCAGTCCATACTTCGACGGTCCGGCGGAAGTTGTCAGCTGAAGTGGCGGCGCTCTCCACCAGGCCTCGTTCCTTGCGGAGCTCGTCCTTCAGCTTGGTTTCGCGGTCCCGGACGGCGTCGAGTGAATCTTTCAGCGTAGAGACTTTCAGCTCCAGATCTGCAATTGAGTCCTTGGCGGCCTTCAGCTCGTCGCCCTGCTTGGAGAGGCGTACCTGGAGTTCTGAGTTGGTATGGGCGTCCTTCTCGCGCTCTATGTTGAGCGCGGTGACCCTCTCCGTGCTCGCTTTCAGGTACTCCTCCAGCTGCACCACCTTAGCTTCGAGGTCCTTTTTGGCGGTCTCCGCGGTGGCTGCGGCGGCCTTCTCTTCCTTCAGCTCTCCGCCAAGGGCCTGCTCCCGGGCGGCAAGGTCGTCCTCGTGAGAGTCGAGCTCGACCTTCCGCTGGTTGAGCGCTCCTTCTCGCTGGGACAGCGCTTCTCCGGCGAGTCGCTGCTGCTCCTCGGCCTCAGCCTTCTCCAGGAGCCACTCTTGGTAATCTCCAGCAAGCCTCTCGCGCTCCTCCGCCAAGTCGCGGAGGGCCGCCTGGTTGGCGGCATGGATCTCCGCGGCGCGTTTCTCCATATCTGCTGCGGCCTTGGCGGTGAGGGCTTCCCGAGACTCAAGTTTCGCCTGCCTGGCCCGGTAAAGGGCCAGGAGCCGGTGAAGCAGTTTCTCCTCCTCGGGCTCGTCGCTCCCGCCAGGCGCCTCGACGATCTTCAGCCCCGCGGAGGCGAGGACCTCCCCATCGAAGGTCTCTCCCTCCTCGGGGGCTCGCGACGAGGATCCCCACGGCACTTGTATGAAGACGCCGTTGGGAGCCTCAAGATAGAAGGCGGACTGCTCCTTCTCAGTGGAGGGGTCAGCGGCCGGCGCAGCGCTTGACGCTCCTGCCGCCTCCGGGCCGGCAGTGTGGCCGCCGTCCCCCTCCCCGGCCGCTGCGTCCGCGGTCGGGGCAGTCTCCTCCGCGGCAGGAGCAGTCTCCTCCACGGCAGGCTCGTCGGCTCCTGCCATGTCTTCAATGACAAGGGCGTTGCCGCCGTCGCCTTGCGCGCCCTCCTCGCCGACGACCTCGGTCTCCATCCGGTCCGGCGCGGGAGGATCTAAAAAAAAAGAAGAAAAGAAAAAGTTCAAGCAAATATCCAAAAAAAAAGACAAGCCCAAGAAGACGAGGTTGCAAGACTTACCTTCGCGGACTTCGTCGACGACAGGCTCCCTCGCCGGGGAGCTCTCCCTTGGCGGGGTGGCCGCCCTCGCCGGGCTGCTCGCCTTTGGCGGGGTACTCGCCCTTGGCGGAGTACCCGCCCTTGGCGGAGCGCTCTCCCTCGCCGGAGAGTTCGTCCTTGGCGGGGACGGCGGGGCCTGCGGCTCCTCGGGAGTGGTCTCCGGGCGCTCCTGCGACTGCGGCTCCGTTTCTACACAAGACAAGCAAGACGAACAGAGCAACAAGATGTTAATACAAGGCAAAAACCTCAGGCGCGCCCGACAAGCGGAAAGTTTAAGACCAGACTTACGCTGGGGGCTGCGCTGGGGGCTGCTCCTCGGAGCAGCGCTTGGGTCCGGCAAGCTCATCGCTGGCGCGTCCCCTGTCGCCGCGACGGGCGAGTCATCCTCGACCTCGACTACGGGAACCTTGGCCTTCTTCGCCGCTCGCTGGGCCAGGGTCCTGAAATCAAAACAAGGAGCAAGATCAGAATCATCAAAGAAAGAATCAAGACAGAATTGAAGAAGCTACGGAATACAAGTCCTTACTCCTGTTACTCGTCGTCGTCGTCGCTCAGGGCGGAGAAGTCGAACTCCACCTGAGGCGCTTCCGCGCGAGGAGCGGGAGGAGAAGGCTCCCTCGGGCGCTTGGCGGTCCCCGGGGCTGGGGGCTGCGAAGACCCAGCCTCTGTTGGCGCCGAGGCCCGGGGAGCAGGCGGAGCAGCCGCTCCGCTCTGGGAGGCTCCTCCTCCGCTTGGCGCTGGTACGCGGGGCGCCTCCGTCGCGGTTTGGCTCGCTCTGGTGGCGCGCGCCGCCTGGCGAGCGGGCTGCTGTCGGGGCGCCTGCCTCCTCGTCGCCGTAGCCGCCTTGCGGAGGCGCTTCGGCGGTGTTCGCTTGGGACTTGCCCGGGGCGGGGAGCTCTCCGAGGACGAGGAGATGTCATCGTCGAGCCCCAGAGATCCGCCGGTATCCTCGTCGGCTCCGGCCTCCTCTTCCTCCTCCTCCTCGGTGGGCTCGCTGGGCCCAGCACCCTGCCCCGCGGCCTTGCTCCTTCCGGCAGCTCCGCTCCCTCCGGCACCTCTGCTTCCTCCGGCAACCTCGCCTCTTGCCGCGGCCTCGCTCACCACTCCGGGGATCCCGGCATGCCTCAGAGAAGGGACCCCGGCGAGCTCGTCGGGCGGAAGTTTGAGAAGTCTCCGGATCTCTGCCTCCTCGGCCTGGCATGACGCGTCCTCGGCCTCTGCCTCGTCGACGGTGAACCCAAATTCTCCTACCGCTGCGGCTGCGGCGGCCTCTTCTACCCGGGTAGCGATATAAGCTATCTCCCGATCCGTGGTGGCCCGGGTAAGACCCTTGATCTCATCGGTGTTCTTCGGCACCTCGACCAAGTTATCGAAGAAGCTCATGATGGCGTCCGGCGTGGGTACTATCCATGTTGGGTCAACGCCATGTGAGTCACACGCGGGCATCATCGCGCGCAATGCGTCCCGGGCGGTGCTGTTGCATAGAGGTACTACTCCCCGGGGAGATCTAAACCACTCTGGGTGAGCTGGGTCGTGCTTGAAAAGCTCCCGAAGCATCCCCTTCAGCTCCAGCGCCGTGAAGTTGTAATTCAGCCCCGGGCGTAACCTCATTACGTCCGCCGCATTGCCAAACTCCCATGCTGGCCTTTTCCTTTCCTGTAAAGGAGCAATGCGGCGGCGGAGAAAGTCTGCTCCTACCTCTCCGATGGTCAACTTGGCTACCCGGAGACGAAGAATCCTGACAAGGGCCGCGTTGAGCTTGATGTCATCCGCGGCTAAATCACTCCAGTCCCTGCCGCGCACTATAGCAGTTGTGCGCGGCGCAGTGAAAGGCTGCGGCTCATCCTCCACTATCCAGCACCAATCCGCGCGCCACTCCTCCCACTTGCCGCCGAGCTCCCCTTTCAGATAAGATTCCTTCTTGTTCAAGCGGAAGATCCAAGAGATCCCCCCGGAGAGGGGAGCGCCGGCCTCTACTCTAGGCATAAAGAAGTGCCTAAAGAGCGCTACGTTTGGATAGATCCCTATGTAGTTTTCGCACAGATGTGCGAAAACCGCCATCGTGAGAATGGCGTTGGGGGTGAAGTCTAAAAGGTGGAGGTTGTAGGTGTTCATGATATCACAGAAAAATTCAGAGAATGGAGGACACAGGCCGCAGTGGAAGAAGGCAGCAAAGAAGAAATACCCGCTGGGGTACAGATCTCTGGCGGCGGCCGGGTAGACTCGGGTGCGGGGATGCGCCTTGGTCTTCTTGGCCCAGAACAGATAGTACTTGTTCCAGAGCTCCCGCGCGCTGAGCCTTGGCGCGAAGACGACATTCCTCTTCCGCAGGAGAGCAAGCTTCGCCGCCTGCTCGGATTTCTCTTTCTTGGCCTTCTCCGCCTTCGCCTTCTCGGTCTTCGGGGCCATGGCGGAGGCGGCGAGGGAAGGAGACGAGGAGTCCGGCGGCGCCGCAGATGCGAGAGACGGCGGAGGAGGTGTGGAGGCGGAGCGTAGAGGGGGATTTCTGGAGGTGGAAGAAGCAATGAAGACGAAGTAAGGTAACGGCCCCTGCTTCCTCTGCTTTTAAAGGGGAAGTGGGGGACGCTCCGCATTTCCCATTAAAGAACGTGGCCACGATCTCTCCCACGACGCCGCAATCGACGCGTGCCGTTAGGGAGGGACGCGGCGGATGCGGAGGGGGAATTACGGCTCGCCGTGGGCCGCGCGTGCCCGTACACTGTTTTGGGCCTGGCCCAACGGCGCTGGGCACCGCGTGTGGCCCAGGCCCGGGGGCTCCTGTCGGTGTACTAAGATAGGGGTACCTTAGTACCCCAACTTGTGCACGGGCAGTAGCAGCTTCCCGCGGCAGGGTCTACCACGTGCTTGCCGGAAACCTCTCTGGTCCTTATTAAGCCATTCAAAAACAAAGTATACAAGTCAGAAGATCAAGACCCCGGCAAGTAGAGCTTGCCGGGAAGGCCGTCCCAGGCCCAAGACTACCACATTAGCACAAGACCCTGGCAAGGGGAGCTTGCCAGGAAGACCAGAAGACTGCATCTTAAAAGACACGCCTCGGCGCACCCTGCACCCCGGCAAGACCCGGGGAGCGACAAGCTTCCCGGCCCGACAAGATCAAGACCCCGGCAAGGTGCTTGCCGGGGGAATTCACATTGTGTGCCTGCGCTCCAGCTCATCGACCCACGCGTCGCCCTGGGGCCCTTCCAGGGACGCGTGGCGGATGGCTGTGCAGCCTGGGGGACACGGTGGCACTTCACGGTGATGAGGCTATCGCCGTGGCGAACGGAGACGCAAGGGCGGGCGCTTTTGGGGTCGACGGCGACGGGCATTTAATGCTCTTGTCCCCCACTGTCAAAGTAGGTGATGACCACTGTTCATCCACTGTTCGTCCACTGTTCCCGCACTGTTACAACTACCACCAAAGTTACATTTTTACCCCTTCCTCCTACGTTGACACCTGTCGGTGACCCCTTGAGCTATAAAAGGAGGCCCATGCACAACGTAGAAAGGGTTCGGAACCTAGATCGCTCATTCGCTCGGTGTAGCTAGTTCTTCAAGCTCCCGAGCTCCAACATTCAATACAATCTAAGCAGGAGTAGGGTTTTACGCGTCCATCGCGGCCCGAACCTGGGTAAACTGCCTGCGTGAGCTCTACGATCCGCTCTTTGTGCTCCCTCCGCTCCCTTACCGCATGAACAAGGGGCTCCGGTCCCATAGGTGCTCGTGGTGGACAGTTTCCCCCGACACTTTTGCCAACTTTTTATAGTATTTTTGGGACTAACATATTGATCCAGTGCCCAGTGCCAGTTCCTGTTTGTTGCATGTTTTTTGTTTCGCAGAAACTCCATATCAAACGGAGTCCAAACGGATAAAAACTTACGGAGATTTTTTGGAATATATGTGATTTTTGGGGAAAAAATCTACGTGAGACGATGCCCGAGGGGCCCACAAGGATGGAGGGCGCGCCAAAGGGGGGTGGGTGCACCCCCACCCTTGTGGCCATTATGTAAGGTGGTTCGTGCCCTTCTTTTTCCGTAGGAAAGCTAATATCCGGATACAAATTGTGTTAAAATTTCAGCCCAATCGGAGTTACGGATCTCCGAGAATATAAGAAACGGTGAAAGGCTAAAATCTCGGAATGCATAAACAGAGAGAGACAGAGAGACATATCAGATCTCGGAGGGGCTCCCGTCCCTCACATGCCATGGTAGCCAAGGACCTGAGGGGAAACCCTTCTCCCATGTAGAAGGAAGGTCAAGGATAAACAATAAGTAGGGGAGCTCTCTCCGCCTCCCTCCCGGTGGCGCGGGAACGCCGTTGGGGCCATCATCGTGACGACAGTCTACACCAACAACTTCGCCGCCGTCATCACCAACTCTCTCCCCCTATAAGAAGCGGAGTAACATCTCTTTTACCCGCTATAATCTCTACTTAACATGGTGCTCAACGCTATATATTATTTCCCAAGGCTATCCTGTGATCTTTGAGTAGATTCGTTTTGTCCTATGGGTTGATTGATGATCGTGATTGGTTTGAGTTGCATGTTTTATTATTATTGGTGCTGTCCTATGGTGCTCTCCGTGTCGCGCAAGCATGAGGGATCCCCGTTGTAGGGTTTGCAATACGTTCATGATTTGCTTATGGTGGGTTGCTAGAGTGACAGAAGCTTAAACCCGAATAAGTAGGTTGTTTGCGTATGGGAATAAAGAGGGCTTGATACCTTATAATGCTATGGTTGGGTTTTACCTATTGATCTTTAGTAGTTGCAGATGCTTGCTAGAGTTCCAATCATAAGTGCATATGATCCAAGAAGAGAAAGTATGTATCTTATGCCTCTCCCGCATATAAAATTGCAATAATGATTAGCGGTCTAGTTATCGATTGCCTAGGGACAAATAACTTTCTTGTGACAAAAAGCTCTTTACTAAACTAACTTAGTTGTGTCTTTATATAAAGAGCCCCTAGTTTATATTTATGTGCTATTTATTATCTTGCAAACATATCCCGTTACACCTACAAAGTACTTCCAGTTTCATACTTGTTCTAGGTAAAGCGAGCGTTAAGCGTGCGTAGAGTTGTATCGGTGGTCGAAAGAACTTGAGGGAATATTTGTTCTACCTTTAGCTCCTCATTGGTTTCGACACTCTTACTTATTGAAAGAGGCTACCATTGATCCCCTGTACTTGTGGGTTATCACTAGCCAATCAATATTGTTGATTTTCTAGGGATTGGTCGAGAAGGCCCCGATCTACACTTCCACCAAGAGAAATTTGATTCCCCCACTAATCCCTTGCGGATCTTGTTACTCTTGGGTGTTTGAGCACCCTAGACGGTTGAGGACACCTCGGAGCCACATTCCATTGTGGTGAAGCTTCGTGGTGGTGGTTTGAGCCTCCAAGCTTGTTGTGGAGATTTCCCCAACCTTGTTTGTAAAGATTCGGTCGCCACCTTCATGGGCACCACTAGTGGAATCATGGTATGTTGCATTGTGCGAGGGCGTGAGGAGAATACGGTGGCCCTAGTAGCTTCTTGGGGAGCATTGTGCCTCCACACCGCTCAAACTGAGACGTACTTCCTCTCAAAGGGAAGGAACTTCGGTAACACATCCTCGTCTTCACCGACTCCACTTATGGTTACTTCTTACCTTTACTTTGTGCAAGCTACTTTGTGTCTTTTTGTTGCTAAATCTAATTTGTTAAGAAAAGCTAAAAATTGGTAATTGCCTATGCACCCCTCTAGTCAACCATATCGACCCTTTCAATCGGTATCAGAGCTTCGTCTCTTTATTAAGGGTTTCACCACCAGAAGAGTATGTATGACATAGAGGATGTGGTTGGTGATATTACCCCGACCTAGGAAGTGGCCAGGGTCATCCAAGAAGACTTAAATGAAGCAATTGGTTCACTTAAGGCCTCCATGTAACCGAGATCAAGTCATTGTTTAAAGAGCTCTTTGAGGGTCTAAAAACATCCGGCACGGTGCAAGTGGTTAATCCAATCGCGTAGGAGTCCGAGGCCAACACCGGCAAGGAGGGGGCTAAATGTATTAATACTACCGCCCCTCTTGGAAGAAATGGATCGGGCATCCATACCACGGTTGCCCCTCCACCGGTGTATGGAGGACCAGTTGCCCATATCATATAAACAATCTTGGACCCCCACCTAAGCTTGTTGTCAAATATTTTTCCACTTGGGTGTTTAACAATAAGTCTCACTTGAATCATAGCTCAACACATCTTTGGAGAATTATTGAGCATGACTTCTATCCTCATGATCCTCACAACCTCACTCCAAGATAACAAGTAGACAACCAATACAATCACTCTCCTTTCTAGATTTTTCAAGCCGCCGTTCCTCAAGAAGAGCACTCTCACTTGCGGTCGTTCATGGTCGCCAAAGAAGCTTGGGAACACATTGTCTCTTTGTACAAAGGAAGCTCGAGCATTCAATGTTCTAACTTTGAAGTGATCCTTGATGAGGCCGATGGGTTTGTGATGAATGAAGATGAAGATCCTCGTGAGCTTTACCGGAGGTTGACCACTCTTGCGGTCTCACTCCGAGACCATGGGAGCAAGGACACAGATGACACTTGGATCAAGCGCAAATTTCTCAAAGCTATAATGCCTTACAACAAAGCTATGTCCACCGTGATCCGTCAAAGGCCGGACTTTCATTCCTTGTCCTCAACTGATGTGTTGGATGTGTTTATTGCTATGAACATCTTGAGCAAGATCGCTGACAATGCCATAGTGCGTGCTCAACGGTCAAAGAAGCCCAACCTTTCTTTGAAGTCCAAGGAAATTTCTGAGGATGTTGATGAATAAGGAGAAGAGGAACGTTGTCCTGAAGACATCAAGTGTGCCTATCATGAACACATGGCTCTTGCTTATAGGCAATTTTGGGGCAACAAGAAAAACACAAGACCCAATTTCTCCAATAACAACTCAAGTGTTTCCAAGGTCAAGCAACGGATGAGAGCGTGCTACAGTTGTGGAAATGTGAGTCACTTTGTTGCGGATTTCCCTTATGAGAATAGAGAAGAGAATGGCGGCATGCTCATTCGCAAAGACAAGGCCAAGCCCTATTTTCAACAAGAACAACTTTAACAAGAAGGTATCACAAAGGGCTATGGTGGTACATGAAGAGTATTCCTCCTCCTCCGACGATGATGATGCAAGTGGTGAAGGAGTGGCAATGACCAACATTGCTATTGCCACCTCTTCCCAAACCTCGGTGTCTCTCTTCGACGCTCCAAATGAGAACCTCATCCCCATGTGCCTTATGGCTAAAAGCATCGACACAGTAAATCCTAAAATCAAAACCTCGATCTCTACTAATCCTTCATTGTTGGATTGTTTTGATGAAAATGAGGAGGTTAAAGGGGGTGAAAATGAGTTTAACAAATTCTTGAGTAAGCTCAAAGGTGAGAACAAGAAGCACTTCGTTGCTCTCTTGGAACAATTAGCTGAGGCCAATGATGTCATTGAGTCTCATGAACAAACCATCACTAAGATAGAAGGGCATAGTCAAGACTATGTTGATGAGATAGCAGATCTTTCTATTGCTTTAGAGGAAGAGCTGGGTATCCGTTTGGCTCTCGAGGAGTCTCAAAACATTGACCTTGCTAAATTATGGAAAGATCATGATCATGATATTGTTCTTACTCGTGTGCTTAAATCGGAGAAGGCCAAACTTGGGGTTGGCCATGCTAGACTTAAGGAGGAGTTTGATTTACTTGACAAGGCTCACATGGCCTTGAAGAGTGCTCATGTCTCTCTCAAGAAGTCTCATGATCAATCCCAAGTGAAGCTTGCCAAGTAAATAGCTACTTGTCCTCCGTTTGTTTTGATTGATAATGCAAATGCTACTAACCCTTGTTGTGAGCATAAGCATATTGTGGAGGAGAATGCCAAGTTGAAGGGGCAACTTGAGAAGGGCCTTGTGACTTGTATACAAGGCGAGAATAACCTAAATGGCCTTTTGATCAATCAAAAGGAAGTTGTTGCAAAGGACGGAATTGGGTTTGCACCCAAGTCCAAGAAGAAGAAGAAGAAGAAGAAGAAGAAGAAGAAGAAGAAGAAGAAGAACAATACCAAGCAACCCCTCCCTCTCAAAGAGGTATTTATCAATGGTGGAGATAGTGCTCATGTGAATAAGAAGAACAATGTGGAAGGTGGCAATGGCAAGAAGGGAAAGGCCGCCCCTCCCAATAACTCCGACGACTTTAACCCTTCTTATGTCTTATCCCGTGCTAGTGATGGGCATGTTTATACCAAATTTGTTGGTTCTCCATATGAGTACATTGAATGGTCTATTTGGGTTCCTAAGACCCTTGTTGTTAACATCAAAAGATCCATTACTAAATGGGTACCTAAAACCAAGCACTCTTGTGGGAGTTCGCTTCCGGTGGGCTGTCATGGTTGCTTGATAGCGGAGGTACAAATCATATGACCAAGAGAATGAGTTCTTGGTGGATGTGTATCAAAGTTCATCTATGGCCACTCAAGTCCAATTTGGTGATGCCTCAACTTCTAAGGTATTGGGTCTTGGCAAGGTAGTTATTTCTCATGATTTAACCATTAAGAAAGTCATGCTTGTTGAGACCCTTGCATATAATTTACTTTCTGTTCGTCAACTTGCACTCATGGGCTTTGCTACATTATTTGATCTTGATACCGTGGCCCTTTTGTGGAGCAAGACTCTTAAAGTAGCCGTTGTTGGGCATGTCAAGAATGGTCTCTATGTGGTTAACTTTTTGAAGCGACCCACTAAGATTGTGACTTGCTTAATGGCAAAAGTTGATGTGGGTTGGTTATGGCATCGCCGTCTGGCCCATGTCAATATGAGATCTTTGCAAAGTCTCCTCAAAGGGGACCATGTTCATGGACTAACAAATGTGAGTTTTGCCAAAGGTCGTGCTTGAAGTGCTTGTATTGAAGGAAAGTTGCATGAGACGGCTCATTGACCCACGACCTTGATAACCCACAAGTGTAGGGGATCGCAACAGTTTTCGAGGGTAAAGTATTAAACCCAAATTTGTTGATTCGACACAAGGGGAGCCAAAGAATACTCTTAAGTATTAGCAGCTGAGTTGTCAATTCAACCACACCTGGAAACTTAGTATCTGCAGCAAGGTAGTTTAGTAGCAAAGTAATATGATAGTGGCGGTAGCAGCAATAAAAGTAAAGATAATGTTTTTGTAGTTTTTGTGATAGTAGCAACAGAAAAGTAAATAAGCGACAAGCAATATAGGTAAAGCTCATAGGCATTGGATCGTTGATGGGAAATTACGTTGGATGCAATTCATCATGTAGAAGTTATAACCTAGATGACACAGAACTAGCTCCAGTTCATCAATGCAATGTAGGCATGTATTCCGAATATAGTCATACGTGCTTATGGAAAAGAACTTGCATGACATCTTTTGTCCTACCCTCTCGTGGCAGCGGGGTCCTATTGGAAACTAAGGGATATTAAGGCCTCCTTTTAATAGAGTACCAGACCAAAGCATTAACAGATAGTGAATACATGAACTCCTCAAAATATGGTCATCACCGGGAGTGGTCCCGATTATTGTCACTTCGGGGTTGCCGGATCATAACACATAGTAGGTGACTATAGACTTGTAAGATAGGATCAAGAACACACATATATTCATGAAAACATAATAGGTTCAGATCTGAAATCATGGCACTCGGGCCCTAGTGACAAGCATTAAGCATAGCAAAGTCATAGCAACATCAATCTCAGAACATAGTGGATACTAGGGATCAAACCCTAACAAAACTAACTCGATTACATGATAGATCCCATCCAACCCATCACCGTCCAGCAATCCTACGATGGAATTACTCACACACGGCGGTGAGCATCATGGAATTGGTGATGGAGGAAGGTTGATGATGATGATGGCGACGATCTCCACTCTCCGGAGCCCCGAACGGACTCCTGATCAGCCCTCCCGAGAGAGATTAGGGCTTGGCGGCGGTTCCATCTCGTGAAATGCGATAATTCTTTTTCCTTGATTTTTTCTCTCCACGAAACGGAATATATAGGACCCAGGGATACGTCGGTGGAGCATCGGGGGGCCCTCGAGGCAGGGGGCGTGCCCTGGGAAGGGGGCGCACCCCCCACCTTCGAGGACAGGGTGTGGGCCCCCCGGTGCAGATCTTCTTGCAGATATTTTTTATATTTTCTGAAATAATTCTCCGTTGATTTTCAGGCGATTCCGAGAACTTTTTATTTCTGCACAAAAAACAACACCATGGCAGTTCTGCTGAAAACAACGTCAGTCCGGGTTAGTTCCATTCAAATCATGCAAGTTAGAGTCCAAAACAAGGGTAAAAGTGTTTGGCAAAGTAGATACGTTGGAGACGTATCAACTCCCCCAAGCTTAAACCTTTGCTTGTCCTCAAGCAATTCAGTTGATAAACTGAAAGTGATAAAGTAAAACTTTGACAAACTTTGTTTGCTCTTGTTGTTGTAAATATGTAAGCTAGCATTCAGGTTTTCAACAAGATCATGAAATAACCACATTCACAATAATTTTCAGGTATCAAGACTACTCACATCAATGGCATAATCAACCAGCGAGCAATAATAATAAACCTCGGATGACAACACTTCTCAAAACAATCATGATATGATATAACAGGATGGTATCTCGCTAGCCCTTTCTGAGACCGCAAAACATAAATGCAGAGCACCTTTAAAGATCAAGGACTGACTAGACATTGTAATTCATGGTAAAAGAGATCCAGTCATGATCGTACTCAATGCAAATTAATAGTAATACATGCAACGACAGAGGTGCTCTCCTACTAGTGCTTTTTGATAAGAGGATGATGACTCTGCATAAAAGTAAATAGATAGGCCCTTCGCAGAGGGAAGCAGGGGTTTGTAGAGGTGCCATAGCTCGATTTTTAAATAGAGATTGAATAACATTTTGAGTGGTATACTTTCATTGTCAACATAACAACCAAGAATCTCGATATCTCCCATGATACGCACAATATAGGCGGTTCCCAAACAGAATGGTAAAGTTTATACTCCCCCAACCACCAACAAGCACACTCCACGACCAGCCGAATCCTCGGGTTACAGTCCAAACAAGCAACAACCTTGTGGGAGTTTTGTTTAATTATTATGATTTTGAGCATGGGTCTGGGCATCCCGGTTACCAGCCATTTTCTTGTGAATGATGAGCGGAGTCCACTCATCATGAGAATAACCCACCTAGCATGGAAGATATGGACAGCCCTAGTTGATACATGAGTTGTTCGAGCATACAAAACATAATTTCATTTGAAAGTTTAGATTTTGGCACATACAAATTTACTTGAAACGGCAGGTAAATACCGCATATAGGAAGGTATGGTGGACTCATATGGAACAACTTTGGGGTTTATGGAAGTGGATGCACAAGCAGTATTCCCGCTTAGTACAGGTGAAGGATAGAAAGAGACTGGGAAGCGACCAGCTAGAGAGCAACAATGGTCATGAACATGCATTAAAATTAACCAAGAATGAATGCAAGCATGAGTAGGATATAAATCACTATGAACATAAATATCGTGAAGGCTATGTTGATTTGCTTCAACTACATGCGTGAACATGTGCCAAGTCAAGTCACTTAAATCGTTCGGAGGAGGATACCACCAATCATACCACATCACAACCATTTTAATTTCATGTTGGCACGCAAGATAGACCATTATAAACTCTCAGCTAATTAAGCATGGCATAAGCAACTATGATCTCTAATTGTTATTGCAAACATGTTTCATTCATAACAAGCTGAATCCAGAACGACGAGCAATCATATTTACAAAAACAAAAGAGGTCGAGTTCATACCATCTTTTCTTATCTCAATTAATTCATCATATATCATCCTTATTGCCTTTCACTCGCACGACCAAACGGTGTGGATAATAATAATAGTGCACGTGCATTGGACTAAGCTGGAATCTGCAGGCATTTAATACAAGAGAGAAGACAAGGTAATATGGCTCAAGGTTAAATTATCAACAAAGCATATGAGAGCCACTAAGCATTTTAATCATGGTCTTCTACTCTTAACCCCTAGAGAAAAGAAAAGAAACTATTTACACGGGAAAGCTCCCAACAAGCAAAAGAAGAATGGGAAATCTTTTTGGGTTTTCATTTTTAGTTACAATTAGAAGCAAAGAAAGTAAACTAGCTAGAAGCTACAACTATTTTTTTTGTTTTTCTGGGTTTTTCTAGCACACAAGAAAAATACTAAGAAAAAGAAATTTAAACTAAGCATAGATGGTACAGTGAAAGAGTGTGAGCACCGACAAGTAGAATAAGTGTGGACATGAATGTAAGTCGATGAGAAACACGTATTCCCCCAAGCTTAGGCTTTTGGCCTAAGTTGGTCTATGGCCACGGATCGAAGCCACTCCCTCCAGTGTACTGAGATGTGTCCTCTGGATGCCACTGGTTGGCGAGCTCGTCCAGATCCCACCCATAAACAGATTGACGGGAAGGATCAAGTGGTGGTTCTGGCTCAGGCTCTGAAGCTTGTGCCTGGCCTTGGTACTGGTAGAAGACATCTGAGGTGATGAGGAATACGCCTATAGATAGATCAAACAAAGAAGGTGTAGGCAAGGTAACAATTTCACAGTATATTTCATCAAACCTCAATTTATAATGGAGCTGCATATTTTTGTCTTTAACAATAAAGTCATGAGCTACCATGCTCTTGTAGTCTAGATAAACAGGGGCAAGCAATTTTTCTTCCTTCTCATGATGCCTAATGGGTATATTAAAATGTTCAGCAAGGCGAGAAGCAAAGATGCCTCCAAAGACGGGCCCTCTCGAGCGGTTAAGACTCAATTGTTTGGCAACGACGGCGCCCAAGCTAAAAGTTGTGTCGTGGAACAAAGCATGGCGTAAAATGATAATATCAGGGGCACTAAGATTTCCATTGTTCCCGCGACCAATTAAACACCTACTAGCAAATAAAGCAAAGTAGCGCAGAACAAGGAAGTGTATACTAGTGATTCTTGCCCCTGCAACTTGTCTAGTTTTACCTTTGGACATCATATCAATAAACCCTTCGACGTCTTCATGATGTGGTTCATCAAGTTTACCTTCAAAGGGTACTTTGCATATTTCACAAAAGTCTAACAATGATATCTCCTTAACCACATCATATAAGCGAAACTCCACCGTAGGTGGTGTTTTCCCAGAATGAAAATGTAAACTTTGCGTAAAATTATTGGTGAGTAAGAGATACTGTTCTTTTTGGTCGATGATGAAGTCAGTGAGGCCTGCATTATTAGCTATCCAATAAAAGTCTTCGTAAATACCGGCGGACATCATGAAATTATTACAAGGCCATTCGCACGGTCGAACTTCCGCCATGCGAGGAAGATGATACTTGGGCTTCTTATTTTTTTCTTTCTTCTTTCTTCTTCTCCTCTGACCTCTTGCTGGAAGAGCCCCTCAATAATCTTTTTAACATTTTACTTTTCTGAAAATTTCTGAAATTTTTAGTAACTCGCAATAAAAGTTAACCAAACTCAACAAAATTGATAGCAACAACTCCTACAAGTGCCTAGAGGCTATATCATGCATTAGAACTACTTGGGACCAAGAAAATTTGACATGCAAGCTCAAGAACAAGGTCACCACAGCAGCATAAATTTGCAACAAATAAAGCACTAGAACAAAAACTAATTGGACCAAAGGAGGAGTCACATACCAAGGAACAATCTCCCCAAACAGTTTGGTGAATGGTGCTTTGAGCAAGGAGATCGAAAATGGCAGCAAAATGAGCTAGAACTCGGGTTTGAGATGCCTGGGTATTTTTTGGGAGGAAGAAGAAGAGCATGGGTGAAAGGATAAGTGGAGGGGGGCCACGTGGGGCCCTCGAGGCCACGTGCTAGCTCCCCTCGTTGTGTGTTCAGTGCCATATTTTCTTAAATATTCTAGAAAAAAATCATATTTCATTTTCATGGCATTGGGAGAACTTTTATTTTCGGGATATTTTTTTAGTGCAAGGATAAGTCTGAAAACAGACTTATAATACTATTTTTCTTTTATTTAACCTAATTAACAGAAAGTAAAAGGAGGGTACAGAAGGTTTGTGCTATCTAGATTCACCTATCCCATGCTCATCAAAAGGAATCCATTAACAAGGTTGATCGGGTCTTGTTAATAAACTCTTTCCGAGTAACATGAAACTGGAGAATTTTCGAATAACACTATGTTACCTCAATGGGGATATGTATGTCCCCAACAATAAGTATGTCATATGCCTTCTTGATAGTAGGAATAGGAAACTCGAAACCTCCAACAGTAATAGTTGAAGTTTTTCCTTGATACTATGAACCTGAGGTTGTTTCCTCGGAAAGTGTACCATATGCTCATTGCCATTGACATGAAAAGTGACATTGCCTTTGTTGCAATCAATAACAGCCCCTGTAGTATTCAAAAAAGGTCTTCCAAGAATAATAGACATACTATCATCCGCGGGAATATCAAGTATAACAAAGTCCGTTAGAATAGTAACATTTGCAACTACGACAGACACATCCTCACAAATACCGACAAGTATATCAGTTGATTTATCAGCCATTTGCAAAGATATTTCAGTAGGTGTCAACTTACTCAAGTCAAGTCTACGATATAGAGAGAGAGGCATAACACTAACACCGGCTCCAAGATCACACAAAGCAGTTTTAACATAATTTCTCTTAATGGAGCAAGGTATAGTAGGTACTCCTGGATCTCCTAGTTTCTTAGGCATTACACCTCAAAAGTGTAATTGGCAAGCATGGTGGAGATTTCTACATCAGGTATCTTTCTTTTGTTGGTAATAATATCTTCCATGTACTTGGCATAAGGATTAGTTTTAAGCACATCAGTCAAACGCATATGCAAAAAGATAGGTCTAATCATTTCAACAAAGCTTTCAAAATCTTCATCATCCTTTTTCTTGGATGGTTTTGGAGGAAAAGGCATGGGTTTCTGAACCCATGGTTCTCTTTCCTTACCATGCTTCCTAGCAACAAAGTCTCTCTTATCATAACGTTGAATCTTTGATTGTGGGTTATCAAGATCAACCGCAGGTTCAATCTCTACATCATTATCATTGCTAGGTTGAGCATCATCTTGAACACCATTA
The DNA here is from genome assembly GCA_902687465.1 of Secale cereale. Taxonomy (NCBI): domain Eukaryota; kingdom Viridiplantae; phylum Streptophyta; class Magnoliopsida; order Poales; family Poaceae; genus Secale; species Secale cereale. The sequence continues at coordinate 128,495,270 of LR738710.1, read as the reverse complement.
TTGATATTATCACTAGGTTCATGTTCATTACCAGATTGTGTCTCAACATCAGAAACAAATATATCATTGGGATTCTCAGGTGGGTGAGCTACAGGTTCACTAGAAGCATGCAAATTTCTATCATTTTTCTTTTTCTTCTTCTTAGAAGAACTAGGTGCATCTAAATTAGCTCTATGAGAATCTTGCTCAATTCTCTTAGGGTGGCCTTCAGGATACAGAGGTTCCTGGGTCATTTTACCACCTCTAGTAGCAACTCTAACATCATAGTCATTATTCTTAATATTTAACTCAATGAGCAAATCATTTCGAGCTTTAAGTACTTGTTCTACTTGAGTGGTGACCATGGAAGCATGTATACTAATAAGTTTCAATTCATCTTTAGCACTAGACAGATAATCACTCAAGCGTTCAATCATATAAGAATTATGTTGTAATTGTCTACCATCATAAGCATTGAAGTTTTCTTGTTTCACAATAAAATTGTCAAACTCATCTAAGCATTGGCTAGCAGAATTATAACGAGGAATATCACCTTCATCAAATCTATAAAGAGAATTTACCTTTACTACCTATGTCGGGTTATTAAGACCATGTATTTCTTCAATAGGCGGTAAATTCTAAACATCTTCGGCTTTAATACCTTTTTCTTTCATAGATTTCTTTGTCTCTTGCATATCTTCCGGACTGAGAAATAGAACACCTCTCTTCTTCGGAGTTGGCTTAGGGGCTGGTTCAGGAAGTGTCCAATTATTTTCATTGGCCAGCATATTATTCAATTGTAATTCAGCTTGTTCCACTGTTCTTTCCCTGGAAACACAATCAGCACAACTATCCAGGTGGTCTATGGAAGTATCGGTTAGTCCATTATAAAAGACATCAAGTATATCATGCATCTCAAGAGGATGATCAGGCAAAGCATTAAGTAACTGGAGAAGCCTCCCCCAAGCTCGTGGGAGACTGATGGGCCTCGAACCCCTCGTTGGTTACCCCAAGTGGAAGTGTTTTCCCTTAGCAAAGATGCCAAGGATCGAATCCCCAGAGACTCCTAGGTTCAACAAGTAGGTGTCAACTACTAACGGCGCAATTAGCAATCAACGTGGACCTGCACATAGATACAAATAACTTTGCTCCCAACGAGTACAGAGAGGTTGTCAATCCCTCCGGCCTTGTAGTTCACAAAGGGTTAAAAGCAAATGATAGTAGTGATAGATAGTGTTTTGCAATAGTAAGTAAATAGCGAAAGGTAAATAGCGGGTGTGATCAATGATGGTAATATGGACCGGAGTCTCATGATGTTCACTAGTGATGTCTCTCTCCCAAAAGACGATAAAACATCTATGTGAGGTAAACAAATTACAGCTGGGCAATTGACAGGACCACGAACGCAAACCAATGCTGATTACATTGCAGAAAGGTTGAGGTTCAAAGCATGGGCGGTACGCCAAAATAAGTAGACCGAAATCCATCAATATCTACTACTAATCATCCACCTTGAGATATCTATCCAGAACATCTCGCTGGTATTAAGTTGCGAGTCCCACCCATAGTGTAAACTCAATGCAACAAACAACTGCATTAAAAGAACTTTGCGTAAAGTAAACAATCCTTGCACCCGCGGGCACAAGCACCGTTGTTTTCCCCCTTGTGGCAACAACACATCCCCTAGACTCATGTTTCTGTCACTCAAGCTAGTCATCGAGGGGCATGAACCCACAATCGAGCATAACGTTCCCTCTTGGAGTCACTACGTATTACTTGGCCAAAGCAATAAATGACAACGGAGAACATGCAAGAATTACTTACGAACATAAATATAAAATAGGTAGATCAAATATATTACTCAAGATCAATCTGAACATAATCCCATAATCCATCGGATCCCAGCAAACTCAACATAGCAACAACATAAGGATTACATATGTGCCTCGATCATGTAGGGCAGCTCACGAGGACTAATTAGTGAAGCACAAGAACGGGAGGAGAACATCACATAGCTACTGGTCATGGACTCATGGTCCAAGGGAGACTACTCACGAGTCATCCGGGTGGAGAAGCTCCCGGTGGTAATCCTCCCCTCCGACAGGGTGTCGGGAAGAGTTCTCCTGGTGCTCCCGATCTTGGAAGCGGCGGCGGCGGCGGAACAGAGATGGGATCGCGAAAAGAGTTCCTGTTCTGAGGGTTTCGGAGGACGCTTTAAATATATGCCAAAGGGGAGCATCGGGGAAGCTTCGAGGGGCCCAGGCGCCCCCCCCGGGGCGGCCCAGGGGGGGCGCGCCGCCAGGGCGCCTGGAGCCCTGGTGGCCCCCCCCCCCCCGGCTGCCCTTCGGACGCACGGTTGTTTCCGGAACGCTGATTTTTTATATAATTTTTCTGGATTTTTCCTGGCAGTTCTCGTAACGTGAAAACCTGAAATACAAAAACAGCCGAAAACAGAAACTGGCACTGGTGTGCACTGGATTAGTAAGTTAGTCCAAATATGATCAAAAGTGTATGAATATCATAGCAATATCACCCAAAAGTAGTATGGAGCAAGCAGAAATTATAGATACGTTTTGGACGTATCAGAGACTCTCTTCTTCAGTTTGAGCAAAGTTATATATTTCCCGTAAGGCAGCTTGTTTCTTATGAGCGGGAAAATATTTAGCAGAAAAGTAATACATCATATCCTGGGGACTACGCACACAACCAGGATCAAGAGAATTAAACCAAGTCTTAGCATCACCCTTTAACGAGAAAGGAAATAGCTTAAGGACATAGTAGTAACGAATCTTTTCATCATTGGTAAACAGGGTGGCTATATCATTCAACTTGGTAAGATGTGACACAACAGTTTCAGACTCATAGCCATGGAAAGGATCAGATTCAACCAAAGTAATTAACTCAGGATCAACAGAGAATTCATAATCCTTATCAGTGACACATATTGGTGATGTAGCAAAAGCAGGGTCATGTTTCATTCTAGCATTCAAGGACTTTTCTTTAAGCTTAGCTAATAACTTCTTAAGATCATATCTATCATTGCAAGCAAGAAAGTCTCTAGTAGTTTATTCATCCATAACATAACCCTCAGGCACAACAGGCAATTCATATCTATTGGGAGTAGTGTCATCATCACTTTCATAAATATCATCAACATTTGCACTCTCCTAACCTTAGCAATTTGTTCATCTAGAAATTCACCTAGTGGCACAGTATGAGGCATAGAGGTAGTTTCATCATATATAGCAGAAGTAGCATCATCAAGAACATACGACATATTAGATTCAATAGCAGGAGTAGGCGTCGCAAGTTTACTCATAACAGAAGGAGAATCAAGTGCAGAGCTAGATGGCAGTTCCTTACCTCCCCTCGTAGTTGAGGGCAAGATCTTGGTTTTTTAGTCCTTCAAATTCTTCATAGTGATAAGCAGATATAAATCTAGAGTGACTTAATGAATAGAGCTATGCTCCTCGGCAACGACGCCAGAAAATAGTCTTGATAACCCACAAGTGTAGGGGATCGCAACAGTTTTCGAGGGTAAAGTATTAAACCCAAATTTGTTGATTCGACACAAGGGGAGCCAAAGAATACTCTTAAGTATTAGCAGCTGAGTTGTCAATTCAACCACACCTGGAAAATTGTATCTGCAGCAAGGCAGTTTAGTAGCAAAGTAATATGATAGTGGCGGTAGCAGCAATAAAAGTAAACATAATGTTTTGTAGTTTCTGTGATAGTAGCAACGGAAAAGTAAATAAGCGACAAACAATATAGGTAAAGCTCGTAGGCATTGGATCGGTGATGGGAAATTACGTTGGATGCAATTCATCATGTAGAAGTTATAACCTAGGGTGACACAGAACTAGCTCCAGTTCATCAATGCAATGTAGGCATGTATTCCGAATATAGTCATACATGCTTATGGAAAAGAACTTGCATGACATCTTTTGTCCTACCCTCCCGTGGCAGCGGGGTCCTATTGGAAACTAAGGGATATTAAGGCCTCCTTTTCATAGAGTACTGGACCAAAGCATTAACACATAGTGAATACATGAACTCCTCAAACTATGGTCATCACCGGGAGTGGTCCCGATTATTATCACTTTGGGGTTGCCCGATCATAACACATAGTAGGTGACTATAGACTTGCAAGATAGGATCAAGAACACACATATATTCATGAAAACATAATAGGTTCATATCTGAAATCATGGGACTCAGGCCCTAGTGACAAGCATTAAGCATAGCAAAGTCATAGCAACATCAATCTCAGAACATAGTGGATACTAGGGATCAAACCCTAACAAAACTAACTCGATTACATGATAGATCCCATCCAACCCATCACCGTCCAGCAAGCCTACGATGGAATTACTCACACACGGCGGTGAGCATCATGGAATTGGTGATGGAGGAAGGTTGATGATGATGATGGCGACGATCTCCACTCTCCGGAGCCCCGAACTGACTCCAGATCACCCCTCCCGAGAGACATTAGGGCTTGGCGGCGGCTCCGTCTCGTAAAACGCGATAATTCTTTTTCCTTGATTTTTTCTCCTCGAAATGGAATATATAGGACCCAGGGATACATCGGTGGAGCATCGGGGGGCCCTCGAGGCAGGGGGCGCGCCCCACCCTCGCAGACAGGGTGTGGGCCCCCCGCTGCAGATCTTCTTGTAGATATTTTTTATATTTTCTGAAATAATTCTCCATTGATTTTCAGGCGATTCCGAGAACTTTTTATTTCTGCACAAAAAACAACACCATGGCAGTTCTGCTGAAAACAGCGTCAGCCCGGGTTAGTTCCATTCAAATCATGCAAGTTAGAGTCCAAAACAAGGGTAAAAGTGTTTGGCAAAGTAGATACGTTGGAGACGTATCAGACCTTGATCTATTCGAAGAGGCCTTTGGGACTCCTTCATATGGATCTATTTGGGCCTCCATCCTTTGATAGTCTTGGAGGGAGAAAGTATTGCTTGGTGATTGCGGATGATTATTCAAGATACACTTGGGTATATTTCTTCAAGAGGAAGAGTGAGACCCAACAAACCGTGTTAGACTTTGCAAATGAAGATCAACACCAACATGATGCAAAGATCTTGATGATAAGAAGTGACAATGGCACCGAGTTCAAGAACTACACCTTGGATGAGTTTCTTAGTGACGAGGGGATCAAGCATTAATATGTCGGACCTTATACCCCTAAAAAATGGTGTAGCGGAGAGGAAGAACCGGGCATTCATGGATGCGGCAAAGACCTGTTAAGAAACGTAGCATGCAATTTCAAAAAAATCCTACGCTCACGCAAGATCTATCTAGGAGATGCATAGCAACAAGAGGGGGAGAGTGTGTCCACGTACCCTCTTAGACCGAAAGCGTAAGCGTTTGACAACGCGGTTGATGTAGTCGTACTTCTTCAAGCTCTGACCGGTCAAGTACCAAACGTACGACACCTCCAAGTTCTGCACACGTTCATCACGATGACGTCCATGCCTTCTTGATCTAGAAAGTCGAGCGTAGGTGAATATGAGTTCCGGCAGCACGACGGTGTGGTGACGGTAAAGGTGATGCGATCCGCACAGGGCTTTGCCTAAGCACTATGAAGATATGACTGTGGGAGTATATCATGGAGGGGGTGCCGCACACGGCTAACAGATGTTGTTGTGTGTTCTAGGCGCCCCCATGTATATATATAGGTGGGAGGGGAGAGAGGCAGCCAATGAGGCGCCCCAGGTAGGCTGAATCCTACTTGAGGTATATCCCCAATTCGGCCTAGACTTGCCAAAACTGCCGGAGAGGAAGAAGGGAAGAAGGACGGGGAGAAGGAAGGAGGAGAAGAGAGAAGGAAGGAGGGGGAGCCGCCCCTCTCCCCTACTCCCACTCGCCTCCTACCTTGTGGGGGGGCGCGCCAGCCATATTGGGTTGGTGGGCTCCCCTCTCATGGCCCATTAGTCCCCCGGGGGGTTCCGATAACCTCTTCGTACTTCGGTATGTACCCGATATTACTCGGAACACTTCCGATGTCCGAATATCATCGTCCTATATATCAATATTTATCTCTCGAACATTTCGAGACTCCTCGTCATGTCCGTGATCTCATCCGGGAGGCCAAACAACATTCGATCACCAATCATATAACTCATATAACACTATATCATCACAGAACATTAAGCGTGCGGACCCTATGGGTTCGAGTACTATGTAGACATGACCGAGACACTTCTCCGGTCAATAACCAATAGCGGAACCTGGATGCTCATATTGGATCCTACATATTCTATGAAGATCTTTATCGGTCGAACTGTTATGACAACATACGTTATTCCCTTTGTCATCGGTATGTTACTTGCCCGAGATTCGATCGTTAGTATTTTCATACCTAGTTCAATCCTGTTACCGACAAGTCTCTTTACTCATTTCGTAATACATCACCCCGCAACTAACTCATTAGTTACTTTTCTTGCAAGGCTTCTTAGGATGTGTATTACCGAAAGGGCCTAGAGATACCTCTCCGATACTCGGAGTGACAAATCCTAATCTCGATTCATGACAACCCAAAAAGACACCTTCGGAGATACCTTTAGAGCATCTTTATAATCAACCAGTTACGTTGTGACGTTTGATAGCACACAAGGTACTCCTCCGGTATCCGAGAGTTGCATCATCTCATAGTCATAGGAAGATGTAATTGAAATTATGAAAGCAGTAGCAATAAACTTGTACGATAAATGCTAAGCTAACGGGTGGGTCTTGTCCATCACATCATTCTCCTAATGATGTGATCCCGTTCATCAAATGACAACCCATGTCTATGGTTAGGAAACTTAACCATCTTTGATTAACGAGCTAGTCTAGTAGAGTCTTACTGAAAGAACATGCGGTGCCCCCATGTTTGGTTTTGGTAATTGATGACAATTTCTATGGACTAATGGTTGCCTTGAGTTATATTTTAAGGGTTTGTCCATAGGCTTTTCTTCGAGTCCATGTGTTGGTTTCAAGGATAGTTTGTGATGACCAAGGTGCTATTAAGGAATTATCCCAAGATTGGTCTTGTGAGTGTTAAGCTTATTACAAGCATGTCTTGAAGAAGAAGAGTGCGTTATCATTCATGTTTACCTTCAAGACATCATCCAAATGTAGAGAGTTGGAAAGATTCAAGGTTGATCAAGACTAAGTCAAAGAGTGAATCAAGTTGATCAACACATAAAGCATAGAAGATGTACCGAGAGGGATCAAGCGATCCCATAGTATGGTAAGCATTGTCAATTACACTTTGTATACTAACCCATGGTCTTTGTGAGAGTTATATGTGGGGTTAGGTTATCTTCCATGGGCTTGCGTCAAGAGGTAGATCACATACAACCCATGGAGGATGAAATCAAATCAAGGTTGTGGTGTGCAAGTTCAAGTGATGCATCACGAAGAGATCAAGTGCTTGAAGCTTGCCATTCATTGTGGTGACAAAGAACTTGTGAAGAAGTGCCGAAGAGTGGCTCACCCATAGTGGAGTATGGGGGAGCAATCCACTAGTCTTCACCGAGCCAACGAAATCAAGAAAGGTGGTTCAACTTTAGGAAGTCAAGATAGTCAACATCTAGCTCAAGTGGACTTTGTGCAAGGCAAGGTTTGCCCTTAATAGGTTCTCTATTTTACCGGTCTCATGGTGGTAGTTTGGAGACCGGGTTATAGGATTGATTGATATACTATCAAGGGGGGCTCTCAATTGGATAGCTTGATCGTATCGTTCGTAGAGAGCTCAAACCATTGCATGATTGCATCATATTTCTTGGTTCTTGTTTGGTTTTCTTCTTGTGAGATTTGGAGCTTATGGTCATCTTCTTGACAAGCTTGAGTTCATCGAAAACGGAGTTCACATGCTTATTCTATTGCGTTTTCGGTGTTGGAGGTTTTACCGGTCTCTTTTGAGGAAGGGCTTTTTCTCATTTGCTTATTATTCTTATTTCTATCAGGATTGTGTTAGGCCATGTCGTTAGCTTTCCAACAAACTTGGTTTCGTTGAATTCGGAGTCTGTTTGCAAAAGTTGTGTCAGTTTTGGTGTCCTCAAAAGGGCTGCAGCGGTACTACCGCAAATGGGAGCGGTACTACCGCTTGGAGCGGATGTAATTTTTTACTTCTGTGGCTTACTTCCACTCTGGACCAAAAACTTGTCATAAGTCCAATGGTGGTAGGCATGGATGTAGTTTTTTAGTACCGCTCGGAAGCAGTAGTACCACTACCCCTAGCGGTAGTACCGTGAGGAAAAGCGGTAGTACTACTCCGACGGTTCTTCTGGCCTTTTTTCCTCCTCGCTGTTGTTTTTCAAAGGGCTACTGCCGCCCTATCGGTAGTACCGCTCCCTGGAGCGGTAGTACCACTCGGTGCGGGTTGTGAGCATAACGGTTGGATTTTCCCCCACCTATAAAAAGGGTTTTCTTCCCCAATGAACCCCAATCCTTTGAGCTCGTGTTCTCCCCCCATTGTTAACCTTCTTCGAGCTTGCTTCTTCTCAATCCCTCCATGGATTCTTGCTAGTTTTTGGGTGAAAAGAGAGAGGAGATCTAGATCCACATTTCCACCAATCACTTGCTCCTCTTTGTGAGGGGAACCCTTTGGATCTAGTTCTTGGAGTTCTTCGTGTTCTCTTCTCTGTTCTTCCTCTCATTTCCCTCCCTAGCATTAGTTGCTTTGGTGGGATTTGGGAGAGAAGAACATGGGCACTCCGTGTGCCCTTGCCATTGCATTTGGTGCATCGGTTTGAGTTCTCCACGGTGATACGTGGAGGTTACAAGTTGAGAAGCTTATTACTCTTGGGTTCTTGGTACCCTTGAGCTTGTTCCTCTTGGGTGCCTGGGCGCCCTAGACGGTTGAGGTCACCTCGGAGCCATATTACATTGTGGTGAAGCTTCATGGTGTCATTGGGGAGATAGCCCCAACCTTTGTGGTGTTCGGAGCTCAATCATTGTGGTGTAAAGCTCCGGGCAAGCGTCGGGGTCTCCAATTAGGTTGTGGAGATCGCCCCGAGCAATTTGACGGGTTCCGGTGACCGCCCCCAAGGGTTGCCAAAGTGTACGGGTTCGGTGACCGCCCCCAAGGGTCGCCATTTGTACGGGTTCGGGGACCGCCCTCAAGGGTCCCTTAGTGGAAGCACAGCATCTTGCATTGTGCAAGGGCGTGAGGAGATTACGGTGGCCCTAATGGCTTCTTGGGAAGCATTGTGCCTCCACACTGCTCCGAATGGAGATTAGCATCCGCAAGGGTGTGAACTTCGGGATACATCGTCGTCTCCGCATGCCTCGGTTATCTCTTACCCGAGCCCTTTACTTATGCACTATACTTTGTGATAGCCATATTGTTTTTTGTCATATATCTTGCTATCACCTAGTTGTTTGTCTTGCTTAGCATAAGTTGTTGGTGCACATAGGTGAGCCTAGTTGTTGTAGGTTTTGTGCTTAACAAATTAACCGCTAGGTTTATTCCGCATTTGTTCAAGCCTAAACCATAATTATTTTAAAGCGCTTATTCACCCCCCCTCTAGGCGACATCCACGGTCTTTCAATTGGTAGCAGAGCCTCGTCTCTCTTTATAGGGTTTAACCGCCCGGAGAGTAAGGATGCCGACTAGGGGTTTAGGATTCTCTGACACTCTTAGTTTTGATGGCACAAATTTTGATGTTTGGGTAATCCGCATGCTTAATCTCTTTAGGGTCATGGACCCAAATTTAGAGCGAATTGTAGATATGGGTTTTTCTCCTCCAAAGGATCCACAAAGATTATCTTTAGAGGATGAGAAAAACCCTTATCTCAATGCTCAAGCTTCTAATGTGATTTTTGATGCTTTGAGCAATGTAGTTATATTTCAACTCATGCCGTTCCGGGATGCTCATGAGTTGTGGAAAAAGCTTCAAGATAAATATGGTGTGTCCAAGAATTGTGGGAATGATTGTCCTCCCTCCACCTCCGTCCGTGTTGTCTTCTCAACTTCTTCTACTTCACCTACATGTGGTTTGCCACAAGGTAATGATATGGTGAGTAGTGTTGGTCATTGCAATGATGATAGTATGCTTATTATGGATGATCCTTCATCACTATCTTATTGCAATGTATCTTCTTTGGACTTTAACACTTCGAGCACCCTACATGTTTCACATGCTTGTGTTGATAGTCCTTGCATATCATGTAGAAATTGCTTGACTAAAACTCATGATGATATGCTTGCTATATCTTGTTGCCATGATAAAAATGCATCTATTTCCTCGAATTGTTGTGCTAACAATGTAGAGGAAACCCAACACCCCATGGAACAAGATGTAGTCTTGAATGGTGCTTCAAAGGATCCTACATCATCATCTATTGCGCTTTGCCTTATGGCTAAGGCTTCAAAGGTATCTCCCACTTTGAATCCTAATATATCTTGTGATGATAGTGATGATGACAATGATGATGATGTTGATAATGATGAAGAGAATGATAATGTTGTCTCCTTAAAAATTAAGAGGGAAATGATTTTTAAAGCTCTTCATAAGAATAAAATTGCTCGTTCCAACTTCACGGAAATCATGTCTATTTCCATTGAGGGCAAGAAATATATAGAGGAGTTGGAATCTTCTCTAGAGGAGCATGAGGTCACCATTGAGAAAATGGAAGGTCATGAGCGTGATTACGCTAATGAGATTGCTGACCTCTCGCAAGCTCTTGAACTTGAACAAACCACCAAGGAATCTCTTGAGGGGACTTTTGCTCTAGAACTATCTAGAATAAAGGAATCCTGTGATAGAGCTCTCGAGGTGGCTAATGATTTTGAAACTAAAAATGATAAGCTTGAAGTTTCACATGCTAAACTCCTTGAGGATTTTGAGCACCTCGAAAATGGCTCAAGGGTCATTAAGAGTGAGCTCATCAAACTCACCGAGTCTCATGCTCATCTTAAAGCTTCATATTCTAAAGAGCTTGCCAAGTTGCCTTCTCCCCTTGCTATTATTGATGATGCTTGTTGTCGGGGAACGAATCCACGAGCACCTATGGGACCGGCGGACCGAGCCCCTTTCGGTTCGGCGGGGGGCGAGGATCGCACATAGAGCGGATCGAGGCGAAGCACACGAGCATTTTACCCAGGTTCAGGCCGCACGGATGCGTAAAACCCTACTCATGCTTTGTGGTTTGTATTGAGTTCTTGCTCGGGAGCGCTGAGTGCTACAGTACACACCAGCAGCTAACGAGACCGAGCGTGAGTGTTCCCTTCCCCCCTCTACGTTGCGCATGGGCCTCCTTTTATATGCTCAAGGGGTCACCGACAGGTGGCAACGTAGACGAGGGTAAAAATGGAAAGGTGTTGCGGTTGGTACAACTACCTGTTACAGTGTATCATACCTAACCCTGACGGCAGGGGACAAGGGCATTAAATGCCCGTCTGCGTTGCCCAAATAGTGCAAAAGGGACCGTCAGGGACGCCACCGCTCGCCACGATGGCAATCTTGTCAGCACCGCTTGCCACCGCGCACCGCTGGCTGCACAGCCTCCCGCCACGTACGCCTAGAAGGGTCCTAGAGCGACACGTTGGTGGATGTGCTGGAGCGTGGGTACAGAGTGGTAGCCTGCCGTGGCAAGCGCCTTGCCGCGGCCGTTGTCTTGTCGCGTCCGGGAGCTCGTCGCTCACCGGGCCTTGCCGGGATGCGTGGCGCGTCGCGGCGAGTTCCTTGATATGCCTTGGTTGGCCTTCCCGGCAAGCTCCTCTTGCCGGGGCCTTGTCTCCTTGGCTTGAATACTTTGTTCTTGAATGGCTCCAAAGGAACCTCGGAGGACCTTGGCGGTCACCCGGCAAGCCTTGCCGCGGGATGCTGCGACTGCCCGTGCACAAGTTCGGGATACTAGGGTACCCCTACTTTAGTACACCGACAGGAGCCCCCGGGCCTGGGCCATACGCGGTGCCGAGCGCTGTTGGGCCAGGCCCAAAACAGGGTACGGGCACGCGCGGCCTGGGTTACGCCCTATCTCTCTCCGTATCCACCGCGCCCTCCCCGAACGGCACGCGTTGAATGCGGCGTCGTGGGAGAGATCGTGGGTGGTTTCTTTATTTGGAAAGACAGAACGTCCGCCCCCTCCCTCCTTATAAGCAAGGGAAACAGGGGCAGTTCGCCCACTCGCCAGTTGCTATTCCAATCTCGGAAACCTCCGTCGCTCCCCCTTCTTCCCAAAGCTGAAAGAGAGCAGCGCTCTGCCCCCCATCGCCACCAGTACCACCAACGCCGTCGACCTCCCCCACCACTTCCGCCATGGCTCCGAAAGCCGATAAGGGGAAGGTCGTGAAGTCAATCGAGGCGCAGCGGCTCGTGGCGCTGCGAAAGGAGCGGGCAATCTTCCCTCCCAAGCTCGCCGCAGAGGAACTAAGGGAGTATTACTACCTCTTCTGGTCGACGGAGACGCGGGCGCATCCGCGCACAAAGGTACTTCCAGCCGTCGCTTTGGGAATGGCTCCAAATGGATATCCCTTCTTCGCCTTGTTCTTCTACTGCGGGCTATGCCCGCCTTTCTCTGAGTTCTTCTGCGATCTTATGAACACCTACGGGTTCCGCCTCCTTGACTTCACCCCCAATGCTGTTCTGACCATGGCAGTTTTCGCACATCTCTGCGAAAACTTTGTCGGGGTCTATCCAAATGTAGCCCTCTTTCGCCATTTCTTTATGCCCTGAGTTGAGAGAGGAGAGCCTTTATCCGGCGGAATCGCCTGGATCTCGAGAGCCGGCAAGAAGGAAGCTTATCTGGAGGTAGAGTTTCGCGGCAAGTGGGAGGAATGGAGAGCAGACTGGTGCTGGATTGTCGAGGAGGACCCGCAGCCGTTTACCGCCGGGCGCCGAACCCCAGTAGCGCGCAGCAGCGATTGGAGCAACGTGGCCCCGGAAGACGGTAGGCTGAAGATTGCCGTCACCCGGATCCAACGCCTTAGGCTTGCCGGGCTCACTATAGGCGCGGTTGGCGCAGATTTTCTTCGCCGCCGCATCGCCCCCCTGCAGGAGAGGAGGAGACCCGCCTGGGACTTCAAGAATGCGGCGGATATCATGAGGCTGCGTCCGGGCCTCAACTTCAACTTCACTGTTTTGGAACTTGACGCAATGCTCCGGGAGCTGTTCAAGTACGACCCTCAACATCCCGAAGTGTTTAGGTTGCCGAAGGATGTCGTTCCGCTGTGCAATAACTCCGCGCTCAGCCGCATCCGTGCAATGATGCCGCTGTGTGACTCGCATGGAATTGTCCCAACTTGGAAAGAGCCTGCAGACGACGTCGTGTAGGAGTTCTTTAACGGCTTGGTAGAAGTGCCGGTCCGCTCCGACGAAAAGAAAAGCCTCACTGGCGCCACCACCGATGCGGAAATGAAACGCATCACCACTAGGCTGGAAGAGGCGGCGGCAGCCGCAGCCGCGGGCGAGTTCAGATTCACCGTGGAGGAGGCAGAGGCAGCAGAGGCGGCAAGCCGTGCGGAGCAAGAGGAGCTTGCCGGCGAGGAAGAGCTTGCCGGGCATGACATCGAGTCGAGCGAGCCCGCTGAGGATACGAGCGGCTCGTTGGAGATCAACTCCTCTTCCTCCTCATCTTCAGACAGCTCACCGCAAGCAGAGCCCCCAGCTCCACCAAGAAGGCGTCTCCGCAAGGCCGGGGACGTAGCGGAGTGGTGGGCGAGTCGACAGTCGTCGCGCCGCGTGACACGCTCCACCGCGGCAAGCACTGTTGCCGCGGGAGCAACTCACGCTGCTGTGGCAACTGGAGCGGGGTCCATCCGGACCACCGCTTCTGCTCCTGCCGCTTCTCACGCCGCGACGGCAGCCGGAGCGGGGTCGTCTCGGACCACCGCCACTCTTCCCGCCAAGCGGCCAAGGGAACCTACTCCTCCGCCTCCTCGCGCCGGAGGTGAGCTGGACTTCGACTTCTCCGCGTTCAGCTCCGACGAGGAAGAAGAAGAGTAAGATCCTTTGATGTACTTGTAGTTCTTCAATTCTTGTTGTTTTGTCTTGTATCTCATTTGCTTTACTCCGAACTTATTCCTTGTTAGGACTCTGGCCCAGAGAGCGGCGAAGAGAGCCAAGGTTCCGGCGCGTCCAAAGGAGGTGATTATCGTCGAGGACGAACCCACCGCGACAGCAGAGGATGCGTCCGAGACCACCTTGCCGGACCCGGCAACTATTCTCCAGAGCAGCCCCCGACGTAAGTATATGGTTCGCTTTCCGCTGTTAGGCGCGCATGGATGCTCTTTCTTTGCTAACATCTGATTGTTGGTTTGTGTAGGAGCAGAGCAGCCCCACCAGGAGCGCCCGGAGGCCGCCCCCGATATGCCAAGGGAGAGTTCTCTGGCAAGGGAGATTTCTCCGGCAAGGGAGAGTTCTCCGGCAAGGGACAGCACCAGCGGCCCCCCGGCGGCGGAGACTACGACTGCAGAACCCGGTACAGGTAATCCTCTCGCTTGAAAACTTCCCTTGGGGTCTTCTTCTTTTGATCTTCTTTTTGGATATTTGCTTGACTTTTCTCCCTTTTTCGGCCGTCAGACCCATCTGCTGCGGAGCCGATGGAGACCGAGGTTGCTGGCGACGACGCCGCTGTCGCCGAAGAAGCAGCCAGCGCTGATGATCCCGCCGGCGGAGAGGCCGCCAAAGCTGCCGCCGCAGAAGCTGGCGAGGGGTCTGGCGATTGCATTGACGGCCCTGAGGCCGCAGGAACACCAGGGGCTACGCCAACCGCCGACCCTTCCACCGCTGCCGCATCGTCAGGCCCCGAAGAGCCCCAGCCAGGCGTCTACTTGAAGGCCGGCGAAAACGTCTTCATCAACCTCCCCTGGGCGTCAAGCTCTAGGGCGCCGGTCGAAGGAGAGAGCTTTGATGGAGAGGTGCTCGCCTCCGCTGGGCTGACGCTGGTTGATGCGCCGAGCAGCAGCAGCGGCGAGCCTGAGGAGGAGTGGCTGCTGCGGAAGCTGGTGTCGCTCTACCGTGCTCGGCAGGCCAAGCTGGAATCCGGAGAGGCGCTTGTCGCGAAGGCGGGAGCGGACATCGAGAAGCGTGCGGAGGAGCTCCGGGGTCTTAACCAGGAAGCTCTCCGGTCCTTGGCAGAGGAGCGGGAGCAACTCGCTGAGGAGCAGAAGGCCTTCCTCCTCGAGAAGGCTGAAGTCGAAGAACAACAGCGGCTTGCCGCTGAGAAGCTGTCTGCGCAGGAGGGCGAGCTGGCGCAGCGGAAGGTTAACCTTGACAGCCACGAGGAGGAGCTTGTCGCGCGCGAGCAATCATTTGGCGGAGCCCTCCATCAAGCAAAGGATGTTGCCGCAGCTGCCGAGGCCGCCAAGAAGGAGCTGGAGACGAAGGTGGCGCGGCTGGAGGCCGATCTCAAGGTGATCGGTGAAGAGCTTTCCGCGCTCAAGTGTGAGCGGGAGAAGGACGCCTACAGCTTGTCAGAGCTGCAGGTTCGTCTCGCCGAGAAGCGCAAGGAACTTGGCGCCGCCAAAGACTCCAACACAGATCTTCAGTTGAAGCTGACTACTTTGACCAAGACGCTGGACGGCGCCACGGAGCAGGAGGTGGCCTTGAAGGAGGAGATCAAGGCCGATAAGGCGCTGCTGGCGAGTGCTGCTGCCGCCCAGAACGCTCTTAGGGAGAATGTGGAGCACTGGACGGAGGGTCTCGTGGATGCTGCTGCAGACATTGACGGGGAGCTGGCGCAGCTGGGGATGGAGGATCTCGGGTATCCCTCCGATGAGAACCTCCCACCCAGCGCCAAGCTCACCTTGTTCTTCAAAGGCGTGGCAACGACCCTCCAGCGACTCCGGGAGAAGATTCCAAACCAGCTGGTCGACGAGTCACGCAAGATCTGCGCGGGAGCTCTTCAAAAGGTGTTGGTGAAGGTGGCCTTCCGCAACCTGGGCCTCAACCTCACCAACGTCCTCAAGACCCTGCCGCCAGATGCTGATCTGGAAGCGCTCAAGACCCTTGTCGCACCCATTGTGGACAAGGTGAGCGGGATCAAGAGGATTGAGGGCGATCGCGTAGACTAGGCCGCCCGTTTTTTTCTTTTCTTGTCGCTGCTGGTCATGTTATGAGAACAATCTGTTAGAGCTGCGACAAGCTACCTTGTAATATAACTCTATTTTGGGTAATGATTGCAATGTTATTTCCTTTACTTGATTCCTTCCTTTGTATGTTTTTGCCCTATGCTTTTAGGCAACTTGCCGGCCCAGGCACCTTAGCCGCGAGCGCTGAGTGCGGGACGTCAGCAGCCTGCTGGCGGTGCCGTTACCGACAAGAAACCTTGTCGCAACTAGTCGCAGCACACTTAAGTTGTTGAGCGGACTCGAAACAAAGTAAGGGTGCAACTAGCTACGAGTTGGTTCCTCCGCGCACAGGTTTTCCATACAAAGCACGGTCGTTCAAGGAAAATAACTTAAAAACTTAAAAAATCTAATTGCTCAAACTTTGGCAACTTAGCTTTTCTGTTGTTTGCTTCCCGGCAAGGCGAAACTTTTTTGAACGACGCCTGGTCCATACCATTATCTTCTCCTTTCCCCCCCGGCAAACTTGTGGGCAAGGGAACCTTCCTTTCCTTGGGAAAAAGAAAGAAGAGAAAATAAAGATATGGAGCCTTACGGCTCGTTATTGCTTACCGGGGGTAGGTGCTGCACAAAGTGTCAGATAACACATGCAAAAAATAGAAAGCATGAAATTGTCAAGATGTGCAGAGCACACGAGCTTTACTTATGCACGGGGTCTGCGCCCGGCTTTGTACGAAGGATTACATGCAACAGCGGCAAGACTTGTACAAAAGGTGGTTGCCGGAACAGGTTTCGACCACCGCGCCTTACGAGTTCGTACAGCAGCCTGAAGACGGTCTTCCTCAAGGAGCAGCGCGTCATCTTGTCGCAGCTGCTCTTGCTCAAGCTCATCATAAGCGAGCACTCGAGGTGACCCGTATACGAGTTCCGTGGGGAGAACTGCCTCTGCTCCATAGACTAGAGCGAAGGATGTCTGGCCAGTGGCTCGATTTGGCGTCGTCCTGATCGACCAAAGAACCACCGGCAGCTCCTCAATCCAGTTTTTTCCACACTTGCGCAGCCTGTCGAAAGTCCTGGTCTTGATCCCATGCAGCACTTCAGCATTTGCCCTCTCCGCTTGACCGTTGCTTCTCGGGTGAGCAACAGAAGCGAAGCAGACCTTGGCGCCAAGATCTTGGACGTACTGCATGAAGGTGTGGCTCGTGAATTGCGTACCGTTGTCGGTGATGATCCTGTTAGGGATCCCGAAGCGGCAAACAATCGACCTGAAGAACTTGACTGCTGACTGTGCTGTCACCTTCCTCACTGCTTCCACTTCCAGCCACTTTGTGAACTTGTCGATTGCAACGTACAAGTACTCAAAGCCCCCGACTGCTCGGGGAAAGGGGCCGAGGATGTCGAGCCCCCAGACCGAAAATGGCCAGGATAAAGGGATCGTCTGGAGAGCTTGAGCTGGCTGGTGTATCTGCTTGGAATGGAACTGGCACGCTTCACACTTGGTTACTTGTGCAGTTGCATCCTGGAGGGCTGTCGGCCAAAAGAAACCTTGCCTGAATGCTTTGCCGGCAAGTGCTCTTGCGCCAATGTGGTGACCACATATGCCTCCATGTATCTCTGCCAATAGCTTTTGTCCACCTTCCCAGTGAATACACTTCAATTTCACACCGTTGAGTCTTCTTCTGTACAGTGTATTGTCGACAAACTGGTACATACTTGACTGCCGGGCTACTCTTTCTGCTTCTTCTTGCTCTTCGGGAAGTTCTCCTGTTTGGAGGAAACGAACAATCTGATGTGCCCATGCTGGAGCTTGTGGCTCGACAACAAGGACTAAAGGCACATCTACTGCTGCGGGAACATCCGCTTCTACGGCGAGAACCTGCGGTTCAGCTGGAGCTTGATGTTCCCCGGCAAGCTTGTCGAAGCAAAACTTGTCGGGAGCCTCTGCTTCAACGGAACAAACCCTAGGGCTTGCCGGAGCAGACTGCTCCTCAGCACTCTTGGTGTTGATCTTGGGGACCTTCTTGGCGGCGGCTTCGGGAAGCTCTGCCGGAAAATAGTCACCAGAAATCAACTTCCTCTTCTTGCTCTGTCCAGTTGATGGCGTTACAGATGGTTGAGTCAGCTTGAGCACAAAGATCCCTGGTTCCACAGGTAACTTAAGTGCGGCGCTGATTTTGCACATTGCCATCTCCTCCCGCATCATGCGGTTACGCACGTTCTGATGGAACGCGCTGATGACCGCGGCAGGGTGGACATCTGGGATGTTGTGCTGTACACGGCTGAATCTCTGAATGTACTTGCGCAGGGGCTCTCCTTCCTTCTGGGCGAGCAGATGAAGGTCACTCTCTTGGCCATGAGGTTTGTGGCCGCCTGTAAAGGCGCCGACAAACTGATGGCATAGGTCTGCCCAGGAGGATATGGAGTTGTCCGGCAAGTGCATGGGCCAGGACCTGACGTTGGGCTTGAGCACCAGCGGGAAGTAGTTGGCAAGGATCTTGTCGTCCCGCCCCCCGGCAGCTTGCACCGCGATAGTGTAGATGCTGAGGAACTCCGACGGATGCGACTTGCCGCCGTACTTCTCTGGTACGTCTGGCTTGAAATTCTTCTTGCTGGGCCACTGGACTTGCCGCAGCTCACGAGTAAACGCAGGGCAACCTACCGCATACGGCAAGTCACCTGGTTCCCCTGGCGCATGGATGTCGACAGAGGGCCCAGCGCGCTGGTCCGATTGACGCCGCGCTTCTCTTCGGCGCTCGATGCGAGTACGAGCGTCTTCTTGTTGTCGTTCGTAAAGAACTTGGCGCTGATCGCGACGAGCTCGTGGATCTGATGACGCGGTGGAGTCGCTGTCGAGGTGGATCCGGCGAGTCGGCGATCTTGGTCTTCGGGGCGGAGAGTGCACGGTGGTTGCACCCCCACTGGTCTTGTCGCCATCGGCTCGCGCCTGGCTGACTTGCCGCGGCTGCGATGTACTCGGGTACCGTGGAGTGTTGCCGTTGGCGAAGCCGATGAGACTCTGAATGGTGGCCCTCCAGTCGTCGATCTTGTTCGCCATTGGAGGGTAGTCCAGGAGCAGTTGAGCTTGCGCCAAAGCTTCTGCTGAAGTGGCGGGTGGCGGTGGCGAACGGTGTGAGGAGCGGGATATGCTCGGACTTCTAACTATGTTAGAAGGAGCAGTATCCCGTCCAGGCGACCGTGCCTCGCTCGTGCCAGCATGTTGGCGTGCATGCTGTTCTTGAGCACTCCGAGATCCACCAGCTCGATCTTGGTCCAGCAAACGTATGGTACCGTGAGTACCATGACGCTGTCGGTCCTGCGCCTCCTAAGATGGGCGCGGTGCATGTACGGACGCCGAGGTCTTGGAGTGCGCCCGGTCGTTGTGGGAACAGACTACGCCGCCGATGGGCAGCGCAGCCTTGTCCTTAGACCTGGCAGCACCGTGAGCTCCCTCGTCGACGCCCGTTCTTCCGCCGGCATCTACCCCACCAGCCGTTTTCTCCGGCGGTGGTGGGTTCGGTGCGGACGGAGCAGCCGCCTCCGAAGCCTTCTTCTTCGGCGGCATGTCGATGAAGACGATGAAGATCTAGCTCGTGTGAACGCCCGATTAGGTTCACACAACCTCGACGCCCCCTACCTGGCGCGCCAAAGATGTCGGAGAACGAATCCACGAGCACCTATGGGGCCGGCGGACCGAGCCCCTTTCGGTTCGGCGGGGGCGAGGATCGCACATAGAGCGGATCGAGGCGAAGCACACGAGCAGTTTACCCAGGTTCGGGCCGCACGGATGCGTAAAACCCTACTCCTGCTTTGTGGTTTGTATTGAGTTCTTGCTTGGGAGCGCTGAGTGCTACAGTACACACCAGCAGCTAACGAGACCGAGCGTGAGTGTTCCCTTCCCCCCTCTACGTTGTGCATGGGCCTCCTTTTATATGCTCAAGGGGTCACCAACAGGTGGCAACGTAGACGAGGGTAAAAATGGAAAGGTGTTGCGGTTGGTACAACTACCTATTACAGTGTATCATACCTAACCCTGACGGCAGGGGACAAGGGCATTAAATGCCCGTCTGCGTCGCCCAAATAGTGCAAAAGGGACCTTCAGGGACGCCACCGCTCGCCACGATGGCAATCTTGTCAGCACCGCTTGCCACCGCGCACCGCTGGCTGCACAACCTCCCGCCACGTACGCCTAGAAGGGTCCTAGAGTGACACATTGGTGGATGTGCTGGAGCGTGGGTACAGAGTGGTGGCCTGCCGCGGCAAGCGCCTTGCCGCGGTCGTTGTCTTGTCGCGTCCGGGAGCTCGTCGCTCACCGGGCCTTGCCGGGACGCGTGGCGCGTCGCGGCGAGTTCCTTGAGATGCCTTGGTTGGCCTTCCCGGCAAGCTCCTCTTGTCGGGGCCTTGTCTCCTTTGCTTGAATACTTTGTTCTTGAATGGCTCCAAAGGAACCTCGGAGGACCTTGGCGGTCACCCGGCAAGCCTTGCCGCGGGATGCTGCGACTGCCCGTGCACAAGTTCGGGATACTTGGGTACCCCTACTCTAGTACACCGACACTTGTAGTACTAACTCTATTTCTAGTGAAGTATCCATTTTTAAGGAGAATGTTGAGCTAAGGGCTCAACTTGACTTGCTATCTAGCAATTATGGGAAATTGGAAGAAAGTCATGTAAAGCTCACAAGCTCTCATGATGATCTTCTAGTATCCCATAATGTGCTAAATATAGCTCATGAGGCTGTGAGTATCAAGCTAACATCTAGTGAACCTCGTGTGGATACTAGCACTACTTCAAGTCAACATGCTATCTTGCCATGTGCTAGTCCTCGTAATTCATCTACTCAAAATGTTGCTACTTCTTGTGATGAATTACTTTCCTTGCTTGTTGCTCTAATGATGAAGCGTATACTTCCTCTAGTACTTATGTTGATAATAACCATGTAGAGGAAATCAAAGAGCTCAAGGCCCAAGTCACTTCTTTGAAGAAAGACTTGGAAAAGTGTCATGAAGGGAAATCCACACTCAACAATATCTTGAGTGTGCAAAAATCCCCAATGACAAAGGTGGACTTGGATTCAACTCCAACTAGAAGAAAAAGTCCAAGATCATTAAGAAGAAAAATGGCCAAGAACAAGTCAAGAATTCGGCCAAGATTATTTGCTTCAAGTGCAAAATTGAAGGGCACCATGTTAGATCTTTCCCATTTAAGAAGAAGCCCATTAGTGACAAGCAACAAGGGAAGTGGCCACAAGTTCATTCTCATGCCCAACCTCAAGTTGAAGAAAGGCCTCTTCCCAATAAGACTCAAACTCATGCTTCTCTCGTTGAGAAATCAAGTGAGAAGAAAGCAAAGAGTAGACGTTGTTACTTATGCCGTGAGAAAGGTCACGTTGCTTCTTCATGCACAAATGGTACCTTATCCAACCCAATTATTATTGATGATGTCTATTCTCTTGGGAAGGATAATGTTGGCAATGTGTTTGCCAAGTTTGTTGGTACTCAAAGTGTGTGAAGAAAAGAACCATTTGGGTAGCCAAGCCTATTGTGACTAACCTCTTAGGACCCAACTTGGTTGGGGACCAACGAGCTAAAATTTGATCAATAGGTGTTGTTGGAGGGAATTGGAGACTTGGTTACATTATCAAGAATTAAGGGGTCTTCATCATTCATATTGTCTCAAGCCAACTCATTCGGCTTATCAAGTTTCTATCTTATATCCAGTGTTCCTCCTTGCGGTAACTTGTGCTTAAATTATTCACATTGAAAGTTACTTGCCCCTTAGCATGTTGTGGTTTTGTACCTTGCATGTGCGTGTATATGTTGTGCTTCCAATTTTCTTATATTGAGAAATCAAATATGTGTATGTTGGTTTGCACATCATGTACGTGTGTGTGGTGTGTTGAGCCTTTGTGCATCTTGTTTGTATCTTAGTTGGCTATTGTGAGAGATTAATGGAACATCCCATTTTGGGGGAGTTATGTGCTTTGTGCACCTCACAATCCTATAAATGTGTGTAGATGAAGAATACTATATAGTATTGATATTACAAGATTATCTAGTCTCTATGTGGTATGTCTTCTCATGAGAAATTCAAATTCTATTTGGTCCATTAATTATCTCTTGTTGGTTCTCTTTTGCATCTTGTTAAGTTTTTCATTGGTATCACATTATGGGGAAGTGATATGCTATGTGTATATTACAAGCCTAGAAAATGTGTACATTTGAGATATTGTCACCTAGAGTTGACATTGTAAATATCTTGTGCCTAGGTGACATGTTAGCTCTACAAGTTGCAAATTTGTTTGTGTGTTTGGTGTGAAGATGATGTTGGATATCTTTGCAATCTACCATAGGGAATTATTCCCAAATACTTATTGTCTATTGACAATGGGTAATCATTTATGTGGTAGAAATTATTGATCATCTTTACCTTGTTTTTTTTCTTTCATTTTTCTTATTTCTTGCCAAGGTTGTGTCAACTCCCATTGCCTTCCGTGCCACTTGTGGACATTGTTGTTTTCTTGATCGTGTCTAGTGTTTTCGAGATATAGTGAAAGTGGTGATCCCATCTTGTGCATTTTGTATTCAAATGCAAATTCTCTGTAATGCACAACTCTTGGGGGAGCTATCCTATTTTCTATGAAACACTCATCTTGTGATCCATTTCAAGTGTGTGTTGGTGGAAGGCAAGCCGTTTCTTTTTGGTACTTTGTGCCATCATGAAACTTTATAGAGGGCTTGGTTTGTTTGGAACCATCCTCTATTTTGGGAGTTTGATATCTTTCTTTTTTAGTATGTCAATGGATATCTCATTCCTTGATGTATCTTTTAATGATATCTTCCAAGTGATGATTTCTCTATTTGGTATCCTGTTTTCACTTGGTATTTGTTTTTCATTTGGAATCGTTTCTTGAAAGTCTTGAGCATGCATACTTCTTCATGTAGTTTCTTTGGCATGCTTTCTTTCTTTGACCCAATATATAAGGGAAACTCCATCTAGTCTCAATTTGGATGAGATGTGCATGAAATTCAATATATGCACATATGTATGTGGAGTTTGTCTTATGTATTGGTGTTTCTAACTCTTTGGTCCCAATGAGTTTGGGTACCATTTTGTTTGTGTGGTTGTTCTAGGAACAATTGGAGATGCATTGGATGCTCGGCTCACTCACAAGGAAGGTGTTGTCACCATGTGATTATTGGAGTCTAGCTAGGATGATCAATGAACTACTATCTACCTTCATTTGGTATCTTCTACATCATTCCAACGCTATCTCGGTAACAAGTATCATCATATACTTCATGCACACATTTATTGCATCAACCTTGTGTAGGTTGTATCATGACATGTAATTCTCTTCTTTCTTGTAATACTTGTTTCCTTTCTCAAAGCATCCCAACAATGATCTCTTGTTGCTAGTTGTGATGTCTTTGATGCTCGTGTGGTTGGAACTCATTTATATACAATAAGACCATATCTACCCATGTGCTATGCCTTCAAGCAAATATCTTATTGGTATATTTATGACTTCCTTGTGGATATCTTATTCTTTCCTTTTTGCAACAATTTCGTGTGTACATCCTTCTTTGTGGATTGATATCATCATGATCTTCATCTACCTAGAATCTTATACACTTGAGAGAAGTTGTAGATCTAATTGATATCCCCTTCTTTCACGCCCACCTTTTCTTTCCTGTATTATTTCTTTGGTGGCTCCGTGAAGGTGTGTGTCTTGAGTGAGGATCTTATATCGTTGCATCTTGATGCACTCTTTTGTGGTGAAGATCATTTTCCTCATGCTTGTCTTGACAAAGCTTGTCATTTAATTGGTATCCCTCGTCTTGGTGAGGCTTTCATTTTCTATCTTCACCATGGGTTGTCACAGGCTTGGTTAATATTTCTCTTTTTAGTGAGCTTGTGAATCCATTTGCTTGGTGTGTGTGGGAAGGACATGTCATGCACCTTGTATCTCAACTATTAAAGACTATGTTGATGCTTAATGCTCATCCTTATATTAGTCTTCTCAAGTGCTTTGCCATGACTCACACACATCTTTTTGGTTGAACCTATTTCCAAGTTGCCTCTTTTATATGTTGCTCAACCATTTGTTTATTACAAGTGCTAGACTTTGTTTCCTACATGCTCACTTGCACTTGTTGTGAGTTTCTATTGATTTTGGGGAAGTGATGATCCTATTTTTTGCACTTGGTATCCTAATGCAAATATTCTAAGGAGTGCACAAATCATGGGGAGCTTCACTAGTGTCTTTTAGAGCGCTCCGTTGGTTTCTTGCACTTGTCCTGAGTTTCTATTGATCTTGGGGGAGTGGCGATCCTATTTTGTGCTCGTTGTATCCAATTGCAAAACTAAATTATGCACAAAATAAGGGGAGCTTCTCTAGTTTCTCCAGAACACTCCTTGCTTATATCATAATATCTTTTGTTCATGTGGCACATAGGATCATTAGTTTAGTTGGTTCAATTGGTATCTTTTGATAGCTTGCTTCAATCGGTATCGTTTGATTGCTCGAGTGCTTGTTTCTCTCACTATTATACCTTTGTGGCATATCATTCTTTTGGCAATCTTTGGGCCTCAATATTGCTTGTCTTCCTCCAAGTATTTACCGTTGGATATGTGTATTGCATTCCACTCTCTAGTTGAGAAATACACAATTTATGGAGTAACACGAGTAATATTGGCCTTCTAAGCCTTTCGCCCATTTTGGCAATCGATGCCAATGGGGGAGAAGTTTCAGAGAGTTTTGTGGAGAAGTTTCAGAGAGTTTTGTGGAGAAGTTTAGAGAGTCATCTAGTCATCTCCTCTTGCTCTGGTTTTGTTCCTAAGCTTTTGCATATCATGCACATACATTATTGTTGCATGGTATGGTGATGCATAATTCCTTACATAAATTCTCTTGAAAGTGATTGTCATCAATTACCAAAATGGGGGAGATTGAAAGAACATGCGGTGCCACCATGTTTGGTTTTGGTAATTGATGACAATCTCTATGGACTAATGGTTGCCTTGAGTTATATTTGAAGGGTTTGCCCATAGGCTTTTCTTGGAGTCCATGTTTTGGTTTCAAGGAGAGTTTGTGATGACCAAGGTGCTATTAAGAAATTATCCAAATATTGGTCTTGTGAGTGTTGAGCTTATTACAAGCATGTCTTGAAGAAGAAGAGTGTGTTATCATTCATGTTTACCTTCAAGACATCATCCAAATAAAGAGAGTTGGAAAGATTCAAGGTTGATCAAGACTAAGTCAAAGAGTGAATCAAGTTGATCAACACACAAAGCATGGAAGATGTACCGAGAGGGGTCAAGCGAACCCATAGTATGGTAAGCATTGTCAGCTACGCTTTGTGTACTAACCCATGGTCTTTGTGAGAGTTCTATGTGGGGTTAGGTTATCTTCCATGGGCTTGCGTCAAGAGGTAGATCACATGCAACCCATGGAGGATGGTATCAAATCAAGGTTGTGGTGTGCAAGTTCAAGTGATGCATCACGAAGAGATCAAGTGCTTGAAGCTTGCCATTCATTGTGGTGACAATGAACTTGTGAAGATGTGCCGAAGAGTGGCTCACCCATAGTGGAGTATGGGGGAGCAATCTACAAGTCTTCACCGAGCCAACGAAATCAAGAAAGATGGTCTAACTTTAGGAAGTTAAGATCATCTACATCTAGCTCAAGTGGAATTTGTGCAAGGCAAAGGTTTCTCCATGACAGGTTCTCTATTTACCGGTCTCGTGGTGGTAGTTCGGAGACCGGGTTATAGGATTGATTACCGTACTATCAAGGGGGGCTCTCAAGTGGGTAGCTTGATCGTATCATTCATAGAGAGCTCAAACCATTGCATGCTTGCATCATATTTCTTGGTTCTTGTTTGGTTTTATTCTTGTGATATTTGGAGCTTATGGTCATCTTCTTGACAAGCTTGAGTTCATCAAAAACAGAGTTCACATGCTTCTTCTATTGCGTTTTCGGTGTTGGAGGTTTTACCGGTCTCTTTCGAGGAAGGGTTCTCTCCATTTTCTTATGGGCCTTTTCTCATTTACTTATTATTATTATTTCTATTGAGATTGTGGGCCATGTCGTTAGCTTTCCAACAAACTTGGTTTCGTTGAATTTGGAGTCCGTTTGCAAAAGTTGTGTCAGTTTTGGTGTCCTCAAAAGAGCTGCAGCGGTACTACCGCAAATGGGAGCGGTACTACCGCTTGGAGCGGATGTAATTTTTTTACTTCCGTGGCTTACTTCCGCTCCGGACCAAAAACTCATCATAAGTCCAGCGGTGGTAGGCACGGGTGTAATTTTTTAGTACCGCTCGCAAGCAGTAGTACCGCTACCCTTAGAAGTAGTGCCGCTACCCCTAGCGGTAGTACCGTGAGGACAAGTGGTAGTACCGCTCCGACGATTCTTCTGGCCTTTTTTCCTCCTCGTTGTTGTGTAGTACCGCTCTTTGGAGCGGTAGTAGCGCTCGGTGCGGGCTGTGAGCATAACGGTTGGATTTTTTCCCACCTATAAAAGAGGGTCTTCTTCCTCAATGAACCCCAATCCTTTGAGCTCGTGTTCTTCCCCCATTGTTGACCTTCTTCGAGCTTGCTTCCTCTCAATCCCTCCATGGATTCTTGCTAGTTTTGGGGGCAAAAGAGAGAGGGGATCTAGATCCACATTTCCACCAATCACTTTCTCCTCTTTGTGATGTGAACCCTTTGGATCTAGTTCTTGGAGTTCTTCGTGTTCTCTTCTCTGTTCTTCCTCTCATTTCCCTCCCTAGCATTAGTGGCTTTGGTGGGATTTGTGAGAGAAGAACTTGGGAACTATGTGTGCCCTTGCCATTGCATTTGGTGCATCGGTTTGAGTTCTCCACGGTGATACGTGGAGGTTACAAGTTGAGAAGCTTATTACTCTTGGGTGCTTGGTACCCTTGAGCTTGTTCATCTTGGGTGCTTGGGCATCCTAGACGGTTGAGGTCACCTCGGAGCCATATTCCATTGTGGTGAAGCTTCGTCGTGTCATTGGGGAGATATCCCCAACCTTTGTGGTGTTCGGAGCTCAATAATTGTGGTGTAAAGCTCCGGGCAAGCGTCGGGGTCTCCAATTAGGTTGTGGAGATCGCCCCGAGCAATTTGACGGGTTCTGGTGACCGCCCCCAAGGGTTGCCAAAGTGTATGGGTTCGGTGACCGCCCCCAAGGGTCGCCATTTGTACGGGTTCGGGGACCGCCCTCAAGGGTCCCTTAGTGGAATCATGGCAACTTGCATTGTGCGAGGGCGTGAGGAGATTACGGTGGCCCTAGTGGCTTCTTGGGGAGCATTGTGCCTCCACACCGCTCCAAATGGAGATTAGCATCCGCAAGGGTGTGAACTTCGTGATACATCGTCGTCTCCGCGTGCCTCGGTTATCTCTTACCCGAGCCCTTTACTTATGCACTATACTTTGTGATAGCCATATTGTTTCTTGTCATATATCTTGCTATCACCTAGTTGTTTATCTTGCTTAGCATAAGTTGTTGGTGCACATAGGTGAGCCTAGTTGTTGTAGGTTTTGTGCTTGACAAATTAACCGCTAGGTTTATTCCGCATTTGTTCAAGCCTAAACCGTAATTATTTCAAAGCGCCAATTCACTCCCCCCTCTAGGCGACATCCACGGTCTTTGACTTACTAGGGACACGAAGTTTTGTCTATCTATTCACACATGTACTAAGATTTCGGTTAATACAATTCTAGCATGAATAATAACCATTTATCATGATATAAGGAAATATAAAATAACAACTTTATTATTGCCTCTAGGGCATATTTCCTTCAGTCTCCCACTTGCACTAGAGTCAATAATCTGGATTACATTTGTAATGATTCTTACACCCATAGAGGCTTGGTGTTGATCATGTTTTGCTCATGGAAGAGGCTTAGTCAATGGGTCTGCCACATTCAGATCTATATGTAACTTGTAAATCTCTATGTCTCCCTCCTTGACTTGATCACGGATTGAGTTGAAGTGTATCTAGATGTGTTCGGTTCTTTTGTGAAATCCGAATTCCTTCGCTAAGACAATTGCTACAGTATTGTCACAAAAGATTTTCATTGGACCCGATGCACTAGGTATTACACCTAGATCGGATATGAACTCCTTCATCCAAACTCCTTCATTTGCTGCTTCCAAAGCAGCTATGTACTCCGCTTCACACAAAGATCCCGCCACTATGCTATGCTTGGAACTGCACCAACTAACAGCTCCACCATTCAATAAAAATGTGTATCTTGTTTGTGACTTGGAGTCATCCAGATCAGTGTCAAAGCTAGAATTGACATAACCATTTACGACAAGCTCTTTCTCACCTCCATAAACGAGAAACATGTCCTTGGTCCTTTTCAGGTACTTTAGGATGTTCTTGACCGCTATCCAGTGATCCACTCCTGGATTAATTGGTACCTCCCTGCTAGACTTATATCAAGGCACACATCAGGTCCGGTACACAGCATTGCATACATGATAGAACATATGGCTGAGGCATAGGGAATGACTTTCATTTTCTCTCTTTCTTCTGCAGTGGTCGGGTATTGAGTCTGACTTAACTTTAGACCTTGCAACAAAGATAAGAACCCTTTCTTAGACTAATCCATTTTGAACTTTTTTATAACTTTATCAAGGTATGTGCTTTGTGAAAGTCTTATCAAGCGTCTTGATCTATCTCTATAGATCTTGATGCCCAATATATAAGCAGCTTCACCAAGGTCTTTCATTGAAAAAATCTCATTCAAGTATCCTTTTTTGATATTCATAAATTCTACATCATTTCCGATCAACAATATCTCATCCACATATAATATCAGAAATGCTATAGAGCTCCCACTCACTTTTTGTAAATACAGGCTTCTCCGAAAGTCTGTATAAACCATATGCTTTGATCACTTCATCAAAGCATATATTCCAACTCCGAGATTCTTGCACCAGTCCATAGATGGATCGCTGGAGCTTCCACACTTTGTTAGCAACTATAGGATCGACAAAACCTTATGGTTGCATCATATACAATTCTTATTTAAGAAATCCATTAAGGAATGCAATTTTGACATCCATTTGCCAGATTTCATAATCATAAAATGCGGCAATTGCTAACATGATTCGGACAGACTTAAGCATCGCCACGGGTGAGAAAGTCTCATCGTAGTCAACACCTTGAACTTGTCAAAAACCTTTTGCGACAAGTCGAGCTTTGTAGACAGTAACATTACCATCAGCGTGTGTCTTCTTTTTGAAGATCCATTTATTTTCTATGGCTTGCCGATCATCGGGCAAGTGCACACTTTGTTCTCATAATGGATCCTATCTCGGATTTCATGGCCTCAAGCCATGTGTCCGAATCTGGGCTCATCATAGCTTCTTCGTAGCTTGCAGCTTCGCCTTGTTCTAGTAACATGATGTCCAGAACATGATTACCATACCACTCTGGTGCGGATCGTGCTCTGGTTGACCTACGAGGCTCAGTAGCAACTTGATCTGAAGTATCATTATCATTATCATTATCTTCCTCTCTATTAGGTGCAGGCATCGCGGAAACGGTTTTCTGTGATGCATTATTTTCTAATTCAAGAGAAGGTACAATTACCTCATCAAGTTCTACTTTCTTCCCAATCACTTCTTTCGAGAGAAACTCCTTCTCTAGAAATGATCCATTCTTAGCAACAATGATCTTGCCTTGGAATCTGCGATAGAAGGTGTACCCAACAGTTTCTTTTGGGTATCCTATGAAGACGCACTTCTCTGATTTGGGTTCGAGCTTATCAGGTTGAAGCTTTTTCACATAAGCATCGCAACCCCAAACTTTAAGAAACGACAACTTAGGTTACTTGCCAAACCATAGTTCATACGATGTTGTCTCAACGGATTTAGATGGTGCCCTATTTAATGTGAATGCAGTTGTCTCTAATGCATAACCCCAAAACAATAGTGGTAAATCGGTAAGAGACATCATAGATCGCACCATATCCAATAAAGTACGGTTACGATGTTTGGATACACCATTACGTCGTGGTGTTCCAGGCGGCGTGAGCTGTGAAACTATTCCACATTGTTTCAAATGAACACCAAACTCGTAACTTAAATATTCGCCTCCACGATCAGATCGTAGAACCTTTATTTTCTTGTTACAATGATTCTCTACTTCACACTGAAATTCTTTGAACTTTTCAAATGTTTCAGACTTGTGTTTCATCAAGTAGATATACCCATATCTGCTCAAATCATCTGTAAAGGTCAGAAAATAACGATACCCGCCGCGAGCCTCAACACTCGTTGGACAGCATACATCGGTATGTATTATTTCCAATAAGTCATTGGCTCGCTCCATTGTTCTGGAGAACGGAGTTTTAGTCATCTTGCCCATGAGGCACGGTTCTCAAGTATCAAATGATTCATAATCAAGTGATTCCAAAAGTCCATCTCCATGGAGTTTCTTCATGCGCTTTACACCAATATGACCTAAACGGCAGTGCCACAAATATGTTGCACTATCATTATCAACTTTGCATCTTTTGGCATCAATATTATGAATATGTGTATTATCACCATCGAAATTCAACAAAAATAGACCATTCTTCATGGATGCATGACCGTAAAAGATATTACTAATATAAATAGAAAAACAGTTATTCTATGATTTAAATGAATAACCTTCTCGCACTAAACATGATCCAGATATAATGTTCATGCTTAACGCTGGCACCACATAATAATTATTCAGGTCTAAAACTAATTCTGAAGGTAGATGTAGAGGTAGTGTGCCAACGGCGATCACATCGACTTTGGAACCATTTCCCACGTGCATCGTCACCTCGTCCTTAGCCAATCTTCGTTTAATCCGTAGCCCCTGTTTCGAGTTACCAATATGAGCAACCGAACCAGTATCAAATACCCAGGCGCTACTACGAGCATTAGTAAGGTACACATCAATAACATGTGTATCAAATATACCTTTGTTCACGTTGCCATCCTTCTTATTCACCAAATACTTGGGGCAATTCCACTTCCAGTGACCAGTCCCTTTGAAGTAGAAGCACTCAGTTTCATGCTTTGGTCCAGACTTGGGCTTCTTCCCGGGAGTAGCAACTTGCTTGCTATTTTTCTTAAAGTCCCCCTTCTTTCCCTTGCCCTTTTTCTTGAAACTAGTGGTCTTGTTAACCATCAACACTTGATGCTCCTTTTTGATTTCTACCTCCGTGGCCTTTAGCATTGGGAAGATCTCGGGAATTGTTTTGTTCATCCCTTGCTTATTATAGTTCATCACAAATCCTTTGTAGCTTGGTGGCAGTGATTGAAGAACTTTGTCAATGACACAATCATCTGGAAGATTAGCTCCCAATTGTGTCAAGTGATTATGATATCCATACATTCTAAGTATGTGTTCACTGACAGAATTGTTCTGCCCCATCTTGCAGCTATAGAACTTGTTGGAGACTTCATTTCTCTCAACTCGGGCATTTGCTTGAAATATTAACTTCAAATCTTGGAACATCGCATATGCTCCATGACATTCAAAACATCTTTGAAGTCCCGATTCTAAGCCGTAAAGCATGGCACACTGAACTATCGAGTAGTCATAAGATCGAACTTGCTATACATTCAAAACATCAGCATCTGGTCCTGCAACAGGCCTTTAACCTAGCGGTGCATCAAGGACATAATTCTTCTGTGCAGCAATGAGGATAATCCTCAAGTTACGGACCCAGTCCGTGTAGTTGCTACCGTCATCTTTCAACTTAGCTTTCTCTAGGAACGCATTAAAATTCAAGTGAACAGTAGCATGGGCCATTGATCTACAACATAGATATGCAAAAACTGTGAGGACTAAGTTCATGATAAATTAAGTTCGATTAATCATATTACTAAAGAACTCTCACTTAGATAGACATCCCTCAAGTCATCTAAATGATATGTGATCCAAATCAACTAAACCATGTCTGATCATCACGTGAGATGGCGTAGTCTTCAATGGTGAACATCTCTATGTTGATCATATCTACTATATGATTCACATTCGACCTTTCGGTCTACTGTGTTCTGAGGCCATGTATGTACATGCTAGGCTTGTCAAGTTTAACCCGAGTAATCCGCATGTGCAAAACTGTCATGCATCCATTGTATGTGAACGTAGAGCTTATCACACCCAAAATCATCACGTGGTGTCTCGGCACGATGAACTGTCGCAATGGTGCATACTAAGGAAGAAGAGTTATATCTTGAAATTTTAGTAAGGGATCATCTAATGATGCTACCGCCGTACTGAGCAAAATAAGATGCATAAAAAGGATAAACATCACGTGCAATCAAAAATATGTGACATGATATGGCCATCATCATCTTGTACTTTTGATATCCATCTCCAAAGCATCGTCATGATCTCCAGCGCCACTGACTTGACACCTTGATCTCTATCGTAGCATCGTGTTCGTCTCGCCAACTATTGCTTCTACGACTATTGCTAACTGATGTCTACTACACACCCTTCTTCTTGTAGACGTTGTTGGGCCTCCAAGTGCAGAGGTTTATAGGACAGTAGCAAATTTCCCTCAAGTGGATGACCTAAGGTTTATCAATC
The DNA here is from genome assembly GCA_902687465.1 of Secale cereale. Classification (NCBI taxonomy): domain Eukaryota; kingdom Viridiplantae; phylum Streptophyta; class Magnoliopsida; order Poales; family Poaceae; genus Secale; species Secale cereale. The sequence goes on along the minus strand of LR738710.1, from coordinate 128,462,684 downwards.
CATGGGAGGCGTAGGATGAACATGATCTCTCTCAAAGAACCCTACAACCAAATAACAAAGAGTCTCTTGTGTGCCCAACACACCCAATACAATGGTAAATTGTATAGGTGCACTAGTTCGGCGAAGAGATGGTGATACAAGTGCAATATGGATGGTAGATATAGGTTTTTGTAATAAGAAATATAAAAACAGCAAGGTAGCAAGTGGTAAAAGTGAGCATAAATGGTGTTGCAATGATAGGAGACAAGGCCAAGGGTTCATACTTTCACTAGTGGAAGTTCTCTCAACAAGGATAACATAATTGGATCATATTACTAGCCCTCAACATGCAACAGAGAGTCACTCCAAAGTAACTAATAGCGGAGAACAAAGAGATTATGGTAGGGTACGAAACCACCTCAAAGTTATTCTTTCTGATCAATCTATTCAAGAGTCTGTAGTAACGTTCAATCTATCATAGAGTTCGTACTATAATAACACCTTAAGATACAAATCAACCAAAACCCTAATGTCACCTAGATACTCCAATGTCACCTCAAGTATCCGTGGGCATGATTATACGATATGCATCACACAATCTCAGATTCATCTATTCAACCAACACAAAGAACTTCAAAGCGTGTCCCAAAGTTTCTACTGGAAAGTCAAGACGAAAACATGTGCCAACCCCTATGTATAGATTCCCAAGGTCACGGAACCCGCAAGTTGATCACCAAAACATACATCAAGTGGATCACGTGATATCCCATTGTCACCACAGATAAGCACATGCAAGACATACATCAAGTGTTCTCAAATACTTAAATACTAAATCCGATAAGATAACTTCAAAGGGAAAACTCAATTCATCACAAGAGAGTAGAGGGGGAGAAGCATCATAAGATCCAACTATAATAACAAATCTCGCGATACATCAAGATCGTGCCATCTCAAAAACAAGAGAGAGAGAGAGAGAGAGAGAGAGAGAGAGAGAGAGAGAGAGATCAAACACATAGCTACTGGTACATACCCTCAGCCCCGAGGGTGGACTACTCCCTCCTCGTCATGGAGAGCGTCGGGATGATGAAGATGGCCACCGGTGAGGGTTCCCCCCTCCGGTAGGGTGCCAGAACGGGGTCTAGATTGGTTTTCGGTGGCTACAGAGGCTTTCGGTGGCGGAACTCCCGATCTAGGTTATTTTCTAGAGGTTTCAATATATATAGGAGGTGTTGGAATCGGGGCCAAGCAAAGGGGGGCTACGGGCTGTCCACGAGGCAGGGGGCGCGCCCAGTAGGGGGGGCGCCCCCACCCTCGTGGGCAGCCCGTGGGTCCTCTTGTCCCCGTCCGGCACTCCGTGGGCTTCTTCTGGTCCAAAAATGATCTCCGTTGATTTTTAGGTCAATTGGGCTCCGTTTGATATTCCTTTTCTGCGAAACCCTAAAACAAGAGAAAAACAGAAACTGGCACTAGGCTCTGGGTTAATAGGTTAGTCCCAAAAATAATATAAAATTGTATAATAAAGCCCATAAAACATCCTAGAAGGATAATGTAATAGCATGGAACAATCCATGGACTCAACATTAGTCATAAGAACTCATATACTTATTGCAAAAATTTACGAGTCATCAAAACAAAGCAATCAACGCATGCTCCTAGGGGGGAGGTTGGTAGGAGTTAACCATCGTGTCGGGGGAAACTGTCCTCCCACGAGCACCTATGGGACCGGAGCCCCTTCTATGTTGCGGTAAAGGAGCGGAGGGAGCACGAAGAGCAGATCGAGGAGCACACGCGGGCAGTTTACCCAGGTTCGGGCCGCGCGGACGCGTAAAACCCTACTCCTACTTGGATTGTATTGAATTCTTGCGCTCGGGAGCTTGAAGAGCTAGCTATACTGAGCCAGAGAGCTATCTAGGTTCCGAACCCCCTCTACGTTGTGCATGGGCCTCCTTTTATAGCTCGAGGGGTCACCGACAGGTGTCAACGTAGAGGAGGGTAAAAATGTAACTTTGGTGGTAGTTGTAATAGTGCGGGAACAGTGCATGAACAGTGGTCTTCACCTAACCTTGACAGTGGGGGACAAGGGCATTAAATGCCCGTCGCCGTCGACCCCAAAAGCGCCCGTCCATGCGTCTCCGTTCGCCACGGCGGTAGCCTCGTCACCGTGGCTCGCCACCGTGTCCCCCAGGCTGCACAGCCATCCGCCACGCGTCCCTGGAAGGGCCCCAGGGCGACGCGTGGGCCGATGAGCTGGAGCGCGGGCACACAACATAGTTCTCCCCGGCAAGCACCTTGCCGGGGCCATGATCTTGCCGGGCCCGGAAGCTTGTCGCTCCTCGGGTCCCGCCGGGGCGCAGGGTGCGCCGAGGCATGTCTTCTGAGATGCTGTCTTCCGGTCTTCCTGGCAAGCTCCTCTTGCCAGGGTCTTGTGCTAATGTGATAATCTTGAGCCTGGTGCGGCCTTCCCGGCAAGCTCCACTTGCCGGGGTCTTGATCTTCTGACTTGTATACTTTATTTTTGAATGGCTTTATAAGGAACAGAAAAGGTTTCCGGCGAGCATGTGGTAACCCCTGCCGCGGGAAGCTGCTACTGCCCGTGCACAAGTTGGGGTACTAAGGTACCCCTATCTTAGTACACCGACAGGAGCCCCCGGGCCTGGGCCACACACGGTGCCGAGCGCTGTTGGGCCAGGCCCAAAACAGTGCACGGGCACACGCGGCCCACGGCACGCCGTATCTCCTTCCGTATCCGCCGCGTCCCTCCCTAACGGCACGCGTCGATTGCGGCGTCGTGGGAGAGATCGTGGCCTCGTTCTTTAATGGGAAATGCGGAGCGTCCCCCACTTCCCCCTTAAAAGCAGAGGAAGCAGGGGCAGTTTCCCTCCTTCGTCTTCATTGCGTCTTGACTCTCCAGAAAACCTCCGCTGCTCCTTGCCTCCACCCCTCCTCCGCCGTCTTCCGCATCCGCGGCGCCGCCGAGCTCCTCGCCTCTTCCCTCGCCGCCTCCGCCATGGCCCCGAAGAGCGAAAAGGCGAAGGCGGACAAGGCCAAGAAGGAGAAGTCTGAGCAGGCGGCGAAGCTGGCCGCCCTGCGGAAGAGGAATGTGGTCTTCGCGCCGAGGCTTGGCGCGAAGGAGCTGCAGAACAAGTACTACCTGTTCTGGTCGGGGGAGACCAAGGCTCATCCCCGCACCAGAGCCTTCCCCACCATCGCCAAAGATCTGTTCCCCGGCGGGTACTTCTTCTTCGCTGCTTTCTTTCACTGTGGATTGTGCCCTCCGTATTCGGAGTTCTTTTGCGACATTATGAACACATACAACCTCCACCTTCTTGACTTTACCCCCAGCACCATCCTTACGATGGCCGTTTTCGCACATCTGTGCGAAAACTATGTTGGGATCCATCCAAACGTAGCACTCTTTCGCCATTTCTTTATGCCTAGAGTAGAGGCTGGCGCTCCCCTTTCCGGCGGCATCTCCTGGATCTTCCGGCTGAATAAAAAGGATTCATACCTGAAGGGAGAACTCCGCGGCAAGTGGGAAGAATGGCGCGCAGACTGGTGTTGGATAGTGGAGGATAGGCCGGAGCCTTTCACTGCGCCGTGCACAACAGCCATAGTGCGCGGCAGGAATTGGAGCGAATTAGCCCCGGAGGACAACAAGCTCAGTATTGCCCTCGTCAGGATTATCCGTCTCCGGGTAGCTAATCTGACCATCGGAGAGGTTCGGGCAGATTTCCTCCGCCGCCGCATCGCCCCTTTACAAGAAAGGAAAAGGCCTGCTTGGGAATTTGGCAATGCGGCGGATATCATGAGGCTGCGCCCTGGATTAAACTTCAATTTCATTGCTTTGGAGCTGAAAGGAATGGTCCGAGAGCTCTTCAAGCACGACCTGGCCCATCCGAAGTGGTTAAGACCCGCCAAGGGAGTGGTGCCACTGTGCAATAGCACCACCTGTGACTCCTTGCGCGCAATGATGCCGGAGTGCGACTCCCATGGCATCGTCCCCACCTGGATCGAGCCTCCGCCGGATACTGTGCTGAGCTTCTTCGACAACTTAGTTGAGACGCCCAAGAACACCGAGGAGAACAGGGGCCTCACCCGGGCCACTACGGCCCAGGTTATAGCTTACATTGCTTCCCGGATGGAAGAGGCCGCCGCAGCTGCAGCGGCGGGAGACTTTGGATACACCGTGGACGATGCAGAGGCCGCGAACGTGCTGAGCCAAGCAGAGGAGGATGAGATCCTCAGGTTGCTCAAGCTTCCGCCCGAAGAGTTTGCCGGGGTTCCCTCCCTGAGGCTTTCCGGGATACCCGGGGTTGTGAGCGAGGTCGCCGCAGGGAGCGAGGTTGCCGGAGGGAGCAGGGTTGCCGGAGGGAGCGGGGCCGCCGGGCAAGGTGCTGGGCCCAGCGGGCCTGTCGAGGAGGAGGAGGAGGACGTCGAGGCCGATGAAGACACCGGCGGATCTCTGGGACCTGACGACGATGCCTCCTCGTCCTCAGAGAACTCCCCGCCTCCGGCAAGTCCCACGCAAACACCGAGGAAGCGCCTCCGCAAGGCGGCTACAGCGACGAGGCCGCACGCGCCTAGACAGCAGCCTGAGCGCCGGGCGACGCGCGCCACCAGGGCGAGCCAAGCCGCGACGGAGGCGCCCCGCGCACCGGCGCCAAGCGGAGGGGGATCCTCCCGGAGCGGAACGGCTCCTCCTCTAGCTCCTCGGGCCTCGGTGGCAACAGAGGTTGGGTCTTCGCAGCCCACAGCCCCGGAGACCGCCAAGCGCCCGAGGGAGCCTTCTCCTCCTGCTCCTCGCGCGGGAGCATCTCAGGTGGAGTTCGACTTCTCCGCCCTCAGCTCCGACGACGACGAGGAAGAGGAGTAAGTACTCGCAATTTGTAACTTCTTTGATTCTGTCTTGATTTTCCTTGTTGATTCTGATCTTGTTTTTGCTTTGCTTTCAGGTCCCTGGCCCAGCGGATGGCGAAGAGGGCCAAGATCCCTGTGGCTGAGGTCGAAGACGACTCGCCCGCCGCGGCGACTGGGGACACGCCAGCGGCGATCTTGCCGGATCAACCCGCTGCTCCGAGGAGCAGCCCCCAGCGCAGCCCCCAGCGTAAGTCTGGTCTTGAGTTTTCTGTTCGTCGGGCGCGCTTGAGGTTTTTGTTTGTACTAATATCTTGTTGCCTTGTTTGTCTTGTGCAGAAGAGGAGCCGCAGCCGCAGGAGCGCCCGGAGACTGCCCCCGACGAGCTACATGTTCCACCCTCCCCGCCAAGGGCGAGCTCCCCGGCGAGGGAGAGCGCTCCGCCAAGGACGGGTACTCCGCCAAGGGCGAGTACCCCGCCAAGGGCGAGCAGCCCGACAAGGGTGAGCACCCCGCCAAGGGAGGGCGCGGGCGGCCCTCCGCCAGCAAGGGCCACCACTCCGCCGCCAAGGGTGGATTCCCCGGCGAGGGAGCCCGTCGTCGAAGAAGTCCTCTAAGGTAAGTCTTGTAGCTTCTTCTTCTTGGACTTGTATTTTTGAATATTTGTTTGATCTTTTCTTTTCTTTTTCTTCTGCTAGATCTTCCTGCACCGGAGCGGATGGAGACGGTGGCCACCGTCGAAGAGGAGGTGCACGGCGGCGACGGCAACGCCACTGCCGCTGACGAGCCGACCGCCGTAGAGACCGCCCCGGCTGCCGACGCCGCGGCTGGAGAAGAGGCCGGCGACCACACTGCTGGCCCGGAGGCAGCAGGAGCGACAAGCGCTGCACCGGCCGCCGACCCCTCCGCCACCGCGGAGCGGTCGGGTGTCTACCTTGAGGCCCCCAACGGGATCTTTATACAAGTCCCGTGGGCGTCCTCGTCGCGAGTCCCCGTGGAGGGAGAGACCTATGATGGAGAGGTCCTCGCCACCGCGGGGTTGAAGGTCGTTGAAGCACTTGGCGGTGGAAACGAGCCCGAAGAGGAGAAGCTCCTTCGCCGGCTCCTGGCCCTTTACCGGGCCAGGCAAGCGAAGCTGGACTCCCGGGAAGCTCTTGCCGCCAAGGCTGGAGTCGACTTGGAGAAGCACGCCGCGGAGCTCCGTGCCGCCAACCAGGCAGCCCTCCGCCAATTGGCGGAGGAGCAGGAAGAGCTTGCCGGGGAGCAGCAAGCCTTCCTCCTGGAGAAGGCTGAGGCAGAAGAGCGGCAGCGGCTGGCCGCCGAGGAGCTGTCTCGGCGGGAGGGGCGCTCAACCAGCGGAAGGTCGAGCTCGACGCCCATGACGACGATCTCACCGCCCGGGAGCAGGCCATTGGCGGGGCCCTGAAGGAGGCAAAGGATGCCGCGGCCGCCGCGGAAACTGCCAAGAAGGACCTGGAGCTAAAGGTGGACCAGCTGGAGCGGTACCTGAAGGCGAGTGAGGATAGGGTCACCGCGCTCAATGTGGAGCGGGAGAAAGACGCCCACACCAACTCAGACTTGCAGGTACGACTCTCCAAGAAGGGCGACGAGCTCACTGCCGCCAAAGATTCAATTGCTGACTTGGAGTTGAAGGTCTCCACTCTGACCGATTCGCTCGACGCCGCCCGGGACCGCGAGTCGAAGCTGAAGGACGAGCTCCGCAAGGAGCGGAACTTGGTGGAGAGCTCCGCCGTCTCAGCGAACAACTTCAGCCGGGCGGTGGAGCAGTGGACTGACGATCTGGTCGCCTCCGCTGCCAACATTGACAAGGAGCTGATGGCGCTGAGGGTGGAGCACCTTGTGTACTCTCCAGACGAGAATCTCCCCCACAGCGCCAAGTTAAGTCTCTTCTTCAGGGGAATCGCGCCGGCGCTTGCACGGCTGCAGGAGAAGCTCCCCGCGCAGCTGGCCGACAAGTCGCGTCAGCTCTGCGCGGGCACCTTCGAGCGCGTCTTGACGAAGATCGTCTACCGCAATCCCGGCATCAACCTCACCAACGTCCTCCGTTCCTTGTCGGACGACGCTGACCAGGAGGCGTTGAAGGCGCAGGTCGCCCACATCGTCGCCAAAGTGAACAAGATCTCAAGGCGTGAAGGCGACCGCGTAGATTAGGCTTCTTCATTTCTGTTTCCTTTGCCGCTTCAAATTATGTTATGGACATGAATCGATTAGTTATCGCGGCAAGTTATCCTTGTAATATACAGTCTTATTTTGACCAGCCAATGCAGTGTTATCTCCCTTGCTTTGGTCTTTTACTTTGTATGTTTTTTACCCTACGTTTCTAGGGGACTTGCCGGCAAGGGGCCCTTGCCGTGAGCGCTGAGTGCTGGACTCTGAGCAGCCTGCTGGCAAAGGCCTTGTCGGCAAGCAACCTTGCCGCAGCTAGTCGCAACACACTTAGCTTGCTGAGCGAACTCGAAAACGAAGTAAGGGCGCGACACTTGTCGCGGCTCTCTTAAGTCGTTGAGCGTGCTCGAAAACAAAGTAAGGGTGCGGCTAGCCACGGGTAGGTTCCTCCGCGCACAGGTTTTCCATACAAAGTGTGGTTGTTCAAGGAAGACAACTAAAATTTAAAAATTTGAACTGCTCAAATTCTGGTAACTTAGCTTTCATAAACTACTTGTCCTCCGACAAGGCTTCTCTTTCTTGAACATCACTTGATTCATCCTCCACCTCCTTCCCCCCCGGCAAACTTGTGCGCGAGGAATGTTCCTTCTGCTTAAGAGGGAAAGAAAAAGAGGAGGAAAAACAAGTATATAGCTTTTCAGCTTGCTAGTGCTTACCGGGGATGTGCGTTGCACAGAGTGCCAAACAATGCATGCAAATAACAAAGAAAGGCATGGAAATGGCAAATAGTGCGAAACACAAAAGCTTTACTGATGCACGGGATCTGCGCCCGGCTTTGTACAAAGGTTTACATGCAACAGCGGCAAGACTTGTACAAAAGGTGGTTGCCGGAGCGGATCACGGCAACCGCGCCTTATGGGTGAAACTTGCGAAGATTCTCTATGTTCCAGGAGTTGCTCACCGGTAAGCCTTCTTCGGTCTCAAGGCGGACAGCGCCGGGCCTTGTGACTTGTCTCACCCGATAAGGGCGTTCCCACTTCGGCGTCAACTTGTTGGAATTCTTGGCGGACTGAACACGCCGAAGAACAAGGTCGCCTTCCTCGAGACTCCTGGCCTTAACCTTGCGGCTATGATAGCGGCGCAAGGCTTGCTGGTATCGAGCAGCTCGTACAGCAGCCTGGAGACGTTCCTCCTCAAGGAGCAGTGCATCATCTTGTCGCAGTTGCTCTTGCTCGAGCTCATCATAAGCGAGCACTCGAGGAGATCCGTATACGAGTTCCGTGGGGAGAACTTCCTCTGCTCCATAGACAAGAGCAAAGGGTGTCTGTCCGGTGGCTCGACTTGGTGTCATTCTTATTGACCAAAGAGCCGCCGGTAACTCCTCTATCTAGTTTCTTCCGCACTTGCGCAGCCTATCGAAGGTTCTTGTCTTGAGTCCGCGCAGCACTTCAGCATTGGCCCTCTCCGCTTGACCATTGCTCCTCGGGTGAGCAACAGAAGCGAAACAGACCTTGGCGCCAAGGTCTTGGACGTACTGCATGAAGGTGCGACTTGTGAACTGTGTGCCGTTGTCGGTGATGATCCTGTTAGGGATTCTGAAGCGGCAAACAATTGACCTGAAGAACCTGACTGCTGACTGTGCTGTCACCTTTCTCACTGGTTCCACTTCTGGCCACTTTGTAAACTTGTTGATTGCAACGTACAAGTATTCAAAGCCCCCGACAGCGCGGGGAAAGGGGCCGAGGATATCGAGCCCCCAGACCGAGAAGGGCCAGGACAAAGGAATCGTCTGGAGAGCTTGAGCTGGCTGATGAATTTGCTTGGCATGGAACTGGCACGCTTCACACTTGGTTACTTGTGCAGTTGCATCTTGGAGGGCTTCTTGCCAGAAGAACCCTTGCCGGAACGCCTTCCCGGCAAGTGCCCTTGCGCCAATGTGGTGGCCACATATGCCTCCATGTATTTCTGCCAACAGCTTCTGTCCATCTTCTCTGGAAATGCACTTCAACCTGACACCATTGAGTCTTCTTCTGTATAGTTCATTGTCAACGAACTGGTACATACTTGACTGCCTGGTTATTTTCTCTATTTCTTCTGGCTCGTCGGGAAGTTCTCCAGTTTGCAGAAAACGGACGATTTGCTGTGCCCATGCCGGAGCTCGAGGCTCAACGGCAAGGACTAAAGGCATGAGGGCCGCTGCAGGAACCCCAGCTTCTACGGCAAGGACCTCTGGTTCTGCCGGAGCTGATGGTCCCCCGGCAAGCCTGCCGGGGCAAGGCTTGTCGGTAACGCTTGCTTCAACTGTACAGACCCTTGGGTCTGCAGGAGCAAACTGTTCCTCAGCATTTGGATTGTTGGTTCTGGGTACCTTGGCGGCGGCTTCAGGAAGATCCACCGGCAAGTAGTCGTCGGAGACCAACTTTCTCTTCTTGTTCTGCCCAACTGATGGTGTAACGGATGGTTGAGTTAACTTGAGCAAGAAGGTCCCTGGTTCCACAGGTAACTTCATTGCAGCACACTTTGAAAGGCCGTCCGCAATATCATTCTGAGCTCTCGGGACGTGCTCCATTTGCAGACCTTCAAAGTGCTCTTCAAGCTTCCTCACTTCATCTACATAAGCTTCCATCAAAGGGCTCTGGTAACTCTTATTTACTTGTCGGACCACCAACTGTGAATCTCCCCGCACAATCAACTTCTTGATCCCAAGCTCGGCTGCAATCCTGAGGCCGGCAAGCAAGCCTTCATACTCTGCAGTATTGTTTGTCGCTTGTTCCTTGGGAAAGTGCATCTGGACAACGTACTTGAGGTGCTCTCCGGTGGGTGCTATGAGTACCACGCCGGCACCGGCGCCTTGCAGCGAGAAAGCACCATCAAAGTACATTACCCATTCGCTGTTTGTTTCTTGGACGGGGACGCTTGTCTCTGGGACTTCTTCATCTGGCGTTGGGGTCCATTCCACTATAAATTTTGCCAAAGCTCTGCTCTGTATAGTTGAAGTACTCTCAAATTTGAGACCAAAGCTTGACAGCTCCAGTACCCACTCGACGATCCTGCCTGTTGCTTCTGGATTCTGCAATATCCTCTTCAACGGAAAGCGAGTGACCACTGTTATCTCATGTGCTTGGAAGTAATGGCGCAGCTTTCTCGAGGCCATGAGGAGACCGAAAAGCAACTTCTGCACCCCAGAGTATCTTGATCTAGCCCCCTGCAAGAGGGAACTTACAAAATACACTGGGCGCTGCACCATCTTCCATCGCACTTCCCCTTGCTCCTGCGCAGAGTTGTCCTTGTCGGGGCCAGAGCTTGCCGGTGGAGCCCCCTGCTTGTCGCTGGATTCGCTTGCCGGAGGTGTGGGCTCTTCCTCTGCCTCCCTTTCCGCTACCAACGCAGCACTAACCACTTGATTGGTTGCCGCTAAGTACAGCAGCAACTTCTCTTGTAGTTTAGGTGCGACAAGTATTGGAGTGGAGGACAGGTATCCGTTCAAATCCTGCAGCGCTGCCTCCGCTTCCGGAGTCCATTTCATAGGACCTGCCTTCTTCAAAATTTTAAAGAAAGGCAAGGCGCGTTCTGCGGATTTTGAAATGAACCTGCTGAGGGCAGCCACACAATCAGCAAGTCTCCTTACGTCCTTGACGCGCTTCGGGGCTTCAATCTGCTCGATGGCTTTTATCTTATTGGGATTGGCTTCAATCCCCCTCTGGGACACAAAGAACCCGAGAAGCTTGCCGGAGGGGACTCCGAAGACGCACTTCTCGGGGTTCAACTTAAGCTGGATCTTGCGCAGATTTGCAAATGTTTCTTCCAAGTCTTGGATCAGGGTATCTTTGCTCTTGCTCTTAACCACTATGTCATCCATGTAAGCTTCTACATTTCTGTGGATCTGTGGCTCAAAAGCAGTGTGCACCACCCTTGCAAATGTTGAGTCTGCATTCTTCAATCCAAAGGGCATGCGTATGAAGCAATATGTGCCGCATGGAGTAATGAATGCAGTCTTCTCTTCATCTTCCTTGGCCATGAATATCTGGTGGTAGCCTGAGTATGCATCAAGGAAGGAAAGCAGCTCACATCCAGCGGTGGAGTCAACAATCTAGTCAATGCGCGGCAAGGGAAATGGATCCTTGGGACATGCTTTATTCACATCAGTGAAGTCTATACACAGTCTCCACTTCCCGTTGGCCTTACGCACGACAACTGGATTTGCTAACCACGTGGGATGGATCACGCCTCTAACCAGGCCTGCTGCTTCTAGCTTCTTTATCTCCTCGGCGATGAATTCTTGGCGCTCCATGGCTTGCTTCCTGACCTTCTGCTTGACGGGCCGCGCATGAGGACAAACAGCAAGCTTGTGCTCAATTACCTTCCTGGGAACGCCGGGGATGTCAGATGGTTGCCACGCAAACACATCGACATTCGCCCGCAGGAAGGCAACGAGCGCGCTTTCCTATTTGTTGTCAAGTGTAGCACTGATGGTGAAGGTACCACCAGTGCCGTCCTCCTTGGCGGACACCTTCTTGGTTGCCGGTGGAGCGGCCATCCCTTTCTTGCACTTGCCGGTGGAGCTCGATGGAACGTCCTCGACGGCAGCGCAGCACTCCGAAGAGGTGCGTTTGCCGGAGTGGGCCCCAGAGCTCTTGCCGGACTTGGTCTTGGTCTTCCCCCCGGGAGCTTCAGCGGCAAGTGTGTTGCTTTCTGCTGCGGCTGCTGCATCCCGGTATATCTTGTCGGCGCAGATAAGCGCGTCCTTCTTGTCGCCAGGGACAGAGATGACGCTTATCGGCCCCGGCATCTTGAGTACGTTATAGGCATAGTGGGAAGCTGCCATGAACTTGGCGAGGGCAGGACGTCCAAGTATCCCATTGTATGGCAATGGGATATCGGCCACGTCGAAGGTTATCCTCTCCGTCCTGAAGTTGAGCTCCCCACCAAAGGTCACTGGCAGAGTGATCTTCCCCTTCGGCTTGCTCCTCCCTGGGTTTATTCCTTGGAACGAACCGGTTTCTTCGAGCTCGCCGTCTGGGATCTGGAGTTTCTTGATCACAGCCGAGGAGATCAATTTCAGGCCGGCCCCGCCGTCAACCAACATTTTGGTGACCTTGAGGTTGCGGATGGTTGGTGAGACCAACATCGGCAAGCACCCCACCGCAGTTGTGCGGTCAGGGTGATCCTCAAGATCAAAAATGATGGGCGTGCTCGACCACTTCAGCAGCCTGCGTGACTCGACGGGCGGCTCAGCTGCGTTCACTTCCCGCACCCACTGCTTGAGTTGGCGGTGGGAAGCATGCAGAGAAGCGCCTCCGTCGACACACAGAACTTCCGTGGCCTTCTGGAACTCCTGCTCGCTGTTATCTCCTTCCTCCATGTCGTCGTCGTCGTCTTCTTCCTCATCCTTGTCGCGGCCCCGGGGATGTCGATCACCTTGCCGCTGCTTGGCCTTGCCGCGGCGTCCTCCCCGGCCATTGAATGGCCGCTTCTTGCTTGGCTCCCCTCCGCCACCTTGGGCCTTCTCCTTGTCGCGCCGCTCGTATTCAGCTTTCTGCTGCTCTACGAGGTACTCGACTCGTTTGCAGTTCGAAAGGTCGTGGCCCTTGGTGCGGTGGATCTTGCAGTATTGCTTGTCGGAGCCGTCCTGCTTGTCGGCTGCCGCTACTGGGGCAGGTTCCTTGCCGGAACCGCCAGCCTGTGCTGTCTTGGCGGGAGCCTCCTTGCCGGACTGCTCGACGACCAGCACTTCCTTGCTCTTCTTTCTTCTGTTGTTTCGCCGCCGGCTCTTCTTTGCCGGGGCGGCGTCCTCACTGTCGCTTCCTCCCGCGCCAGTATCCTCTCCGGGGAGTCTCCTCCCCTCTTCGGCGCCACGCACTTGTCAGCTAGAGCGTAGAGCTCGCTGACATCCCGTATCTTGGTCATGGCCATCTCTTCCCGCATGCGGCGGTTACGCACGTTCTGGTGGAACGCACTGATAACCGCGGCGGGGTGGACATCGGGAATGTTGTGTTGCACGCGGCTGAATCTCTGGATATACTTGCGCAGGGATTCTCCTTCCTTCTGGGCCAAGATGTGGAGGTCACTCTCCTGGCCGTGGGGTTTGTGGCCGCCCGTGAAGGCGCCAACAAATTGGTGGCACAGATCTGCCCATGAAGAAATGGAGCCTTCCGGCAAGTGCATAAGCCAAGAGCGGACGTTTGGCTTAAGCACCAGCGGGAAGTAGTTAGCCAGTATCTTCTCGTCGCGTCCCCCGGCAGCCTGCACCGCGATGGTGTAGATGCTGAGGAACTCCGAGGGGTGTGTCTTGCCGTCGTACTTCTCGGGTACGTCGGGCTTAAAGTTTTTCATGCTGGGCCACTGGACGCGCCGCAGCTCACGGGTGAACGCAGGGCAACCTGCCGCGTACGGCAAGTCGCCTGGTTCACCGGGCGCGTACGTGTCGACAGCGGTCCCAGCGCGGTGGTCCGATTGTCGCCGGGCTTATCGTCGGCGCTCGATGCGCGTCCGAGCGTCTTCTTGCCGCCGATCGTCGAGGACTTGGCGCTGGTCCCGACGAGCCCGCGGATCCGACGACGCCATGGAGTCGTCGTCGACGTTGATCCGGCGGGGAGGCGTCTTCTGCTTCCGCGGCGGGGAGTGCACGGTGGTTGCACCCCCGGCGGTCTTGTCGCCATCGGCCTTCGTCTGGTCGACTTGCCGTGGCCGCGATGTCGCCGGCTGCTGCGGCGTGTCGTTGTTGGCGAAGGCGATGAGGCTTTGGATCGTCGCCCTCCAGTCCTCGGCCTTGTCTGCCGCTGGAGGGAAATCGAGAAGTAGTTGTGCTCTTGCTAGAGCTTCCGCTGGAGAGGAGGGGAGCGGCGGCGAGCGGTGCGAGGAGCGAGATATGCTCGGACTTCTAACAGGGTTAGAAGGAGCAGTTTCTCGCCCCGGCGACCGCGCCTTGCTCGTACCAGGACGGTGGCCTTGAGCATCCCGCGATCCTCCGGTTTGTCCTTGCCCCAGCAAGCGAATGGTACCTCCTGTACCACAGCGCTGCTGGCCTGGCGTCTACTGAGAAAGACGCGGTGCGTCCACGGACACCGAGGCTTTGGAATTTGCCCGGTCGTCCGTCTTGTCCTTAGATTTGGTGGCGCCGTGAGTTTCCTCGCCGGCGACCACCCTTCCGCCGGCATCTCCTCCACCAACCGTTGGCTCTGGTGGTGGTGGGATCGACGCAGACGGGCCTGCGACCTCCGAAGCCTTCTTCTTCGGGGCCATGTTGTTGCAGCTGGTGAAGTTGATGAAGCTGGAGAGGTTGATGAAGAATGCGCCCGCGTGAGCGTCGGATCAGGTTCGCACAACCTCGACGCCCCCTACCTGGCGCGCCAAAGATGTCGGGGGAAACTGTCCTCCCACGAGCACCTATGGGACCGGAGCCCCTTCTACGTTGCGGTAAAGGAGCGGAGGGAGCACGAAGAGCAGATCGAGGAGCACACGCGGGCAGTTTACCCAGGTTCGGGCCGCGCGGACGCGTAAAACCCTACTCCTGCTTGGATTGTATTGAATTCTTGCGCTCGGGAGCTTGAAGAGCTAGCTATACTGAGCCAGAGAGCTATCTAGGTTCCGAACCCCCTCTACGTTGTGCATGGGCCTCCTTTTATAGCTCGAGGGGTCACCGACAGGTGTCAACGTAGAGGAGGGTAAAAATGTAACTTTGGTGGTAGTTGTAATAGTGCGGGAACAGTGCATGAACAGTGGTCTTCACCTAACCTTGACAGTGGGGGACAAGGGAATTAAATGCCCGTCGCCGTCGACCCCAAAAGCGCCCGTCCATGCGTCTCCGTTCGCCACGGCGGTAGCCTCGTCACCGTGGCTCGCCACCGTGTCCCCCAGGCTGCACAGCCATCCGCCACGCGTCCCTGGAAGGGCCCCAGGGCGACGCGTGGGCCGATGAGCTGGAGCGCGGGCACACAGCATAGTTCTCCCCGGCAAGCACCTTGCCGGGGCCATGATCTTGCCGGGCCCGGAAGCTTCTCGCTCCCCGGGTCCCGCCGGGGCGCAAGGTGCGCCGAGGCATGTCTTCTGAGATGCTGTCTTCCGGTCTTCCTGGCAAGCTCCTCTTGCCAGGGTCTTGTGCTAATGTGATAATCTTGAGCCTGGTGCGGCCTTCCCGGCAAGCTCCACTTGCCGGGGTCTTGATCTTCTGACTTGTATACTTTATTTTTGAATGGCTTTATAAGGAACAGAAAAGGTTTCCGGCGAGCACGTGGTAAACCCTGCCGCGAGAAGCTGCTACTGCCCGTGCACAAGTTGGGGTACTAAGGTACCCCTATCTTAGTACACCGACACATCGCGTGCCCCCAACCTCCACACAAAGGTTGGCACTCTACAAATACCTGATGCTCTAACTTCGTCACATAGCGGTTCACCATACGTGCATGATACGGGAATCACTAACCTTAACACAAGTATTTCTCAATTTCATAATAACTCCACTAGCATGACTCTAATATCACTATCCTCATATCTCAAAACAATTATCAAGTATCAAACTTCTCATCATATTCAATGCACTTTGTATGAAAGTTTGTACTACATTGATCTTGGATGCCTATCATGTGAAGGCTAGTTTTATAGCCAAAACACATTACCATGCTATTCTAATAGACTCTAAAAAGGATATAAGTGAAGCATGAGAGTTCATCTATTTCTTCAAAATAAAAGCACCTCCGTGCTCTAAAAGATATAAGTGAAGCACTAGAGCAATAACAAACTACTCCAAAAGTTATAACTGAAGATCAATGAGTAGTTGAATAATTATGTAACTATGTGAAGACTCTTTAACATTTAAGAACTTCTGATCTTGGGATATTATTCAAACAACAAGCAAAACAAAATAAACTAAATTTACGCTCCAAGCAAAACACATATCATGTGGTGAATAAAAATGTAGTCCCGAGTATAGTTACTGATAGATGAAGACGAATGAGGGGATGCCTTCCCGGGGCATCCCCGAGCTTAGGCCTTTGGTTGTCCTTTGAATTTTACCTTGGGGTGCCTTGGGCATCCCCAAGCTTAGGCTCTTGCCACTCTTTGTTCCATAGTCCATCAAAGCAATACTCAAAACTTGAAAACTTCACAACACAAAACTTAGACAAAAATCTTGTGAGCTCCTTTAGTATAAGAAAACAAACCACCACTCAAAGGTACTGTTGTGAAATCATTCTAAAATCATATTGGTGTAATATCTACTGTATTCCAACTTCTCTATGGTTCATACCCTCGGATACTACTCATAGATTCCTCAAAATAAGCAGACAACACTCGGAAAACGGAATCTGTCAAAAACAGAATAGTCTGTAGTAATCTGTAACTTTCACATACTTCTGGAACTCTAAAAATTCTCAAATAAATTGTTAGACCTAAGGAATTTTTCTATTAATCATCTGCAAAAAGAATCAACTAAAAAGCACTCTCCAGTAAAATCTGGTGACTATTCTAGTGAGCGCTAACGATTCTGTTTTTCACAGCATGATCATATAGACTTCACACAAGTCTTCCCAAAGGTTCTACTTGGCACAAACACTAACTAGAACACAAAACCACATCTAAACAAAAGCTAGATGCATTATTTATTCCTAAACAGAAGCAAAAACAAAGAAAATAAAATTGGGTTGCCTCCCAACAAGCGCTATCGTTTAATGCCCCTAGCTAGGCATAATGATTTTAATGATGCTCGCGTAAAAGATAAGAATTAAAACATAAAGAGAGCATCTTGAAGAATAAGACTAACACATTTAAGTCTAACCCACTTCCTATGCATAGGGATTTTTTGAACAAACAACTTATGGGAACGATAATCAACTAGCATAGGAAGGGAAAACGAGCATAACATCAAGATTTTAAGCACATAGACAGGAAACTTGATATTATTGCAATATGTAGAAGCATATGATCCTCTCTCATAATAATTTTCAGTAGCATCATTAATGAATTCAACAATATAACCAGCACATAAAGCACTCTTTTCATGATCTACAAGCATAGAAAATTTACTACTCTCCACATAAGCAAAATTATTCTCATTAATAATAGTGGGAGAAAACTCAACAAAATAATTATCATGTGAGACATAATCCAATTGAAAACTAAAATCATGATGACAAGTTTCATGGTTATCATTATTCTTAATAGCATGCAAGTCATCACAATAATCATCATAGATAGCAACTTTGTTCTCATAATCAATTGGAACCTCTTCCGAAATAGTGGATTCATCACTAAATAAAGTCATGACCTCTCCAAATCCACTTTCATCAATATAATCATCATAAATAGGAGGCATGCTTTCATCATAATAAATTAGCTCATCAAAACTTGGGGGACTAAACATATCATCTTCATCAAACATAGCATCCCCAAGCTTGTGGCTTTGCATATCATTAACATCATGGGTATTCAAAGAATTTATACTAACAACATTGAAATCATGCTCATCATGCACATATTTTATGCCAAGCATTCAATGTAATTCTTCTTCTAGTACTTGAGCACAATTTTCCTTCCCGTCATTTTCACGAAAGATATTAAAAAGATGAAGCATATGAGGTAACCTTAATTCCATTTTTTGTAGTTTTCTTTTATAAACTAAACTAGTGATAAAACAAGAAACTAAAAGATTCGATTGAAAGATCTAAAGATATACCTTCAAGCACTATCCTCCCCGGCAACGGCGCTAGAAAAGTGCTTGATGTCTACTACGCACTCTTCTTCTTGTAGACGTTGTTGGGCCTCCAAGTGCAGAGGTTTGTAGGACAGTAGCAAATTTCCCTCAAGTGGATGACCTAAGGTTTATCAATCCGTGGGAGGCGTAGGATGAAGATGGTCTCTCTCAAACAACCCTGCAACCAAATAACAAACAGTCTCTTGTGTCCCCAACACACCCAATACAATGGTAAATTGTATAGGTGCACTAGTTCCGCGAAGAGATGGTGATACAAGTGCAATATGGATGGTAGATATAGGTTTTTGTAATAAGAAAATATAAAAACACCAAGGTAGCAAGTGGTAAAAGTGAGCATAAACGGTGTTGCAATGATAGGAAACAAGGCCTAGGGTTCATACTTTCGCTAGTCGAAGTTCTCTCAACAAGGATAACATAATTGGATCATATTACTAGCCCTCAACATGCAACAGAGAGTCACTCCAAAGTAACTAATAGCGGAGAACAAACGAAAAGATTATGGAAGGGTACGAAACCACCTCAAAGTTATTCTTTCTGATCGATCTATTCAAGAGTCCGTAGTAACGTTCAATCTATCATAGAGTTCGTACTAGAATAACACCTTAAGATACAAATCAACCAAAACCCTAATGTCACCTAGATACTCCAATGTCACCTCAAGTATCCATGGGCATGATTACACGATATGCATCACACTATCTCAGATTCATCTATTCAACCAACACAAAGAACTTCAAAGCGTGCCCCAAAGTTTCTACCAGAAAGTCAAGACGAAAACATGTGCCAACCCCTATGCATAGATTCCCAAGGTCACGGAACCCGCAAGTTGATCACCAAAACATACATCAAGTGGATCACGTGATATCCCATTGTCACCACATATAAGCACATGCAAGACATACATCAAGTGTTCTCAAATCCTTCAAGAGTCAATCCGATCAGATAACTTCAAAGGGAAAACTCAATTCATCACAAGAGAGTAGAGGGGGAGAAGCATCATAAGATCCAACTATAATAGCAAAGCTCGCGATACATCAAGATCATGCCATCTCAAGAACACGAGAGAGAGAGAGAAATATCAAACACATAGCTACTGGTGCATACCCTCAGCCCAGAGGGTGGACTACTCCCTCCTCGTCATGGAGAGCGCCGGGATGATGAAGATGTCCACCGGTGAGGTTTCCCCCCTATGGCAGGGTGCCGGAACAGGGTCAAGATTGGTTTTTGGTGGCTACAGAGGCTTTCGGCGGCGGAACTCCTGATCTAGGTTATTTTCCGGAGGTTTCAGTATATATAGGAGGTGTTTGTGTCGGGGCCAAGCAAAGGGGGGCTACGAGCTGTCCACGAGGCAGGGGCGTGCCCAGTAGGGAGGGGGCACCCCCCACTGTCGTGGGCAGCCCGTGGGTCCTCTCGTCCCCCTCCGGCACTCCGTGGGCTTCTTCTGGTCCAAAAATGATCTCTGTTGATTTTTAGGTCAATTGGGCTCCGTTTGATATTCCTTTTCTGCGAAACCCTAAAACAGGAGAAAAACAGAAACTGGCACTGGGCTCTGGGTTAATAGGTTAGTCCCAAAAATAATATAGAATTGTATAATAAATCCCATAAAACATCCTAGAAGGATAATATAATAGCATGGAACAATCAAAATTATAGATACGTTGGAGACGTATCACTAACTCATAGCGATAAAGTAAAGCAATTACATGCCGCTTGCATTTCATACAATAAAGAGACAACCATAAGGCTCCTGTCGGTTGCCGATAATTTACAAAACATCATCATCTCATACAATAACATATAACTCATCACGTCTTGATCATATCACATCACAACATGCCCTACAAAAACAAGTTAGATGTCCTCTTCTAGCAAAAACGGTTCTTACCTACGGCACAAAACCACAACGGTGTTTCATCAAGTTTGCTATTTTAACCTTCAACAAGGACCGGTCGCAGTCAAATTCGATTCAACTTAAGTAGGAGAAACAGACACCTGCCAGCCACCTTTATGCAAAACTAGTTGCATCTCTGTCGGTGGAACCGGTCTCATGAACGCGGTCATGTAAGGCTGGTCCGGGATGCTTCATCCCACAATGCCGCCAAATCAAAATAAGACGTTGGTGGTGAGCAATATGTCTATCACCGCCCACAACTCTTTGTGTTCTACTCGTTCATATCATCTACGCATAGACCTGGCTCATGATGCCACTGTTGGGAAACGTAACATATAATTTCAAAAAAAATCCTACACTCACGCAAGATCTATCTAGGAGATGCATAGCAACGATAAGGGGAGAGTGTGTCCATGTACCCTCATAGACTGAAAGCGGAAGCGTTTGACAACGCGATTGATGTAGTCGTACTTCTTCAAGCTCCAACCAATCAAGTACCGAACGTACGACACCTCCCAATTCTGCACACGTTCAACACGATGACGTCCACGCCTTCTTGATCCAGCAAGTCGGGTGTAGGTGAAGATGAGTTCCAGTAGCACGATGGCGTGGTGACGGTGACGGTGATGCGATCCGCGTAGGGCTTCACCTAAGCACTACGAAGATATGACCGTGGGAGTATATCGTGGAGGGGGCGCCCCACACGGCTAACAGATGTTGTTGTGAGTTCTAGGCGCCCCCATGTATATATAGGTGGGAGGGGAGAGAGGCAGCCAAGGAGGTGTCCCAAGTAGGCCGAATCCTACTTGGGGTATATCCCCAATTCGGCCTAGACCTGCCAAAACTGTTGGAGAGGAAGAAGGGAAGAACGGAGGAGAGAAGGAAGGATGAGAAGAGAGAAGGAAGGAGGGGGCGGCGCCCCTCTCCCCTACTCCCACTCAGCCTCCTCCCTAGTGGGGCGCGCCAGCCCTAGTGGGCTGGTGGGCTCCCCTCTCATGGCCCATTAGTCCCCCGGGGGGTTCTGATAACCTCTCGGTACTCCGGTGTGTACCCGATACTACTCAGAACACTTCTGATGTCTGAATATCATCGTACTATATATCAATCTTTATCTCTCGGCCATTTTGAGACTCCTCGTCATTTCTGTGATCTCATCCGGGACTCCGAACAACATTCAGTCACCAATCATATAACTCATATAACAATATATCGTCATCGAGCGTCAAGCGTGCGGACCCTACGGGCTCAAGAACTATGTAGACATGACCGATACACTTCTCCGGTCAATAACTAATAGTGGAACCTGGATGCTCATATTGGCTCCTACATGTTCAATGAATATCTTTATCGGTCGAACCATTATGACAACATATGTTATTCCCTTTGGCATCGGTATGTTACTTGCCCGAGATTCGTTCGTCGGTATCTTCATACCTAGTTCAACCTCGTTACCGACAAGTCTCTTTACTCATTCTGTAATACATCATCCCGCAACTAACTCATTAGTTACTTTGCTTGCAAGGCTTCTTATGATGTGTATTACCGAGAGGGCCCGGAGATACCTCTCCGCTACTCGGAGTGACAAATCCTAATCTCGAGTCATGCCAACCCAACAAGACACCTTTGGAGATACATGTAGAGCATCTTTACAATCACCCAGTTACATTGTGATGTCTGATAGCACACAAGGTACTCCTCCAGTATCCGGGAGTTGCATGATCTCATAGTCATAGGAACATGTATTTGACATATATGAAAGCAGTAGCAATAAACTTGTACTATCAAATGCTAAACTAACGGGTGGGTCTTGTCCATCACATCATTCTCCTAATGATGTGATCACCTTCATCAAATGACAACCCATGTCTATGGTTAGGAAACTTAACCATCTTTGATTAACGATCTAGTCTAGTAGAGGCTTACTAGGGACATGAAGGTTTGTCTATGTATTCACACATGTACTAAGTTTCCGGTTAATACAATTCTAGCATGAATAATAAACATTTCTCATGATACAAGGAAATTTAAAATAACAACTTTATTATTGCCTCTAGGGCATATTTCCTTCAGGATAATGATGGCAGAATTCAAATCTCCGTACAACTTTTGGGCTCAAGCCATCAGCACCGTGATACGTCTCCAACGTATCAACTTTTCCAAACATTTTTGCCCTTGTTTTGGACTCTAACTTGCATGATTTGAATGGAACTAACCGAGACTGACGCTGTTTTCAGCAGTACTGCCATGGTGTTATTTTTTTGCAGAAATAAAAGTTCTCGAAATGACGTGAAAATCAAAGGAGAATTATTTTGGAATCTATAAAAAATACCGGTGGAAGAAACCAGACCAGGGGGCCCACACCCTGTCCACGAGGGTGTGGGGCGCGCCCCTGCCTTGTGGGCCCCTTGAGGCTCCACCGACATCAGCTCCGACTCCATATATTCACTTTCGGGGAGAAAAAATCAGAGAGAAGGATTCATTGCGTTTTACGATACAGAGCCGCTGCCAAGCCCTAATCTCTCTCGAGAGCGCTGATCTAGAGTCCGTTCGGGGCTCCGGAGAGTGGAGATCATCGCCGTCATCATCATCAACCTTCCTCCATCACCAATTCCATGATGCTCACCGCCGTGCGTGAGTAATCCCATCGTAGGCTTGCTGGACGGTGATGGGTTGGATGAGATTTACCATGTAATCGATTTAGTTTTGTTAGGGTTTGATCCCTAGTATCCATTATGTTCTAAGATTGATGTTGCTATGACTTTGCCATGCTTAATGCTTGTCACTAGGGCTCGAGTGCCATGATTTCCGATCTGAACCTATTATGTTTTCATGAGTATATGTGA
Source organism: Secale cereale (assembly GCA_902687465.1). Classification (NCBI taxonomy): domain Eukaryota; kingdom Viridiplantae; phylum Streptophyta; class Magnoliopsida; order Poales; family Poaceae; genus Secale; species Secale cereale. Next base: position 128,440,282 of record LR738710.1, on the reverse strand, counting down.
GTTCTTGATCCTATCTTGCAAGTCAATAGTCACCTACTACGTGTTATGATCCGGCAACCCCGAAGTGACAATAATCGGGACCAATCCCGATGATGACCGTAGTTTGAGGAGTTCATGTATTCACTATGTGTTAATTCTTTGGTCAGGTACTCTATTACAAAAGGAGGCCTTAATATCCCTTAGTTTCCAATAGGACCCCGCTGCCACGGGAGGGTAGGACGAAAGATGTCATGCAAGTTCTTTTCCATAAGCACGTATGACTATATTCGGTATACATGCCTACATTACATTGATGAACTGGAGCTAGTTCTGTGTCACCCTATGTTATAACTAGTACATGAGGAATCGCATCCGACATAATTATCCATCACTGATCCATTGCCTATGAGCTTTTCACATATTGCTTGTTGCTTAGTTACTTTTCCACTGCTACTGTTACAATCACTACAAAACTACTATCGCTACTTTTGCCACTGTTACCTTTACTTCCATACTACTTTGCTACTAAATACTTTGTTGCAGATATTAAGTCTTCCAGGTGTGGTTGAATTGACAACTTAACTGCTAGTACTTGAGAGTATTCTTTGGCTCCCCTTGTATCGAATCAATAAATTTGGGTTGAATACTCTACCCTCAAAAACTGTTGCGATCCCCTACACTTGTGGGTTACCAAGACTATTTTCTGGTGCCGTTGCCAGGGAGCATAGCTATATTGAGTCACTTGGGATTTATATCTGTTGATCACTATGAAGAACTTGAGAGATGAAAAAACCAAGATCTTTCCCTCAACTACGAGGGGAGTTAAGGAACTGCCATCTAGCTCTGCACTTGATTCACCCTCTCTAATGAGTAAATTTGTGACACCTACTCCTGCTATTGAATTTGATATGTCGTATGTTCTTCATGATGCCACTTCTGCTATGTATGATGAAACTAATTATATGCTTGATAGTAATGTGCCATTAGGTGAATTTCTTGATGAACAAATTGCTAGGGTTAGAGAGAATGCAATTAATGAAACTGATAATATTGATGAAAGTGATGATGAAGATTCCCCCCTAGATATGAATTGCCTGTTGTGCCTGAGGGTTATGTTATGGATGAATAAACTGCTAGAGACTTTCTTGCTTGCACTGATAGATATGATCTTAAGAAATTATTAGATAAGCTGAAAGAAAAGTCTTTGAATGCTAGAATGAAATATGAGCCTGCTTTTGCTACTTCACCTATCTGTGTTCCTGACAAGGATTATGATTTCTCTGTCAATCCTGAGTTAATTACTTTGGTTGAATCTGATCCTTTCCATGGCTATGAATCTGAAACTATTGTGGCACATCTTACTAAGTTGAATGATATAGCAACCCTATTCACCAATGAGGAAAAAAATCGTTATTATTATATTCTTAAGCTTTTCCGTTCTTGTTGAAGGGTGATGCTAAGATATGGTTTAATTCTCTTGATCCTGGTTGTGTGCGTAGTCTCGAGGATATGATTTATTACTTCTCTGCTAAATATTTTCTAGCCCATAAGAACCAAGCTGCCTTCGGGAAATATATAATTTTGTGCAAATTGAAGAAGAGAGTCTCCCACAAGCTTGGGGGAGGCTTCTCCAATTACTTAATGCTTTGCCTGATCATCCTCTTAAGAAAAATGAAATACTTGATATCTTTTATAATGGACTAACCGATGCTTCCAGAGACCACATGGATAGTTGTGTTGGTTCTGTTTCAGGGAAAGAACTGTTAATCAAGCTGAATTGCTATTGAATAATATGTTGACCAATGAAAACAATTGGAAACTTCCTGAACCAACTCCTAAGACAACTCCAAGGAAGAGTGGTGTTCTGTTTCTCAGTCCTCAAGATATGCAAGAGGCAAAGAAATCTATGAAAGAAAAAGGTATTAAAGCTGAAGATGTTAAGAATTTACCACCTATCAAAGAAATACATGGTCTTGATAACCCGACACAGGTAGTAGAGATAAATTCTCTCTATAGATTTGATGAAGGTTATATTCCTCGTTATAAGTCCGCTAGCCAATGTTTAGATGAGTTTTATTGTGAAACAAGAAAACTTCAATGCTTATGTTAGTAGACAATTGAAACGTAATGCTTATATGATTGAACACTTGAGTGACTATATGTCTAGAGTTAAAGGTGAACTTAAACTCATTAGTAAACATGCTTCTATGGTTACCACTCAAGTAGAGCAAGTACCTGAAGCACAAAATGATTTGCTCAATGAATTAAATAGTAAGAAAAATGATAATGCTATTAGAGTTGTGACTAGAGGTGGTAAAATGACTCAGGAACATCTGTATCCTGAAGGCCACCCTAAGAGAATTGAGCAATATTCTCAGAGAGCTAATGTAGATGCACCTAGTTCTTCCAAGAAGAAGAAAAAGAAAAATGATAGGACTTTGCCTGCTTCTAGTGAACCTGTTGCTGACACACCTGAGAATCCCAATGATATCTCTATCTCTGATGCTTAAACACAATCTAGTAATGAACATGAACCTAGTGATAATGTTAATGATGATGTTCATGTTGATGATCAACTTAGCAATAACAATGATGTAGAGATTGAACCTGATGTTGATCTTGATAACCCACAATCAAAGAATCAACGTTATGATAAGAGATACTTTGTTGCTAGGAAGAATGGTAGAGAAAGAGAAGCATGGGTTCAGAAACACATGCCTTTTCCTCCTAAACCATCCAAGAAAAAGGATGATGAGGATTTTGAGCGCTTTGCTGAAATGATTAGACCTATCTTTTTGCGTATGCGTTTGACTGATATGCTTAAAATAAATCCTTATGCTAAGTATATGAAAGATATTATCACAGATAAAAGAAAGATAGCAGAAGTTGAACTTTCCACCATGCTTGCCAATTATACTTTTAAAGGTGGAATAACAAAGAAACTGGGAGATCCAAGAGTACCCACTATACGTTGCTCCATTAGAAGAAACTATGTTAAAACTTCTTTATGGGATCTTGGAGCTGGTGTTAGTGTTATGCCTCTCTCTTTATATCATAGACTTGATTTGAATAAGTTGACACCTACTGAAATATCTTCGCAAATGGCCGATAAATCAACTGCTATACATGTCGGTGTTTGTGAGGATGTGCCTGTTGTGGTTGCAAACGTTACTATTCTAACGGACTTTGTTATCCTTGATATTCCCAAGGACGATAGTATGTCTATTATCCTTGGTAGACCCTTTTTGAATACTGCAGGAGCTGTTATTGATTGCAACGAAGGCAATGTCACTTTTCATGTCAATGGTAATGATCATACGGTACACTTTCCGAGGAAACAACCTCAGGTCCATAGTATCAATTCTATTGGAAAAATTTCAACAATTACTATTGAAGGTTTTGAATTTCCTCTTCCTACTGTCAAGTTGTTGGGGACATACATATCCCCATTGAGGTAACCTAGTGTTATTCGAAAATTCTCTAGTTTCATGTTATTCGGAAAGAGTTTATTAACAAGACCTGATCAACCTTGTTAATGGATTCCTTTTGATGAGCATGAGATGGTTGAATTTAGATAGCACAACTTTCTGTACCCTCCTTTTACTTTCTGTTAATTAGATTAAATAAAGAAAAAATAGTATTTTATGTCTGTTTTCTGAGTTATCTGTGCAATAAAAAAGACCCCGAAAATAAAAATTCTCCAAATGCCCCGAAAATGAAATATGATTTTTTCTAGAATACTTAAGAATATTTAGCACTAAGAACACATCAGGGGGAGTCCAGCACCTGGCCATGAGGGTACAGGGCACGCCCACCCCCCCTAGGCGCCCCCTGCCTTGTGGGCCCCACGTGGCCCCCCTCCACTTACTCCAGCACCCACACACTTCATCTTCCTCCGGAAAAAATCACCAACCAGCTCAAGCATGAGTTCTAGCTCATCTTGCTGCCATTTTCGATCTCCTTGCTCAAAGCTCCATTCAGAAAATTGTTTGGGGAGATTGTTCTTAGGTATGTGACTCCTCCAATGGTCCAATTAGTTTTTGTTCTGGTGCTTTATTTATTGCAAATTTTTGCTGCTTAGGTGACCATGTTCTTGAGCTTGCATGTCAAATTTATGTGGTTCCAAGTAGTTCTAATGCATGATATAGTCTCTAGGCACTTGTGGGAGTAGTTGCTATCAATCTTGTTGAGTTTGGTTCACTTTTATTTTAAGCTACTAAAAATTTCAGAAATCTTTCAAAGGAAGAAAATGATGAGGAGATTATTGAGAGGCTCTTCTAGTCAAAGCTCAAAGGATAAGCAGAAGGAGGAGAATAAGAAGCCCAAATACAATCTTCCTCGCACTGCAGAAGTACGGCCATGTGAATGGCCTTGCAATGAGTTCTTGGAAGCTGCCGGGTGTTATAAAGACTTTTATTATTTGGTTGAGAATGCAGGCCTCACCGACTTCCTCCACGGCCAGCGCGAACAGTATCTCTTACTCACTAATATTTTCACGCAAAATTTTCATTTCCATGCTAAGAAATCACCACCTTCAATGGAGTTTCATTTATATGATGAGGTTAAGGAGATGTCGTTATATGAATTTTGTCAAGTATGTAAGATACCCTTTGCTAGAAGTCTAGAGGAACCACATTGTAAGGATGTTGAGGGGTTTATCGGTATGATAGCTGTAGGGGAAACGAGGAAAATTTCAGGGGCAAGAATTACAAGTATACATTTTCTTGTTCTACGTTACTTTGCGATATTTGCTAGTAGATGCTTAATTGGTCGCGGGAACAGTGGAAACCTTAGTGCCCCTGATATTGTTATTTTGCGCCATGCTTTGTTTCGAGATACAACTTTTAGCTTGGGTGTTGTTGTTGCTAAACGATTAACTTTGAACCGTACAAAGGGCCCCATCTTCGGAGGCATCTTTGCTTCACGCCTTGCTGAACACTTTAGAATACCTATTAGGCATCATGAGAAGGAAGAAAAGTTGCTGGCCCCGGCCTTTCTAAATTATAGAAGTATGATAGCACACGATTTTATTGTTAAAGATAAAAGGAAGTTGCTTAAGTATAAATTGATGTTTGATGAAAAGTATTGTGAAATTATTACCCTGCCTGCACCCTCTTTGTATGATTTACTTTCAGGCACGTACCTCATTTTGCCAGATGTCGTTTATGTGTACTGGAGCCAGGCACAAGCTTCAGAACGGGAGCCAGAGCTGCCACTTGACCCTTATCGGCAGTCGGTTTATCAGTGGAATCCGGAGGAGATTGCCAACCAGTGGCACCCAAAGGACACTCCTCCATGCACCGGAGAGAGTAGCTTTGATCTGTGGCAATAGACCAACTTAGGCCAAAAGCCTAAGCTTGGGGGAGTACGTATTTCTCACCGACATTACATTCATGTTCACACACTTATTCCAGTAGTTGGTGCTCATACTTTTTCATTGTACTATCCATGTTAGTTTAATTTATGTTATTAGTATTTTTCTTGTGTGTTAGAAAAACCTTAAGAAAAACAAAAAAATAGTTGTAGCTATTAGCTAGTTTAATTTCCATGCCTATAGTAGTAGTAATTAAAAGAAAACCTAAAAAGATTTCTCGTTCTTCTTCTGCTTGTTGGGAGCTTTCCAGTGTAAATAGTTTCTTTTCTTTTCTTTGGGGGTCAATAGGAGAAGACCATGATGAAAATGTTTAGTGGCTCTCATATGCATTGTTGTTGATTTAACCAAGAGCCATATTACCCTGTCTTCTCCCTTGTATAAAATGCTTGCAGATTCCAGCTTAGTCCAATGCACGTGCACAATTATTATTATCCACACCATTCGGTCGTGCGAGTGAAAGGCAATAATGACGATATATGATGAACTAATTGAGATGAGAAAAGCTGGTATGAACTCGACCTCTCTTGTTTTTGTAAATATGATAGTTCATCGTTCCCGATTCAGCCTATTATGAATGAAACATGCTTGCAATGACAATTAGAAATCATAGTTGCTCATGCCATGCTTAATTAGCTAAGAGTTTATAATGGTCTATCCTGCGTGCCAACATGATATTAAAATGGTTGTGATGTGGTATGATAGGGTGGTATCCTCCTTTGAACGATTCAAGTGGTTTGACTTGGCACATGTTCACGCATGTAGTTGAAACAAAATCAACATAGCCTCCACGAGATTTATGTTCATGGTGATTTATATCATACTCATGCTTGCATTCATTGTTGATTAATTTTAATGCATGTTCATGACTGTTGTCGCTCTCTAGCTGGTTGCTTCCCAGTCTCTTTCTAGCCTTCACTTGTACTAAGCAGGAATACTGCTTGTCCATCCACTTCCATAAACCCCAAAGTTATTCCATATGAGTCCACCATACCTTCCTATATGCGGTATCTACCTGCAGTTCCAAGTAAATATGTATGTGCCAAACTCCAAACCTTCAAATGAAATTCTGTTTTGTATGCTCGAACAGCTCATGTATCAACTAGGGTTGTCTATATCTTCCATGCTAGGTGGGTTATTCTCACGATGAGTGGACTCCGCTCATCATTCATGAGAAAATGGTTGGTAACCGGGATGCCCAGTCCCATGCTCAAATCATAATAAATTAAACAAAACTCCCCCACGGCTGTTGTTGGTATGGACGGTACCCATTGTTTCGGGCTAGCCGTGGAGTGTGCTTGTTGGTGGTTGGGGGAGTATAAATTTACCATTCTGTTTGGGAACCGCCTATAATGTGTGTAGCATTGAAGATACCGAGATCTCTTGGTTGTTATGTTGACAATGAAAGTATATCGCTCAAAATATTATTTATCTCTATTTCAAAATCGATCTCTGGCACCTCTACAAATCCCTGCTTCCCTCTGCGAAGGGCCTATCTATTTACTTTTATGTTGAGTCATCATCCTCTTATTAAAAAGCACCAGTTGGAGAGCACCGCTGTCATTTGCATGCATTGCTATTAATTTACATTGAGTATGATTGTGACTGGATCTCTTTTACCATGAATTACAATGTCTAGTTAGTCCTTGATCTTCAGAGGTGCTCTGCATTTATGTTTTGCGGTCTCGGAAAGGGCTAGCGAGATACCATCTTGTCATATCATATTATGATTGTTTTGTGAAAGTGTCGTCATCCGAAGTTTATTATTATTGCTCGCTAGTTGATTATGCCATTGATATGAGTAAACATGAGACCTAAATGTTATTGTGAATGTGGTTAGTTCATAATCTTTGCTGAAAACTTGAATGCTGGCTTTACATATTTGCAACAACAAGAGCAAATAGAGTTTGTCAAAGTTTTTCTTTATCACTTTCAGTTTGTCAACTGAATTGCTTGAGGACAAGCAAAGGTTTAAGCTTGGGGGAGTTGATACGTCTCCAATGTATCTACTTTTCCAAACATATTTGCCCTTGTTTTGGACTCTAACTTGCATGATTTGAATGGAACTAACTTGGACTGATGCTATTTTCAGCAGAACTACCATGGTGTTATTTTTGTGCAGAAATAAAAGTTCTCGGAATGACCTGAAAATCAACGGAGAATTATTTTGGAATATATAAAAAATACCGACGGAAGAAACCAGACCAGGGGGCACACCCTGTCCACGAGGGTGGGGGGCGCGCCCCCTTCCTCGTGGGCCCCCTGAGGCTCCACCGACATCAGCTCCGACTCCATATATTCACTTTCGGGGAGAAAAAAATCAGAGAGAAGGATTCATCACGTTTTACGATACGGAGCCGCCGCCAAGCCCTAATCTCTCTCGAGAGGGCTGATCCGGAGTCCGTTCGGGGCTCCCGAGAGTGGAGATCATCGCTGTCGTCATCATCAACCTTCCTCCATCACCAATTCCATGATGCTCACCATCGTGCGTGAGTAATCCCATCGTAGGCTTGCTGGACGGTGATGGGTTGGATGAGATTTACCATGTAATCGAGTTAGTTTTCTTAGGGTTTGATCCCTAGTATCCATTATGTTCTAAGATTGATGTTGCTATGACTTTGCCATGCTTAATGCTTGTCACTAGGGCCCGAGTGCCATGATTTTAGATCTGAACCTATTATGTTTTCATGAATATATGTGTGTTATTGATCCTATCTTGCAAGTCAATAGTCACCTACTATGTGTTATGATCCGGCAACCCCAAAGTGACAATAATCGAGACCACTCCCGGTGATGACCGTAGTTTGAGGAGTTCATGTATTCACTATATGTTAATGCTTTGGTCTGGTACTCTATTAAAAGTAGGCCTTAATATCCCTTAGTTTCCAATAGGACCCCGCTGCCACGGGAGGGTAGGACAAAAGATGTCATGCAAGTTCTTTTCCATAAGCACGTATGACTATATTTGGAATACATGCCTACATTACATTGATGAACTAGAGCTAGTTCTGTGTCACCTTATGTTATAACTATTACATGAGGAATCGCATCCGACATAATTATCCATCACTGATCCATTGCCTACGAGCTTTTCACATATTGCTTGTTGCTTAGTTACTTTACCGCTGCTATTGTTACAATCACTACAAAACTACTATCGCTACTTTTGCCATTGTTACCGTTACTTCCATACTACTTTGCTACTAAATACTTTGCTGCAGATATTAAGTCTTCCAGGTATGGTTGAATTGACAACTCAACTGCTAATACTTGAGAGTATTCTTTGGCTCCCCTTGTGTCGAATCAATAAATTTGGGTTGAATACTCTACCCTCGAAAATTGTTGCGATCCCCTACACTTGTGGGTTATCACACCGCTTCTCATGCATCAAGTCGCCTCTACCTGCACAAAGGCTTGAACAAGCCTCCTTATGAGATCCTTACCAGTAACAAGCCCGACGTAAAGTACTTCGAGGTGTTCAGTTGTAAGTGTTTCATACTTAAGAAAGGTGCTCATTTGACTAAATTTGATAGTAGAGCTCAAGAGGGCATATTTGTTGTATATGCTACAAACTCTCATGCTTACCGTGTTCTCAACAAGTCCACCGGACTCATTGAGGAGACATGTAACGTATAGTTTGATGAAAATAATGTCTCCCAAGTGGAGAAAAGTGATCTTTGTTATGTGGGTGATGAAATTCTCCCTCAAGCCATAAGAAGAGTGGGAGTTGGTCATATCCTCCCCATTGAGGAACCCATTGTGGCCGAAGGAGAAGGGCAATGTTCAATGCAAGTGGAACCATCACCAACAATTGACCCACACGCTTACGAAGAACAAAGTGAAGGCCCTCAACCATGTGAACAAGACCAACGGCAAGATCAACCTAATGATGATGGTGGTTCACCAAGTGACACACAAGATCAAGTTTACGCCTCCGAGCAAACTCAAGATCAAGAACATATTCAAGATCAAGAGCAAGCTCAAGACAACGCTCATGGTGATCAAGATGGTGATACTCAAGATAGCAATCATATATTTATGGAGGAACTATTGGAGCGTCGAGCCGCCAAGATTTCTTCCACTCTCAAGTGTCAAGACCACGTGTTGGAGAATGTGCTTGGAATCTTGAGAAAGGGGGTAACTACTCGTAGACAATTAACTAACTTTTGTGAGCATCACGCCTTTGCTTCTTGTGTTGAACCTCAAAAGGTGTATGAAACACTCAAGGACACTGATTGTCTTGAAGCCATGCACGATGAACTCAACAACTTCGAGTACAACAAGGTGTGGACATTGGTGCCAAGGCCGACAGAGAATCATAATGTCATTGGAAACAAATGGATCTTCAAGAAGAAGCAAGATGAAAACAGTGTTGTCACTCGAAACAACGCAAGATTGGTGGCACAAGGCTACTCCCAAGTCGAGGGTATCGACTACAGTGAAACCTTGGTCCTGTTGCTTGCCTTGAATATATTCGTATGTTGCTTGCATATGCATCTCATCATGATTTCAAGTTGCAACAAATGGATGTGAAGAGTGCATTTCTTAATGGTCCTCTTAATGAGTCGGTGTATGTCAAACAACCCCCAGGGTTCAAGGATCCCAAGTTTCTCAATCATGTATACAAACTCCATAAGGCTCTATATGGCATTAAACAAGCCCCACATGTGTGGTATGAGAACCTTACTGAGTTGTTGCAAGATCGTGGGCTTGAAATTGGGAAAATCGATCCCAATCATTTTACTAAGAGGGTTAAAGGGGATTTGTTCATATGCCAACTATATGTTGATGATATTATCTTTGGTTCTCCAAACAAAGCTTTCAATGATGAGTTTGTCGCACTCACGACTGAGCACTTTGAGATGTCTATGACGGGAGAGTTGAAGTTCTTCCTAGGATTCAATTTCAAGCAAAGAAGAGAAGGAACCTTCACCAATCAAGCAAAATATACCCAAGACATGCTCAAGAAATTTATGCTTGGTGATGTCAAGCCGGCCTCTACTCCAATGCCTACCAAATTCCAACTTGACATTGATCCCAATGGTAAAGCGGTAGATCCAAAGGTATATCGTTCTATGATTGGATCCTTGCTTTACCTTTGTGCATCTAGACCGAATATCATGTTGAGTGTGGGAATGTGTGCACGATTTCAAGCGGCGCCTAAGGAAAGTCACTATGTGGCGGTCAAGTGAATCTTTCGATATTTGGCTCATACCCCCAAACATTGGCTTATGGTACCCCAAAGGTTTAAGCTTTGATCTCATGGGATATTCAGACTCGGATTGGGATGGATACCGTGTGGATAGGAAGTCAACTTCTGGAGGGTGCCAATTTCTTGGTCGCTCTTTGGTGAGTTGGTCTTCAAAGAAACAAAATTGTGTGTCTCTCTCCACCATCAAGGCCGAGTATGTCGCTGCTGCTAGTTGTTGTGCTCAAGTGCTATGGATTAGGTGAACTATAAAGGATTACAATGTCATTTGTCACAAAGTGCCTCTATTTTGTGACAATGAAAGTGCAATCAAGGTCTCTTACAATCTGGAGCATTATAGAAAGATGAAGCATACTGAGATTTGCCATCACTTCATCCGGGATCACATCAAGCATGGGGAGATCGAGGTTATTCATGTAGGTACGCAAGTGCAACCAGCGGATATTTTCACAAAGCCTTTGGACGAAGCAAGATTTCGCGAGTTAAGGCAGGAGCTAAATATCATTGATTTTGAGCAGCATGGCTTGAGACTAGGCACACCCCACCGCATTCATCATGACTATCTTGTTCTAGATGTATGAATGGGTATAGGGGGAGTGTTGTTCTCTCAATGAACTCTCCCTCCCCCCATTATGCATAAATTTATCAAGTCTTTCACATTAGCCATTTTTATGGTACTTGTGCTTCAAAGATGAGTTTTGGTCATGGGCCCAAGGTTAAAATCTTTGAAGTTCCATACCAATTGAATTAAACATAGGTGCCTACGACCACCACCCCCTCCTTGAGAGGTGTCTGGCTTTCTTTGATCTTATCTAGTCGTTTAGGACTTTGTTTGTGCTTTGAGTCACTCCAAGTTTGCTTCTTGTTTTTGTTTGTCTTTTGCACTTGGAGTAGCTCCTCCCATCTGCCGGGGTTTTCGTGTCTCCAACCCAAGCCATCCATCCCTATCCTCTCAAATATTTGCATAAGCCATTTCTTATTTCCTTGACCTTGTTTGTGGTCGCATGCGCGACACCAACGCTAGGACTGGGTTGTAACGCCCCGGAGACACCCGCCGGTGGTCGTTACTCCTGGCGGGATCTAGACTGGCCCCACAGATCAATACTAGTCTTTTTTTGCGTACTTTATCCTCACTCATGCGCACCTGGGAGCAACTTCCCGGTCGGTCACCCATCCTAAAATTACTCCAAGCTGAGCACGCTTAACTTTGGAGTTCTGTCCGAATGGGCTCCTAGAAAAGAAGGAAATCCTTATTGACATGAGTAGTCTATCATCCGTTGTCACATACACCCCCACTCAGAGGAACAGATGTCCTTGTCGGGACACATAAACGTTCCCTCTTGGCACATACGTCTGTTCTTCCAGTCCAGCACATGTGACATGTCGTGTGCCACGACGGGTCACAAACGTCATGCACAACATGACCGCGCACCTGTCCGCAAACATCCGTTTAACCGCGAGGGTTGCTACCTCTTGAGCTTGCGTTGTTTTTCCCTTGAAGAGGAAAGGGTGATGCAGCAAAGTAGCATAAGTATTTCCCTCTGTTTTTGAGAACCAAGGTATCAATCCAGTAGGAAACTACATGTGAGTCCCTCGTACCTACACAAACAAATAAGAACCTTGCAACCAACGCGATAAAGGGTTTGTCAATTATGACCCACAACCGTAAGGGATCTATTGCAGCGTTTTCGATAAGTAAGAGTGTCGAACCCAACGAGGAGCAGAAGGTATTGATAAGTGATTCTGAGCAAGGAATAACTGCAAGCACTGAAAGATAACTTTTTAGGGGTTTTCTTGATATAAGCAACAGGAAAGTAAAAGCGAACAAAGTAAAAGGCACTGGAGAGTAACAAGTGGCCCAATCCTTTCTGAGCAAAGGAGAGGCCTAGCAACTGAACTTATAAAGGCTAAAGTGTTCTTGAGGACACACGGGAGAGGTAGTCATGTGATTTCGCCATATTCCGTATCGGTACTATACTACTATGTGATGTGTTGATAAGTGTTGAGTGGGTGGATCTATGCTAGTACACCCTCTAGACTAAGATGAGTGCACTCTTATGATTAAACACCTTGCAAGCATCCGCAAATACAAGATAGTATTTAAGGCAAAAGCCTAACCATAGCAATACGATCGATGATCCATTGTTCCCTTGTGCAAAAGCGTGCGAACTGGGGTTCAGGTTTCTGTCACTCAGGCAACCCACCGTAAGCATTCTTTGTACACAATATATTCCCCTAGGTCCTTAATAAGGCGAAGTGTTGAGTGTTCGACTCACACAACACCACTAGGAAAATAACAACACAACTTAAGTATCAAACAACACATATTACTTCAACATCATATGACTACTAACAACAAGACTTCTCCCATGTCCTCAAGAACTAAAGTAACTACTCACAAGACATAAAAGAGATCATGATCAGTGGAGATAGATGGGTGATAAACAATCTGGACATAATGATATTTCTCCAACAAAACTCAATAGCATTCACCACAAAGTAGTAATCAACACCGATAGAGTAGAGAGGATAGATAGTACGGATTACAACACAAGGTGCAATTGTGAGATGAGATTGGATGAAGATGGAGATGGTGCTGATGTTGGGGATGATGTTGATGATGATCTCGATGATGCCCGTGACAATGGTGATGATGATGGCGATGATCTCCCCTTCTGGGAGGTGATCTCCCCGGCGGAATCTGCCCGCCGGAGATGGCTTTTCTTCTCTGTAGGTTTCCGCCACGGAGCGGCGACGGAACTCCGTCAACTCTCCTCTTTTTAGGGTTTCTGGATGATGAGGTGTATATAGGCCAAAGGGGGAAACCTGGAGTGGGCCAGGGGCTCCAGGCACCCTGCCGGCGCGGCCAGGGTGGGGGCCGCTCCAGGTGGCCGCCTAGGCACCCTGTGGCCCCCCTCTAGTTGATCTTTTGCGTGTCTTCGTGATCCTTCTGGAAAATACCCTCCATCGATTTTTCAAGTAATTTGGAGGTATTCTTCTTCAGCAACTCAGCGTCCACTTTTTACCGCTGAATCCTGCGTCTGCTGCTTCGGCACCGGAAAGTTGCAAACTGTGTAAAATAGGCCAAAACAACATAAGAACATCATCGTAATGTGAAATATATCAATAAATAAGGATGAATTACGATATAAAATAGTAATGCATTTTGGACGTATCAACACCCCCAAGCTTAGACCCTTGTCGCCAAGCGAATACTGAGCTCGGTAAACCTGTCCACAAGTTTAGAGAGTGAAGTGTCGATAAATAGAATATGGACAAGAAGCATCACAGTTTCTTCACCAAACTCAAATATCCTCAACAACAATCTTCAACTCATAAGGCCCTTATAAAAGAGTGGTAACACTTATAATCGAAAGTAGGGCTAAGGAAACTCATCAAATCATGGCAAACATGTCCTTTGGTCAAAGAGCAACTAATAGCTTTTACTTTTGCTCTTTCTCTTTATGTTTTGATGAGATTAATTGAAGCTTTTGAAAGAACATGTTATTAGGCAAGAAGTGAAAGTGTTAACACAAAGGAAGATGTTTGCTTTAGCTGGGCTTGACAAACAACTTACTTATCAAATGATAATGTCAACAAGGATATGATATGACAAATCTTAATGCAACTTTATATGAATGAATCCTCGTCAACATCAAATGTCTGCTCTCTTTAGGAATAGAAGGAAGTAGGAATAACTGACTCAACCTGAAACTAAGAGATAGGCCCCGCTCTAGGGAAGTAGGGAAAACTCATGTGCTATCCTTAAATCAAACAGAATGAAAACAAGTTTTGAGAGGTGCATGATTTGTCAACGAATGCTAATAGATAACTCAATTACTTCTCAAACTGGACAAGTTTCGAGGAACGGCTCCCGCACGGGGACAATCACATCCCCTTAATCTCCTTTGTTTATTATTGCCAAAGTTTTCTGATTTCTCATGAACAAAGCGTGAAGGAGGGTTTGTTTGTTGTATTATCTTTTATGAGCCGGGCGCACTCATGCCAGTTCCTCCTCGTATTAGGGGTTTGCAGATTAGACATGCAATCCCGGGGTAAAACTTGTCCAACTTAAAAAGATCATGAATTAACTACTACTTCCTCATGAGCTAAAACAGGGGCACAAAATAGAAGATTTTTAACATTTAAGGATAACACATAAATTCTATACTTTAGGAGGTGGTAGTGGAATACCACGAATAGGAAGGTATGGTGGACTCATATGGAAGGTATTGGTTTAAGGGTATGGATGCACAAGCAGAATTCCGCTTAGTACAGAGTTTAGGCTAGCAAAGGCTTTGAGAGAACAGACAATTGATGATGACTAAGATGGAAAGCAATATAAAGCATAAACATTAAAATAAGCATAACACATCGAGTTGTCTTCCTTGTCAGCATAACACTTCAAGCATAATAACATAAAGGTTTTGGCTATGTCGCTACTTTAAGAAAATCATGCTTGTTGTTATGACCAAAGCTATGTTTGCCAAGATTAAATAAAGTTTTCAAAGCCATACCTGATATAAGGTCAATACTCCCCATAAGAATCATCATATAAGGTCGATTGCGTGAAGAGAATACCGAGTGCAGCAAAGGAACCAATAGACTTCTCATTAATATTCCATCATAGACGACTCCACACTCACGGATACAATCTCTCCACAGAAGGAGTGATAGACCTCAATGCATACACCTATTTCATATAATAACCTCCCTAGACATGATACGACTCTACTTGACTCTAAAAGACAAAAGATAAAGATAAAGATACCGGGCACTCCCCCAAGCTTGGAACAAGCCAAGAGGATGCAATTACCCAAGGAGATTTCACTCCTCATTCTTGTTGACTTTGATCACTGATGGGCCTCGAACCCCTCGTTGGATTACCCCAAGTGGAAGGTGTAAGATGCAGTAAGTAGAAGTGTTTTCCCCTAGCAAAGATGCCAAGGATCGAATCCCCAGAGACTCCTAGGTTCAACAGGTAGGTGTCAACCGCTAACGGCGCAATTAGCAATCAACGTGGACCTGCACACAGATACAAATAACTTTGCTCCCAACGAGTACAGAGAGGTTGTCAATCTCTCCGGCCTTGTAGTTCACAAAGGGTTAAAAGCAATATGATAGTAGTGATAGATAGTGTTTTGCAATAGTAAATAAAATAGCGAAAAGTAAAATAGTGTATGTGATCAATGATGGTAATAAGGACCGGAGTCACATGATGTTCACTAGTGATGTCTCTCTCCCAAAAGACGATAAAACGGCTATGTGAGGTAACAAATTACAGCTGGGCAATTGACAGGACCACGAACGCAAACCAATGCTGATTACATTGCAAGAAAGGTTGAGGTTCAAAGCATGGGCGGTACGCCAAAGTAAGTAGACCGAAATCCATCAATATCTAATACTAATCATCCACCTTGAGATATCTATCCAGAACATCTCGCTGGTATTAAGTTGCGAGTCCCACCCATAGTGTAAACTCAATGCAACAGACAACTGCATTAAAAGAACTTTGCGTAAAGTAAATAATCCTTGCACCCGCGGGCACAAGCACCGTTGTTTTCCCCCTTGTGGCAACAACACATCCCCTAGACTCATGTTTCTGTCACTCAAGCTAGTCATCGAGGGGCATGAACCCACAATCGAGCATAACGTTCCCTCTTGGAGTCACTACCTACTGCTTGGCCAAAGCAATAAATAACAACGGAGAACATGCAAGAATTACTTATGAACTAAAATATAAAAGAGGTGAATCAAATATATTACTCAAGATCAATCTGAACATAATCTCATAATCCATCGGATCCCAGCAAACTCAACATAGCAACAGCATAAGGATTACATAGGTGCCTCGATCATGTAGGGCAGCTCACGAGGACTAATTAGTGAAGCACAAGAACAGGAGGAGAACATCACATAGCTACTGGTCATGGACTCATGGTCCAAGGGAGACTACTCACGAGTCATCCGGGAGGCGTCCATGGTGGTGGAGAAGCTCCCGGTGGTGATCCTCCCCTCCGGCAGGGTGCCGGGAAGAGTTCTCCTGGTGCTCCCGATCTTGGAAGCGGCGGCGGCGGCGGAACAGAGATGGGATCGCGAAAAAAAGTCTTGTTTCCAGGGTTACGGGGACCCTTTAAATATCTGCCAAAGTAGGGCATCGGGGGGCTCTCGGGGGGCCGAGGCGCCCCCCCGGCGCGGCCCAGGGGGGGCGCGCCCACAGGGTGCCTGGGGCCCCTGTGCCCCCCCCCCCAGGCTCCCCTTCGGAAGCAGTGTCGTTCCCGGAACGCTGATTTTTTATATATTTTTTCTGTATTTTTCTGGGCAGTTCTCGAAACGTGAAAACCTGAAATACAAAAACAACCGAAAACAGAAACTGGCACTGGGGTGCACTGGATTAGTAAGTTAGTCCAAATATGATCAAAAGTGTATGGAAGTGTATGAATATCATGGAAATATCACCCAAAAGTGGCATGGAGCAAGCAGAAATTATAGATACGTTTTGGACGTATCAATCACGTAGTCCTCGGCGAAGCGCTTCCATGGAAGGGGTTCTCCAGTCTCATATGAGAAGTTTGTCTCCTGAATCCTGCATGCAGCACCCATACCCATGCGCATAAACCTTAGTTCATACTCACAGTTCTGGTGATGTAGATCATAAATTTGCCCTTAGAGCTCTTCAATTCTTTCTTCAGATGCGGTGATGCTTTTCCACATCTCCTTCATCTCCTTCAGGAAGTAGGTCTTCAGCTCGTTGATGATGTCAAAGTTAGCTTCAACACCACGCTCGATCATCTTCTTGTACTTGAAGACTTCTTGCTCCACTTCTTCTAGCATGGCCTGGATGCTCCCCTCCTTGATAGGTCCCTTCAGATCTTCTTGATGAAGGACATCGTCCTCCATCCGAACAACCTGAGGGTGCTTCTTCACCTCAGCGAGGTAAGGGTTGATGACGTTGATGACGAACTTGTCCTTGGGAGAACTTGGGGAAGCCATGGCACCTAGGTCTAGCTAAAAGATTTCCTGGCAGAAACAGATCGAATTGAAAACACACGAAATCGCGAGATACGTTGCCGGAACAATTCGGGCAAATATATAGCAGAAATTTCTGCACATAAAGGAAGGTAACAAGCTAAAGTGGGGTCGGAGACGGACTCCTGGGTGCCCAGGCGGCCTCCCGGCGCGGCCAGGAGGTAGGCCGCGCCAGGGAGGCGCCTGGGCCCCCTGGAGCTTGTCTCCGGCTCCACTTAGGCTTAGAATTTTCCTAATTTTGCAAAAACTCATAATATGGAACTTTTATGGCGGTTCGCGATGTTTCCTTACCGTAATACATACCTTTTCTTATTTTGCTTCTGCTGGTGTCTGAAACAGGGCTGCAACATGTTCTTCGTGAGTTGTTGTGTATATCATATTCACATCAACATTGACAGGGTCTCCTGCTATGTAATGCTTAAGTCTTTGCCCATTCACAACTTGAGGTTTGGTGCCTTCAAAATTGTTAATCTTGATTGCACCAGACCGATAGACTTCTTCAATATGAAATGGCCCTTCCCACCTGGAAAGTAGTTTGCCTGGAGAAAACCTGAAACGGGATCTAAACAACAAAACTTCATCACCAACATTAAATTCACGTTTCAGAATCCTCCTATCATGCCACTTCTTTACCTTTTCCTTGAACATTTTAGCGCTCTCGTAAGCTTCACTTCTCCACTCATCTAGAGAAGTCAAGTTCATGAGACGCTTCTCACCAGCTAACTTTGGGTCAGCATTAAGCTCTCTAACAGCCCAGAAAGCTTTGTGCTCTAATTCTAATGGCAAATGGCAAGCTTGCCATAAACCATCTTATAGGGGGACATGCCCATGGGGTTTTTGTAAGCAGTTCTATACGCCCACAAAGCATCTCCTAACTTATTTGACCAGTCCTTTCTATTTCTATTTACTGTCTTCTGTAAGATCAACTTGATCTCTCTATTGGTGAGCTCAACTTGCCCACTAGTTTGAGGATGGTACGGTGAAGCAATTCTATGATTGACATCGTACTTGGCTAAAGCTTTTCTAAAAGCTCCATGCGTGAAGTGTGATCCTCCATCAGTCATGAGATACCTAGGTACACCAAACCTAGGGAAAATCACATCTTTGAGCATTTTCAAAGATGTCTTGTGATCAGCACTTTCGGTGGGGATTGCTTCAACCCACTTGGTCACATAATCAACAGCTACTAAAATGTGAGTGTACTTGTGCGAAGAAGCAAAAGGACCCATAAAATCAAAACCCCAGCAATCAAAAGGTTCAATCACTAGTGAGTAATTCATAGGCATCTCATTCCTTCTACTAATGTTACCAACTCTCTGGCATTTTCACAGGCTAAAACATAATTTCTAGCATCCTTAAAGAGAGTAGGCCAATAAAAACCTGATTGAAGAACCTTATGTGCGGTCCTCTCATCGGCATGATGTCCTCCATAGGGACTATCATGACATTGTCTGAGAATGTCCTTCTGCTCATGTTCCGGTATGCATCTTCTCACGATCCCGTCTGGACCTTCTTTGAAAAGATGTGGGTCATCCCAAAAGTAATGCCTCAAATCATGAAAGAACTTCTTCCTTTGCTGAAATGTTAAACCCGGAGGCAAATACTTCGCAACGATAAAATTAGCATAATCTGCAAACCAAGGATCGGAAAGAGATTGTACTTTTACAACGGCAAGTTGCTCGTCTGGAAAACTGTCGTTGACTGGGATGGGATCATGCGGTATATCTTCCATCCTTGAAAGATTATCCGCCACCGGATTGTCTTCTCCTTTCCTATCAACAATCTGCAAATCAAATTCTTGAAGGAGTACCCATCTGATAAGTCTTGGCTTGGCATCCTTCTTTGTCATAAGGTACTTAATGGCAGCATGGTCACTATGAATAATAACTTTGGAATCAACAATATACTGCCTAAACTTATCACAAGCAAACACTACAACTAAGAATTCCTTCTCAGTAGTAGCATAATTCTTTTGAGCACTATCAAGGGTTTTACTAGCATAATGTATAACATTCAATTTCTTATCAACCCTTTGCCCTAAAACAGCTCCAACAGCAAAATCACTAGCATCACACATAATCTGAAAAGGTAAATTCCAGTCAGGTGGTTGTACTATAGGAGCGGTTATTAAAGCTTTCTTAAGAACTTCAAAAGCCTCCTTACAATCTTCATAAAATACAAAAGGAACGTCCTTCTGGAGAAGATTAGTGAGGGGTCTCGAAGTCTTAGAAAAGTCTTTAATAAATCTTCTATAGAAACCAGCATGACCGAGAAAACTGCGAATACCTTTGATATCCCTTGGATAGGGCATCCTCTCAATTGCTTCGATCTTGGCCTTGTCCACCTCAATTCCCCTTTCGGAAATCTTGTGACCAAGAACAATTCCTTCGTTAACCATGAAGTGGCACTTCTCCCAGTTGAGTACCAGATTTGTCTCCTCACATCTCTGTAAAACTTTATTAAGGTTGTGGAGACAATGGTCAAAGGAAGTTCCATAGACGGAGAAATCGTCCATGAAGACTTCCACAATCTCCTCACAGAAACCATGAAAGATAGCAGACATACACCTTTGAAAAGTAGCAGGGGCATTACATAAACCAAAAGGCATACGCCTGTAAGCATAAGTACCATAGGGACAAGTAAAAGTGGTCTTCTCTTGATCAGCAGTGTTAACATGAATTTGAGAGAAGCCAGAATAACCATCGAGGTAACAAAAGTGGGTATTTTTGGATAACCTTTCAAGCATTTGGTCGATGAACGGCAACGGGTAGTGATCCTTCCTGGTTGCCTTGTTCAGCTTCCTGTAATCAATACACATTCTATATCCAATAATAATTCTCTGAGGTATTAGTTCATTCTTATCATTAGGAACCACAGTTGTACCTCCTTTCTTAGGAACACAATGTACCGGGCTTACCCACTTACTATCAGCTATAGGGTAGATAATACATGCGGCTAGAAGCTTGAGAATCTCAGTTCTTACAACATCCATCATCTTCGGGTTCAACCGTCGTTGATGATCAACAACTGGTTTAGCATCGGGCTCAAGGTTGATAGTATGTTGACAGATAGATGGACTAATCCCCTTAAGGTCATCAAGGGTATAGCCAATTGCACCTCGGTGTTTACGAAGTACTTCCAATAGTCGCTCTTCTTCATATCCTGAAAGGTTAGAGTTGATAATAACAGGATATACTTTCTTTTCATCTAAATAAGCATACTTGAGTGTATCGGGAAGAGGTTTAAGATCGAACACCGGGTCTTCTTTTGGTTTTGACAAAATTCCCAAAGGTACAACCGGAAGGTTGTGCTTCAGGATAGCAGGTTGTCTCAAGAATATTTCATCTAGTTCATTTCTTTCCCGCATATGCAAATCATTCTCGTGGTCCTCCATATATTGATGCAAAGGATCATTAGGGGGAATAGCAATAGAAGCAATACTTTCAATAATTTTATCATCACTAGGTAAATCGGTACCACGAGGCTGCTTAGAGAACTTAGAAAAGTTAAATTCATATGGCTCACCATTGAATTCAACAGAAACTTTACCTTTCTTGCAATCTATTATAGCTCCACAAGTTCTGAGAAAAGGTCTACCAAAAATAATAGGACAAAAATTGTCCCTCACTGAACCAAGTATTAGAAAGTCGGTAGGGTATTTTACCTTTCCACATAGGACTTCAACGTCTCTCACAATTCCGATAGGAGAGATAGTTGCTCTGTTTGCAAGATGAATGGTAACATCAACTTCTTCAAGTTCACAAGGTGAAATCTCACCGATGATCTCTTGATAAAGTGAATAGGGGATAGCACTAGCACTCGATCCCAAATCGCATAGCCCATAATAATTGTGATCACCTATTTTAACAGATACTACTGGAGTACCTAAAATTGGGCCTTTATTCTTGGCTGTGACAAGGTTAGTGGAAATAGCACAAAAATTTACATTGGAATCCAAAACATCATTAGTAACAAGGTCTTTAACCAATGCAACTTGAGGATCGACCTTGATCTGGTCCTCAGGCTCATCAATTCTTCTCTCACTTTTATTTATTATGCCTGTCACAAGAGAGTGCTCCCTTATCTTTTCGGGAAAAGGAGGCTTTTCATATATAACTGCAGGCAAAATAGGGTCAGCAACATGAATATCAACAGGTAACTCTTTGAAAGGTTCATGATGCTGATCTCTCTTCTTTTTAAAAGAATCAACGTGAGAGGCAAAATCCTTACAAAAATCAATCATTGGATGGGAATCAAGACCAATCTTAGAGCAAAAGGTATTGAAGTAATCAGTTTTCACATAGCTCTCAATATAATCATGCTCATAATTTATAGCGGGTTCAATACCTTTATCGATTTCCCAATCTTCGATATTCCTCTGGATCCTTTCCATGAGATCCCACCTTTCTTCAACGCTCTTCGTCTGAAATACCCCACTAGAGGAGGCATCCAGCATCTCCTTATCCTGACGAGAAAGCCTGGCATAAAAATTTGTAAGTATAATTTTCTTGGGGAGATCATGAATAGGACATTTGAGCATTAGGGACTTCAATCTCCCCCAAGCTTGAGCAATGCTTTCTCCATCACGAGGCCTAAAGTTATAGATATAGTTCCTGTCTCGATGAATTTCATGAAGAGGATAAAACTTGATATAAAAGAGAGACATAAGCTCTTGCCAATCAAGCAAGTGTGAGTTATCGAGAAGCTTATACCAATCTCAAGCTTTATCTATAAGCGATACGGAGAACAATTTCCTCATGACAAACTCGATTGATACACCTACAAGCTTAAATAATGAACATAGTTGTGATAGATATAGCAAGTGTTCACCGGGATGTATGTCTCCTGCATAACGATTAGCCAAAACATAATCGATAATACCAGTTGGTATTTTATAGGGCACAATTTCAGTAGGGGGAGGAGAAACCACCACAGATGTGGGGCGTCTTCCCACAAGCAACGATCCAATAGCAAGGTTGTCTATAAGGACAAAGAGCAGCAACAGCAAAATAAAAACAGAAATATAAAAACTTCCTTACCAGCTTCACTTACCAATAGCGCTACACTCCCCGGTGACGGCGCCAGAAAACGATACTTGATGACCCACAACCGTAAGGGATCTATTGCAGCGTTTTCGATAAGTAAGAGTGTCGAACCCAACGAGGAGCAGAAGGTATTGATAAGTGATTCTGAGCAAGGAATAACTGCAAGCACTGAAAGATAACTTTTTAGGGGTTTTCTTGATATAAGCAACAGGAAGTAAAAGCGAGCAAAGTAAAAGGCACTGGAGAGTAACAAGTGGCCCAATCCTTTCTGAGCAAAGGAGAGGCCTAGCAACTGAACTTATAAAGGCTAAAGTGTTCTTGAGGACACACGGGAGAGGTAGTCATGTGCTTTCGCCATATTCCGTATCGGTACTATGTGATGTGTTGATAAGTGTTGAGTGGGTGGATCTATGCTAGTACACCCTCTAGACTAAGATGAGTGCACTCTTATGATTAAACACCTTGCAAGCATCCGCAAATACAAGATAGTATTTAAGGCAAAAGCCTAACCATAGCAATACGATCGATGATCCATTGTTCCCTTGTGCAAAAGCGTGCGAACTGGGGTTCAGGTTTCTGTCACTCCAGCAACCCACCGTAAGCATTCTTTGTACACAATGTATTCCCCTAGGTCCTTAATAAGGCGAAGTGTTGAGTGTTCGACTCACACAACACCACTAGGAAAATAACAACACAACTTAAGTATCAAACAACACATATTACTTCAACATCATATGACTACTAACAACAAGACTTCTCCCATGTCCTCAAGAACTAAAGTAACTACTCACAAGACATAAAAGAGATCATGATCAGTGGAGATAGATGGGTGATAAACAATCTGGACATAATTATATTTCTCCAACAAAACTCAATAGCATTCACCACAAAGTAGTAATCAACACCGATAGAGTAGAGAGGATAGATAGTACGGATTACAACACAAGGTGCAATTGTGAGATGAGATTGGATGAAGATGGAGATGGTGCTGATGTTGGGGATGATGTTGATGATGATCTCGATGATGCCTGTGACGATGGTGATGATGATGGCGATGATCTCCCCTTCTGGGAGGTGATCTCCCGGCGGAATCTGCCCGCCGGAGATGGCTTTTCTTCTCTGTAGGTTTCCGCCACGGAGCGGCGGCGGAACTCCGTCAACTCTCCTCTTTTTAGGGTTTCTGGATGACGAGGAGTATATAGGCCAAAGGGGGAAACCTGGAGTGGGCCAGGGGCTCCAGGCGCCCTGCCGGCGCGGCCAGGGTGGGGGCCGCGCTAGGTGGCCGCCTGGGCACCCTGTGGCCCCCCTCTAGTTGCTCTTTTGCGTGTCTTCGTGATCCTTCTGGAAAATACCCTCCGTCGATTTTCAGGTAATTTGGAGGTATTCTTCTTCAGCAACTCAGCGTCCACTTTTTACCGCTGAATCCTGCGTCTGCTGCTTCGGCACCGGAAAGTTGCAAACTGTGTAAAATAGGCCAAAACAACATAAGAACATCAACGTAATGTAAAATATATCAGTGAATAAGGATGAATTACGATATAAAATAGTGATGCATTTTGGACGTATCATCAATCCCTTCTCGGCCACTTGCAAAAGTGAGATCTTATAAAGATAATAGGATAAATATGTTTAGTATTTTTGTTGTATAGACTGAAAGTAAAGATTGCAAAATAAAAGTAAAGTAAAGATAAATATTTGATGGAAGATTAATATGATGAAAGATAGACCCATGGGCCATAGGTTTCACTAGTGGCTTCTCTCAAGATAGCAGATTTCTATGGTGGGTGAACAAATTACAGTCGAGGAATTGATAGAAAAGTGCATAGTTATGAGAATATCTAGGCATGATCATTGCATATAGGCATCACGCCCGTGACAAGTAGACCGAAATGATATTGCATCTACTACTATTACTCCACACATCGACCGCTATCCAGCATGCATCTACAGTATTAATTTCATAAGAACAGAGTAACGCCTTAAGCAAGATGACATGATGTAGAGGGATAAACTCAAGCAATATGATATAAACCCCATCTTTTTATCCTCGATGGCAACAATACAATATGTGCCTTGCTGCCCCTGCTGTCACTGGGAAAGGACACCGCAAGATTGAACCCAAAGCTAAGCACTTCTCCCATTGCAAGAAAGATCAATCTAGTAGGCCAAACCAAACTGATAATTCGAAGAGACTTGCAAAGATATTTAAATCATGCATATAAGAATACATAGAAGAACCAAATATTGTTCATATATAATCTTGATTATAAACCCACAATTCATCGGATCTCGACAAACACACCGCAAAAAGAATTACGTCGAATACATCTCCAAGAAGATCGAGGAGAACTTTCTATTGAGATCAAAATAGAGAGAAGAAGCCATCTAGCTAATAACTATGGACCCTAAGGTCAATGGTAAATTAGTCACAACTCATCGGAAAGGCTATGGTGTTGATGTAGAAGCCCTCCGTGATCGATGCCCCCTCCGGTGGAGCTCCGGAACAGGCCCCAAGATGGGATCTCACGGATACAAAAGGTTGCGGTGGTGGAATTAGGGTTTCGTGGTGCTCTCGGATGTTTTCAGTGTATATGAGTATATATAGGAGGAAGGAGCATGCCGGTGGAGCTACGAGGGGCCCACGAGGGTGGGGGTGCGCCTACCCCCCTGGGCGCGCCCCCTGCCTCGTGACCACCTCGTGGCTTCCCTGGCGTGTACTCCAAGTCTTCTGGATTGCATTTGTTCCAAAAACGATCCTCCCGAACGTTTCATTCCATTTGGACTCCGTTTAATATTCCTTTTCTGCGAAACACTGAAATAGGCAAAAAAACAACAATTTGCACTAGGCCTTGGGTTAGTAGGTTAGTCCCAAAAATAATATAAAAGTGTACAATAAAGCCCATTAAACATCCAAAACAGATAATATAATAGCATGGAACAATCAAAAATTATAGATACAACGTATCAACCATCCACAAGCTTAATTCATGCTCGTCCTCGAGTAGGTAAATGATAAAAACATAATTTTTGATGTGGAATGCTACCTAACACAATTCTGAGTGTAATTTTCTTTTATGTGGCATGACTGTTCAGATCCAAAAGATTCAAGACAAAAGTTTAATATTGACATAAGAATAATAATACTTCAAGCATACTAACAAAGCAATTATGTCTTCTCAAAATAACATGGCCAAAGAAAGTTAGCCCTACAAAATCATATAGTCTGGCTATGCTCTATCTTCATCACACAAAATATTTAAATCATGCACAACCCCGGTTTCAGCCAAGCAATTGTTTCATACTTAATTTTTTTTTCAAACTTTTCAACTTTCACACAATACATGAGCGTGAGCCATGGATATAGCAGTATAGGTGGAATAGAGTGGTGGTTGTGGAGAAGACAAAATTAAGAAGATAGTCTCACATCAACTAGGCATATCAATGGGCTATGGAGATGCCCATCAATAGATATCAATGTGAGAGAGTAGGGATTGCCATGCAATGGATGCACTAGAGCTATAAGTGTATGAAAGATCAACAAAAAAACTAAGTGGGTGTGCATCCAACTTGCTTGCTCATGAAGACCTAGGGCATTTTGAGGAAGCCCGTCATTGGAATATACAAGCCAAGTTCTATAACGAATATTCCCACTAGTATATGAAAGTGAGAAAACACGAGACTCTCTATCATGAAGATCATGGTGCTACTTTGAAGCACAAGTGTGGAAAAAGGATAGTAGCATTGCCCCTTCTCTCTTTTCTCTCATTTTTTGGGCCTTTCCTTTTTTTCTCTTTTTTATGGCCTCTTTTTTCTTCTTCTTTTTCTTCTCTTTTTTCTTTCTTTCGTCTAGAGTCTCATCCTGACTTGTGGGGGAATCATAGTCTCCATCATCCTTTCCTCACTGGGACAATGCTCTAGCAATGAAGATCATCACACTCCTATTTTACTTACAACTCGAAGCTAGAACAAAATATGACTCTATGTGAATGCCTCCGATGGTGTATCGGGATGTGCAATGAATCAAGAGTGACATGTATGAAAACTTATGCATGGTGGCCTTGCCACAAATAAGATGTCAACTACATGATCATGCAAGGCAATATCACAATGATGAAGCGTGCCATATTAAACAGAACGGTGGAAAGTTGCATGGCAATATATATCGGAATGGCTATGGAAATGCCATGATAGGTAGGTATGGTGGCTGTTTTGAGGAAGGTATTTGGTGGATGTATGGTATCGGCGAAAGTTGTGAGGTACAAGAGAGGCTAGCAATGGCGGAAGGGTGAGAATGCGTATATTCCACGGACTCAACATTAGTCTTAAAGAACTCATATACTTATTGCAAAAATCTACAAGTTATCAAAACAAAGTACTACATGCATGCTCCTAGGGGAAGGGTTGGTAGGAGTTAACCATCGCATGATCCCGACCTCCACACAAAGGATGACAATCAATAAATAAGTCATGCTCCAACTTCATCACATAACGGTTCACATACGAGCATGCTACGGGAATCACAAACTTTAACACAAGTGTTTCTCAAATTCACAATTACTCCACTAGCATGACTCTAATATCACCATCATCATATCTCAAAACAATCATCAAGTATCAAACTTCTCATTATATTCAATGCACTTTATATGAAAGTTTTTATTATACCCATCTTGGATGCCTATCATATTAGGACTAATTTTATAACCAAAGCAAATTACCATGTTGTTCTAAAGGACTCTCAAAATAATATAAGTGAAGCATGAGAGATCAATAATTTCTATAAAATAAAACCATCGCCGTGCCCTAAAAAGATATAAGTGAAGCACTAGAGCAAAAGTTCCTAGCTCAAAAGATATAAGTGAAGCACATAGAGTATTCCAATAAATTCCGATTCATGTGTGTCTCTATCAAAAGGTGTGTACAGCAAGGATGATTGTGGTAAAATACAAAGCAAAGACTTAAATCATACATGACGCTCCAAGCAAAACACATATCATGTGGTGAATAAAAATATAGTCTCAAGTATAGTTACCGATAGACGAAGACGAAAGAGGGGATGCCTTCCCGGGGCATCCCCTAGCTTAGGATTTTGGTTGTCCTTGAATTTTACCTTGGGGTGCCTTGGGTATCCCCAATATTAGGCTCTTGCCACTCTTTGTTCCATAGTCCACCAAATCCTTACCCAAAAACTTGAAAATTTCACAACACAAAACTTACCAGAAAATCTCGTGAGCTCCGTTAGTATAAGAAAACAAACCACCACTTTAAGGTACTGTATTGAACTCATTCTTTATTTTTATTGGTGTTAAACCTACTGTATTACAATTCTCTATGATTTATACCCCCTGATACTACTCATAGATTCATCCAAATAAGCAAACAAAACACGAAAAAACAGAATATGTCAAAAACCGAACAGTTTGTAGCAATCTGTAACTTTCGAATACTTACGTAACTCTAAAAATTCTGAAATAAATTGGTGGACGTGAGGAATTTTTCTATTAATCATCTGCAAAAAGAATCAACTTAAAAGAACTCTCTGGTAAAAAATGGCAGCAAATCTCGTGAGCACAAAAGTTTCTGTTTTTTACAGCAAGATCGCAAAGACTTCACCCAAGTCTTCCCAAAGGTTCTACTTGGCACAAAAACTAATTAAAACACAAAAACACATCTAACCAGAAGCTAGATGAATTATTTATTACTAAACAGAAGTAAAAGCAAAGAAAATAAAATTTGGTTGCCTCCCAACAAGCGCTATCGTTTAATGCCCCTAGCTAGGCATGATACAAGAACAGATCTAGGTATTGCCATCTTTGGTAGGCAATCCATAAGTGGCTCTCATAATAGATTCATAAGGTAATTTATTTTTATTTCTAGGAAAGTGTTCCATGCCTTTCCTTAACAGAAATTGGAATCTAATGTTTCCTTCTTTCATGTCAATAATTGCACCAATCGTTCTAAGGAAAGGTCTGCCAAGAATAATAGGACATGTAGGATTGCAATCTATATCAAGAACGATGAAATCTCCGGGCACATAATTCCTATTTGCAACAATAAGAACATCGTTAATCCTTCCCATAGGTTTCTTAATGGTAGAATCCGCAAGATGCAAATTTAAAGAACAATCATCAAATTCATGGAAACCTAACATATCACACAAATTTTTTGGAATTGTAGAAACACTGGCACCCAAATCACACAAAGCATAGCATTCATGATCTTTAATCTTAATTTTAATAGTAGGTTCCCACTCATCATAAAGTTTTCTAGGGATAGAAACTTCTAATTCAAGTTTTTCTTCATAAGATTGTATTAAAGCATCAACTATGTGTTTGGCAAAAGCTTTATTTTGACTATAAGCATGAGGACAATTTAGCACGGACTACAACAAGGAAATACAATCTATCAAAGAGCAATTATCATAATTAAATCCCTTGAAATCAAAAATAGTGGTTTCATTGCTATGTAAAGTTTTGACCTCTTCAATCCCACTTTTAACAGTTTTAGCATCAAGATCTAAAAACTCCGAATCATTGGGACGCCTTTTAACTAAAGTTGGCTCATCTCTAGTCCCATATTTATCATGATTTATATTAGAAAACAAGGATTTAATAGGAGACACATCAATCACTTTTAGATCTTCATATTTATTATCATGAAAACTAGAAGAACACGCTTTCACAAAGCAATCTCTTTTAGCACGCATCCTAGCGGTTGTTTCTTTGCACTCATCAATGGAAATTCTCATGGCTTTGAGAGACTCATTGATATCATGCTTAGGTGGAATAGATATAAATTTTCAAATAATGAACATCAAGAGAAATTTTATTCACTTTCCTAGCCAACTCATCGATCTTAAGTAATTTTTCTTCAAGCAAAGCATTGAAATTCTTTTGCGAATTCATAAATTCTTTAACACTAGTATCAAAATCAGAGGGCATCTTATTAAAATTTCCATAAGAGTTGTTGTAGGAATTACCATAATTATTAGAGGAATTACTATGGAAAGGCCTAGAATTAAAGTTTCCTCTATAAGCATTGTTACCAAAATTGTTCCTACCAACAAAATTCACATACATAGATTCATTATTATTCTCAATCAACGTGGACAAAGGCATGTCATTAGGATCAGAAGAAACACTCTTATTAGCAAATAATTTCATAAGTTCATCCATCTTTCCACTCAAAACACTAATCTCTTCAATCGCATGGACCTTTTTACTAGTAGATCTTTCGGTGTGCCATTGCAAGTAATTAACCATAATATTATCTAGGAGTTTAGTAGCTTCTCGTAAAGTGATTTCCATGAAAGTTCCCCTTGCGGGCGAATCTAAAAGATTTCTAGAAGCAAAATTCAATCCAGCATAAAAAAATTGTATGATCATCCATAAGTTCAAACCATGTGTAGGGCAATTATGTATCATTAATTTCATCCTCTCCCAAGCTTGTGCTACATGCTCATGATCAAGTTGCTTAAAATTCATAATATTGTTTCTAAGAGAAATAATCTTAGCGGGAGGAAAATACTTAGAGATAAAGGCATCTCTGCACTTATTCCATGAATCAATACTATTTCTAGGCAAAGAAGAGAACCAAGTTTTAGCATGATCTCTAAGCGAAAATGGAAATAGCTTCAATTTAACAATATCATTATCCATATCTCTCTTCTTTTGCATATCGCACAAATCAACAAAATTGTTAGATGGGTAGCGGAATCTTCACTAGGAAAGCCAGAAAATTGATCTTTCGTAACAAGGTTTAACAGAGCAGCATTGATTTCACAAGATTCAGCATCGGTAATAGGAGAAATCGGAGTAGTAATAAAATCATTATTGTTGGTATTGGAATAGTCACACAATTTAGTATTGTCTTGGGCCATAGTGACCAACAAGAAATCAAGCACACAAGCAAACAAGAAGCAAGCGAAAAGAGGCGAACGGAAAAAGGGTGAATAAAACGGCAAAGGTGAAGTGAGGGAGAGGAAAACGAGAGGCAAATGGCAAATAATGTAATGCGAGGGATAAGACTTTGTGATGGGTACTAGGTATATAACTTGTGCGTAGATCTTCCCGGTGCTAGGTGGCTTCTCACCCCTCGTAGGTTACCCCAAGTGGAAGGTTTGAGATGCAGTGTAGCAGAAGTTTTCCCTTGGTAATACCAAGGATCGATTTCCCGGAGACTCTTAGTTTCAACAAGAAGGTGTCAACTGCTAACGGCGCCGGATATTAGCAATCAACATGGACCTGCACACAGATACAAATAACTTTGCTCCCAACGAGTACAGAGAGGTTGTCAATCCCTCCGGCCTTATAGTTTACAAAGGATCAAATGCAAGTGATAATAGTGATAGGTATAATTACAATAGTAAGTAAATAGCGGAAAAGTAAATAGCGGATGTGATCAATGATGGTAATATGGACCGGAGTCTCATGATGTTCACTAGTGATGTCTCTCTCCCAAAAGACGATAAAACAGCTATGTGAGGTAAACGAATTACAGATGGGCAATTGACAGGACCATGTGCGGAAACCAATGCTGACTACATTGCAAGAAAGGTTGAGGTTCAAAGCATGGGCGGTACGCCAAAGTAAGTAGACCGAAATCCATCAATATCTACTACTAATCATCCACCTTGAGATATCTATCCAAAACATCGCTGGTATTAAGTTGCGAGCCCCACCCATAGTGTAAACTCAAAGCAACAGACAACTGCATTAAAAGAACTTTGCGCAAAGTAAACAGTCCTTGCACCCGCGGGCACAAGCACCATTGTTTTCCCCCTTGTGGCAACAGCACATCCCCTAGACTCATGTTTCTGTCACTCAAACTAGTCATCGAGGGGCATGAACCCACAATCGAGCATAACGTTCCCTCTTGGAGTCACTACCTACTACTTGGCCAAAGCAATAAATAACAACGGAGAACATGCAAGAATTACTTACGAACATAAACATAAAAGAGGTGAATCAAATATATTACTCAAACACAATATGAACATAATCTCATAATCCATCGGATCCCAGCAAACTCATCATAGCAACAGCATAAGGATTACATATGTGCCTCGATCATGTAGGGCAGCTCACGAGGACTAATTAGTGAAGCACAAGAACGGGAGGAGAACATCACATAGATACTGGTCATGGACTCATGGTCCAAGGGAGACTACTCACAACTCATCCGGGAGGCGTCCATGGTGGTGGAGAAGCTCCCGGTGGTGATCCTCCCCTCCGGCAGGGTGCCGGGAAGGGTTCTCCTGGTGCTCCCGATCTTGGAAGCGGCGGCGGCGGAGGAACAGAGATGAGATCGCGAAAAAGAGTTCCTGTTTCGAGGGTTTCGGGAGACGCTTTAAATATATGCCAAAGGGGGGCATCGGAGGAGCCTCGGGGGGCCCAGGCGCCCCCCCGGCGCGGCCCAAGGGGGGCGC